>OY728121.1:1939732928-1940982928 GCA_963277665.1 Viscum album | reverse complement strand
AATTTTTAGACAGTAAATAATTAAATTTATTTATGACACAATGATGATGCAGTAATTACCTAATTAATGAAATATTAAAATAATTGATATTATAAATATCCAAATAAATGTAATTTGAGACTTTTTATGAATTAAACTAATTTTATAGGTTATTATGATATGTTAGGGTTGGTTTGATGAATTTTTTTCGAAGTAATAATGATGTTATAAATTTATCAAAAACAAAATACCAAATAGTGTCCAAATTGACGTAAAAGGGTTTTTAAAACAAATATTATATTATTAATTTATATTTTATTTTTAAAAATATAATAATTAGCCAGAAGACTTATAAAATTACAGGTGTATCATTAATTAACCACTTGGGGTTCTCTTGGAATTTTATATTATGTTTATTAACTATATTATATAAACATACAAAGAGACTTGGTAAATGTCTAACTATTTAACTAATAGTTAAATCTAAAAGATAAAGTTAATAAAGAGAACCAAACCAGTATAAAACATATTGGATGAGTATGTTTCGACCAATAACCTCCCTATCCTTTAAATAATTCATTTTGGATCCATTAGAAACCAAAAATGATTTTATTAAAAACATTTCTAACATTTCCTAAGGTGCCCCTCACCCCTCTTATAAAACAGAACTCCCCATTCTATCTAATTAACACCTTCAAAGACATTAGGCTTGGCCAAACCCTACCCAAATATCTTCCAAACTCTCCTCAATTCGTCATAGAGGCCTTAATGCTTTCAGAAATCCAACCTAAGGAGCACTTTTGATCAAATCAAAAGGAAGAACCCGAAGAAGAGATAAATATTTCATCACCTCTTTCAAGTTACTTTGTTATTACACTTCCACTTTCATTGTTGTTTCCATTATAAAATAATAAATCCATTATTTTTTATATACTTTGATGTTATTATAATTATGGTACAACCATATTCATTATTCTATCGATCCTTTGAATGACATGTCACCATACCTGCGTACATACGACTTACCGTCTCCACGTCGTGGGGTAGTTGTTATTCAATACATTATTATTTGTATGGGTATAATAATGATGTAAATAATAAATATAACATGATAATGATTCTGTATATATGATATACCATCTCATTATATATGATTTTAATATCAAAATAATGATATTTTCACTCGTGCGTACGTACAGATTACTGTCTCCACGAATGCGATGAGATTCATTCTTCATCCTATCCATTCAAGAATAATTATCAATTTATGATTAAAAATAATGTTTAAATACTTAGTATCATTCTGAATATTAATAATATACATCCCACCAATAACAAACATGGATTATGTAACCAAGCATATAAAGGAGAACAAATCAGTTAACACCTGAAACAACAATAATACTAAAATATCAATATTAAAAGATCATATATGATATAATATTAATTTATATGGTTATTTTATAATTTAATAACAATTATTTCACCATTATACTGGATATTAACTTACCCTCAACCATGGAAAAGTACAAGTTAAGGGGTTTCTTATCTCACATTTAATTCCATAATATTTCAATTGTTCGCCACTTAATTATTACATGTGGTGTACTGTGTACTACCATTTGATATATATTATCACTATTCTCTTTATATTCATTGTATTATCTTATTAATTTGGTGGTTATTAACTTTTTGTCTTATGACTTGATTTATTACAATAAAGTAAGGGTTTTTCATCTCACTTTTTATTCCTGTGAGATTAATGCTATATTGGCCACTATTTTCTTTTGTGTGGCATATGTACTGTCCATGATTGTATTCATGGTATAATATACGTTAATTTATTAGTATTTAAATATTCATTGTATGATCCTTCTTTCATGTGTTGTATGTTTCATACGTTACCAAATCAGTAAGTGAATTTCAAATTTCAATTTCTACTAAGTGGGCTTCACACATACTTTATTGAATATTTTACACTAAGATTATGTGTGGAATCACTATTTATTATTTTTGTAGTAATTTACACTCCCCTTTGTGTGGATATACTTTTTATACACATAATCACTTCATTGATAATTTCTCAAGTCATTGAAATAAACATGATCTTAAATCAATTTCCATTCATTGAGTAAAACATCCAAGTCATTGGTGTTGTTTTTACAAGAATATGTGTGAATGTCTTATGATTTATTTACACTAAATATCCAATCATATTGAGTTTATTTATATTTTTCACGCATAATTATGTCATTGATTTATCCTTTACCTAAGGATACTGTCTTTATAAGGGATTTCAACATAATTTACATTCCTTTGAGACCTCTTTGTTGTTATGCACCAATTCAATTTTTATATGGTGTATATACTATCCTTTTCCATAGTATATAATGAAATAAATTATTCTTTTGGTACTATAAAGTTTTGATTACCTAAATTTTCTATATTCAAACGTCTCTCATTTGGATAGTAACTCTTAAAAAAATACCATTTTAAATGGTTTAGAAATTAATTCTTCTAAATATTTCTCATTAATGTCCATGTTTTAAAAATAGTTTTAATGATTTATTTATATGGACATTAATGATTTAAAATTAAAATTCCTTTTAAATGTTTCAAAGTGGTATGAGACACTTTTATTCAAAAATCTATTTTAAAATGGATTCTTGACAAATAGTGCGACTTTTAAATAGTTTCATGAAAAAGGGGATATTTCACTCAAATAGTTTTAATGATTATTTTCATCTATGTCAATATCCTTCATTATTATCGATTGAGGTTAATCTGTTACAATAAAATCATCCATATTCTATTGAATGAGTAATGTTTGACTGTGGATCTGCTATTTTTATACCATTCGTGGTTTGTGGAAAACGTATTGACATTTCGTATGCTAGTTTTTATATGGATGTTTATGAAATGTTTCAAACTATTCATATGAGGAATGAATTGGACTTATTAAGTGATCGGTGGAGCCTGCTATAGCTCTTCAATTCATCAGTAGGTCAAATGAGAGAAACTAGTGTCTTGGAACAATGCCTTGAAAAAAATCTTATTTGTAGTATTGGCACAAGGCCTTGACTATGTGCTTATGAAGTTTGGCACTATGAATTACATCATTATGGAAGTGGCTATTGATATTGAATGTGATTACTCAACAAGTAGTATATCAATTTGAATAATTAAATGGAATTATTTGATTTTATCTTTACTATATTATGCTGAATTTCAAGTTTAAAAGGCTTTTCTTTTAGTCTTATACATTGCCTTAAATGTTTATTCTTATTAATGAAAGTTTCCACTTTATTATTATACTTACTCAGCATCTGAGCTCACCCCTTTCTATTTTTTTTTCAGAGGATGCAAAGAAGTATATTATGACTGACCTACAGGGATATTCTATGGGATCTCAGTGTTTTATATGGAAACAATGTTGTTGTAGTTTTCCATTTTATGATGTAATATAGACCTTATGAATGTATCTTTCCCTTACAAGGATAACAAACTAATAAGTCATTCATGAATTGATCTTTTGTGATCATACCAATGATACGTAATAATGCACTGACTCTAAGATTCTGGGTTCGGGGTATTATAGTTGGTATCAGAGGAAGTTTAGTACAAACATTGGAATCTAGATTTATATAAACTCTAATTATATAACATTACCCAAAGATAGATTTTGAGGATTAGTATATAATAACTTCTTATTATTTTGGTATTGTAGAAATTACATGGGTTTTATAAGCAATTAAACTCTGCATGGATACGAGCAAGTAGAGGCTGCTTTAGCACAAATATACCTAGGTGTGAAAGCTCCGATAAGGAGTTTCGCGCTTGACCTGGGGTATCTTGGAACACGACAACGGGCCATGATGCACACTTGGTTATGAAACTCCTAGGGGATATGCTTAGGATAATTCAAATTTTCTTTACAAACTGATTTGATGGATTTTAATATATGATGAGAATAAATAGCCATTGATAATCCTAATGTGTTTGAGATTGAAATTAAGGTGTTATGATATTCTCTAAATGATTATATGACTCACACTATGCATTATTGTGTTAGTCTATGGCTGGATTCCAAGGAAGTCATAGTAACATTGAACATGATGTACAAGGTGGGCATAGTGGAGGAAATGAGTAATGGAATGAAATGTTGATAGGTGTAAAAGATATCGTGTTTATGCTGAATAAATTTTTAAAAAACATGATCAACAACATATATATTAACCCACTCTCGAACTCAAAAAAGAAGTGAAAGGTAGTGAATGATAAGAGCTCCAGTAGTGGAGACCATAGAGAAAAGAAAGCTCAATTTCCATCATCCAGTAAATATGGAAGGAGACACCTAGGGAAGTGTCCTAATGAAACAAAGAAATACTTTATGTGTGGGAAATAAGGACATAAATATTGAATTTACAAGAAAAAATGAAGTGTACTATCAAAGAAAATAAAAATGATCCCAAGAATCCATTTGCAGTCATTTTCGATAAATTTAGGGAACCTGGGAAGTGCCCGAGCGAATGCCCTATTCTATAGGATAACCCCTTGGTCAGGGAAGAACCTATGTGGAAATAAATGAATGGTAAAATGTTTAAATTTATTTGTACTCTTTGTTGATGGGATTACTTTAGAATAATTTTCTCTTATGTTTAACCCTGTAGTTTATTATGTTAAAATGCTATTTTATGAAGAATTGTGTATTCTATTGTTGATATAATTATAAATAACCATTTAGGTTTATATGATCCATGAATATGATGCAATTACATGTTATTAAATTTTGGGATGAAAATGTGAGGTATGAGATAACATTTGTGGTGAAATTATGTTATTGTTATTTTGAGGAATTAATCTCACTTTAGGAACGTTATAAAATATAGTTTTTTTTTTGAAAAAGGACAACACACAGACTATGTGACAACCCGTCACATCAGACAAAGCTACATGAATCGAAACGACAACCATAGTACGATTGGGATTTATCACCTACCACTGGACTACGTGAAGTCCCTAGTTATTGTGACTAATTCTTTTTAGTTATATAATTTTATTGATCAATAATAAGTTTATTTGGGATCTTTTGTCTTATAAAATGTATATCCTTTGTATAGGAAAATGATTTGGGGATTAAGTGATAAATTGTATTTTGGAAGAAATTCACTCTGTTGGGAATAATATATTCCAATAGAAAATAGAATACTATGGGATTTCATTTGAGGAGTAATGGTTGATTTTAATTCATTTTTTTATTGTGGATTTATAAATATTTGGGTTATTTGTGGAAATGAATAACATATCATACATCATATGTGATTAGGTTAGTTACTTTTAAGAATGTGACTTTAAGAGTAGTCGATGTTATTTTGAAATATATTTTAACATGGAAGACTGCGTAATAAAATTCTTCTGTGTTTTGGGTTTCAATATTAGTTTGTATTATATTGATTGATTTTAAGGGCAATTGTTTATTGAATGGTATTTATTGAACTTCGGGTATTGTTGGTTTAATGTTAGAAATTAAGACAAGTCTTTCTTTATCTAAAGGATTATCCTTTTTGGGCATCATATGATCTTGTACCAACCATTTTGTTGTTGGTTAATCTCTAAAGACAAGTTAAATATATATTGTTTATCCTTTGTGGATTATGTGATTCTCTAAAAGTAGATTCTAGTTCTTCAGGTGTGACGAAGGCAACTTGAATACTCATCATTTAAAAAAAGATGAGTTAGTGGTAGAAATATATTAAAGGGTGAAACTATAAATAAAAATTAAGTATATCGTTTTATGTTCTTAGTCAATCTCTTAAATAAATTCCTTAAATTTAGGAAATGGAAATTAAAACAAAAAAACGTTATCTGTTTACTTTTTCTACTAGGAAACTAATGAACGTTTATGTCATCACAATTTTGTGGTTTTCTTGTTGTCAAATTTCTACTAATTATATTTTCTATCACTATCCACTAGAACATGAAACTTATTTTATCTTCCATATCCATCTTTTCTTACATAGAATCCTAGTGTGGGTTATCTTAGGTGACCTTTGTACTCCTCTTTCTTTCTTTTAAAGAGATAGTTATATTGACTCTTTTTTCGATGAGGGACTTTCAATGAAGCTACCAAGCCCAATTTTAAAATTTCAAGGATGAAATTTTGAAAAGGGGGAAGAATGTAACACCCCAATACTTCATTGTATGTTATTTTCATTAATTCACTAGCTTGCGCTACATGCAACACTGAGTTCCAGTGCACCACGACTTATCAAACTAGCCGTTCAAAAGTATTTATGAATATTATTAAATTAATTTTGAATTTTATATACTCCATATAATTTTATAATCCATATTGTTTGTTTCATAGAAATAATATAAGAAAAAATTCATTTTTTTCATATAAAAGAAGTATTTTTCAAAAAAATGCAATTTTACCACATTTTAATGGAAACCCCTTTTTAAAACCAATATTTTACAATTTTATATATTGAATTTAATGAAATTAATTTATTTTTTAGAATCGATACGTAGAAATATATTTTGGATAATGTTTGGTACTTTTCTAACAACTTTAATATTTTGATGAATACTGAAAAATATTAAATTTTAGTTGAAAACAACTTTTTTAATTGAAATAATTTATTGTGTTAAATTATGTTTTTGAATGGTTTTGAAGTATAATTATATTATTTTTTTATAATTTAAAACAATATATGTGATTATAATAAATTTCACATCAAAATTTGACATAAGCACATGTCAATCTTTTGATAGTTTTTACTTTTTAAAAAACCCGTTTTTAAGTTTTGACAGACGGAATTGATTTTAAATTAATTAATGAAATTTCTATGTTTTGAATTTGGTAAAATAGAATTAATTTTTAAATTTGTAATATCAAAATTATCTTAGGGTAAATTTTTGGTATTTTTCTGAAAACATTAAATTTTTGATTAATAGTGAAAAACACTACGTTCTAGTTTAAAACAAACTTTTTATTTAAATAATTATTTATTTTATTTAATATTATTTTAATTAAAAACAGATATATAATACCTATATAAGTTCAATATAATTCATTGGATTCATTTTATAATAATATTAGATGTATAAAATTTTATTGGACTTTTTACCGTCTTTTACCAACCTCTTAGGAGCATTTACAAATTTAAGAAAAACATAATTTCACTGCTTCTATGAGTTTAATTTAAAAAATAATTGAGACAAAGTTGGTATGAGTAAGTAACATGTGGTTCAATAAGATGAAAATAATATTTGGTGAATAGTAACTTTTTTACTTTTATTTACCACAGTTAAAAGTAAATAGGGTAATTAAGTGTAAAAATGATATTATTATTAGCCTAACACATGTCTTAATTCTATTCTATAAGTGTAATTCGACCAAAAAACCATTGGAAAAAAATATGATCCTTTAGGTCGACTTGGATTAGATTGGGACATTTATTATTATTTAATTCAAAGAAGAGTTAAAAGTGTTAAATTCAATGTTTAATAACTAAACCATTTTTAATATAGGGTTAAATATAAGATAAATTTGACTATAAATATTTTTCATAACTATAAAAAGATTTCCTACATAAGTGTAGTTTATTTATAATTTTTTTACATTAAATAATTAAATTTATTTATGACACAATGATGATGCAGTATCTTCCTAATTAATGAAATATTAATATAATTGATATTATAAATATCCCAATAAATGTAATTCGATACTTTTTTTAAATTACCCTAATTTTATAGGTTAATATGATATGTTAGGGTATGATAGATTAATTGTTTTCGATGTAATAATGTTTTTATAAATTTTGAAAAAACAAAATACCAAATAGTGTCATAATTGACAAAAAGGAGTTTTTAAAACATATATTATATTATTAATAGATATTCTATTCATTAAAATATATGGTTTAGCCAAAAGCCTTATATAATGATATGTTTATCATTAATGAACCACTTGGGGTTCTCTTAAAGTTTATAGTATATTTATTAGCCATATAATATAAAAATACTAATAGACATGGTAAATGTCAAACTATTTAACTAAGAGTTAAATCATAAAGATAATGTTAATATAGTGACCAAAACCTGTCTAAAACCTATTGATTGAGTGTTTTTGGACCCATACCCACCTTAGTATTTAAATAAATCACTTTTGAACCATTAAAAACCTAAAATGATTTTATTATAAAACAACATTTCTAGAGTTTCCTAAGGTGCCGCTCACCCCTATTATAAAAGGGAACCCCCCTTCTCTATAATTCACACCATCAAAGCCATTAGGATTAGCCATCCACTGCCCAAATATCCTCAAAACTCTCCTACATTAATCCAATATGCCTTCCTTTTTTAGAAAACCATCCTAAGGAGCCCTTTTGATCAAATCAAATGGAAGAACCTGAAGAAGAGGTAAATATTTCATCACCTCTTTCAAGTTCCTTTCTTCTTACACTTCCTCTTTATTGGTTGTTTCCATTATAAAATAACAACTCTAGTATCTTCCATATACTCTGATGTTATTATTAATATGGTACGACCATATTCATTATTCTATCCATCCATTGAATGACATGTCACCATACGTGCGTACGTACGACATACCATCTCCACATCGTGGTGTAGTTTTTGTTAAATACGTTATTCTTTGAATGGGTATAATAATGATGTATAATTGGTATAAATAATAAATATAACATGATAATTATTCTTTATATATGATATACAATCCAATTATATATTATTTTAATATCAAAAAAATGATATTGTCGCTCGTGCGTATGTACGGATTACCATCTCCAAGAACGCGATGAGATTCATTCCCCGTATTATCCATTCAAGAATATTTTTTATTTTATGACTAAAAATAATGTTTAAAGACTTAAAATAATTCTGAATTTTAAAGACCTGTAAAATTCAAAGAATTTTTTTTCTTAATTTTCTTTGGGATTTTACAAGAATGCAGTTTCTGACGGCACTTGATTCCGAGGCCCGGTGTTCCCGGAATTTCTATCAGAAGTTTAGCTCAGGTACGTTCTGTGAACGAATGAATGGGAATTCCTATATTTTGAACCGGTGCTCGGAATCGAATTCTAAGGGCACCGATGGAACCGCAGCGCCGATAATTGCTTAGGAACGCTTAATCCGGAGTTGCGTTTACACGAGAGAAGTTGATAAAAATTGTGGAAGATAAAAATAAAAATTTTACAACAATTTTTATTTTACACTAAGTGTTTAATCCTATGAATGGAAGTTGGGTAACTACCCAAACTCCCTTGGTAGGTTATGAGGGTGGTGGGGCCCACACAAACCCCACCCCTTCATATCCTCTAACCCCCTCAACTCACCATTAATATTGTTAACTTAAGTTAATAATTTATGACATTAATGTAGTGAGTTTAATGTGAGTTTTTGAAATTCAAACTCTTGAACTTCAAAAGCCAGGTTGAGTTAATAAATTAAGTGTGGATTAATTTATTTTGGGTTAGTTCCTTTGTTGCTTGAGAGGACTTAGGGGAAAAAGAAGGCAAGGAGCTTAGAGATCATCTTCTTCATCTTCGACGAAGAACGCGAAGAACGAACGATCTCCGACGTGGAGCGCAGAGCCCTAGGAGACCGTCTTCCATGACACTGACCCACGATGTGACATTTTTCTTCCACGACATCTCTTTTTGCGAAGGTTTCCCGCGATGAAATCTCCGTCAACGTCTTCGAATCCTCGCTTCGCGATGCCGACATTCGTCATCTCTTTTATCATGGTAAGGGTTTAATTTTATTTTATTATTTTCGTCCGTGATTTCTAGTTTGTCGTTCTTCGTGGTTGTAAGACTAAATGATATCGATTAATGAGAGGGGGCCGGTCCGCACAAACATGGCCGACCCTCCTCCTTTATCCTTGTTTGATTATTTGTGGTTGGGACGGAATGGCGTGGTGCCGTTGGACCACGCGAGATCGTATGGAAAGTAATGCGCGGCGCTGTTGCGCCGCGCCGTGAAGTTGAACAAGGGCACGACGCTGTCGTGCCGCGTCGAAGAAAATCAAAGACACCGCGGCCGGAGCGGGGCCACGGTGGAAGGGTGCGGTGCTGTCGCACTGCGCCGGACGAACCAAGCCACTGCCGGTTCCGGGCCGCGGTGGAGCAGGGTGACCGGCGACCGGTTCTGGGCCGCCGGTGTCGGCGAAGGAGGAAGGACAGGCCGTCGCCAGTCCTTGTTGGTAGAACCGGCCGGCCGGTGCCGGCCTTCCGGACAAAGAGAACCGGGGGAATTAATTCCCCTGATCGACCATCAAAATGGCCCCCATTTAATGGGGGGCCGTGGCTACACCAGGGGGGCAGGCCTCCCCCCCTGCCAAACGGCTCGCCCGCATGGCTGGTCTGCCACGCCGGGCCGCGGCCTGGCCAGGCCGGGTCGCACCGGGTCGGGATGACCCGGACCCGGGGCGGGTCGACCCGGTTCGGGCCGACCGGGGGGTCTCAGGCTGGGTTGGTCTGGGCCCGAATCCCCCGTTTTCGGACCGTCTTCAGTATTTTTCCCATAACATGGGCTACAGACCTCTGATCAACACACCGTTAGTTGCGATGCGATCCTTGAATCGACACAGTCATTTCGGTATATTGTACTCAAGGTTTCAGAATACTCTGAGTTCGGCCGCGTTGGTTCGTTCACGAAACCAACCGGGCCCTCGGAGCGGAAAAGCTCATAACTTGACCTCCGGACGTCCGATTTATTTGTTGTCAACTTTGTTGGATTCCTCTAAGTGAGATGGATCTTTTAGCTTACTCCGCCCGAGGTTTAGACGTAGGTGGAGTACGGTCGGGTTGGTTTTTCCTTAAAAACCAACCGGGCCCCTGGGACGAAAACGCCAATAACTCTTAGACCGGGCGTCCGATCGACGCGCCGTCTGCGGTGTTGAGTTCCTGTTGACGATACGAAACTTTTGGATACATCAACTCTGGACTATGTGTTAGTTGATTTATCAGCCTCTCAACTCATGGAGCGGACCCTACCGAGCGAGCTTGCTGTGTGTGAGAACCGTATAGCTGGCTGCGACTACAACTGTGACGACGACGACTGTGCAGAGATCCTCAGTGGATTCGACGACGACGAATATAGCACTCGGCGATACTTTGTAGGTCAGTGCTACCGATCCTGTGTGGGTCCGATCCTGTGTGGGTCAGCACTCAGCGGTCCTATGTAGGTCGGCGCCTACAGATCATGTGTGGGTCTGATCCTATGTGGGTCTTTTAGGGGTTAGTTTCCTATCGATCCTTTGTGGGTCAGATCCTTTGTGGGTCATTGCGGGGGTTAGTACCTATGGATCCTTTGTGGGTCTGATGACTTAGATCGATCAGTGATCATCTCTATCGTCATTCGGAGAAGTATACCTGGGTGAGATGAATCCTGTTTTACATTCCTTTGTGGATTGTGTTGTGCTATCCTGTGTGGATTTACGTTTTTCTTTCCTGTGTGGACTGGGTTGTACTTGAGCTCGGATGTTGGAGCAGAGAGAGAATTGATGACTTAGGTATATATATGGGCATATACCTAACCAGTGTTAGATGTTACTTCGTGATTGTATCTTTCCTTTGTGGATTATCAATTGTGGATTCTGGGAGACCTTCAGGGGTCTCGGGGTCCCTACTGAGTAGCTTATACTCAGCCCTGCATGGGCTATAACCGCACTACATTGTGTTAGTTGCAGACGACGGACAGCGCTAATCGTGGTGGAGGCTTGCGGAGCAGGACGGTACCTGGAGGTGGACCACTGGGCAAGATGTACTCGGAGCGGTCGGCTGGACCAGAGGAGCAATGGAGGCTTTCTGTACCCACCCTTCAGGTGGGACTTCCAGTGGACGACTCGACGTTGTGGCTATACTTTTCATTTGCTATTTTCCCTTTCGAGTTTTACTTTACTTTCAGTTTCGGTTTGTATTCTGGCCCACTTACTTTCCACCCTTACTGTTGTACCAGTTTTTACCTAGTGTTTACTTCTGCCTTCTTACTTTGTGGTGTTTATTGTTTACTTTACAAAGGCAATGCCATCCTTTTACCAGGATTTACGCCTTGGTGCTAGTCGCCAGCCCCTGGCCTATGGAAGGCGGGCATGGGGCAGTCACGACACGGGTCCCGAGGACGGGTCGTGACAAATTGGTATCAGAGGAGTTCGGTTCTACCGCAGAACTTAGGACTCTGATCTTTTCCTATGTGAAGCAATAGTGTTAAGCGTATTGGGTGTGGTTATCAGTCCAGGGAGTCCAGTGTTGGTGTAGAGGCCGACATATCCGTACACCAGGACCCTGACTTCTGATTTCCGACTTAATGCACGAAAACATTGATTGGATGTGTGTTTCATGTTTTCTTTGTGAATACTTAATATCAGCTCACCAGGTATACTGTTTGATGGTGGTACACCTGTTTCTTTTCAAGAAGGGACCACGACAGCACCCAGCTTGGGTTCCGAGAGTTGTGTGCGACGACAGCCCCCTGAGCAACGAGGCCTCGGTACAGGGCCCTTTGTCAGCAGTGGCACCGGCGGTAGCTCTACCCGCCGATCCAACGATGCTTCCAGCCCCAGCTACTGAAGATGCACGTCGCCTTAGTGAACTGCATGTGTACAGCGCCAGCGACTGCCCAGGTTCCACGGGGAGATGGACCCCCTGGCAGCCGAGGACTGGCTGGAAGCAGTGGTGAGAGTTTTCAAGTTAGTGAGGACACCAGCAGACCTCATGGTGATCCTCGCGGCGAGCCTACTGCACACGGCAGCGGGCTGATGATGGATCTTGATGCTCCAGGTGCACGATGAGACATCTCTTCTCTGGATAGAATTTTAGAGCCTCTTCCGCTCGGAGTTCGTCCCAGCCACCCTCCGTGCGGTGCGCATCCAGGAGCTTCTACAGCTGCGGCAGGGCAGCATGACTGTCGCCCAGTACTCGGTGAGATTTACCGACATCTCGCGCTACTCTACAGACATGGTACGGGACCCATTCTTCCAATCCCGGACCTTTGAGTAGGGATTGAGACATGAGATTAGGGCATCGCGGATCTCCCTCAGCATTCCGACTCAGACAAGAGTACTGGAGAGAGCCCTTTTGATCGAGAGATTTCTTGCTGAGTCTAAACCAGTGTCGAGACCCACCGCAGGGCGGCACGTAGCAGAGTCTTCTGCAGCAGGCAGTCGACGGATGACACTTGGGTCCAGGCATACCAGACCCTCAGGAAGACGACCTCAGGACACTGGCTCAGCAGTGCGGGGCACACAGCATGGAGCCAGTCTTTCGAGAGGCAGGCAGTGCTACTCATGCGGCGGGCAAGGCCACATGGCTCGTGATTGCTCGACCCGCCATGCTGAGGAGCAGAAGACGGTTGAAGGACCACCAAGGTAGAGGCAGATGGTCGATTGTGGCAGTCCGCAGGGAGCAGGTGGATGAGGCAGAGGAGCTGGCCGAGCAGCAGGTGGTGGGCGACGCTTTGAGGCTCTACCACCACCACCACCAGGAGGTCCACCCCGGCCACAGGGAGCTGGCGGGCAGAGACAAGAAGAGCTCTAGGCAGCAGAGGCCTACGACCACGGTGTGCCCGAGATGATTCGAGGTACTATCTGTGTCTATTCCACCCTTGTTGCAGTACTTATAGACACAGGAGAAAGTCATTATTTCATAGATGTTGCCCTTTTTCGAAGCTCGGAGATTCTGACAGAGCCGTTGGCTCGATCCTTACGACTAGAGACTCCTACGGAAGCAGACTCGACGATTACGCACTGGTGCCGGCAGTGTGAGCTTACTCTAGGAGGTGAGAGATTTGGACGGGATCTTCCTGTAGCAACGTCGAGGCCTTACGACGTCCTCTTGGGCATGGATTGGTTGTCTACATTCCATGCACAGATTCACTGTATTTGGCGCAAGGTGCAATGTGTACGCACCAACGGGAGCAGGTTCACCTTCAACGGCGAGAAGGGAGCCTTTGCAGCACAGGATGGACTCTCACAGAGGAGAGGACAACCCATCACTCATAAGCTGGCTAGCCTCATCCTAGGAGCAGTTGATGTGCGGAGTCCTAGTTTTCCTGCAGTGGTGGATCAGTATGCAGACGTTTTCCCAACAACGTGCCTGGGCTACCTCCTAGCAGAGAGGTAGAATTTTATATTGACCTATACCCCGGGACAGCCCCGATATCGACTCCAGCATATCGAATGGCCCCCGCCGAGCTTCGAGAGCTACGGGTACAGTTGGAGGACTTGCAGGGCAAGGGGTTCATCCGACCCAGTGTTTCACCCTGGGCTTCCCCGATTTTGTTCGCCAAGAAGGTGGACGGGAGCTTGCGACTTTGTGTCGACTATCGTCGCCTGAACCAGGTGACAGTGAGGAACAAGTATCCGCTACCGAGGATTGATGACCTCTTCGATCAGCTCAAGTGAGCATGGTGGTTCTCTAAGATAGACCTCACGTCAGGCTATCATCAGCTCAGAGTTCAAGACGAGGACGTGCAGAAGACAGCCTTCAGGTGTCGGTATGACCACTATGAGTTCTTGGTTATGCCCTTCGGCATGACCGATGATCCAGCAGTGTTCATGGCCCTCATGAACAGGATCTTTCAGCCATACCTCGATCGATTTGTCATGGTCTTCATCGACGACATTTTGATCTAATCGACGACGGAGGAGAAGCACACCTACCACTTGCGGGTTGTATTAGACACACTCCGAGAGCACCAGATTTATGGTAAGCTCTCGAAGTGTCAGTTTTGGATACGCGAGGTCCACTTCTTGGGACACGTCATCTCTGAGGCGGGAGTTGCAGTGGATCCTGCGAAGATTGAGGCAGCGCTAGCTTGGGAGCCACCCAGGAGCGTGACAGAGGTGCAGAGTTTCTTGGGACTAGCTGGATACTACCAGAGATTTGTTCCAGACTTCTCCAGAGTTGCGACACCACTCTCAGCTTTGACGAAGAAGGGGAAACCCTTCATGTGGTCAGACAGATGTTAGCAGAGCTTCCTGGAGCAGAGACAGAGATTGACCAGCGCACATATCTTGAGGTTTCTTGAGGAGGGAGTAGGGTATGTAGTCTACTGCGATGCATCCGGGACCGGACTCAGATGTGTCCTGATGCAGGAGCGGGAAATGATCGCCTATGGATCATGTCAGTTGAGGCCACATGAGCAGAACTACGCTACCCATAACCTGGAGTTAGCATCAGTGGTCTTCGCTCTAAAGACATGGCGACACTATCTTATGGGTGAGCGTTTTACAGTATTTTATGACCATAAAGTCTCATATACATCTTCTCTCAAAAGGACCTGAATTTGAGACAGTGGCGATGGCACGAGTTCCTCCAGGACTATGACTTTGAGATAGTCTATACTCATGGGAAGGGGAACGTGGTAGTCGATGCTCTCAGTAGGAGGACGGGAATTCATCTACATGAGGAGGCGACAGAGCAGCTAGCCTCTTTGCAGATATCCTTCGTGGATAGAGATGGAGCATCCTTCCTCCAGTCTCTCATAGTCACTCCTCCACTACTGCAGTGGGTCAGAGAGGCACAACATGGGGACGCTGACTGTGAGATGTGGTGTGCATAGATATCCTTATGACATGCACCTGATGGTTTCTCCTTTGTGGCAGCGCACGACATCCTTTTCAGAGGACGTACCTTGGTACCAGTTGCTTTATGGGAGGAGTTGCTGAGAGAGTTTCACAATTCTCCCTTGGCGGTACATCCCGGAGTGGCGAAGATGTACCAGGATCTCAGATGACAGCACTGGTGGCCGGGCATGAAGAAGGCTGTGGCAGAGTTCGTTTCTCGATGCCCCACCTGCCAGTAGGTGAAGGCTGAGCACCAGGTACCAGCAGGCTTGGTACAACCCTTGGAGGTCCCAGAGTAGAAGTGGGACATGATATCTATGGATTTTGTGACTGGACTTCCACACACTTCCAGAGGTCATGAGTCCATTTGGGTGATTGTCGACCGACTCACCAAGTCGTATCACTTCTTACCCATCAGAGAGCAGGGCTCAGTGGAGAGCTTGGGACGTCTATGGCTTCACGGTGTTCCATCATCTATCATCTCCGATCGAGAGGCTCTCTTTACTTCCCATCTTTTGAAGGGGTTGCAGGAGGCATTCGGGATGCAGCTACATCTCAGCACCACATTTCACCCTCAGATGGATGGTCAGACGGAGAGGACCATTAAGACTCTCAAGGACATGCTCCGCGCTTGCGTCCTCGACTTTGGTCGCAGTTGGGTGGACCACCTACCCTTGGTGGAGTTCGCGTACAACAACAGCTACCACTCCACCATCGAAATGGCACCATACGAGGAATTGTACGACCGACCTTTTAGATCCCCTTTGTACTGGACAAACCCTGGGGAGTAAGCACTTGTTGGACTGGAGATGGTCCAGGCCACGACAGAGAAGGTCCAGGTCATCCAGGAGCAGATGGGGACAACTCGGAGCCGACAGAAGTCTTATGCTGACAGGAGGCGGAGGCCACTAGAGTTCGAGGATGGTGACCATGTTTTTTTGCGTGTCTCACCTCAATGTGGATTACGGAGATTTGGCCAAGGCGGAAAGTTGTCTCCACACTTCATCGGACCGTTCCAGGTCCTCAGCAGGATTGGTGAGGTAGCTTATCTCCTGGCTCTACCACCTCAGTTACATCAGGTGCACGACGTCTTCCACGTATCTCAGCTGAGGAGATAAGTGCACGACCCGACGCACATCATTGACCATGGGGAGCTAGATGTTGATGACAGGGAGACTTTTGTGGAGGTCCCAGTGGAGATCGAGGATCGACAGGAGCGGGTCCTACATGGACGGTCGATTCCTCTAGTGCGCATCATATGGCAGCACGGGAACCTCCAAGAGAGCACTTGGGAGCGGGAGGCTCAGATGCATGCTCAGTACCCACATTTGTTTCCCTAGCTTATGATGTATATTACGGGGACGTAAAGCCCTAAGGTGGGAGTAATTTAAAGACCCATAAAATTCATGGAAAATTTTCTTTGGGATTTTACAAGAACGCAGTTTCTGACAGCACTTGATTCCGAGGCCCGGTGTTCCTGGAATTTCAATCAGAAGTTTAGCTCGGGTACGTTCAGTGAACGAACGAGCAAGAATTCCTATCATTTGAACCGGTTCTCGGAATTGAATTTTGAGGGCACCAATGGAACCGCAGTGCAGGTAATTTCTTAGGAACGCTTAATCCGGATTTGCGTTTACACGAGAGAAGTTGATAAAAATTGTGGAAGTTAAAAATAAAAATTTAACAACAATTTTTATTTTACTCTATGTGTTTAATCCTTTGGATGGAAGTTGGGTAACTATCCAACCTCCCTTGGGAGGTTATGAGGGTGGTGGGGCCCATACGAACCCCACCCCTTCATATCCTCTAACCCCCTCAACTCACCATTAATATTGTTAACTTATGTTAATAACTTATGACATTAATGTAGTGAGTTTAATGTGAGTTTTTGAAATTCAAACTCTTGAATTTCAAAAGCCTTGTTGAGTTAATAAATTAAGTGTGGATTAATTTATTTTGGGTTAGTTCCTTTGTTGCTTAAGGGGACTTGGGGGAAAAATAAGGCAAGGAGCTTAGAGATCATCTTCTTCATCTTCGACGAAGAACGCGAAGAACGAACGATCTCCGACGTGGAGCTCCGAGCCCTCAGAGACCGTCTTCTGCGACACTGACTCGCGATGCGACGTTTTTCTTCCACGACGTCTCTTTTCGCAAAGGTTTCCCATGATGAAATCTCTGTCAACGTCTTCGAATCCTCGCTTCATGATGCCGACGTTCGTCATCTCTTTTATCAAGGTAGGGGTTTAATTTTCTTTAATTATTTTCGTCCGTGATTTCAAGTTTGTCGTTCTTTGTGGTTATACGACTAAATGATATCGATTAATGAGAGGGGGCCGATCCGAACAAACACGGCCGACCCTCCTCCTTTATCCTTGTTTGATTATTTGTGGTTGGGACGGAATGTCGTGGTGCCGTCGCACCACATGGGATCGTATGGCAAGTAATGCGTGGCGCCGTCGCACAACGCTGTGAAGTTGAACAAGGACGTGATGCCGTCGCACCGTGTCGAAGAAAACCGAAGACACTGTGGCCGGAGCGGGGCCGCAGCGGAAGGGCGCGGTGCCGTCCCACCGTGCCAGACGAACCAAGCCGCGGCTGGTTCCGGGCCGCGGCGGAGCAGGGTGATCGGTGGCCGGTTCCGGGCCACCGGTGTCGGCGAAGGAAGAAGAACCGGCTGTCGCCGGTCCTTGTTGGAAGAACCGGCAGACCGGTGCGGGCCGGCCGGACAAAAAGAACCGGGGGAATTAATTCCCCCAGCCGGCCATCAAAACGGCCCCCATTTAATGGGGGGCCGCGGGTACACCAGGGGGGCAGGCGCCCCCCCCCCCTTTCCAAACGGCCCGGTGAGTTGGCCGAGCGACGGGCCAGTGCGTTGGGCCGGGCCGCGCCGGGACGACCCGGACCCGGGGCGGGTCGACCCGGTTCGGGCTGATCGGGGGGTCCTGGGGCGGGTCGGTCTGGGCCCGAAACCCCCGTTTTCGGACCTTCTTCTGTCTTTTGCCCATAACATGGGCTACAAACCTCCGATCGACACAACGTCAGTTGCGATGCCATCCTTGAATCGAGACAGTTGTTTCGGTATATCGCACTCAAGGTTTCAGAATACTTTGAGTTCGGCCGGGTTGGTTCGTTCACGAAACCAACCAGGCCCTCGGAGCGGAAACACTCATAACTTAAGTTCCGGACGTCCGATTGACGTGCCGTCAACTTTGTTGGATTACTCTAAGTGAGACAGATCTTTTAGCTTACTCTGCCTGAGGTTTGGACGCAGGTGGAGTATGGTCGGGTTGGTTTTTCCTTAAAAACCAACCGGGCCCCTAGGACGAAAAAGCCAATAACTCTCAGACCGGGTGTCCGATCGACACGCCGTCTGCGATGTTGAGTTCCTATTGACGATACAGAACTTTTGGATACATCAACTTTGGACTATGTGTCAGTTGATGTATCAGCCCCTCGGCTCATAGAGCGGACCCTCCCTCCCGAGCTTGTTGTGTGCAGGAACCCTAGAGCTGGCTGCGACTGCTACTGTGATGACGACGACTGTGCAGAGATCCTCAGTGGATTCGACGGTGACGACTACAACACTCAGCGATCCTTTGTGGGTGAGTGCTACCAATCCTGTGTGGGTCCGATCATGTGTGGGCCAGCGCTCAGCGGTCCTGTGTGGGCCAGCGCCTATAGATCCTGTGTGGGTCCGATCCTGTGTGGGTCTTTGCGGGGGTTAGTTACCTATCGATCCTTTGTGGGTCATTGCGGGGGTTAGTAACCATAGATCCATTGTGGGTCCGATGACTTAGATGGATCAGTGATCATCTCTATCATCATTCGAAGAAGTATACCTGTGTGAGCTGAAACCTATTTTACTTTCCTTGTGGATTGTGTTGTGCTATCCTGTGTGGATTTACGTTTTGCTTTCCTGTATGGACTGGGTTGTACTTGAGCTCGGATGTTGGAGCCGAGCGAGAATTGATGACTTAGGTATATGTATGGGCATATACCTAAGAAGTGTCGGATGTTACTTCGTGATTGTATCTTTCCTTTTTGGATTATCTTTTGTGGATTCTGGGAGACCTTTGGGGGTCTCAGAGTCCCTACTGAGTAGCTTATACTCACCCCTGCACGGGCTATGCCCGCACTACATTGTTTTGGTTGCAGATGACGGATAGCGCTAATCGTGGTGGAGGCTTGCGGAGTAGGACAATACCTGGAGGTGGGCCACTGGGCGAGATGTACTCAGAGCGGTCGGCTAGACCCGAGGAGCAGTGGAGGCTTTCTGTACCCACCATTCAGGTGGGACTACCAGTGGACGGCTCGACGTTGCGGCTATAATTTTCAGTTGATATTCTACCTTTCCAGTTGTACTTTACTTTCAGCTTGGGTTTGTAGTCTGGCCCACTTACTTTCCACACTTACTGTTGTACCAATTTTTACTTATTGTTTACTTCTGCCTGCTTACTCTGTGGTGTTTGTTGTTTACTTTACAAAGGCAATGCCTTCCCTTTTCCGGGATTTATGCCTTGGTGCTAGTCGCCAGCCCCTGGCCTATGGAAGGCGGGCTTGGGGTAGTCACGACACGGGTCCCGAGGATGGTTCATGACATGAATATTAATAAGATACATCCCATCCATAACATATATCGCTTTCGTAACCAAGCATATAAAGGAGAACGAATCAGTTAACACCCAAAATGATGATAATACTAAAATTTCAAAATTAGAAGATCATATGTGATATTATGTTAATGTATATGAATATTTTATAATTTAATAACAATTATTTCACCATTATACAAGATATTAACGTACCCTTAACCAAATAAAAGTACAAGGTAAGGGGTTTCTTATCTCACATTTAATTCCGTGAGATTTCAATTGTTCACCACTTATTTATTGCATGTGGTGCATTGTGTACTGACATTCAATATATATAATCATGATTTTATTTATATTAATTATATTCAATGATTCATTTTGTGGTTATTAAATTTTGGTCATACTACTCGATTGATTACAATGAAGTAAAGGGTTTTCATCTCACTTTTTATTCCTGTGAGATTCATGCTTTATTGGACACTATTTACATTTGTGTGGCATATGTACTATCCATGATTGTATTCTTGGGGTAATATAATTTAATTTGTGAGTATTTACATCTTCATTTTATGGTCCTTATTTCACGGGTTGTATGTTTCAAAATTTACCAAATCAGTATGGGAATTTCAAATTTCAATTTCCACTCAGTGGGCTTTACGCATACTTCTTTGATTATTTTACTCTAAGATTATGTGTGGAATCACTATTTTTTATTTATATTGTAATTTAAACTCCCCTTTGTGTGGATAAAATTTTGATAAACATAATCACTCCATTGATAGTTTCTCATGTCATTGATATAAACTTGATATTAACTCAATTTCCATTCATTGAGTTAAACATCCAAGTCATTGGTGTTGTTTTACAAGAATATGTGAATGTACTATGATTGGTTTACAATGAATATCCAATCATATTGAGTGTATTTATATTTTAAACACATAATTATGTCATTGATTTACCATTTGACTAATGATACTGTCGTTATAAGGGATTTTATCTCAATTTACATTCCATTGAGACTTCTTTGTTGTTATCCACCAATTCACTTTTATATGGTGTATATACTGTCCTTTGACATTGTATATTACGAAATCCTTTATTCTCATGGTATTATAATGTTTTTATTAACTCAATTGTCAGTATTCAAGAGTCTCTCATTTGGATAGTAACTCTAACTAAAATACCATTTTAAATGTTTAAAAAATTTCTTCTTCTACATCTTTCTCATTAATGTCCATGTTTTAAGAATGGTTTTTAGGTTTTATTTATATGGACATTACAGTTTTAAAATTAAAATTTCTTTTAAAAGTTTCAAAGTTGTATGGGACACTTTATTCAAAAATCTATTTTAAAACGACATCTTGAAAAATAGTGTGACATTTAAATATTTTCAAGAAAAGGGGATATTTCCCTCAAATAGTTTTGATGATTATTTTCATCTATGTCAATATCCTTCATTATTCTTGATTTAGGTTAATCTGTTACAATAAAATATTCCATATTGTTTTGAATGAGTTATGTTTTACTGTAGATGTTCTATTTTCATACCATTCATGGTTTGTGGATAAAGTATTAACATTTCATATGCTAGTTTTAATACAAATGTTTATGTTATGTTTCAAATATTCATACGAGGAATGTATTGGACTTTGTAAGTGATGGGTGGAACCCTCTATAGTTTCTTGATGCATCGGTAGGTCTTATGAGACAAACTAGTGGCTTGGCACAAGGCCTTGACAAAATCTTATTTGTAGTCTTGGCACATGTCCATGAAAAAATCTTATTTGTAGTTTCGGCACTAGTCCTTGACTATGCGGTTATGAAGTCTGGAATTATGCATTCCATCATTATAAAAGAGGCTATTGATATTTCATGTGATTATTCAGCTAGTAGAATATCCATGTGAATAAGTAAATGACATTATTGGATTTTACCTTTTCCATATTATGCTGAAGTTCACATTTAACAAGCTTTTGATTTAGTCTTATACATTTCCTTAAATTTTTATGCTTATTTATTAACGTTTCCGCTTTATTGTTATCCTTACTAAGCATATGAGCTCACCTCTTTCTGTGTTTTATTTTTCCCAAGATGTGAAGAAGTATATTATGACTGAACTACAGGGATAGTCTATGGGATCTCAGTGTTTTATATGGAAACAATGTTGTTGTAGTTTTCTATTTTATGATGTAATTTAAACCTTATTAATGTATCTTGCACTTCCTAGGCTAATAAACTAATCATTATTTCGAGACTTGATTGTTTTTTATCATTCCAATGATACATAATAAGGAACCGACTCTGGGCTTCTGGGGTCGGGGCGTTACATTAATACTCACAATGACTCTTTAATTTTGTTTCCTTCTTTCCAAGATGCCCAATTTATGTCATTTTCTTCTAAGAGTGAGTAAAATATTGATAGAGACCTTATAAGAACAATGTTTCACTTTATTCCTATTCTGTTATGATACATACTGGCTTCCAAATCTCCTATCATGGACCCAACCACACATTTGATTTATGTCACAATTTTTCTCATATCATATCACTAAAAAATTCACTCCCACACATATTGTTTTCCGTCATTAATCCTATCTTTGGATGATAATTTTAAATATTATTTCATTAAAGTATAATTATATTGATATGTATTATTTTATGATATATAGTGATGTATAGATCACATATCTTGTTCCCAACCATAGATTCCAATGTCATGAAATTCCCTTACTAATGTATACTTTCCATAATTCATGTTAGGTCATTTCAATATTATACTCTATGATAGGAAATCAAATATTTTCTTATATTAACTTCACATGGATTTATTTCTATTATCATTGGATATTTAGTGTCTATCCAAAATATATGTCTTGGACCTATGTATATATCTTCATCCACTTACACTCCCCTTTTATATTACAAAAAAACCCAACATTGGTAAGTTTTAGAGTAGGTTATTGAAAAAAACCATTAAATACCATCTTTCTATATTACATATCATGGACCATGTATATTTGAATCACAAAAAACCTTTCATGAGAATTACTGATGAGTATATATAATCCAAAATAAGAGTACACTTCTTGAAAAAAAATTATGTTGAATATTTTTAGTTCATATATAACAAACAAGAGAAATCTTTTTGTCTCGAGGAGTATATCCTCTAACTCTATACTCCCTAATGTATATTTTAGTAAAACTCATAATTTGAATATATTTAATGGTTATAATAATCATACTTGTTTCTTTTCATTACTTTTCAATTTAAATATACCATGTAATTATTTACATCATTCTAATTCCTTATTAAATGGTGTTGAATAAGTAATATTTCATGAATACCCTTATGGTTATTCACCCCAACATTGACCCTAATACTTTGAAATTAAAAAGCATGCAACTTTTTTACCATGGTCATTTATACTAATATAGGCTTGTAATAATTAATATCAGGTTTTAACCATAACCTTATTGATATTTAGTCTACCTCATATTTTTTTGGTGATTTTTAATTTAAAATAATCATTAGAATGGTCTGAGAATTATGATCTTAAACTAAATAAACATTCCATTTTTTTTGGTTTCTTATAATAGTATAGGACAAATCAATTCACATCATGCTCATCTTTATTCCCTATTAGATATGTGACCTCACATCTTTCATGGGTAAAAAATGTATAAACATAAACCACTAATTTTTTTGGTCATCGTTATATGAATATAAACATTAATAACATTTGGTCAAAGATATAAAAACATGAACCCCAACAACAAATTTTCAAGGAAATATAACCTCAAAAACCAGTATATTTTTGTTAAAGTTGTGTGAAATTATAACAGAATTACTTTTGGATAACGAATTATGGCCTAAACCCAAACTTCTGTTGATCAAATATATTCAACCATAAGTCTTATCTCTCATTTTTCAAAATTACAAGATTGTAAATTCTTGAAGGAATGAGTCACAAAAATCTATAGGGTGAAAACCCATAAATGTAATAATGGGAAAAATTTGAGTCTCCCCAAACTAATATGGAACCTCCAATATCATAGAAAATTAATGGATAATTTTTTGTAAAGAAAGTAGAAATAACATTAGATTGAAAACCCACATAGTGTGGCCCAAAGAAAAGTAACACTATCTCTACTTATCTATCTCTATACTCAAGTTAGGAATAATTTAGTCCTAAAAAGAAATGACATGAATTTTAAAACTATCCATACTTATCCACATAGGGTGGCTAAAAATATGTAATTTCAGGTTTCTCAAACCCACTTTAGCATTGATTATTCCTTGAAAACCCCTTTCATGTTTTCATTCATTTTTAGATATTCACTCTCTTGTATTTGAATTTCCTAACCATGAATTATTGTTGTGGTAGAAGAACTATATATCTGACATGTATATATCCATATAAGGGAACATTTACATCATGAAAAAAACATTCAATATGTCATATAACAGGTCAATATAAATTCATGGTGATAGTATATGTATAATGTATCTATCCTGCCTATTTAAATATGGGAATACATGACTTTGGGATAAATTGTTAGCCGAAACATTAAATTATTAGCACAAGTTGTCTGAAAATATAATTTACCAATACCATACCCATGTAATGTTCTAGTGAATTCAATTATCATGATGTTATTTCTTATGAGTTTTATATATTTTCATGGAGCAATAGTTAAAAGGAAAACATTCATGAAATTTGAAATTGTTTGATATAAGAATTTTTTTCAAATACTCATCATGAAAGTATGAGTATGATCCTAAATATATAGTCTACCTCTATGATCATGTACAAATAAATTAATGATAACACTTCTACAATGTTCACTTAATTTACTCTCAATGTTGGATAATTGAATTCTTTGAGTCACCAAATGCTTCAATCATTACAACCAACCATGAAGCATCTACTTATTTATCTTGATACAAAGTTTATTCCCAAGAAACCATATCGATATCTAAATTTTCAACTTATATTACCATATCATATTTTCCATCTATTATCTTCATGGTGTTTTCCAATTCTTTAAAATTTGGTTCACCAAATCTATACATTCCATGACATGATGTTGCAACTTTTACAACACTAAATTATACTAAGATGGATCAAGAAGCATAAAATTAATAAAGAAATATAAATCTTTGATTATATATATATATATATATATATTCAATTTTAGTTATTATATTCTCTCCTAAGTGATGATCACCTACATCCCACAAGCATGATTCTTATGGTAATGAAAAACTACAAAACCCAATATAAAGAAATTATATTAGAGGTCTGCAATTGAACTAAAATAATCCTAAGATGAGTTTCGTGGATCAGCTTCCAAATACACCCATACATATTTTCTTATTTTTGGATGGAATGATGAATACCCCAGGTCCTAGTTAGGTAGTAGTGCTGGTAATGTGATATAAACAAGGACCTGATTACTCATGGACTACCTGACCACTAGAAAAACTCATTAACCTATGAATTCAGTTGGATGAGAAACTAGTGAGGTAAATTCTTGAATCACTATTCACCGAGGTAAGGCTATTAAAATTATACCTAGGACATGTTAGATAGTCGACAATAAAATCAATAGAATGAAAACTGAATATTTATCTCTACTTACTGTGGAACCGATTTCCTCAACTATTTCTACCTTATAAGTTATTGTAGCATATGTGTCTCCTATTACTAGAATTTATACTTGTGTTGTAGTGATAACCTCTCAAAATAGAAATTTCTCTCCATCAGATTTCAAAAAATAATGGTCTCATTATAGTGACCCATTTATAGGGGTTTTAAGGGACACATCCATTCCCAATGTTAGCATACACCTTGATAGTGTCAAGACCCAGGGGGGTGTGGACTAAACTCATCCTGAATGCAACCATAAAAAACAACACATAACACTAATGTTGATTAATATAGATGATAAATAAGGGTTCATGATTCAATATAACACACCATCATTTATAGATAAACTAAATGCAATGACCTACCATTTAATTTCAGAAAACATGTCTTTGAAATCAATAAGGATGTCAAGTAAGTCTGAGTGAACTAAATCATTGGTTATACCTTCAAGTCAAGAATTGTCTATGATATCTCATGAGATTCCCTAATCACAATCATGGTGGAAATCCCTACTTGATCAATGATGACTATTTCCATTTTTGAGACCATAACCACTAAATGTGAAATTGTCATTCTAACATTTGATAACACTTGGATATTGTCCCAAATATTCAAAGATGATTCAAAAAATAAGTGTATAGATTTAAAATTAAGTTTCCAGTCACATTATAAGATGAAGTTACATTATTCGTGATTGGTCCCATCAGTTGATCCCTTCAGAAGAATGTTTTGAGGGAGGAATCAATAGGAACAACTTTACAAATTTTCACGGTTTTTCAAAGGACATTTCTATAGTTGTTCCAATAGAGAAGGTGTAGGTTATTTTTTAACACTATCATATTAATAGGCACTTGGTCTTGTTAGTTTTCCTCAATTGGAATACTCTAGATACATGATCGATGAATGATCACCACTTGGACTCTTATGAAGATTTGAAAATGATCAATGGTGAAAATAATAACAACATGTTATTTGAAAATAGGAAGGAATTTTACATAAAACCTTGAGGATCCTTAACAAACCTCATCCTCATTAGTTGTACACCTTTTTTTCTTGAGGATGTAAATAATCACCTATTTCTTAATTATATTTTTCATCACTACCATCATTATCTCTACATGACATAATATCTATCAGGTTTAGTAATTTTTTTGATTAATACGATTGACCTATATGTGAATAGATAATAACTTCATTCCCTCTAATATAAGCTTCAAACTTTTCCACATGAATCTCATAGGAAATGTTTATGGGTATTGGGACCATCTAAAATTATATTATAATTTTTCATTTACCTAGAAGGATTCCCAAATCTAATTTATGGATAAATTTATCTTGTAGTAATAACATTCTATATAGGATTCTATATCCATAGAATTGGTCGGTATGGTTAGTTAAGGATATAATAAACTCATTGAGGGTAGGTGTCTTTACAATTTCATTACCATCTTGGAAAACATAGGTTTTTTCTATGTATTCCCTTTATGTGGTATCCCTGAACCTGATCACTCATGTTCCTCTCCAACTTCCATTACTGGTGGAACCTTAAATTGGTGTAATAAATATGCCAATTTTCCACCTTGGTATGGTCTCCTCAATATCTTGATATATTTTCTTAAAAATCAAATGATGATGTTAGTCGGTGGGAAGATGGCTTGTGCACATGTCTCCTCCCATATAAGCATTAAATAGAATTTTCATGAAACAATTATATTCCAATAAAAATGGATACTTTGTAGTGGGTCTGGAAACATATTTTATATGAAATGAAATTACTAATAAAACATAAAATTTTCATACACCTCATAGATTTTATCTCTATTAACTCAAGATAAGAGAATTAACTATCTTAATTAAATTAGGAATCTACATTATTCTTTTATTCCCTTCATATTATCAATAATTATTTTTATTGTGGTTGATGATGGGTGAATATGAAATTATTGTGAAAAATTGACATATTGGATACATCATGGGTTCTATGTGAGATCATCTTTACTCCCATAATTCAATAAGGATATGGTTTTCACTGACAACCTTAAATTTATTATTCATTTAAAACTTCATAAAAACCTATGTGACTTGAAATCCTACCCTATAATTATTTGGTTGGTCTAATAATATTTAATTTTCTATCACTATGCATATATTCCAAAAAAGCTAATAATGTTTTTCCAACATCAGTACAACTATGTTGATCCAACCTCCACCCAATAACTATTCCACTCGTAAGAATGTTCTAACTATAATCCAATTGTTTGACCCTTTCACTAGAATGAGGTATCTACTGATGAAAATGGTCATGAATTACACCAAGTAGAGTAATAGGTTGATCTAGAAGAAAACCTCCCATCACAACTCAAGGTATATAACTTCGCTTAGCATAGTCTAGTAGTAACCTATAGCCCCCCAAGTCTTGTGATTTGGGATTATCTATAGAACCATTGTTGTTGAACCTAGACCATATGATATAATGAAGAGTTATTCTCATGTAATTATGGGAATATCAAATCAGGGGTCGAAATTCTTTTCCTAGATATTTCTCTCTAGTGGAGTAGGCCCCTTCTTAGTAGAGGGGTCCCTTATACATTTTATAGTAAAAAGTTATTGGAATGTACTCATCATACATACCCCGTAGGAGAAGATCCCCAATAATAAATTTGACATCTAGTATAATTATCATAACCTCTATGTATGTTTATTGAAATGTTTTCATGTATAGGCTCTATTGTCTGACTATATATGTAAGGATCATCTTATTTTTGTGGTTTAATTATTGTGAATCCAATACCATATAATTTAATATTACTACTATGATACCCCTTTAAATTTTTATATATAATTAGTGCACCTTGAAAGTCCTTTCCTAATCCTTTCCCAAGAATATTCTGGGTTAAATGTACCACCTCAAAGAAAAACTTATTATCTAGTTATCCATGGATCTATTCATGATGGATGAGTTGGTATGGACCAATATTTTGAGAGAGAGTGGTTTTTATTTTAAAATAGTAGGGGTACAAAAAATTATGTAACCAATTTCATGGTCATCCCCTATGATGGATCATCCTAGAGAAAATAAAATATCCCAATCTATCTCATGATGATTATGAATTTAAATACTTTATTTGTTTTTATCTAGAAATGGTTTGGTGATGGTTTAAACATTTAAAATCTGAAATCAATAAAGAGGTATCCTCTTTGACTCCATGGTGTCTCACAATAAAACTCCATTATGTTATGAGTTAATTAAATATATTGCTTATACACATTGATATTGGATAACATCAAAATGGTTGATCATTTCTGTACACTTTATAGTGTTAGAACAATAAATTAGTTCTAGATTTATTTTTTATATATAAATAAAGAAAATTTAATAAATATTATATTTGTTAAATGTAGGGATCAAATGACAGATGCTTTTGAAAAATTTGTCAAATTACAAAATTTGAAAAAATTATTATATAGAGTACAGAGTGCATAAAAAACAAATGATTGATTATGTCTCTAGAAAATGGTTTTAGAACTATTATTTTTTTCACATTTACAACTTCATTACCTACATTTTTGAATCCTACCTTTATTTATAAATTGATGTGTCTTATATGGTGGAATATAGGAAAATATAATACAAATCATTCAAACTTATAATTTTTTATATAACTACAAAGTAATAATTAGGCCCCCCTCAAAAAAAAATATCAAGGCTTAGAAGGATCTTTAGAAAATAATTTTATTGAAACCGTATAGAAATTTTGGATTTTATCCTAATTTTCACGGAATTTTATCACCTTCCTTACGACCAACAAAATTTAGGGGGGTTTGAGACCTAAAAGAGATGACCAACACATTTTCTAGAATAAATTGTAAGGAATAGAAAAACAAAACGTAGAAAAAGAAAATATCTTCCACCACGAAGTTAATAAATCACTATATAGAAACCAAACAACCTAATTAATAATTATCTATAGATGTTTCATTTGTGGTTGTGTGTGATCATTGGTTTATAGCTATATAAAATACTAATGGTGTGGGAATAATTTTCACCGAACTAATGAAACCAATTTTTTAGACACAAAACATGTATTATGGTGGGTGATATTATTAATTTATTAAAAAAAACGTCTACGTGAACATGTATATTATATGAATAATCTAACTCAAAAATATTGGGGTTTTTTGTTACGTGGTTTGACAATAATTACCACCCAGATATGATCTTCAAGAGAATAATATTTTCAAGACCTACAGTTTGAGAAGAATCGAATAATTTTTAAGGAATTACTTTGTAATGAGTCTTAATGGAATCTCACGTAGGTGGTTTTTATATTCCAAGCCTAGAATAGAGGGAGATTCACCAAGTAAGATCTTTGTATTGCTGCGTCCCGTGAATAATATCTTCATGACAGTTCTCACGTAACATACATTGTGAAGGAACACATAAAACAGCATTCAAAGAGGGATTCACAGTGCATAGATATTTTGTCATGGATAAACATATACATCAATAACCATGGTGAACCAAACCTATTGACTGGTAACTCAGATAATATGAATAATACGTGTTTCCTAAAACACTTTTTGGCCACTTTCCATTGTTCTTTAATTATGACATATTTGATGTATAACTATCTGGGTAATGAAGTAAAACTTTTATATATATTATATCATTACAAATAGTTCATCCTCCATATCTGTCCACTTTGATACTCTTTTTTAGTGTCTCCTTAAACCTATTCACGTTTTAATAAATACAAAATTTTATTTTTTTTATTACATATGAAATTAGTATTCAAGCATTTAAATGATTTTGGATTAGTTAAGTTATTATAATTTCTAACAATATTGTTATGTTTTATAAATGTTTTTTTATCAATTAATTATTAATTAATTAATTATTTATTAATTTTTGGTTCATTAATTATTTTATATTATGTTACATTTAATTTTTATTTAGATTCATTTATTGATTATAGAGAAATTATTCTACATGTTTCACGATGAGTTATTATTATAAATATTTCATTTAAGAACATTCACTATCATTTTTACATGTTCTTTTTAGAATTACCACATATCCAAATCGTAATCAATGACTCCAAATCACAATACACATAGCCTAATGTTGACCCACATAGCTAAATTTAAATAATTTCTTACCATATTAATTTCAGTCATAACCCAAGCCAAAGAAATATAATTTAAATTATTTTTGTTTCATTGAAAATGGAATAAAATTATCAAAATTTAATTTTAATAAATTAAATTATGCATCTTTCTTCGTAATATAATAAATTTAGTTATAATTCACTATATGACTTTAGTATGAATTATATAGTTTTTTAGAATTTTTTTGTACTTTTTAGTGATAATTAGAGATATATATGCCTTATTAATGATATTATTGACTCTTAAGAAATATAATGGATTTTTATAATTATAAATATTCTATACCCATATCTGATTCTTTATTTTAGAAGATCAAATTAAGGTCTAATATTTGATAAGTCAAGCTATTTATAGATTTCAAGATATTTCTTTGTAAATTTAGTAACTTGGATGGCTTTCTTACATGAATTTTTCTTTGTGAATAGTTTGGATGCTTGAATTTGGCTACATCAAATATTGGATACATGACTTTTGATATTTATACTATATTCTATATAAGAATTTTTCTTCTTGAAAATCTAATACAAAGACTAATTTGATTATGTAGTGAAATTCACTTACGTGGTACATTTATCTAATTAAATTGGGGATACATTGATATTTATATTGCATAGATATTTCACCTATGTGATCGATTCATGCATGTTAAAATCACTCATGCCATCAAATTAACCAATGTTTATATTTGAATTTTTATAGTTTCTTCCAAATAGGGAATTTGATTTTTTTTCATATTATTTAATTTTAATGTTTTCTATAGTTTTATTATCAATATTATTATTGTTTTATATATTTTAAAATTAATCAATAATTATTTATAAGCCAATAAACATTGTTTATATATTTTTTTAAAATAATTAATTGATTTTTCCATGGGATTAAGTATGTATGTATATTCATGATGAAATTTTGGAACATGTGATTTTCAAATTTGAATAAGTTTACATATAAACAGTTATTCTCACCTAAATTTATGGAATGTTTCAATATATTTTTATCCAATTTTATATATGTATTATCTAGGGTATTAATTTTTTATTTATTATCCTAATTTGATTATTTGTATAATATGATTTTATTTTTTTAGTATATCATGGATAATTAAAAAGTGCATTTATAAGAAGTTTTTATTGTTGGAATTTATGAGGCAGAATCATGGATTTTAATGTTAAATGAGTTTTCATATATATTTTATATATAAGAAGATCGAAGCATGTAGTGAAGACACTTACATGTGCCTATTATTTAAATCTTTTATGATGCCTTGTTCAAAAAAGAGTCTTAGTGAATTGTCATTAAACTTCTTAATGATGTAAACTTATGGTTTCTCTATATAAATTGTTCTAACATCTTGAAGGGGTTGAGAACCACCAGATCCAAACTTCATCATCTTCATTGAAATTAATTCACTAGGATGTATATTTTTTTATTTATTTATTTTGTCACATCCTATTCTATAAAGTCACACTCGGTGTGTTTTGTGGGGGGTTATAATTCCATTAAAAAGGTATTTATTGGTCTGTTATATACCCTTAGAAGACTAGGTTTAGTCTATCCCTTTATAATATAGGTTCCGGTTTAAACCATAAAATATCAAAGGAAAGGAACTCTCCTATAATTGTTTTTGTTGGGTTGATCCCCATAGAAGATCAGGATCCTCTTGACCTGTAACATTTTAAGGTCAGAAAGTTTCCTTTGGAATTATAGGCCAGGTCTATACCCATGAAAGTCTAGGATAGGTTTCCACACATATAATATTGGGTTCATTGTAAACCCCAAAACGAAACAGGTTAGGGTTAAGCCTGTGAAAGTATAGGTTTGGTATTATCTTTTAAAAGTTAGGGTTTTTTATGATCCTATAAAAGAAATGAGAATACAGTTAAGCCTCCATTGGCACCGAAATGTCATCTAGGGAATCCGATGCCCTATTTTTGATGAATTGAACATGAGACCCACCCAAAGTGCCATTACATAGCTAATGAGAAAGTTTCACTAGAGATTCAATTAGTATCAATAAAGAATTTATTTCTCAGGCCAAAGGATTTCATTCCAAAGGTATTGAGAAGTTCCATAGAGAACCCTCATATGAATGTGCACCCATATACCATGCATGTAAGAAATAAGTGTCTAACATAATAAATAATCATTTAATGAAACCCTAACTTGAAACCATCCAGTTATACAAAATAGTGATGTTTAACTATGATTTTTTGTATGGCCGTCACCCAACAGAAATGATCATAGAAGAGTGAGATTCAGTTCAATTCCAAAAGTGTTTTGTGATAAAAGTCCAGGATTTTGGATATAAATCGAAGCCCCTCAGGCTTGGGTTGGCTCTTTTGAAGATTATATGAAGTTGTGTGGCGAGAAATGCTATCTATTCTAGGAAAATTCACAACATCAGTGATCAAAAACCCTAAATGGAAGAGCATCTATGCTATAGAGATCCTTTGGGAAAAAACAAGATTTGGTTTCTCATAGAGTTATCATCACACAAGTTCTCCTACTGATTGTATGTCTATATAATGAGAAGATTCCTTCATACAGCCCTAGAATTCACAAAAATCTAATTTTCTTCTCAACTATTAATCTTTATTACCTAATTTTCCCTTGTCCACGATCTCTCTACACATGAAACTTTTATGAAAAGAACAATATTGTTTTGGGAGAAAAGTTCCTAGTCACCTACCAGATGATTATTATGCCTCTAGTGGATTCATTACCACTAATATTTATCCCATTAATAGGTACACTAATACCCATTTCTTTTATATATAGGGACCCTAATGCCAAACTTTCTTATTTCCACTCCTCCACATTAGTTTCAATGGCATGATCCGCCCAATGGGGCATGATAAGTGGTCATTTAATCCATAAAGATGGCATATTTGATAGAACTATGCAACATTCTTTTAAGGAGATTATATTTATGAATCTTCCCCTCACCTTATTGTGCTAACCCTTGAAGAGTGAGTCCCTCCATGTCTGTGATTCACGATGTAAAACTTCCTAGTCCGCCATTATTTTCATACGATATTGAACTATAAGAAAATTTCCTTAACACATGATGTAAAATTAGTGCCTTACACTATTTGATGATTCTTAGATTCACTATGTATGAATGACTTGGATGATCCTACAACTACTTCCCTATGTAATAAACTCATGATTCCCCACGTACAATCTTTATGGGAAGCCACATTCTCCTCCACCCATGGGATAAAAATCCCACACCTGGGATACTTCCTTGAGTAAGCCCCACATCATTTCTCAAAGGGTGGTTCTATTTTAAATTATTCCTAAACCCAAAAAATCCCTAATATATTCTCATTCCACAATGTGACCATCTTTTCCACATGATGTAAAACATCTTCGATCAGTCATGTCACACAACATTAAATTATGACATCAAACTATGTAGATTTTGAGGCTTGTATCCTAAAAAGGGTTTGTAGGATGCCTTCTTGAGGATTAAACATGAAATCCAAACCATTGTAGAATATTCCATCATAGGGTTACAACTATATATCCACTGTAATAGATTTCTCTAGTGAATCAAAAGAGGTGTGTCTTCTTCCCTCTTAGAAATGCACCTCTGGATCTGCCTCAAAATGGTGTTCTGATCCATCCACCCTGGTGTGACATATTCCCTCACAGGGATGCACCTCTTGATCCACCTCAATAGAGAATTTTTATCCATCCAAATAGATGTGATATCTTACCTCCTAGAGACGAACCTATGGATTGACCTCAAAAGGAAGTTATGATCTATCCACCCAGGTGTGACATCTTTTCTCCTAGTGAAGCACCTATGGATCTACCTAGATAAGGAGTACCAATCCATCTAACCTGGTGTGTCATATTCCAACACTGGGTTAGACATTTGGATCAAAGTCAATAGGTAATTCTTATCCATCCGTCTACATGTAAAATCATCCCCACAAGGGAGATACATCAGGATCCATTTTAATAGGGTGTTCTAATCCATCTGACTAGGTGTGACAACATCTATCCAAAGGACACACCCTTGGATATATCTCAATAGGGATTTATGATCCATCCATCCAATTGTGATATCTTCCCCCTTGGTAAAAACCTCCAAATCCACGTCAATAGGACATTCCTATCCATCCATCTAAGTATGACATCTTCCCACAGAAGGACACACCTCTGGACTTGCCTCAATAGGGAATTCTGATCCTATCCTTGAAAGACTTTTAAAATATGACTAACCTATCCCTTTAAGACTTTTATCCTACTCCCAACCTATCCCCACCATACATTAACCCTTTTACCATCTATATAACATGTTAAACCCATGCCTCTATCCATAATAATTACTTCATGAAATATCCATGGGAAAATTGATGTAAAAGACTTGGAAGTATGATTCCACTAATTTTAGCTACTTCTTGATCAAAAAAAGATTCCATGGGTTTTGTGCCTAATATTCATCATTTGAGATTCCCTCTATAGATGATGATTCATAGGTTCCCCATATACATAATTTCCAACAATGTCCAAACATGCCCATAGATTCCAACATGACTACTCTCTTGAGAAAATTTTACCTTCTTGTTGAGATAAATGAAACATAATTATCTAACATCCACATAGAGATGGAATTGGGATTTAGTTCTATGAACATGACATAATCTTTAAGAGAGACCCATAATACAAAACGAGCTTAATTTAAGAATCCATGGAAAGAGAAACCGACATCCCATCTACCAATTTTTATCATGGAGAAGATATTTTTTATAAAAGTTATAAAATACACACACCCATGTAATTTAAGAATGATGAGAACTGAACATGCGTGATGCACAACCATATAGAAAGTTTCTAAAACAGATATTTTGATCCCAAAGTGAATAATTTTGTCCTTATACCATGTGTGTTAGTAATGTTTAGGAAATCATCATATTATCATGTCACTAGATTCAAAAAATAAATTACAGGTCCCACCAAGAAAATATTGGGCCCAGAATGAAACTCACCTACAAATTGGGGAGTTTATCATTGGGAATCCTCAGTATATAAGATCATCTATGTAGATCTTTATATTTTTTTGAATATTGTAGGATGTTGGGGCATTGGGTATCATTTTAAATGCACATGTACTGATGGATATATATCAATTCCATATATGAATCAAAATTCAAGAGGTTAGATACCTGTCTCATTCAGGTGTAGGGGTAGAATAAACATCTATGTGACAATCCCACACAACCAAAACATCACCAAAGCTCCCCCATGACTTCAACAATAAGGATCTCATGCCCAATATCACCATATGAGCGCATCCATAAGATGGAGGTTGATACCATAATGATTCATTATGAGTCGGAAGAGGTCATTACCCATAGGTATGTGACCCACCTTAACCTGGATGCATCAAAACCTCATCAACACCGCCGACCCTGAGGGATGAACAGAGGGAAAATACCCCCATTCAGATGATGAACCACTTCAATATTCTCTCCCCAGAGTTCTATGATTATTATATCCCATTTACTATATAGTTATGGGATTCTTGATGCACGCATTTAGTGACTACTAACAAGGAGAGACCTACGAGGGCTCCCACTAGGCCTTATCCTTGCTATAATAGGCTGATCCCATCAGAAGAAGTGCTAATAGACTTTTTTCTATACTCCACTGGACCTAGTATAAAAAACATGGAGTTATCTTTTGGGGAATGAGTAAGAAAATTCCAATCAAGGGGCCACTCTTATATTTCATGTTCCCCCTTTCACCATAGAAATTATTATAATTTTCCGATTGGAAATGAGTCCCCAACCACATCACAGGAAGTCCTGGTTGTCTCTGTCAATCATCTTTACAAAAAACTTCTATTATTGGCTAACCCATGATGATGATAACTAGATTTGAGGTCCTTTAGAGTCACTTAATATCCAATATAAATTTCCTCTATATACTCCTTCAAACTATCACAAAGGTCCTCCCTATAACACTATTAGCAAGAGTAAAGGTCCTCCCCACTCCTTAAACCATGATCACGATGGTCTTCCCTATGATGCCAAAAACCAGAATAATGGTCCCCTCTATGATAAAACTACCAGTGATCATATAGGTCCTTAATGTGATTAACCAACCTAAGAGGACACCCTACCCACTTTCCGAACCACTAATACGGTGTTCCTCCCCATTCTACCACTACAAGAAATCAGGAAGGTCCTCTATTTATTGTTTTCGATATATAATGGGGCCATCCCATATGAAACACCAACTAGAATGGCGGTCCTTCCAATGATATAGAAACACCTTTAATTGAAGAACCAACCTGGGAAGAAGGGAAAATAATTTTCATCGAAGGCAAAACCATTGGAAGCACCACATCATTATTGACCTTGTTGACCTCTCATATTCCAAGGTGATGGACAAATCGATGATATAACCATCACCCTTATGGTCAAATTCTAGGGAAGAATCTCAAAAATTGAGATTAATGATCTTATATGAAAAGTTCAACCATGTCCACAAATCTCTATGTATGTGCCTATAAGTAGTGGATGTTCTGGCTCCCTTCTTGGGGCTCGTAGTGTAGCCATATCCATCACTTTCCCTCATATCTACCTACAAAGAATAAGATAGAGAGATATATGTTTGTTTGATACCAAATTCAAATGGTGAGACTTTGATTGAGTGATCAAATGGATGATTCCTCCACCACACATGAGGCACTGGTGAATACTATGTCCCATTGGGATGTGATTTTGAGGTTGTAACTAACCTCGAGAGAGAACCCAACATGTGGCGAAGGTTTTACTCACATAGTGACTCCCCACCTAGTAAACCAATATCATAACTGATATTCATTATTGTATTCAACCATATATAAGTCCATTATAATAACGTACTGGGCCAATCATGTTCATGACCATTCCTATGAGCAAGAGGGCCTATGGGAGGACATGGTAAGTGACCAGCTTTCAGTGGTGTTTTGGGTTCCTGCAACTCCAAAATTTTACATCCTAGAGTACCTCACAGAGGAAATGGTAGTATGATTCTAATAAATCATCTAGGTGGCATTTCCACACCTTCATGATCATTAGTTGGCCTACTTATGACGTCTAGAGCACTTCGTTTCCATCGACCAACTCTGTATAATTGTTTAGATCAGAAAAATAATAGTTTCTTAGTACACTAAATCATACGGATATCACCAGACCCTTCAACAAAAGTCATCAATATCCTCACAATTATATTCCATTTTATGGATGAACCACCCTGAAAATAACTATAAGAGGTTGGGGATAGTATGTTGTCGACTATTTTAGTTTTATATTAATTTATTCTAGCCTATATTTTGATGATGAAAGTTCAACTTTATCTACCATTATGGTAAATATGGTTTCTCTAACCTATCATATGATAAGAGGGATTGACCCGATGAAGGGAATGATAAGGAAGAACCACCTCAAAGGGTGAAGAAGTACTGGGAAGATCCTCTGGTAGGAATCCCCACTCATCAATAGAATCATACTTTTAGATTTATAAGCCCCTCTAGTAAGGAACTAATACCTAACCATCGATATGTTGAAAAGATAAAGGGACATGTAAAACCTTCTAATTAATTCAATGTTTCACCGAAAGTAGAGATAAAACCCATTGCATATACCTTTCTATAGCATCTTGAGGAGTATTAAAGGATCACTACACAACCTCATTTCTCCACAGGATCCAATTTATGGAATGTCCCTAAGAGATTACATATCTCCTCTAATTGGATAACAACTACTCCTTGGTGAGATATCCCCATTTTATCATGGAGGCCTCTGATATCTAATCAGAGTAAAAGATAGAGGATATGGATAGAAACCAATGTTAGAGTCCCTAAACCTACCGGATTTTCATGATTATATTTATTGGGATATTTTCTATGTTGCATTATATATTGATGATCCCTCTCCCTGAATTGGTTAGCCTATTAATGCATTGGTGGATAGATATCCCCACATAGATAACTTGACTGTAGCTCTAAACACTCTCCTTAAAGCCTTAGAAATAAAACAGTTAGTGACTCCACATGATAGAAAGATGTACCTGGCATGGATGGAAAACATTCGAGCACCCTTGGTGTTTCAGAATCCTATATTTTCCCCACTCAATGGGATGGGTCACCCACAATGGAACTTGACACACTTTATTTCGAGGTGTTGACCAATGTTAGGTACCTCAGAAATGTAGGAGGGTACCAGTCTCCAATGTTTCATACAGAAAATGGAAGGATATACAATTTTATGGAATATCTAGCATCACATAGGGTTCAATTTTAGCTGTGAGGATCTTTCAGGATAATTAATCTACTATCTTAGATCCACCACATGATAAACTATTACTCTTGAAATTTTAATGTGAAAATATAGGTCATAGGAGTGTGTAGAAGACATTGTTTCTCAGGGGAAAGGCCTAAAATATTCACTTGACATGACACTATCCAAATAATAACTTCTTATTATGTGACTAGGGAACCATAAGATTGATATGGTACCTCCCCTTATAAACCATAACTACCGAAGTGAATTCTAAGAGTTCTCTAAAAATGATTAGTATCTAGAGGAATCCATACAGTAGACTAGACAATAGTCATGCATGTTGCCTCTACTAGATCCTTTGAGAAGAACTATAAATGTAGAAACCACCAACTCTATAAACACATATGTCCCTAACCTAGTAAATTTATTTAAAATTTATAGGAAGAGGATTGTTGAGTGAAATCTTATGAAGTTCAACTCACACGGTACAAACCCATTAGACACCGACTCACTAAATGTAGATGCCCTAATGGGTGAATGAGGCTCCATCCACCCATCATCAAGGAAATTTTTCTAGAGAGATATTTCTTCAATGAAGAAACCATAACTAATCCATTAATATTCATATGTATGAAGATTATTAATATATTACCTAGTGAATGGAATCCTAAAATTTCCATAGTGTAGAAGGCCCTAGGAGGCCAGTCTCACTTTCCATCCCAACCACTACCTGTACCACCAGATCATTGAACACAACGTCATGTAATTCAATGTTTTCATATATTATCTACAAGACTATGTGGACCATGGTGTATTCATGTGGGGAGAAGTTATAGGATAGGTGACCCATGTCTACACCTACACCAATAGTTCTACTGATGGCTCAAGTGAATGGAAGTATGCTCCTAGCCATGGGACACAAATATATGATGACTGGTTGGCTCACATGGTAATTTCTCATGACCATGTACTATATATTCTGACTTGGGAAATCCCAAACCTCCTGTGGTTTCTGGGACCCCCTGGCTGCCACCTCCACATTGAAATACATCCTTCAAGTCTCAAAAGAACTAGAATTAATGATCCACGTTAAATAATAACCCCCCATCGGTGATGCATCTATATACTAATATCAGTGACATCATGACTCATGCATTATAAGACAAACCTAGAGTACATCACCTTACAGAATACTGTACAAATGAGGAAAAGAGTTTGCCTGTGTGAATTCAATCAACCTAGTGGACTACTTCATGATGTTTGACAATGTTGAATGCATTGAAAACCCCCGAGGTACCTATGACTAATGCTATTAAAAGATGAGATAAGGAAATGAGATCCACCAGAATGATTATTCCAGTGCATCAAACAATGAAAATTCTGGTTACTGGGACTAGGTAGTAGGTTATGCATAAGGTTTAGGAAGCACTATCCTCATTTTCTTATCTATAATGTATGCCTCGATACTCGACAATGATAGTTGACATAGTAGCTTTTCCAAAACCATATCATTATCAGTCATGTATAGCTAGATATCGACCAAAACTAATATACAGTTAGGTAGAAGTTGTTCAAGGTAGGCTAACTTGTTAGAAGTAGAATCCTTCCATCCCTAATCATACACTAGTTTCTTAAATAGAAAAATCCATTTCACCCATTTTCATGGAATGGACCTCTACAAGAAAAAATATTCCCTTGGCATAGAAGTATGATCTTTTGAAGTACCTCTCCAGTATACTTGTGATGATTTCTCGAGGACAAATTTTATCAAAATGAATAAATGAGGCCCACAATAAATCCTTGAAAAACCTTCTCTAGTTCTAATAATAATTAGATAATTTAACGGTCTAATACAACATGGAGGCCAATAATGAATTATTCCAAGAAATATTGCATTTTCTAGTGAAGAAAAGCGTGTAATCATAGAGGGGAATATATGACATCTCTATTAGATGGGCTACTTTCATGGTGTCGAAATACACCTCTTCCAAGTGGATACCAATTCCTATATTAACATCATTATTACTCAAAATCTCTATAAGTAGGGATTGACATAGGCTGACCTAACTCCCTCCAACCTAGAAATTCATGGTTATGATTGGGGTGAGATGAAACCATGTGGAATAGTTTGATTTAAGACCTAGTTTGGTGGTATAATATCGAGTAATAAATTTATGATAGTCTCATTGGATATTTCCAACAACATGCTGCTAGGTAGGACCTAGCTACATTTTCATGCAACAATCCCCTCCTCATATCATCAGTGCCTCCAATACTTTATAAATGGTCATGCATGGATACAACTGGGTGATGCCCCCATCCTTGACTACAACTAATCTCACTATCTGGATGATATAACTACTAAGAGAGGGGCAGGATGGTCTTTTTGACTATGTTGAGGGCTTCAATGCACCCAATGATCTATAGTCCACCTCAGTTAGTCTGTGGTAAGACATAAAAAATAAATAAATTCTCCCAATTCATCAGTTAGAGTCCACAACCCCTGACCTAGGAGTATGTTACATCATCTATAAGAAAAAGTTTTTTGAGATCCCTAAGAAAAAGAAGCACCTAAATATTACATCATAATCTAACATTGGATAGGCCAGAATGATTTCAGAATCCCCTATTCCTATGATTTTCCAAGAATTTTCTCCTATGTAAACTAATCCACCACACTCCATCTTGTTCCGTAGAGAAATGTTAGATCGACATTGTGTGAACCCTCGATAGTACTTTTACATTAAGAATAGATTCTAATATAAGAGTCTTGATGGTATAGGCTCATCCACTATCATCCACACAGTCTTATAAGAATTAGAAAGCCTTATCAAGTATTCTGTAACAACTAAATTTGGAACTAATGCGACCTCTTAGTCAACTAGTCTAGAAAAGTATAGTCCTCTATTTGATGTTCCAATCATATATGATGAAGAAGACTTGGAAATCAGCCCTCATGTATTTGTATAGAGTGTCTCTACCACCATTTATTAGTTAACCTAGGTGGAACCTTGGAAATGTGGGAGATCTATGGCTAACCCTGATTAGTGTAGGTATGTATGAAATGGAACAACAAAAATATATGGCCTTCCAGAGTGAGAATCACATTGTTTTCACCATAAGATATAATGGGATGCTAGTATTGAATCTTCAGGTCACCTTCCACCGTATCAGTCTCCCAGTGAGTCATTATGGTTTCTAACAGAATATTAGAAAGACTCATACCTCCCATAATACTATTTTTTAGGAAAATGATGACAATATTGTCAAATCCAACATCATCAGGGAAGTACAATGCATATGAGATAAATCCAACATCATCCCCATTTAGAATAAGAATGTGAAGATCTGAGACTTTATTGAATTATAGGACCTCAAATACCATTTCCCAAAAAATGAATTTCCCTTTTAGTGATAGATCCATTTCTTGATGTGACACCCGATTTCCAATCCATCTCATTCATGGATGGATATTTGGGGTACAACTAGATCCTAATGGCCCATAAGGATGAGGATTCTACCACATTAAATGTGAAACATGGGAAATTCATCTACCATGTGATTCCATTTGAGTTGAATAATTTTGTAGCCACTTATCAGAAAGCCATGCAACCCATCTTCATTACAATTGTCAGGAAATTGGTGGGATGATATGTGGATTAATTGGTGGTCAAATAATTCAAGTTATAGGACCATATGAAATACATTGATAAAAAATTATTCTTAATTTTAACATTGAGTTTGAAGATAGTCCCCTTTATGTGTGCATTCAGGGTTACCTATGGGAAGTTCCTGAAATTATTTATAAGATACCAATACATTTATATTGACCCATAGAAGATCAAGGACATCAAGAAAATTCATCTCACATGAAACCAAAAGGAGTTACTAGGCCCCCAATGAAACATACCCTACTCACCATGATTAATTACAAATATAGTTGGAATGTTTAGGCCCTTCTTGAGGATCTTGAACAATGTAACCATTAACCATTGGGATAAGGAGTTATCGATTCCATTCAGTGATATCAAGAAGTATTTTTTATAGCCTCTTGTTATGATTCCACCCATCTTAGTGAAACCCATGGTCTTCTATGTTATTTCTTTGAAGTTTTACCATGGTTCCCATTTATCCTAGAAAAAAACTGAGTGAATATAAAATAGTTTATATTGTATCAGTTGAATTATACTCAACATAGAGACTAGATAATCCCATTTTGAGAAAAGATGCACCACACTGGTTTTGAGAGAGATTTTTTTTGCCATTTTTAGAATCATCAAGAGATAAAATTGGTGTTTTTAAAGGCCTGATAAATTATATCCTTAAACTCCCCCTAGAAAAGGGGATGATTGCAATGTTGGGAAGTGATCCTCTAGTAGTATTACATTTTTTCCCAAAGAAGGTGGTATAAGGCTAGGCATTGGTAGATTTTATGACATACCATATGGCCTTAGAAAAACTACCACTGGATGTTGATTTACCAGACACAGAAATCCAATCAGTGGATTAGTCTATGGATTGTCGAAAGACACATTTCAATGGCTCCTCCTAGAGCCTGATTAGTAAAAAGATCAACATTCCTAAGATAAATAATATTGGTATGGAGACCATCTTCATCACCCCACCACAATCCATTGGACATAATCATTCATATTGTCATATGTATACACTAACAATGATTAAAAGAATCTTGATCTCATTATAAGTTTTGAGATATCCCTCGATATTGATATCCCCTACTTACATGTGATGGGATAAACCAAGTTTGTAATTAAACATATAAATCCTAACTTAATCATTATAAATAAAGAGCGGACTCCACCTTTTAGAGCATACCCATCAGCTAAAGTACCAGTTAACATATCTCCAAATTTTCACTAATGCGCCTCAGTTACAGAATGTCTAAGACGATGCCTTATAAATTTTACCCATTACATCAAAGAGACTAACTAGGATTAATTGGTCATTCTTGTGGAACATTAGTGGATCATTTCCCCCTCCATTTCATATGATTATGGTAACCTACAGTTATACCAACTTTCTATTTGTGATTCTTTGTCCAGACCATAAAATCCCTATTGTAGATGAAGCACTTGATTGGAAAGCTCCCTTTATTGAGTATATCTAACCTGGAATTCTCCTACTTGACCAAGCCTAGCGTGAGCACATCCATTGATGTACATCACAGTTAACACTATATATTGTGCCTTACCTTGATAATAATATCTATAATAGTGGGTTTTAGGGAATTATAATTTATTGTATTCATGGAGATGAGATCCCTCAGCTTATGTAGAAAGTCTATGTCAGGTCCAATAGAACCCATCCAGAGAGATTGAATCTATTACACTAGATTTTGAGGCTAGGATACGTCTACCCCAGCATGGTCTACAATTGCATCAATTTCAACAAAACATGTCATGTGTTTCATATCCATTATAACATTTTTTATTGACCACAAATGCTTCTCGACACCGCAAAGTATTCTTTTCCTTTTTTGTATAGTGACTCAACATCACAAGGCCATAACCGCCAGTGAAATATCATTAGTGAAGGTTCATTCTGGGAAAATTAGACTTCTTCTCCATGTGGGAAGAAGTGATTACATTCATGAAAGTCAAACCATAATCCATGATTAGGATTTTGATCTCCCATATCATCAAATGATTTAGACTCCCTCACTCCATTCTCACGAGAAACAAAAAAACATCCAAATTATCAGATAAAAGAAATGTTATTTTAATTGCCACACATGGATAACCATAACTACTCCTTCCATAAAAAAGAAAATGGGAAGATAAAGGAATTAAAAAATATCCTATCTGATATCTTAAAAAATATTGTGGCCCATAATAAGAAACATCGGCCAAAAAATATCCCTAATTCCATGTAGTCATATCGAATGATGCCTCATAATTCAACCCAAGTGACCCCACATTCCCTAATGTCTAGGAAAAAGGAATTATTTCCTATCAATGGTCATTTTTAGTTGCTATGAGCCACTGTATATGAATAGAAGACACCAGAAAAAATGGAAGAAGACCATCTATCTATGTTTGAATCTCTTAAAGAGAATTGGCTCTAGGCCTTGCATAATGTAGATTTTCACCAAAAATGATATTCAGAGTGTTCAAAAAAAAGTTTTTTCCTCTCCTTAATCCTAGGTTTTATGGTACTGTCTCTCAAACCACCGATGTTACCGAAGAAGAAGACACAAAAGATGGATCCAAGTGAGAGGTACCTTACATCATTATTAATGTATATTTCAATAGATCATACTCTTTGGAAACTATATATGGTGAGGGAATTACACATCCCACCAATGACATGTTTCTAAATAAGGAATTCTCATGAGTATCCTCGATATTGTATGATATTAAGGAACTTAAACGAATATCAACCCTAAAAATCTAGACAACCGGACCATATGTTATTTTCAAATTGTCCAGGCTGTACTAACTATAACTATTTGCAGCAGTTCTATGTTATATGACCATAAACTAATAACAACCGAAGGATCCAGAAAATATAAGATTAAAAAATTTATAATCACTCCACGAATTAGGAACTTAAACTATTTGTAGCCCACATAGTCCGAGTATTAGAAAATTTAAACTATAAATCCTAATGTCCTTAATGGAAAACATTAAACAGTAATCCTAACTCATATAGAAATGAGATTCATCTTAATGAGAGATGATCACACCCCTTGTAGAACTAGGAAGCCTCATGTGTTATTTATGTGATGATATAGAATGTCTAACACCATATAAAATAGTGATTCCTCGGATGATATGTATAAGATAATAAAAACAATTAACCCATATGAAATTGATATTCCTTATATGATATGATATGAACAAAAAAATTTCATCAGTACATGATGTTGAACTGTAGCCTTTCCTCATCTCATGAGAAAAGGATTCCACTCGAAAACCATAGGATGCATCAATTCTCTTGTAAGAGAAGATTTTCCAACTTATAATATTTCTCTCCTACCATTCCATGTCTTACAAATCAGAGTGGCTTTATTCCAGTCCTCATGGGATACGTAGAAATGAATGGGAATTCTTCCTTTGTTACCAACTATAAAATTTTCAACACTACATCCCTTTAGACCCATTGATGATCCAATAATTACAAACATAAAATATGCATAGTTCAGATCAAGGAGTGAATATGGTGAACGATCCTTATTGCCTCCCATCATGCTATATTTTACCCCTTCCATGCCACACAAATACCCTTGATACCAATATCCTCTTAGTAAAAGAGTGATTAATTTAAAAAAAATATACCTTCTCCATAGTCTAAGAATTATGACCCTCAAATATGTGTTATTTTTTTCCTGGTACTTGTGTGGTTTGTGGGCCTACAAGGCCTTCTTTACATCAGTTTTACTTATTTTTTAACATGAAAACTATCTCAAAACAAACACTTCGCCTATGTCTAATCATTATGATAAATATTTTCCCACACCAAAGTCGTATGACCATAAACTATGTGAAACCATATTTAGGATTGTTTCATATAGCATAGGGACTCCTTAGATCAATTCAAATCAGGTATTAATTATTTTTAACCACATGAGAATCCTTGAATCACCCACCGTTGGTCCAAGAATTATGTCCATTAACTATTTTACATATTTTCAAGCTCTATGAATTCAATTTAGAAGCTTTGTTCAGATATCTATCAGCCTAAAACTATGTGAATTGACCCCTCATTTACATAATTTTATTCATCATTGGTGTTTCATTAAAGCATTTACCTCTATCCTATTTCTATAACTACATGTGTATTTATTCCCATCCTCATTAGATATATAGGTATACCTAGAATTTCTATCTCCATTACCAACTATATATTCCCTACAACCCCATTTATTACCTATGGTGATATCAACCCGAAATACTTCCTTGGGAATCCTATCTAGGTATAATCACAATTAATTTTTCTTAACCCAATAATGGGATGATATTCTCTCTTGAAATTGCATAAGGAATAAAATACTAGGAAATTTAATGTGCAATCCTCAGTAATGTCCTCAGTGCATGACATTAAACTGTGATTTTAACACATATGAAATCGGTATGCTTCTTAAAGTGAGAGTGTTTACCTCATATGGAAGCGGTATTCCCATATAAAAAATACTGGATGAAAAAATATTAAATTCATAATAACATGACGTTAAACTATTGTGTTACCCCATATTAATTTTGGAGGCCTCATGTTGACTTGAGAAGATTCAATATCCTCATTTGATAGGTTATCCCTCTATCTGGGGCTGGTCCCCTACAACATCGTTTTCGAAAACTACATTTATCTTGATTCCCAACCTCTTGGGATATGTAGCGGTGCTTATATATTTCTTCTTGGGCCTAGCCTTTCCACCGACTTATTTTTGGGACATTCTATAATTCCACTTGTGTGATTATCACTTTATTTTTTTGGACTATCATCAACATCTTTATATGAATAGGCTCCCTAACTAAATAACCTCATTCCATAATGGATCATCTACCAACTTGAGTTTACACTTAGAAGTATATTTGGAGACAAAGAATATAGATTGTATTTTAAACTCACACAGTGGCCGATCATGAATTTTTTCACATCATCAATATCATTTATGGCTCCAAAGCCTATTTTTTGAACATCATCAATAGTTTTTCCCTATCTTTCAATACTTCCCCTATGTCACTATCTTGGTACTGAAATTTATAAATGACCTTATGGGATTATTCTATCACTTACCTCCCTCTTTTTTTATCCCCTTATTACAACAAGAACACTATACCACACTTCTTTTCCCATATTTAGATGACTGTCTTTGTTTTGGATTTCTGAGGGGGTTTTCATTAAACAAGGTTGAGACACATAAAAACCCATGTTTTTATCTCTATGAAATTAAAAGGGGAGTCTAAGTCTAAGAACCCTGAATCAATTTTTTTTCAAGACATCCTCCGTGGTTCCCAATTTACTTTTGGTTTATCACTCCACTTCATTACCCAAGTCCATTTGGGATTCTCATAAATGGTCCAAAATTTATGAAAATAATCTTTTTACCAAATTTTTGAATTCTATGTCCCAAAACGGTGACCCATGGTTCAAGAATCATAGCCTTAAACTGTATGCAAGTGGTCTGAGAGACAGTTTTTCTACCATTAAGGTGACTCTTACGCCCATACATTCACATTCGGTAACCATTTCAATGTCATATATATTCATTCAAGACACAAAGCCAATAGAGTCCAATAATTATGAAAAAAATATATTTTCCATTATACAAACTCTATAACCTAAAACTAAAATATTTGTTCCTGTCACTATAACATTACACTTTTTTGGCCTTCCACTTCTGTTTCAAGTGGCACATGTCTTCCTTACCCCCCAATCAATTCTGTTTTCTACTCTTACATGTCATTCCATACACTTTATGGTGAACATTTGTCCTAACTATATGAACTAAAACTATGATATAAGACCCCATGGTCTAAACTCTATGTCCTTAAAATGGGAGTCCAATTCCAAGCATAATGACATTAAACTATGTGAGAGCCTATCTGGGAATGCTTTGTGTGACATAAGGGAATTATAGGCCCTTTATTCACATTTGATTATCACTATTCTCTATTAAATATGTCATCTTCAAGATTCCCACCCCACGATCCACGCTCTATGACATTAGACTAAGAGTCATGGTCCTAGAATCAAGATTGTAAACTGTGTTCATGCAAGTTTTCTGAAGGATATCCCATGTATTAAGTCCTCCTAGTCCCCTTCATTCACCTAGGGTATCCTATACCATTTTCCACATATATCACCTATGGGAAAACCTTTTTGTCCAAGCATCATGACATTACACTGCATTCGACTCACCCAAGATACCTTCTCTTGGTGAAATTTCCTTGAAACTCCATTTCCCAAATTGGAAGCTATAGGGAGTGACCCATTATGCTACCCTCCAATGTAGGATCCCACTTTGTCTATGAATGTTTCACAATCATCAATTTACACAAATCATTTTACATGATGTTAAACTATAACCATACATCATTCAATGGACATGTGACAACCTCATGATAAGACGTGATGAAGAAATGATGGGTAGTTTAGTACATAATCTACAGAAACCACATCCCAATTACATGATGTTGATCTATGAGATACATTATCCTGACTATATGATGTTAAAATGAATATCTAACATCCTCACCATATGATTTTATAATGCATGTCAATCATCCTCATTGCATGACATAAAATTGAAGATCATCGTAGGCCATTTCTTGAGAATCCATTTCGGAAGTGGTCACCTAGCACATCAATCATGTTATTATACCGTCATTTGAAATCCAAGATTAAAACACATAGAAGAATGGTATTACCTTTGTTTAGATTGATCCAACTACTCTGATGTTATTAGAGTCGAAGTGGTGTAATTCCAAGAGGGTTGAAATCCATTCCAACATGAAATAAATTCATCTCCATGAGTCTCAAATCCTTTTATTTGGATCCTCATAGTACTCAAATTTTGAATAGAACCACTCAAAGATATGGTTCCTACCCACCATGAATCTCCTACCATCCTAGGTAAACACCACAAAATACTTTGGCAACATTCAGAGACAAGTTTCATATTTTGAAAATCGTTGGAGATCATCCCTCAATTTAATTTTACCCATCCCTCAAAACATGATAATGGGTGTTTTGTTTCAAACATGGTCATCAGTTATCATCCATCATCACACCACTACCCTAGTATTGAAAATCTTGGTTGTTATGATTCACACTTTCCACCCCCTTAGTTTGGGTAAAATTCAACACCCTTAGCATTACCCCTATTAGTACACTAGCACATGTTTAAAAAGAAATTTTTCTCTATATATATCCCATTCTAAATCTATAAACCCTCTTGGCCCAAAAATTCAAACTGGTCAATCAGAAAATATAGTCCCCATGTGAGGATATTTTGACACTCATATATAAATTATCAATCTTATGGAAGTACCTTATTTCTCACACCGAACATGACTCACATGAGCTTAGGGATTGATTGTTGGTTTTCAGAAAAATATTATTTAAGTGAGATAATATAATATAATTATTGAAATATTTTTATGCATGGAATAATTTGAAAAGAAATAAAATTCTATATTTAGAGAGGGCCATTTTCCCATTGGATCCTCACTTAAGTCCTAGAAGAAATGATTCTTCAACTCTGCCCTAGTGATTGAGTTCTCTAGCCCTGTCAACCTCTATTGTTTTTCCTTTAGAGTCTGTTATAGCCTCTTGATAACTACTTCTTCCACTTCAACCATAGGAAAAATATCATAATCCATTGTATGAACCCAAACCATCTCATCCTGGTATATAGCTGTATGAGATACCACCTTATTTGAATGATCCTCAGCCAGTGCTAGCCAATCCTTTAATTTTTTGATGAAATCTACTTGGTATTTAATAAAGGTTGTGTGTTCAATCACCTAATCAACCAGATGATTAATTTATTATTTTACTTTCTATAGATTATAATTTCTATTTTATTTATCTTTATTTCTTGAGACCTCGAGATACTGGCTCTGTGCACGCACCTATTAAGTAAGGTTTACACAAACCAATGAAAGGAGAGTGTGATTTTCCACCCCTATGTTGCTTGAGTAATGTAGAAAATTGATAAATGATCACATCTATCTCACTATTTATAGATCTAGGTTTAAGGTGACACAACATTGCATGCTCCTCTACAACCTTTGTGGAACTATGTTATTCTATTCAGAGATTTCAGAACTGGAGTATTTTATATCCTTAAGTGGTGATGGATTATATTCAGTGAATGTCACAAGGAAAAGAGGATAATGGGCCCCATTTTATATGCTTTTGGTTGGTGTGGTTTTCATGTTAGTAGGAAATTCTTCTTCATTAGACCATTCTTCCAAAGAAGTGCCTCTAGCATCCTTGAACTCTTCCCTACTAGTGGTATCACCCATGAACATAGATGGCTACCCTTACAGGTCCAATTCTAGTCCATACTAAATGACTGGTCCATCAAAATTAGTAAAATAAATTCATGAAGGTGACCGAGATTCCACTACCACCTACTAATAGAGTTCCTTTTCAAGAACTACTTGAAATAATTGAACTTCAGTTAGTTTTATTAGTGATAATAAGATTGAAAAACATAGCATGCATGGGACTGAAATACATTAAAAAATATATAGTGTTGGGAGAGGCTTAGTACCATAATTTGGATTGGGATATCTAATACAAGAGACCCCTAAAATCAAGTCATCACATCAAAGTTTGACTCCAGACCACCCTGTGTTGGTTGAGTAGGAGTTTCATGCGAATAAACAAACCCATTGATGCATCAAACTCAAAATCTCCATTAATGTTTGAAAATGAATAGGTGTATTTCATATTCATTCTTACCTTATGGAATAGGGAACTAAATAATGGGACACTATGGGTGATATAATTCACTAGAAGTAGATATTATCATTGGGATGAAAGGGCATTGTCCTCCTAGATGATAGTGATGATTATAGGTTCCAAGACCACCACTTAGACCTCCTTGATGGGCCCTCCTATTGTGGACACCTCATGCATAGACTACCAAGCATGATCGACAATAACCAATGGAGTTCTCTCACCCCCTTTAATTAGGAATTATTTTCCATCATCATCATTGGAATACATAATAAAATTCCCATTTATAGCCCCTTAACAATAATTGGGGAAGGAGTGAAGGAGACAATTAAGTTAATAACCATACAACAAGGAGTTAGACTGGGTAAAAATCATATTAAGGATCAAACCTTCCACTATACTTGGGAAATGACTTATTTTTAGCTGAACAACTAGATTATACATCACTGGATACATTTGTACCATCATCATTCAATGAATCCTTAGTTGATTCCTTGAAATATGGCATCTCATCACTTTTTGGAACACCATCAAACATCCCACACATGAGGCTAGGGGTGGGGGTGGGGGTGGTGGGGGGTATCATGATCCCCTAATTGGAATAAAGGGTAATCCCTATACACAATGTCTTCAATACTCTTATGGACGAGAACTATGGTAGTGGTACTAGTGTGCCCCACTTCTGACTAGTCGATCCCATCCGGGGTAAGCATCCGACATAGCTTCACACCTATCATGTTCATCCTTTGCATTCCCAAGAATAAAAAATAATGGGGAAAGATGCATCAGTATTTGGCTCTGGGAGACAATTAATATTATTTCTAAGGGTCTCCCTTTCTCTACTACTTCCATCCCAAGAGCCACCCAGTTTCTCCAATGACCACTTCTATGTAATTACCTCCCCTCTAAGAGGTGGGGTTAAAATAACTCCTTTCACCACCAATACTATAGCTCCATATTGAGCTACCCTTGATTCTTGTATTTCTCCATAAAGAGAAGCCTATATACCTCCATACTGTTATGACACCTCGCTCACTGTTGCGATCACCCTTATGTGTTGACAGAAGACCATACTTGGGTATGCTTCTTCATAATTTCTAGAATAATATAAGGATAAGAAAGCGTTAATGTTGTTTGGAAGAATCATAATGGTATCCCAAAATTCATCATTAGTAAAAATCCACCATATATGATGAAGGGTATAAAGATTTCACTCCCCAAAGACCCCCATGTAGACTCTCTCCATCATCACCTAGACCTATTTGATTTTCTTGGTGAACTAAGATAGATTGAATAGATCAAAATAGGTGTTATTACCAATTTGGCCATCACTCTACCTTATAAGGTATGATGTTATTTTCTCTTCTCAATTGATAATTATAGGTTTTTGACAATTTTTCCAACTGGTGTTGATAATGGGTGGAAGTTGAAGTTCACATAGTTATAGATTCATATTATGAACTCATTCTTTCTGAACACCACTAGCTAGACCTTAACGATGTTGACAACTGAGGGTCACATACAATATTTCAGTGGGACGGTAGAATTTGGAATCTAATAGCCTCTAATGTGTGCCAAAATCTTTCCATGAAGATATTTGAACACACTCTGAATCCTCTTAGGCATGTATTCCTATGTCCCATGGACAAGATGGCTGTAATTACATGCCATCACCATCACCCCCAGATTAACCCTATTGTTTTCCACCAAGATCAAAACAATCAGAAGTTTCCCTATTTATAGGACAATGCAAGCGTCTCAAATAATAAGTATTCAGACATTGAGGAAGGTATCCATGAATACAATGTATCTAACTAATGGATTCCAGCATTCCACCAAGATGTATCCTTAATTCTTATACTACCCTATCCTTTAGAATGAATGAATTGATCCTAACCTCCTCGTTTTTGGAACCTCCTGACCCAAATTTTGTCTCCACAAAATTTTTATTGTTGGTTACATCTTCAAGATCATACCCAACCATGTAATGAATTTTATTTCCTATTATTTGGGGGATTATGATATAGATTTATCTCAAATACATTCCAAAAGGTGTTGTGGTAAGAGAGGTTTTTTCTTCCTATCACCCCAAACAATCAATGTTAGGACAAAATTGTTTTACTAGAACCCATTCATTGGGATTCCACTGATGTATAAATCATCTTATAGGATAATTACCACATCCCCTTGTTTAAGGTGGGAAGTGTTGGTGTCTAGAGATAAAAAATGTGGTTCTTCTACAATATCTTCTGTTGAAGGTACATAAATAATTTAGACATCCACACTTCCTTATATAGATATGTATGATATAGATTTTACCCGTACTCAAAATAGGAGAAGCGTAAATAGAATGATTTATCCCAATAATAAGAGATATTAACTCTTGTATGTATACCCTAGTCCTTATTCTAGCCCTTTCAATTGTCCTTGATACATCTCTAGAATATTATACCATAGCGGGAAAGAGACAATTCTACCTCTAGTTTCTCCCAAGTATTTTTTCTAATTATTTAGTCAACATGTATATTGTGTTTTCCACACGCTCTCAAATAGGGTTATATTTTACGGTGATGTTCCCATGGTTGAGTTCATCTTAAGGTGTGAACCATGATCATAATGTGATGATAATAATTTTGTGATGGAAACATCATCTATCATCCTAAAATTACACTACAAAAAGTGGGTTTCCAAAAACTATTTCCTACAGTTTTAGTTTGATTTTCCATAAGTAATAATTTTTCATAAATTTCCCTTATGTATTGTGGGATTTTGGGATCCTTAACATTTTGGCCCTCCTGGAGGTAGAGAAAGTGTCAATTAATTATTTATCTATATTGGTTGAATCTTTCTGAGGAATTAGTGAGATCTATGTAAAAGTTGTAAAATTATGGGATCTTGCTGCACAAATTTAGTATTGGCATGAAACTTTGGTAGAGTGGGCACAAACATACCCCTTGGTCATAGAAGTAGGCGCAAAAAAGTCAAAGTTATGTGAAAGTGGCATCTAATGTTAATGTTTTCACATAATGGTTTATTTTCTAAATTGAAATCATGCCTCATAGAATGATTAGTTAAAGTAATATATAAGGGGGACTAATCACCATATTTATAGTATAAATCCAAAATATTTCAAGTAGCACACAACCCTAGTTGAAAAACATTGGTGAAAAGTTGCATGTCCACATGAAAATGAGACACTCCCTTCAGGATTTCCAACCAAACCTTACCTTACAGTCCCCTATCAGATCAAATTCTATGGTGTGGATGTTTTGGGAACTAAAATATCTTCTCAGAGCTCGAATGTTATGTTTTGGATAAAAAAATAACCCAAAAGGACCATTTTGAGGCTAATGACAACATATCATGGATATTTATATGGGTTACACACAAATTTTTCATTCTGTGTAGAAAAGATTTCTGCATGGAAGGTGATGATATGTTTTATGAAGGCCCCAAAGTTTGAATGCACACCCGAGTCCCATGAATTAATGAACGATGTGTTATATGAAATAATGAAGTGTTTTATTAAACCCAAACATGTAACTATCCCCTAGCATGACAAAAGTGATGTATAACTGGGATTTTCGTTGGAAAATATGCAATAGAAAATGTTGAAGAAGTGCTGAATTTAGTTCTATACCCAAGGAGATGTGTTGCAACATGTTATGATTTTAGATATAAATAAAATCTCTCCCTGATCCTTGAGGAGGATCTCAAGAAGATATAGTGATGTTATGCAAAGAAAAAGTAACTCAATTCCATGATAGTGTGAAACACCAGAGATCATGGACCCTTAAATGTAGAGAATTTGTATGAAAGAGCTATAGTGGGCCTAAACATGACTTGGCCAATGGTAGGGTGATCCTCGCACAACTACAAAAAATGTTTTTTCAGAGCATTCAAATTGAATATGGATTCATGAAACTCCAATCCGCATGAAAATCCAGACTTGAGTGCAACTATGACTCTTGAATCCATAAGTTTCCCTTGTCCTAGACCATTGTTGTTGTGAAACTCTGACGTGCAACACAAAACCATTGAATATAATAAATTCCTAGTCCACAAAATGTCATTAAATATACCTATAGTGTGTAATTACCCTACCATTTATTCTTATGAATAGTTACCTTAATTCCCATTTCATTGATGCAGAGAGACCCTAGCATCATGGATCATGATTTTCGCTCCCACACAGAAGGGCCGAAACCTTGTCCCACACAAAGGTATATTAGAGATGCCTATTTTATAACTAGAGAAGTAATATTAATGGGATAATATAAAACCATATGTGAATGGGACTCCCTATATGAACCTTCTTCACAATTTTATGTGGTTTTCCATGAGGAGTGAGACCCTCAACATCTATGAAACATGATGTAAAATGGCCTAAATTCATGTCCTATTCAATTATGTTAAAAAGTATGAGAACATCCTCAGCACACGATAAAAACTATAGCCTTACCAAGTGTGATGATCACATGATGCTCTGTGTATGATTGATATGGGATGATTCCAAACCTCTTATCCTATGTAATAGACGTAGGATTACCCATATATGACAATATTGGTATTCTGACATCCCCCCACCATCAGATGAAACTCCACTATTTGTAATAAAACTCCCATACACGGACCACTTCCATGCGTGATCCCCACCTCATTCCTCAAAGAGTGATCCTCTTTCAATGGGTATCTTCCACATGTAAGCTCCACACCATCCCTCATTGAATCTCTTTCCAAGACATGATCATCCATACCCAATGGACTTAAAATTCATATATTATTCTTCTCATATGACTTTATACTAGGACATCAAACTATTTTGGTTTTGATCATTGTCTCCTAAATAGGGTATATAGGATGCCTTACTGAGGATTAATCATGTCAACAAAATTGGGGTAAAATATTACCCCTAGGTATACAACTCTTGATCATCCTCAATTGGGTGTTCAAATCCATCCAACTAGGAGATGAATCTTCTCTCTTAGGGACACCCCTCCAAATCCACCTTAAAAGAGAGTTCTGATCTGTCCACCCAGGTGTGACATTTTTCATCATAGGGACATACATCAGGATCATCCTCAATATATAATTATGATCCATCAAACTATTTTTGACATCTTCCTACTAAGGGACACACCCATGGATCTGCATCAAAGGGTGTTAGGATCCGTACACCTAGATATTAAATATTTCCTCCAAGGAATGAACCTATGAATCTGAGCCAAATGGGAATTATAAATCATGCAATTAGGTGTGACATCTTCTGTGTTAGGGATTCAACTCTAGATCCACCTCAATGGGAATTTTCAACAATCCAAGTAGGTTTGATATCTTCCCTCCTAGGGATTCACAACCAGATCCACCTCAATAAGGTGTTTTGATCCCTCCAACCCGATGTGACATCTTCCATCCTTTGTGTGCACCTATATATCCACCTCAATATTGTGGTCTAATCCATCCATCTTGGTTTGACATATTCCCTCTTAGGGGAGAAGATCTATATCTACCTCTATTATAATTTTTATCAATCTATTAATGTGTGACATCCTCCATCCTAGGGAAACAACTCCATATCTTCCTCAATAGGGAATTATGATCTTATCCCTGAAAAAAATCATCACCAAAACTAACACTAAAAGAAATTATACTTGTTCCCTGATCGAAAATACAGACACTATGAGTTAACCGTAGGATTCCTAATGTAAATAAATCTATGGAAGACTTATTCCCCTAGTGCTGGCAACCTCATAATCGATATATGATGCCTTATTTTCCATTCCTATGATTTTTCATATGGTATTCTCACCAAAGAAGAAGATTTATAGGTTCCAAATATACCCAATATCCAAACATGTCTAGACAGGATCAGAGATACCCAAAGTGACTATTATCCTAACTCAAGCTTTCCTACATATTGAGAAAGAGGCCATCTAATTAACCAGAATCCACATAGAGGTTGAACCATGCGTGAGTTCCACAATCATGAATTAATATTCTAGAGAGGCTTAGACTATTCAATAAGACACATGGAGGAATCCATGGAAGTGAAAAATGAAATCCCATCCTTATATATTGATCAAGGAGAAGACATTGCTGATGAACATGATGAAGGACACTAACCTTTGGAGTGTGGGAATGTGGGAAAATGAAAGTGCACATAATGAGAGCTCAATGAAAGCATCTGGAATAGACTCCAGGTATAAAAAAGGCAGTTGTATATAGTTATCACTCTATTTAAAAATTTACATAGCTCATGGGTACCATACATAGAGTATGTGTGTGGAAATTAGAGTGGAATCATTTTTATTAAAACTACTATAAAATTATTATCTTTATATTTCACTGTATTTAATTTTCTATTCTATATATTTTCATATATTAGGGTGGTTGAATTTTTTAGTATTTGAACTAGAAATTTTTTACTATTAAACAATAAACTATTATTAATTTTTAAATACATACAATTCAACCTCTCCTATCCATTACCATCATCCCTTTAGGACCTAGTAGATAGTATAAAAGCCAAAATCATTAAATATTTGAGATGTACTTTTTTTATGCCAATACCAAAATTTGGTATGAGATATTAGATCTTATAAGGATATATTATTCTTTATTATATTTTTTATACTAATATTGCAACATTCTTATAACATCCCTTGATAAGACTAAGGGAAATATTATTTCTAGTAATGGTCAACCTAAGGAAAAAATGGTTTGAATGCGAAATTTCCCCCAAATTTCAATGGTAGTAAATATAATCAATAGAAGATCCAAATGGAAGATCATATAAGGAGTATTAATATTATATTTTGGGACATTGGAATTAAATCTTTGGTTTTATCTAAATCAGATCAAATTTATTTGAAAGGGGAATATGTTGTTGAATAAGATATTGATAATTAATCCATTGATATTCTTTATTTTTATTTTATAGAAAATATTTTTGAATATTTTCTGATGAAACACTACTCCTGAAATTAAGAAATAGTATGAAATGAATAATTTTGAAGAAATAGATTCCTAGAAATATGTTTTCTTTAATTATATAAATTTAGACAGATTAAAATAGTGTTTCTGGATAAGAAAAATGAAAATAAATATTTTTCTAAAGGAATGATAACTCAAGCTTATTCAAAATAAAATTTAATCTTATTAAATTATTAATTTTTATGGTTGCAGGAAGAAATGATATATTAATCCTAGTTTTTGGATGCTCAAAAATATGAGGAAGGTCAGAAATTAATAATAGAATTGTAGGATTACTTAGAGTGATCCAAAAATATTATGTGATATGGTTGAAAGTCAAAAATAAACTTGTAATGTTGAATTTCTATATATATATTTATTCTAAGGATAAAAAAATTTTCTTCTACATTAATTTTCAGGAAATACGGGTAAACATACTAAAAAATATTTAAATATATGTTTGAAAAGTATAAGTAAAAATAATTATTCTAATTCTGATCCACATACAGTTACCAATTCTGAAAATTATATGCCATGTATTTTACATATAAAGAAATTTTTTGATTCATATGAAGATAAAGTATAAGAAATGACATCTAAACATGTTTCACTCAAAAAATATATATAAAATTTTCTAATAAGAGAATAATTTATCTATTAAATTAACAAAATTTGAATCATAAATTTTAGATATTGAAGAATAAAATGTTATATTAATTTACAATCATAAAAACACTACTTCATAATCAAAAGAAAAGGTTTGTGAAGATTGGGATTATGTTTAGGAAGATAATTAAAGGACGAATAAATGTGTTAGATAATTTTATATATTAATTTTTTTTTGAAAAGGTTAAGTTATAATATATGTTCATTTAAAAGTTAATATCAAAAATATTGTATATTTTATGAAATGTCATAGTAAATAGTTAAGGCATAGTTGTTACTATTTTTTTCTGACTGTGTTTGAAAAGAAACTAGAAAGAAAATTATTTATTAATTTAGGGATTTAATTTCTTTAAATTTTGATCTTATGGTCATTTTACTTGTGATTTTCCTTTGAGGTTCATTAATTATTTTTTTAATAAAAGTAATTTTATGTCAAAATCACAATTCAAGGTTAAACTATATAAGCCATAAACATGTTGGAAACCTATATATATGTACTCTAATTTTATTGAAATGAAAATTCATTAAATAAAGGTAATACTAATTTTTTGACTCTTCTATTTAACATGCATTCCATTATAGTTTTATAATAGTAATGTTGACATTAACATTAATATATTTAGTATATCCTTTTTTTATGATCAAATACCTTGGATCATTATGGGATGATACCATTAACATCAATATTTAAATATTTATTTGGTTATTAGACCTGATTAAAATTGTGTTTATATGTCATTCTCTTGAATTTTTTTATATACCCAATGAAAATGTTACTTGAGTTTTAAATTTTGGTTTACATGTATGATATTATAATATTTTTATTATAGGAATTTGTTGAATAAATTATAACTTGTTTCAGGAATCAAGCGATATTAATGTTTGTTTTTGGATAAATATTCACTATTTAAATTTTGAATTATTCTTGTAATGGTTTGAAATTTTCATGTTGAAAAGAAAGCAAATAATTTAGGGTTTTTTATCTTGTTTATAATTGTTAATTTATCTTCGATATTTCATTATTGAAACATGTTACACATCATTTTATACATGTAGTTTTCAAAACAATTAATAATATTTAATATATATATATATATATATATATTTCATTATTGAATTCAAAAAATACATATGTGTGGGATTTAGTTATCTAGAAATTAAGAAAATATAATTGCTGGTGAATAACTATATTTTTCAATATTTTAAATTTGGTCTTAAATTATAAATTATTTAAATGTTGACATAAAAGATATTTAAACTAAATTTTTTAAAAAATTATTTTAATTATGATTTAATTAAATGTTTAGAATCTATTTTCAAGATTAAAAAATGTGTAATTTCTAGATATTAAATATTATTTATCAATAATAATAGTTTGTACTTAAAATGTGTTTTCACTATTTTATGTAATCCCATATTCAATTTCAATATAAACAATACTTTTTATTCAAGATAAGGTAGCTAGAATTTAGGTTGTGATTTTCCATTTGAAAATAATATTTTGTAATTGATATATGGAATGATCAAATTTTGGTATTGTTTGAAAGTTTTTAAACTGTGAAATTTTTATATTTACATGATTTTTTTTAATTATAAAGCTCTTATTAGTTTACCATTTTTAATTTTTGCTCAAATTTTCTTATAGTATTATAATTTTATTCCTTCTCATAGACACTAGTTGATATCTAGTTGCTTTTTAAACCTCTAATTTTTATAAAAGGTTATTTTATGATGGAATTCACACTGATTTAATATTAAAATATTTATATATATATATATTTTATAGAACATAATGTTCTTAAAATATAAATAGTTATAGTAGATCCTTAGCATATATTTAAAAATATTTATCTATAAATAACTTATCTATTATTATTTTATTTATTTTTATAAATTTTTTAATTCTACTAATTTTCGTTTAATCATATGAAATATTCTTGAATTTGTAATTTTTTAAAAATTATTTGAAGAGTTTTTAAACAATGAGGGAGTTAATCCTTGAATTCATTTTTCAATATTGAACATTGACTATTTAGTTTCTTTCAAATTAACAACAAATGAAAAATAATCAACCCAATAGTTTTAAAATATATAATATACATAATGATGATACCATGTATCTAAAAAAGGAAAATATATATACATATTTGTTGGAATACAGTAAAATACATTATACAAAAAAATGAAAAGGGACTAAAAACTATCAAAGCATCCTGATATATGGCTTGATCATATACTACCAATATGTATTGTAAATCAAGAAAAAAATTTGGGTTTCTAATGTTTGACACTTCCTCCATTACATATCATTAGTCATATAATATTTTGTTGTATAAATGATGATCTGAATAAAATTTGACATAAATCTCAGAAGGTAACCACAAAAGAAATTATATAATCTAGTATGTGTATATAAACTATACATCGTCCATGTATATAATTATGTAAATTAGTACAAATAAATAACTCTTAACCATTTCATCCTCAGCATGAAATGTCTTTGAACTTGTATTAATATAATATATTACATCATGATTCTATTTATATTGACAGAAAATATGAATATTTTAATAGTACTGAGATAAACCATGATAATAATAATAAACAAATATCTAATGTGATACCAATGAATCCCTTACTACATAGGATGGCCAAATCATATTAGTAACTTATGTATTCTATATATAAGGGGTATTAATGTAATATAAGGGGAACAACACAGACATTACATTGTAAATGATCCTAAATGATTCATTTAATCACAACCATGGAAATCCCAGGATAAGAATGACTGGGCCTAACATAGAGAATCCACGGTTATTCCTTTTCAAATACGTCATGTTGAATCCTTTGACTGTCTCCATGGAATTCTAATATTATGACAATATTTCAAGTAAAACATCTGTACTATTCCATGGCATTAATGTAAGAAAAAAATAACATAATTTTTTGTGGTTATCTACCATAAGATTTTAATCAAGAATTAGATATGAATCCACTATGTTCTCAAGGAATTATATTAAGATTCCATGGTTGGCTCAAGTCTGAACATTATTATAAACACGAAAAAGTCTAAAAAAATAAGTACCTTATAATTATTTCATTTATATTTAGTTTAATTTTGGTAATGTAATACTGAATCCATTTATTATTTAAATTTTTTCGTTTGATAAAAATTCATTAACATGAAAAGGTGTATCATAAAAATAAAACCATTTATCACTTTAATATATAATCATTAAATAGGTTTATTCTATACATTTCATTAAACATGACAAGGGATAGAAGACATATAAACATTTCAAATAAATCAATAATAATTTAACTTGGAATAATGATATCTATAAATATTATTTCCACTTAAAAATTTATATATTCATTTAAATAAGGGGAAAAACTTACCTTATTAAGGTCTTGTCGAATACACCCTAATAGTGTCACAGATAATCCATCTTGGGTTTCTAAGGGAATAACATAAAACACACAATATATGGGGCGAGAAAAAATGAGGTATCAACCAAAAGTGACCTCAATAATTGGAAATTGGGATCTAGAATATAAAATAATATATTATAAGTATTTCATATAATTTTTATAGGCAAGAATAAGAGAAAAAAATATGCACACAAGGATGCCAATTTATAAAGAGAGATACTTTAAGGGAAGAGTCATAAACCACATACCTTATGCATGTAGTACTCTCATAATCCAGTACTAACCCATATTTTAGATTGGATTAGACTTAAAAAGGAGAAATGAATAATTCACAAAAATTTATGTATAAGCTCCTAAATTATGATAGTGTCATCGATAATAAGAAGACGGACAAAATGAGCCTGAGTACTGAAGCACTTACTACTAGGAATCTAATGTGATGATTAAATCTTCATTCTTAGTATGAATGATAAAGACATCGATGAACCTAGTTAGAGTGATTGAAGAGGGGTTACCGTCATGAATATGAATATGTTATACACACTTTAATAAAGAAACAATATGGTGTGTTGAAAATAAAACTTTGTATGGGTGAAATGGAAATTTCACTGACAATTTAGGGCTCACAAAATTTGGAAGAATGGTGAGAAAAATGGTTCATGAGTTATTTTCCAAATAGTATACCTTCTATGTTCATGTTATAGATTTAACAAAACATTAGAAAAAAATGAAACATTCCAATGATAAAAACTATAGAGTATTTTCATGGGCATGTGTCCTTGGGAACATGATTAGAGAAGCAGTATTCCATATTATTATCATTGAAAATATCCTCGAGGTTTATACTAATCATTTTACCTAGTTATTTATTCCCCCATTTGGGGTTGCAATTTTTGAAAAATTCCAAACCCCATTTTTTTCTCTATATCCTCACTGGACAATAATAACTTTTCAAAATCAAATAAATAGACAAAAAATTAAAGGATCTAAACCAAATAGAAAACCTGGGTTTTTATACTTCGTGATTCTCATTACCTTTATTACCAAATAATCAGATGACGGATCCCACTAAATATTAATCGTATGGTATTATACATATAATTAAATAAAAAAATATAACTAATAATTATGAAAATAGATATTTCTGTATGCACATTTACTTATCTTCAAATTTCTGTTCCTGTTAATTTGATATTTTTAAGTGTCCATTGAATGGGAATAAAACTGGTTTATGTATGATCATTTTGAATCTATTGATGAACTTCATGATATTTCCAATTGATATATAACCAATATTTTTTATTTATTATCTCCCTTAATTGACATCCCAAAGGTTTTATTATCTTCACCATTATCTTTCTTTTGAAGTCTTCCTAAAAAATCAGTTTTTATCTTTTGAATCTAACTAATTTAAAAACATTTCCAGAGATTTTCATGCACATAAAATAGAATAATGATATGTCTCTCATCTTAAATATAATTATTATAGAAACATAGATATGAGTTTCTATATATGAAAAATTTCTGTATCGAGATAGAATAAAAATTATGGTTCCATAATCTTTGTCCCTACTTGATGGACTATAAAATTATATTTTTCTTACAGAAAATTTATTATTTTTTCATTGAAACCATTTATTTTATTCATGCAAATATCCTACTCCAAAACAAAATGAATAAATTCCATCTTTATATTTATCCAATCTTTGTGTAATGTTGTAGAAGAACCAAAAATCAACCTCTTCTAGATGGTAATTTTTTATCTACTAGTGATAAAATTTCAGGGAAGTGAAATATTTTATTCTACAAAAATAATTTTATAGCTATATGATCCTTATACTTCTTACTAAGATCGTATTATTTTTAAAAATAAAAGAACCATTTATTTTTTAGCTCTTCATTACCTTTTGGTAAATATGATAGCTTATAGTTTCCATTGGCATCCAACTTATCCATTTTTTGTTAATTATCTACCATATTCCATAATTTTTTAGATAAGAAGCTTTTTCTAGTAACTTGGACTCTACTACCTTTATTTAAATCAAATAATATAGATATATTTCAATCCAGTGATCTTATATTCCGATTATGGTAGGTATTCTCATCACAACCAACATTTATTCTCATTTTAGAACTAAAATATCTATAACATTGCCTTCCAAAACTCTACCTTGAGGATCCATTGTTCATATGTAGTGTAATACATATTCTTCTTGAATAATTTAAAAATAAATAATTTTTATGTACCTTGATGTTTTTTGAATATTTACTATTTGGAACATCTATTTAGATCAACTTGGATCTAGTTTATTGACTCTTTATTCCTTACTTCATCTTATAGTATGTTTTGTTCATTCTAATAAGTTTTTATCATTGAAGAGAACATATTTTTCATTTGGGGGATTTTTTTTCAACATCCCACTGTATGAAACATAATTATTCATTACCATATACTAAAAAGAAACGTGTGTTACAATATTATTTTAGTTTTTATAAATAATAATAATTCACATGAAAATAGTCTTAACTTTCAAAAATATTTTGGTGGATAATATTCATGATTATTCTATGCCAAAATTAATTAATAATATTAATCCCTAATGCCGTAGAATGACTTATATTATCTTGGTATGACACAAAATTGGCCTATTATACCCAAATCTCTTTAAGAATCATAAAATATAATTAAATTTTCTATTATTATTTGTTAATTTCCGATTCGTCAGCTCTACTACTATAAGGCCCCAGCCGTAAACCTTACATAATCTTGAGTTATCACAAGATTACACGTTGAGGATCTTTTCAGGTTTAGAGTTTTAGAGAATTATATCTTGAAACTTGCATTACATTCCACCTTTAAACAAAGTAGTTACATAAAAGACAGGATTCATTCTTCCCAACAACGGAAAACATATTTAAAATAAAACTTGGATTCTTTCTTGACACATCCTTGAATCTATCATCTTTTCATGTACCTTTCCCGCGACCTGTGAAAAACATTTCAAAAACCTGGGATGAGCATAAAATGTTCAGTAAGGGATACACAAAGAATGAAAATTGTTAGTTTTTCAAACATCAAGTAAACCATGAATACTCTATCAAAGTAATACCTTCACCTTTATGAAGTAGTAAAAACTCTTCACTGAATAAAGTATCATTACTTACCTTTTTGTAACCAAAGGATTACCATAAAACCCATATAAAGAACACATAACATATATAAAGGTAACTTGGGACATAAACATACTTAAGTGGAATAACCATATGGTCGACTTCCACACATATCACTTAATGGAATAGCCATACGGCCAATTTCCATACATACTTAATGGAATAGCCATTCGGCCGACTTCCATACCCAATGCATTGGAGGTTATAACGTAACCACCCGTCATAATGTCCAAGTACCATTATTACACATAGAATATGGAAAATATAAACATTTCAATAACAATATTTCATTTGCAATCACAATAAATGATTCCCAGATATTGAATTAATCAATCTATTTTCAAAAACCATTTAAAAGAGATTTTTGATTCAAAGTGTCCCATACCACTTTGAAGCTTTTAATGGAATTATAATTTTAAAACATTATTGTCCATATAAATAAATACTGAAAACCATTTTGAAAACATGGACATTAAAGATAAATATTTAGAATAATAAATCTTTAAAACATTTAAAATGATATTTTTGTTAAAGATTTTTTAACAAAATGAGAGACTCTTGAATAAAAATAATAGCGGAATAACATTTAATCCGAACTTTATAATATCATGAGAATAAAAGGATTCATGATATAATATGTCAAAGGACAGTATACACACCATATAAGAGTGAATTGGTGCATAACAACAATGAAGTCTCAAAAGAAATGTAAAATGAGATGAAATCCATTATAAAGAAGGTATCCTTAAATTAAGGATAAATCAATCTCATAATTATGTGTGAAATATATAAATACACCCAATATAAGTGGATATTAAGTGTAAATCAATCAATGGTTATTCACACATATTCAAAGGATGACATATTCAATAACTACATGTTGAACCCAAAGAAATCGAAATTGGGTTAAGAAGTTCCCTTGGTAAAATTTGACAGCCTAACAACGTCACATAAAATTTTACATAAAGGGTTGATGAGAGAGATAAAGGGTATCTCATAACTTGGACATAAAATTTAAATAAATAAGGATATATAAGAAAATATCCCAACATAATAGTATGTGAATTAAAAGACATAACAAAAGAAGTCTTTTAAAAAGAGGAGGGTGAAAGGTCCCCTAACGGAGTTGGGAAACATTCGAAACGTACACCCAATGGAAGAAGGGTCATACAATGAATATGTGAATACCCATAAATGAAATTATAGTACAAAAAGTGTATAATAATGGGAAGTACATACACCACTCAAAGGAAATTGTGGCAAATGTAGCATAAATATCACGGGAATAAAAGTGAGATGAACAATCCCTTACGAAAACTTGGCAGCCTAACGGCGCCACTTAAAACTTTCAAAATGGATTCATGAGATCAAATATATTATCTCAAAATATTACAATAAAATGTACAGAAAGATGAATATAAAAGAACATCCCCCATCATAACAAAGAGGATCTTAAAAGAAATTACATAAAAGAGTGTGCTTATAAAGAAAGAGAGGAGTATGATCCCTTACCTCGTATCCGACTTGACCCGACCGTTCATTAATCTCCTGAATAATAAACATGAGTTAATATATACTTGCTTAAGAACCTTTTTCATGTTCATTATCCCTTTTATACCATTTTATGAACATCATGTAATAATTTAGGTTAATAATGTTTATTTTGTCGGTATTTGGTTCTTAAGTCAAAAAAATAGACTTCTTATACTTACATGTTGTTAATTTGGTCAAAGGTTCGTTATATCCAGAATTATTTTAATGATTTTTATAACATGTATATCATATATATTCAGTATATACCTGTATTTATAATATTACATCACATTTAGAGGTAAGAAATGAAATACACCGTTCATGGAGACGGTAAGCCGTACGTACGCATGAACGCTACTTCCATTTCTATTTCATATTTTCTGGAATGGAATCATAATGATATAAGAGTATATTATAACATATATAATATCATTAACTTTATCCTTTACACATCCCACATATTGTATTAACGAATCAAATCACTTTCAGGGGCGGTAGTCCGCACTTCCTAAGATGAAGATATCATGTTTACCCATAATGGAAACAATAATGGTATACCATAAATGAAAATACAGAAGCTTAAGGAAAGAATAAACATATTATATATCATATATAAAAATAGTGACATCAAAATGGCCACCTTTGAAGGTGTTAAATGAGTATTGAACAATCATCGTTTCAGGAGGTAAAATTTCGCCATCCACGGAAACCTTATGTTCTTTAACCATTCGATGTAGTTGTGTGAGAGTGTAGCTCGAATAAATCATATAACAACATCCTAGTATATTGAAGATATTGGTTTTGTTACCAAAGAAGTAAATAAAAAGAGTTTAGGGGGTTGGAGAGGCAAAATAAAACAAATGAACATGAGAGAATGAATTACCTTTAAAAGTGAAACTCCTTTTGATTTGAGCCTAAAGACTTCCTTTGAAAGGATTCTGCCCAACAGGAATCCTCTAGGATGAGTAGAGGGATGTGGAGAGAGTAAATGGACTGGGTATGGCCGAGCCAAAGGCTTTAGGAGTTTGTGAAATGAGGTAGAGGTGGGGGCCTTGTATAAGTGGAGAGGAGGGGCACTTTTGGAAATCATGAAACTATTATTTTATTTTCAAAAGTGTTTCGAATTTCTAAGGTCCCACATTGATATATTTCAAAGATAAGATGATAAGGCTTCGAAAGATTCCCATCCAATGGTTTTTGGACAAGCTTAGGTTTTAGATATTACATTATCTTTCCATTTTATTTAAATCGTTAAATAATGAGGTCATCGTTGCATTATCATGATGTCATAATTAAATTAATTTATTTAATATATAAAAATTATAAAAAAAATACTGTGATGTAGGAAATATTTTTATCTTTCTTAGGAATTTTTATAGTCAAAATTTGGACTTTTGTAACCCCACTTAAAAACTGTTTTAGTAAAACAACTCATGTTTGTGTCAATTTAATTTTAACATTAAATAAATATATATTAATCTCATTTTCCAACCAAAGTGGCTCCATGGGGTCCCCAAGTTGACCCATGGGTTGTCTTGGTCGGCCATGACTCATCCCATAAGAGTAGGACAAGTTTCATGGTGTTTTCATATTTTTATAATATCATTTTTACCTTAAATTACACTAATTACCTCTAACCGCGATTAATGAAAAAAAGTTACTATTCACCAAAAAAAATTATTTTCATCCCATTGAACCACATTTTATATACTAATGACAACCATGTATGTCAGATTTTCAAAATTCAATACACATTAGTGGTAAACTTTCATTTAACAGAAAAATCAGTTTGCTTGATTACCACTTAGTGGTTTCACTATTCATCAAAAATTGGAGTTTTTCAGAAAATTACCAAAAATTCACACTAAGCTATATTTGATATTCTGAATTCAAAAATGATGTTTATATTACCTAATTCAAAGAATATAAGTATAATTAATTAATTTAATAATTAACTCCCACTATCAAAACAAATAGCGTGTTTTTAAGAAACAATAAGTATCAAAAGATTGATACTAGTTTAAGTCCGATTTAAAAATGAAATTAATTCCAACGACCACTATTGGATTTAATGGTAAAAATATTTTCTAATTTCACTTTAAAACCAATTCAAAAGATTATCTAATCATATAAATAAATTATATTAAAAAGAGGTTTTGAATTAAAACACAACATTTTACACTATTCATTAAAAAATGAACTTTATCGAAAAAATACAAAAAAATTACACAAAGTAAAATTTGATGTCCCGATTCTAAAGAAGAGTTTTATTTGGTCCAAAAGAATGTATTAGAGTGATCAAAACTATATTTAATGACAGTTCTCCATCAAAAGGCGATAAGTGAACGTTTAGTGAAAATTAGGGTATAAAAGCCTAAAATTGAATTCTTTCCGTATTTTAAGCCTTTACCTTTTATTGGATAAATGTAAAAACATTTAAAAAACATATATAATAATATTTTAGTTATTACTATCCATCCCCGCCAATACAACGGCTACATATTAACTACCAATTAAAATAATATTATTTTATTATTAGAGTGCAACTTAAGATTCCCAAGAAACTCGTTGTTGCGTGTTGGGTACGCCATTGAGCATATCGTCCCCTTTAAAGTCATATTAATATTTCATTAACAAATATGGATAAAAATCAAAATGTCATATTCTTTATTTACCTGGGGTGTTACAACTACACTGTACAAATCTTGTCTTTTAGGTTTAGCCTTTTGTAACCTGATTCAATTCATCCAAAAAATATATTGAAAAACATGATTCTATATTAAAACATATTATAATTACTTAACTATATCAACTTAATTATGGTCTCATTATCAAAAATTTTATTTTATCTAAAAAACTGTGAATATATTTTATTTATATTTAATAAAGATAACCTAGAATTTTCATATTGAATCACTAATATATTTTACAAAATACCTTAATATATCATGTGAAAATTTCAATGATAACCCCAAAACATCTATTTGAACACATTTTATGTTTTGGAATTTAGGTGGCCATCAGTTCATATCAAATAACACCTTCATCCACTTTAAAATTATACAACACTCATATCTTCTAAATTCCATACGATCTAGCATCAATATAACCATTACCTCTTGAAATCACCAGTTCTTTTCAAATAGGTGTTCAAGATAACAGTTCCATAACTCCTAATTTTTTTTAAAATATATTAACACTTTTTTCTATATATAACATTACTATTATATGCAATATTTTATATTTTACACATTTGTTCAATATAATTGAGCCCAATGTAGTTTTTAGTACTCAATTAAAAAATATGGTCCTAATCCCTTATTTATTCAGTGGACATGTTGAAATTATATTATTCTATGAAATTTTTATGTGTTGATAATTCATAATGTCCATTATGTTTCAATTATTAATCTAGGCTCTAAAAACACCATACCACAATATTTTTAGTTCTTCATTTTCAAATAAACGAAACTTACTATACCATTTTTATAGATAATGCATAATCTTTACCTTTTATCCCATGGAGTGGGATGATACTCTAAAATTACTGACCTATGATTCCACTAAGTCATTAAAAAACTATTGTAAACTACTAATACCATTACATGTATGATTAATAAAAATTATAATTCTACAATATCCCCTTTTAGAAGTCATTCTATGACCCTTAAAATCATTTTTCAAGTAAACTTTTTTCTTATAGTTCAATCTAGAGATCTAGGGTCTACTTAATTAACCATGATTCCCCTCCTTAGATCTACCATTATATTTCATCTAACCATTCCACTAAGGATTTACTTTCATATATTCTAAATAGTAATAACATACGATTGGAACTTATATTTCTATCCATTTGAGAATTTTATTCTATATGATTCCTGGTGAATCCTCCGAAACAATATCCTCTTGATGAATAACCTCTCCATTGTGTAATTTTATTAAGAATATTTATTTTATATACACATTTCATAGATCTTTTATTACGTCTAATATATTCTTCACTTCTCATATATTATAGGAAACATTCCATTAATATCATATATTAATCGATCCAAACCCCATTCTGTACACTCTTTCCCAGTCATATTTTTACATTTTTTTAGTTTTTATCTGATCAGTGAAACATATTGTCCCTTATATTTTAGATTGTTTTCCATGTGTATCCTCTATAATCCAAATTAATTCCATGGAATCATGCTTTCCAAACATGTATTTATTTGAATCCCATATCATTTGTTATAGTTATCTCTTAATGAATCAAAATAATGTCATTAAATAAATGTCACTTGAGACCTATAATGATTGTGCAAATGATTCCTTAAAAAAAATATTTTATACCTATTAATATTTTTTGGAAGTATTATTACTATATGTTAAACCAAAATTAATTCAATGTTTGAAAAATTAAGTGAAATCTACCAAAACCGGAAGAACCCCTCCAAAATAATGTTTAAAAAATTATAAGACAAAATCACCATGGCTATTACACTGAGTAGTCAAACACATACAAAGTAAATAAATAAAATGGATCAAGAAATAAATAATCTTGTTACATAAAAGATATAGGGAAATAAGATGGATTTAAATTTTTCAAAATTTAGTCCAACATCCATGGGTGACTTATGATACACATTCTATTTATCATAATTTATAATAATATAATTATAAATGATAAGATTACCCAATAGATCAAATTTTTTTATAACACACATCTATAGGTTGTCGCACCCAACACCATAGAAGTGAACATCTGGTCAATCAGTTCTGCAAATCAACGGTAATCTTGGGGATCCCTCCATTCTCCTTGTAAACCTAAAATCATCGATAGTTTTTGGTTCACGACATAAAAAGTTTTTGTGAAGTAAAAAACATACTCTTACATTCAATATAAAGAATCTTATGTATCATCATTTTATTTAAATCTATGATTAATTTCTTTTAGATATCATTATAATTGAATTATTTGTATTTATTTAGTTTATGTTAACTCTAATGTTCAACCTTGACCACCTATACATCCAATTGTATAGAATAAATTCAAATCCCCGAATCTACTAGATTTATGCTTCCACTATCTTCATCTAATTTATAATATCCAAAGCTACACCTTCTGATCTATTAATAGAAAAATAAAATAAGGCTTCACATTCCAAACAAAAATTTCATTCATCAATCCCATAGACTTATTTCGCATTATGAACTACTCTGGACATTCTCTTGTATGTGGAATAAATTTTAGGGTTCCATAACCACCAACCATGGTCCGGGATTATAATATTATTCTCACCACTACTTACATCTTCTAAAAAATGGCCATGGAAACTCCCTTAAATTATTTTATTATAAAATTAGTCACCAATTTCATGAATTAAAACATTGTTACCATATTTTTTATCCCTTATATATTATATATGGAAAATAAAACCCTTTTTTGTGATATTAAACTAATAAATCTATATCCATAGTATAATATTCAGTCCAACTAATCATATACCAATAAGGAAGTGAAAGTTTGATAAAGGGGTTCTTCCAATGATTAATTATATTAAATAATTCTTTATATAGTGGATAAATAGAATAAGACTTTTCTAGATAATATCCTTCTTGTTTTTTGGGACTATCACACTATAACCAATACTGATATGTAGTAAAACCTATACCCCTTGGTATATGGGAAAAATTAATTTTGATAATAAAGTCCAGTTTTCATCTCTAAAATTTTCAATTTTCTATAAAACATTAAAATATTCCTAGTCTCATATATGAATTGATAAATTATAATGAATTGGTCATAAATGGTTAAACACAACACAAAACCTCAAATTCAAACTGAATATGGTCATCCTATCATTCAATAGGATGGTACACATGTCCTAGTTCATAAAATGAAAATTGGTTTTAATATTTAGTATTCTTATGACACTTAAGAAGAATCCCTTAATTCTTGAGAAGAAATAAGAAGGACCTTACATCATATTAAAAATTTAATCTATCATATCTAACTTTCTAATTACAATGGATGGAGAGCCTATCTTGCCTACCACAAGTTCTTTGTTTTTCCATGATTACATTCAAAAATTCTGAATCAAAGTCCATTCAATATTGAACTAGAGTTATTATTCCATGGTAATAATCTATATGATGTCTGGTCAACCTAGTATGGAGTTAAACCAGTGAGGGTGGTCCATTTATATGGCATGATTTCTTAGATGAGAACCTAATCCATGTATGTGTTTCTAGTATATTGTATTCATATCCAAATGTATATAATGAGGATAATAGTTTCCCCTCTATCAATATAACACAAATTCTTTTATTTCTATTATTTTATATATATAGTGACGTCTAAATCAGTCATCTTGTACCCAATTATATTTTACATCATTTTAAAACTACCATTTTTTCTTGATGTCTCATACTTCACTAGTTCTACTTGGTTTTACTATAATGTATATTCATAATATTGAAACCATTTAATATTAACCAATTTCAAAATTTTCATTTAGTAGATCAATATAAATTTATTTTCTTATTTTCTGTACTTAATGAATTTATATGAGACAATAATAGGTAATTATTTAATTTTGTTGAGTTTCACAACATCTGTTCCACAATGAAGGATATTTTAAAAACTACATAATATGGCTTTTTATATAAACCCTAAAATTTGTTAATTAGAGTATAATCCATATATGTCTCATAAAAATATGGTTTTAGACTTCCATAATAAAACACTCTGAAAAACATTCCCCCCACTTTTCATTACTTTGTGGGGTTTGATTCCTTTTCTCGTAGGATATGTAGTGATTCAATGATTTATTATTTTATATCAATCACTAAATTACATAAAATTTAATTCTCACAATGAGGGTCATATCTAATTCAAATATTGTTTTCAATGTCTTCTATGCATGGAGAAACTATATAATGATGGCTTGATCTCTTATATGGGGTATAAGAGTATAACATATTTCCTTTTAAGATCTCATGTGAGAAAATAATTTATTTTATAGAACTATATGTGAATTTATTCATGTTCTAAACATATATATAGTGATTATTAGATTTTATATTTTGACTGAAACCATAGATACAATAATACGTAATCTTACTACATGGGAACTCACTAATTCATGTATGGTCCCTTGATAGGAAAACATTAGGACCATACCGTTCCACTTTATATTGGCTCAGAGACTCAATCACGTTATCTTCCATACTATTCTCACCAAGAAAACTAAATATCTATTAACTATTTTATCTTATTCATGTGGCATATCAGTGAAAAATCATTTTTAGAACAACTTGGGGCATAATTTCTATTCTTACAAGATACATAGTGATACCTAGTAGTCTCAACCATGGTCTTGCAAGAAATTATATAAAATGTAATTTTTTACAAATCCTATTGTATGAGTCATTTGTAAGACACATTAGGGTTTCTCATGAATCCCATATTTAGGATGTATTCATATTAAATACTATTCCCCTTCCTATGAATATTGTCTTTTCAAAGATCACTTCAAAGAACTATGTATTGCTCGATTACTATTAACGAAGGATATATGTTGATATTTATACTATTTGCATGAACCCAAACACAATTTATAACTTCATTATTATTCCCATTATATATTGGAATTATGACACCAACATACAATGAGTCTTTATTTTTTTACTCTCACCATGATTCCCCCATTATGACATTTCCCCTATTTATGACTCAAATATGCAATGAGAACTCCTAAGAACTATGTGAGTATTTTTTCCTAATATTTCACGATACATAATAACTTCCAAGTCATAAATATTATGAAAAACCATAAATTCCATTTCTATCCCATTTCCCATCTTTCATATCACTGAAAACATCACTCAATCACAATAGGTTTTCTTTCATTAATCATATAATAAGATTTAGATTTTCCATATAATTTGATATAACTACATGTTTCTTGTTTGTTTTTAATACTAGAAATATAGTGACTACGGGATCACCTATCTTGGGCCTAGCCAAATATTCCATTCTCATTAAATTCCCCCTCCTACTGTATAGTTTCCATCATTCATATTGGGTCTCTTTATATTTTACTTTATACTAGGGTGACATATTTTTTTATGAAAAACATATTGAATAATTCCTATTAGAAAATTATATTTAATGAAATATATACAATTTATCATGGACCGAACTATAAATCCACATCCACTTCCACCACCCTTTTACATTCCATAATAGTCCAAATTTGTATATCTATAGTATAGCATATTATAATTTCTTTTGAAGACCATCATCCCAGGTGCCATGATTCATTCCATAAATATTTTAATAACAAAAAATATTTCATGAATATTATTAATGAGTCTATATGATTCATAATCAAACTTATTTATTGGGAAATAACAAATATATAGTTTTTATATCATATGTATAACTGATTAGAGGCATGTTTTTATCTTTTGGAAAAGATCCTATAAACCCATTCACCCACATTTGTATTATAGTATTACCATAATTTGAATATGGTAAATTCATTTACACATCATGATTATTTTGTTTCATCTCATTAGAATTAATATAACTCATGTTATGGTTTTCATAGTTCTAATCACTTTTTCAATGGTGTGGATTCCATCATAGCTATAAACCCCACATTAGGTTGTTACACACATTTCATTGGTCTATGAAGAAATTCCTCAAAATAAATGAACCTTTTTTCCCATGGACATATATACTATTATGGAACCTAACTAATTCCCATTTTATTTTCACATTACCATTGCTGATATATAAGATGAGTAATATTTTTTTAGAGATCTATAACCTAAATAAAGACCCATATATCTCAAAGTGTTATGAACATTAAATAGATAAACATTTCCTATCATGTTGTTTTATACTATAATGTGGTGTATCAATTCAAATTAGGTAGGTTTTTCTTTTATATTAGACGTGCAACCACACCCCTAATTTATATCATTTAATTATTTTCTAAAATTTAAAAATCATTTATTCTAATTTTAATTTTCTTTAACTGAAATTTCTTTTTTCAAATATGTATAAAAATAAACCAAAACAAATTTTAGTCAAAGTTGTACAATCTTAGAACCAAAAAAAAATTGTTCACAATTATAAAAAAATAAAATCAAAAAATTTTGGTCAAATCTATATAAACATAACCCCAAGAAATTTTTGTCAAATATATTCAACCACAAATATTATTATCCATTTTTTTACATTTTTGATCATAAATTACTAATCAAAAGAGACACAATACCCACCATGGTGAAAACATATAAAGGGAATTCAGATAAAAATTGAGACATGACTTACTAGACATACACATTTTATAACATGATGAAAAATTTCATTATTTGAAAGAAATAAGGAAAAATGATTACTAGGTTGAAGATCGTCAAAGGTTGTCCTGAGTAGAATCCTAACTCATCTATTTAATAATTGGTGTCCCTCAATATTGGAAGATGTTAGACCTAAAATGAAAAATATATAATCTTGTATAGACTATAATTTAACCCTATTAAATGTTAACACATGCTCACAATGTATAATAATAAATGAAAATGTTATAGAAACTTTAAATCCTCATAATCCTATTGGTCTAGATAGCCAAAAAAATAAAAAAAGATGAAATAATAAGTATCTTGAACTCTATTGAGTATTTTTTATTCCATGAAAAAGCTCTAATTTCATTTATATGGATACATAAAATCAATTATATTTTAATGGGATAAACATGGAACAAAGTGGTGGTATAAGAACCCTATATCCAACATCTATTTACCCATACAAAAGAGTAAGTCCAAGGAGAACAGAATTTCACAATCTATTATCCTACATGTCAATCTATACTCATATTGATGGTATACATACTTTGTATCTAGAATACCTCTATCCATATGGGAATAAATTCATTAAGGATTACTAACTGGAAGAAACATTATTTCATTGGAACAAGTGATTCAAAATTATGATTTTTGAAACGCAAATTCTTTTAATTTTTAGGTGTATTCACTTATCACGTGGTTATATTTTATGTTTTTATAGATTTTCATGGATTTAATCTAAAAATAGTAATTTACAACAACAAAATTGTAGATATTTGAATTAAGAAAATTAATTAATTTATTACTGTGAAAAAGGGAGATAATAAATAATATATAATCTCTTAAAGTAAAAATGTACTAATAAAATAATTAATCACCACACTACTATAAGGAAAAATCAATTATCTCTCTATGTAGAATCATTTATTTCTCTCATATTCTTGTAGATTAAAAATATTCATCTAACCTAGAAGATTAAATTTCATTATGAAGCTGCAATTTCCCTTTCCTAGGAATAACATCCATCCTTATTTTTTCAGCTTCAATGACTGGATCAAACTTTTCCTATACTTTATTCATAGTTGTGGCCATCTTTTAAAAATACTAGTTTACAAAAAAATATAACTTTCATGAATTTATTTTATCTCATTACCACAACTTATATGTATTGATATGGCATGTGATGTGCTACAGTATATTGAAACCATAAGGAAAATAATTTATTCTATCATTAAAATATTTAATTTCTATTCTAATTTTAACTCAAATGTAATGATATCCTCCTTAAAAATGGCATGAATTATATGATAATACAATTTTTCTTAACTCATCATAGGGAACATTTATTGGTGGTTACGTAATTGAACACCAAGATCCTTACAATGAGTATCATGGATCAGATTTAAAATAAGGCCCCTTACTGATTATCGTGAGTATTATTAAATGAAACAAACCCTAGGGCCGAGTTAGGGAAAACTTTAAAGACTAAGATATAATATAGGACCTGATTACTTAAGGGTTGCACAACCACTATACTTTGTCATTCCCCTATGAATTCCACTGTCTGAAGAAAGATGAAAAATTACTTCTTGAATATAAATGGTCTGAGGTATGTCTATTAAAATTATCCCATGCTATTTTTTAACAAAGAAATATGAAAATAAAAATAATGAAATGTGAATATTTAGATCTACTAGTTGATTCACATATTTTCCCAACCATTTACACTTCATTCGGAGGTACAATAAAGTTGTATACTCTTGATACTATGGATTATTTTTTGTGATAGTAATGAAATCATAAATAAACAATTCTAATTCATAATCTTTCAATAGATGAGGTCCTACTTGTAAGGATCATTTATGGGATTTTGGAGGGACACATTTATATATGACGGCTATATACCCCTTGATAGAGTCTAGGAGCGGGGGGTGGGGATAAGAATACAAGAAAAAAAAATATTTAATGTCTTATTATATAAAACACAAAAATTTGGACTTTTTAAAATAACTAATAGAAATTGGTGTGTTGTTTAATATTACACACATTCTTGTAGAGATTCACTAAATAAAAAGACCAATTATTTAGGATATTCAAAGAGGTGTTAGATATCCATGAGGTTATAACCAATTTCTAAGTGGTCTAATGTATTGGATGACGCCATAAAGTCTATAATTGACTTCAATATATACCAAGAATCAGAATTACAACATATATGAAAAATGTTTTATTGAATAATGAATATCTAATTTTGAGATAACAACACCTATGAACATGAAATGATTATATTGTCATATAAGAGAACCAATATATTATAATGAATATCTAAAGGGTAATAAAGTAGACTAAAAGTTTCACTTATAGTCCTATGTAATGATGAAGTGTCCTCAGTTTCTATTGTTCCCAAAATATTATCCTCATTGAAGATAATTATTTTGGAGAAATCACTGATATCAACACTATGAATACTCATAGAGGGTTAGAGGCTATCTCTGATAGATTATAAATATGTGAAATGGGACATTATTCTTGACCTTTATTGATTGAGTAGACACATAGCCTAATAATTATTTCTCTACTATAATTATATGGAGAGGAAATGGATGAAAAAAACCAACTAAAAATGTAAAAAAAGGTTAAAATATATCGATAATTAAATCAATTAAAACATGTTAAGTGAAAATGTTGATGGTTTTTACATCACTGTTAGAAGAAAATTTACTAGAAACCTCCTCATTAGTCATGCCCATTACATCTTTAAGACATTAATCATCACCACTATCGTCAACATAATTTTCCTCACCCCCAACTACATCAATAATTGTCTAAAACCCCATTATCTTGAGTACCCTCTTTGTGTAAATTATTTGACCCTTATGTAGTTTTTTAAAACATTAATATATAAAAATATAAGCATAAAGATTATATACATGATTACTCAGGGTTTTTTGAAGGGTGAGTTGACCTTCCCAAGTGTATTAGAAGGTTTTCGGCAATTTTAATGGCTTATAGGATCTCCTTTTCGTTAATTTTAACCTCATGTAGTCCCACTCCCTATTAGAATTTGAAAACATGGTTTTGGTAGGTGAAATTGGAAGATTATTCACCACAATTATCCAGTGTAGGATCCAAAACCATTTTAGAAGAGTCTATAAAATATATGAATTTTGTTTGGCATAAGCCCGTTATGTGGTATCCCTACCTCAAACAATTATTCTTATTACTCTACACCATCAATTACTAGTGTAACCTTGAATTGGAATAATAAATATGCTAACCAGAAATGTAGATATGGATGTATTCATATTGTAATATCTTATATATATCGTAATAATGATCTTTGTCAGTGGGAAGGTAGACGATAAACCCCTTTCCTAACCGGAGAGAAGTATCAAAAATTTTCATGACACTATGGAATCCACTCAACATGAAATCATTAAGTTGGGTTTAAACAAAAAATTTTATATAAAATTAAATTGTTTTAATCACTATAAATGTATATAAACCGGATATATTATATTTTTATTGATTTTGGATTCAATCATTCCCTATCAAAATTCAACAAAGGACACAAAAAATTCATTTTTTCCATATTAATTATTAGTAATTGTCTTGTTTAGGATTTAATATGGTTGGAGTAGGATATTATCGTGAAAATTAAAAATATTGGCTACATCTAAACATCTATGTTGGATTATATAGACTCCTCCAATAATTTCAAAATATGGTTTGAATTGATAACCAAAAATTTATTAGTAGTTAAAAAACTCATAACCTTCTTTGTATAATGAAATTATACCCTATAGAACCTTTAGATGTTACGAAATCTTGAATTAGGTCTTCCCATGTAGATATTCACAAAATTATAGATTAATTTTATGGACACCAACACATCCAGGATAATATACTTCTCAATTAGTTACCATTCCACTATGAAGAAAGATTATAATTTGACACCTTTGTGTGACCTGTGAATTGGAAGGGGGTATCCACATATGGGCATGTCTAGGAATGCCCCCATATAGAATAATGGATTCATCCTAGGGGATATTTCATAATAGAATAAAAATGCAGACACCTAGAGACCATGAGTCTTGTGAGTTAGGAAGATATGTGGATCACTTTTTCCCCAGATTCATATGAATAATTAAGAGTTTTATTCATTTTAAAAAGTTAATATATACACCTAGTTTGATATCTTATTCCGTGATGTTATTCATGACTCATATTATATCCCTTATGAGTTGAGTAATTAACCCTATATTATCCAATATAGATGTTTTTGGAATGAAATCTATATACATATCCTCTATAATCATATACCATTTAATCAAGTTCATATCATAGACAATTATCTTAATCCCTTTGTAAGTTTACATAATTTTATTCACATATAGGATCCATGTGTTTATTAGATCATACATGATATTATGATTGTGATGAGAGGAAGATTTTAACACCCATAACACTTCATATAATCATACATCTCTCAGTTCCCATTAAATTTCATACTGATTCACTGAACCAGGAAAGTCCATCAGTAGTCCATATCAAAGACACGACCTTAGTAAAGATCCCAAGACAATCCCACCCTAGTATTTTTGGACAGTGGATATATTTAGAAAGGATGTGTATCAATGGAAATTTGGTTTTGGGGTTAACCATCATTCTTCTTGTTTCAGAGTGATGTACTGAAGTGTGAAACTATCTATATAGTAATCCCATTTGACAATGATTCCTACCATAGAGATATTATTCTTATATATTTCATAGTGATGGTGGATCTTATTTCTTGATTTGTTTTAGTATATCCATGGTCTAGCGATGAGTGCATCAATTAGTTCCCCATTTCCATAATAATTTATCCCTATTGAAGTTTTTAGTCTCAAAAAATGGATCCTATCATCTTGGAGAGAAGAAAATTCAATGGGGGACTCATTTATGTTCACGAGAAGAAACACTATTTTTGATATCCATATGTCCTGTTGTGGAATCCTATGATTTTTTTTCCAAATCCTATTATATATAAAAATATTCCCAATGTCAAAAAATATTGATTTAATTGAAGTGAATGGATCAAATGAGCTATGTTCATGAAAAAAACACAAAATCCAAAATGTTTTAGAAGAATCATGTTGAGTACAAAATGTATAAAAATATGACTAAGTATGCCCAATGGAAATGGTTTATATAGTGTTGATTTTTAAATGAATTCGATGTGATTACATGTGTGTTTGAAATATAAAATACTTATTATATAGAGGGATATTATGTGGTGTGGAGAAGAAAATACCTTGTTAGAGAGATAATATGTGAAAATTATTTCATATAAAAAATAACCACATGGGCCCCCCTCTCTCTATATATATATCTATATGAACACGAATGACTCTCCAGAATGTAATGTATTGGAATCCTTATTGATTTTTTATAGTTTACACTTTTATCATTAGAATTTGACCCTCTTCAATTTAATAAAGCCGAATTCCATGGGTGGGGTCACTTGTGGACACCACAAAGCTATGATCAAAATAGTGTATAGAGTTACTATACTCACTGAATTGAAGAACACAACACATAAGAAATATATATTCAATCACGAATAAAATAATGAACTATATAGTAAATAGGTTGTATAAATATGAATTATAAATTGATATTTCATTTTGGGTCATGTGGTATCTTTGCATTGTAGATATATAAAATAATAGAGATGAAGGTTTCAAACATTTAGGGGTTATTGATAATTTGGTTATCATATAAATACCACATGGAAAAGCATTTTAAGATAGGAATATTTCCATGAAACAAAGTCTGTAAAGAATCATATCATTTTTGAACTCATCATTTATAAAATGAGATTGAAGAATCCCCCTTAGGTAGATTTTTTGGTGTCTTCCTAGGAGAGAGGGAGACTCACCATATAAGATAATTGTGGTGAAACCTCACTTTAATAATATATTTTTTACTCATCCTACATAACCTTCTTTATGGATGATCCCCAAAAAAATCATTCATTGAGAGATTCCAACTATATAAATCATATATAGTGAACATCTTAATACATCCATAACATTATTTTACCCCAACCATTTGAATGGAACTCAAATTTTTTAAAAAATCCATGTTTCAAAAAATTCACGCTTTTTTCTTAACAAATAATATACAATGAGTCCTGAGCGGTGGTGGGGGGGGGGGGTTAAATTGAGTTCTTGAAAATTTTGTTCACTTTAAACCCACCCTTTTCAATGTCTCTAGGTTATGATATTCTTCTTGAAAAAAATAATGTTTAATTAAATATAGGAATAATAATTAAAAACATGGGTAGTTTAAAAGTGTTCTTGGGAATAGATATCCCCTATTACACTCCAAAATCACTCCAGTATATGAGTTTGGTGAATTTGACTATACCATCCTTTTCTTGGGCCTCTACATGAGTGAAAGCAGTTGTGACTTGTTACAACTGGCCATGATATTTTTTTAGGTTCTACCTTTATTAGACCAATATATGGTCATACTAAACCTCATATAAATGTGTGAATTTATAAAAATTGTTGAAAATATGTTTTTTGTGAACTGTAAATCATAGAGTTTCATGAAGAAGCAGACATAACATAATGAAACTGTTAGAGGAGATGAGATTGTTCTTTGAGTATCTATATATGTTCTTCAGTTTTTATGAAAAATATTGTAAGCACAACAACTATAGATAATATGAAAGTGTATTTTTTTATAAATTTTTTTAACATTATATTTTTTCCTGTCTACATAGTTGCTATTATTGGAACAGAAATCTATACCATCTGTATCTTATATTTTGAATCTGAACATTACTATACTCTATAATCAGATTGTTTGATTGAAAAATCCACTATTTAATTGAATAGGTAGGTTACTAATGGACCATGTCTTTATTTTATAAATAAGGAATAAACATATATGGTATATATGGTAGGTAAATTCATTAAAAAATCATTCTATTCTTGGAAAAAGTCACTTTTTCTAAATCCATAATTCAGAATTTATGAAACTCACATTATAATTCACATAATTACATGAGATGCCTAATACAGATATCATTTTCTGATAATAATGTAATCATAGATAACCTCATTAGGATAAAAATATCATCATATATTGAATCATAGATATTATTATTAACATAAGATATCTTTTAGAACGACATCGTAAGGTAATGAACATCAAATCTTTAACACCGATGTTGTGTAAGATAAACAAGATTTACTATTTGAAAAAGATAAATACATATTGATATACTATGTAATGTTAACTTGTACTACAGTAAGATAAATTACATGAACTAATTTCTATGATGACCATAAGATAATTCTTTTTTGAATTTATTTTTTTAATATAAAATACTATACATAATTTGCTTCTGAATGATATTTTTTATTTTTACCATGTATAACATATTATAACTTCACATAATATAATTTTCTTATATAATAAGAAAATTTTTCTATACTGATATTTCATAATATAATGTAATTTATAAAATCTAAAATTATAGTGAATAAACTACGATTTCCTTATAATATAATTATTTCACACACAAGATAAACTTCTGGTGTTAGATAAATTACGTTGAAAAATACATTAATTTGAGATTCCCTAAAATGTATCTATTTTTTATTGTAATGTGTTTGGGAAAAAAATATACATTACTGTGATGTTTATTTAATAAAATGGAAATGAATTATAAGATGAGTAATATATAAAATATGAAGGACTAAATAATAAATCATTATAAAATAATTAGTGATTTTTGGAATCATAAAAATTCCATGAGTACTAAGATATATAATAACAACATAAGTCTTTCCAATAATGTACCCTGTTTTAAGGATCATAAAACCTAGTGAATGATATAAAATATTTTAATATAACAGTTAAAAAAATAATTTCAACTTTTTACCCTCTTTAATTACTCCCCCATTTTGTAATATCAAAATGAATAGTGATAAAGAAAAATAATACAATTACTATCATATATGGAATATTATAAAGGGTTTTAATAAATATACAAAATATGAGTATAATTTGTTATGGAAACTCATGAAAAAACATGATTATGAAGAAAAATTAAAAACAAGATTATCCCATAAAAAAGAATTATATAAAAATTATAATAGATGAAAATTATATAATAAAGAAGTTTAATAATTTAAAATTTCTAAAAGGAATGTAATAAAATACACATATTTTTCTATTGGGAAACCATTTAGTATGAGTTTAACATCACAATAAAATATAAAATTCTTCATCTGGTTCAAGATGATTATTTGTTAGTTTTTCATTAAAGATTGGGGATGCTAGGAATATAGAGAAGTGGTTGGTTTTTGAGAAAAATCAATCTAGAAAATAATATCTACAATGGTGAAAATGATCCTACAATGTTGATGTGATCTCCATGATCAATAATTAATGAAATAGATTGGATGTTGATAGAATCTTACTGATCTTTGGTCATTTAAAAGTGATCTTCTTTATTGAAATATATCTTATTTGAAGTGCTATAGGATGTTAGTAAACTTTTAGCATAAAACCTATGATTTTATATTGAATAAATGTTAGGTCGATAAAAACATCCTTTAACCATTGAGATGTGGTAGCATGATGATTAGGTTCAACATGTCCTAGAGCACATATACAACACCTCTGATACTACACACCCACACACTTGAATTCACTTGATCATATCATTTGTTCAATACTATAACATGGTTTAGAATCTCTTCCACATTTTTTAGATAATGTTACCAAATAATTTTTTAGATATCCCATATTTGTGGGTCCAAGGGATGGAAACTTCGTTACTTCAAATTTATATTCAAAAGATTGAATTTATTAGTAGTAGGTGTAGTAAAAGTTCATGTTTTTTGAGAAACAACAACATGATATTCTTCTTTACCTATGGAGGAGACTAGACAATCCTTTGGATCAGAGAAAGAAACATCATATTGAAAAGAATAGTCTCAAATTATTTTATCTTAAAATGATTTGATTTATATTGTTTGACTATTATTTTAATAAATAATTGTTATTTTATAAATATTCAATCATTTTTCCTAACCCAATGACTGTAAAACATTCTTCCTTTTGGATCTAAAAAAAGGAATCATGATTGAATGGAATATTATACTTATAGGATAGTTCTAATCACCATAAAATATTGAATGAACCCATTTAATATGATTATTTTAAATATTGGAATTTTCATTACATTAGAAATCACACTATACTGATGGTTTTACAAACCATTTTTTAATATAACACACTATATAGATAAAATCCGATAGAGAAAATATTTATTTCATTAGATATTGTTTTTATCTTTGATTACATCACAATCTGATCAAAATATATATTTCATGAGGATTCTCTACTGTATTCATTCAATTAGTTCTCTATAATACCTTGAATCAACACTGTAAATTAATAAAAATCATTTTTGGAGATCACATCATCCATTGGAATATTATTTTAATGAATTTAACTCACCTCCTCACATAAATAAATATGTTCATTTTCCAAAAAAAATCATCCTCAGCTAAAAATTAATTATATGATCAAATTCATCAGAAAAATTAAGATATTATTCTGGAATCATAGGCCTGGTTCTATTTTGTTGAATGAGTGAAAAAATTTCCAGGTACACTTCACATATCAACCATTCTCTACTGAAAGTTTTAATCAACCTAAGTTAAGTATTCAAAATGAGATGGATCAATAAATTCATTCATTAGTTTTTATCTAGATTCAAGAAGGGTAGTGTAATAAAAAAACTCATGTTTCCCTAAAACCCAGTACCCAAACATATTCATCACATAACCACAGTTCATTACCGATCCACATGGGCTGGTACCAAGAACCCATGCATTGAATGAAAAAACTAAGGTAATGATTTCATGCAACTGGAACATCCACTTTGAATACATATATAGAGCATAAAATGATTATTGGAAGACTAAAGAAATATATTCCATCACTGTAAGGGAAATAGAGGAAATAGGACAATTGAAATAGTATTCCAAAATCCAAAAGACAAGTCAGACAGCAAGGGACTCAAAACCAAACAGTTACTTAGATGATGACATGGATGAACTCGAACCATCTCAGCACCTGCTACCCATCACAGCTAACACAAACTGTGCTACCTCTCTCTGGAGCCTTTCCTTTCCTTGAACTAGAAGAAAAACAATGGTTTATATACCACCGAATTAGTGCACAGGGTGTGAGCTAACATGCTCAATAGGATGCCACCATGGTTTTCCATAAAAAGTCAACATACAAAAAATCATGTATGATAATTTTTAAAATAAATGATGGCATGATAAGGAGTAATGAAGTTTTATAGAAAACATAGTACACATTTTCTTTTTCTATAGTTCTAAAAAATGAAGGTATAATGGTTTTAGAGGGTTTTTTCTATAGCATTGTTCAACAAGCATAAACATGCATGTCAAAGCTACCTTAGAAATTCAAGAAATAAAAAACATTAGAATAGGTATCACACACCAAAGAATACTAAAAGTATAGGCAGCAAACAACTTGTACCATGATAATACTGTGCCAAAAAACTAAACCTAGAAAATAAAGACTAGGAATAAGAAGAATACCACATGAGTAACCCCCCCCCCCAATGTCAATATCAGTTCCCTAAGACAACAGTCCCAGGAAACAAAAGAAATCCCCCAGACAAACCACCTTGATAATCAAAATGCAATGGATGATAGCCTCAACCTAAACCTTCCACCTGTGTTCCAAAGGTAACCAATGTTCTCTTTTTTTCAAATAAATTTAAATTCCTTAAAAACCATTCCAAACAATTTATAATCCATTTATTAAAATCTATGGAAAATTAGTTTTCTTTCAAAACCCTTTTTCAACACCCACAATAATCATACCAATTTTATAAATCAATTTTTAATGATTTTTTCAATGAATAAAATGTAAGTTCATTGTCATGGGCTAGATATAGAACCACCTTCCTAAAATTTCATGTCACACACACTGGCAACAGAATCTAAATCTACAAATAAATTCAAATAGAAATAATGGAGACCCTATAAGACAACCACAAGAAGATTGATTCAAATATAAACCCAAAATGTCGGTGGAAGAAAGGAAACCTACATACCTCAAAGAAGGATGTCCTCCGTACCATATCCAATGAAGGAAAATGGCATCTACAATGAGATCTCATAATGCATTTAGAAAAAGACAAAATTAACCATCCAACATGGATCAATGGACCAAATTATGCAAGGATTGGGTGATATTGTGATCAACCACAAGGAAGAACCAAAAGGAACCATTACCTGAAGAGATGTACCACAGACCTAATGATAATCCTACGCCGGTCATATTGATCCAAAAGGCAAGATTCCTCTAAAAAATTCATATAGAGAGTTTTTGTTAGAGGGAAATGTAGAGCCAAACGAAAGACTGAACCAAAAAATCCAAACGTGTGACTTTAACCTGGGCCTGGCCTGGTTCATGTCGTTTGCTCCTTGGTCACAACATGAAGGCCATGCTGGATATGTTACAATAAAAAAATCATCAACTTAGATTAAAAATACATTATTCATCCTCTATATGACATTTACCTTATGTACATGATGTGTACGAGGTCACAACCAGATCTCCCCATTCTGGATGTGTATCCAGCACTCAGTACATGAAATATACCACTGGTAAACCACATGTACCTCTTTTTAAACCTACAGTAAACACAGAAAATAACATCTAAGGATTTCTAAAACCTGAAGGGAATTGAGAAAAATGGATAACATATCTGATCAATGTAACAGTATGTCACAATATCCCCACACTGAGGACTTTCTCTCCTTGGGATGACATGTAGAAGATATAACCCCTTGAAAAATATGAGGCCACTTTTCCCTAATCAATTAATCGAATTCCCACATATCAAGTTAATCTGATCATTATTTACATAGAATATTGACCATCAAAATCGACATCCATGAATGAATTTCTATTGAGAGTAAATGATTTCATCTAGTTTCTCCAATTCAGAAGCATCTATCTATAACTCAATTTCTTCCCCAATAAGAATGTGAGAGGGATCAGTTTGATACATCTTGAGATGAGATATGTGGAAAAATCTATAATTTCTATCAACTAAATCGACAATTACAAAATATAATCAACATTCCAAAGCCGTTTTTTGATCTCAAATAGTCCAACATATCTCAGAGCCAACTGTCCCTCTTTTCCAAGTCGACGGTGACCCAATTGGAGAGAAACATTCCTGAAAACTCTGTCACCAATGGAGAACTCCAAATGGTAATTCTTCCAATCTACATACAATTTCTATTGACTACGGGATATAACCAGATTTTGTTACACCTTCTGAAGCTTTGTGTATGTCTCCTGAACTAGACTTGGTACCACTAAATCTACTTCTCCCACCTCTTCCCAACAAATTGGTTACCTGCATGAGTGACCATAAAATGACTAAAAAGGAGCCTTTCTAATTGATAAATGGTAACCATTTTTATAAAAAAAAACTCAACCAGTACTATATTGTTATCCCATGATCCCCTAAAATAAAAGTCACATGCCCGAAGCATATCCTCTTGGATATCAATTATATACTTCATTTGGACGTCTTTATATGGATGCTAAGCTGCAATTAGCTTGACCTAAGCCCTCATTGCCTCTTGAAGACTCCTCTATAACCTTGAGGTAAACCTCTGATCTCTATATAAAAGAACAATAGAATGACTCCCATGTATCCTCATGATCTGTTACACATACATCTTACACATATCTTCATCTTTTGTGGTGTCTTTGATTGGAATCTAATGAGAAGACATCATCAACTAAACAAAAACCATACAAATAGAATTTTCCCTTAGGGTGTCCATGATAAACCATAAAAAAATCCCAAGACACCTAATCCAACTTCTAAACTGTCACTTGATGTGGTTGAAGAATACTAGAAGGATACAAGTGGGATACCTTTATCCATTAGAAGGTGTAATAGTGGGACACATAATCTGCAATGTCACACATCATACCCAGCCACAAGAATAATATTCTCTAGTAACATATTTTTTTTAAATGGATGAATGTTCCATGAAGAGTTATAATAATAAAACAAGGATAAACTTCTAATAGGTGCTAGGATGAATACTTGATTCATGAAGTAAAGTATTCCATCTGAATAAAGAGACCATTCAAGAATTTTTTCCCTAAAAAAAATGTTTTCCCAAATCTTCTAGTAGTCATCATATTGTTGTTGAATTTTCAATGTAGACAATAGTGGTGATGTTGAAAACTGAGCACTGGTAAAAAAAATACATGAGACATCCTCTTAATAATCCAACTAAAACTTAGTAAAAATCCCCATAGTATTACCCTCCTCATTCAATTCTATAAATTCCTTTGATAGTGACATCATTCATAACACATCTACAACTACATTTCGTTTCCTAGAAGGGTAAGATATTTCAAATTCAAACTTCTCAAGGTATTCTACCCACCATCTCTATCAGATATTCAGTTCTTTATGGGATAAGATATACCTCAGACTCTTATTATCAGAGAAAACTGTGAACTTCTCCCAAAAAGCAATAGTTCCACCACCACTTAAGCACATGCATCACTGCTCCATGCTCTAAATCATGAGTGAGGTAGTTCTTATCTTGAGGTAGAAGATGATGATATCCTTAAGCGACCACATGATCATCCTACAACAAAATACATCCCAAACTAGCATCAGATTCATCACAAAACACCACAAAACCTTTACTGGGATTATATAAGATTAGAACATGTGCCGATGTGAAATGTTGTTTCAATTCATCAATGGATGATGGAAAATTATAATCAAATGATAATTTCACTACTTTTATGGTAAGATAAGTCAAAGGCGATTACATCATAGAGAAATCCATGAAAAACTGTTGTTATTATCTAGGAAGAACAATAAAGATTCATATCTCCAAGAAATATGATGGTTCCCTCCAAGAGAAAAGTACTTTTACCATATATGGTTCAACTGATAAGACATTCTAAAAAATTAAGTTCCCCAAGAACCTCACTTCATAAATCCAGAAACTACATTTTTAAATCCTTCCCTATAGATGGTGGTTTCTCAGAATCTCCAGAACCATACTCAAATGGTTCTCGTGCTCACGCTCAAACTTTGAAAAAACCAGAATATATTCTATAAACACTACAAAAAAAGTGTCAATATATTGGTGGATTACCTGAGTCCTAGAGGAGATAAAAACTAAAGGCGTACTTGTCAGTCCAAAATGCATCATGAGATATTCATAGTGGACATACCTACTTATGAAAGTCATATATGCTACATCAGACTCTCAGACTCTGATTTGATGACAACCCAACTGAAGACCGATATTTGAAAACCACTTTAATCCCTTGAAATAAGAATAAAAATCATCCAATTGAGTTAATTTATGTTTTTTTCTTAACCATTACCTAGATTAAACTTTTATATTTGACACCGAACCAACGTGAACCATCTTATTTCATGGAAAATATAATAGTGGATGCCCAAGTAAAATCAGTAGGGTGAACAACACCCGTCTCTAATAAGTCATACCACTGAATCTTGAGTTCTTTCAACTCTAGTGGTTCCATACTATATGAAGGCATCAATATTGGTTGTGTTCTCGACACTAGGTTATTCGTAAACTCTACCTCTCTCTTTAGAGGATGACCATATAAATATTCTTATAAAACATCAGAAATATCTCAGATCCCAACAAATAGATCACCAATAGAAGAAATGTCTTTAGGATCAAACACAACGATATAAAACAAACTCCTAAGCTCCTGGTGAGAAGACCCTACACCACGTGATTTCGGATCACACTACCCCTAAAAGACATGAGAGATCCCATTGAAAAAATGAAATGAAACACTCCAATGATAAAAATAAACCTCATATTAATGAAAGATAAGTCAATCCATAATGAAGATGACATGAAATAGATTCAGATCAAGAATGAGAAAATCTCATACCAACTCTATCTCGACTATCGTGAACAAACAAGGACACTAGATTCCATACTCCATCCACTTTCCAAGAGGTGTCTCTAAATCCATTGTAAGGGGAAGATGTTATATTGCAAGATTAAGAATATAAATAAAAAATGAAGATATAATTGAGTTTGAGAAACTAGTATAAAAAATGATGTAGCTACTGATGCTACAATAAAGAGATTACCTCTTAATATCTTAAAACATATATCAACTTCCATTGGACACTCATCTCTGGAATGTAAATGCCATACTATTAAGGCCTATGGATGGAGACCTGTAGTGTTTGAAGCTTATGAATGCACCCCTATAGACTTTAGAGCCTATGAACCCTGACCATAATGAGGCATATTCATAGTCTAAGAGATACATTATAGATGACCAAAACATCCACAACTATTGCACAACTTCGTTGGAACAGTACGTGATATCTGGTGTGACCCCCATTTCCACATAGGTAGAATGTCAGAGGAACATTACCATCTGCAAATAATGGTGAAGAGTAGGCTCACTTATGAGACCCACCTCCACTTCTTATGTGATGGTCCTTCCAATTACTCTTCTTCCCCTGAATTCCACTAAAGCTATCACTAGTTGGGAGTGAAGAGGTGGAGAAGCCCCATTTTCCTACCATGTCCATATCTTCAATAATTGTTATATCCACTATATCCGCATTTGTAGAAAGCTTTAACATGAGCAATTATGATCTATTTTTTGGTCACAAACCCTATAGGTAATTATTTTCCTTCAGCTATTCATTTCTTACCACACCTAGAGAAAAACAGACAAGCTCTACAAATTGGTCGGTGTAGTATTACACCGAATGCTCTCCCGACTACAAAAATTGGAACTACAGAGATTTTCCCACCATTAGAATCTCTTTAAAAAAAATAATGAAAGAATTGTATTTTGAAACCCTTTCAATTTTAGCCCAGATGTTTGTATTCTTAGACCAAAGAGTCCCACTAACGATTGGCAGAACCCTTGAATCTAAACACTCTGCACTTCACCATGATATTTCCTAGTGTCTCTAGAATGTTTGTGATTTTATTGAACATTTTTAGCAAGTCCTCTACCTCTTGAAGTTCAGCCATCCCTTTAAAGGACACTGTATTCTCACACAAGAACTATCACGATTGATCTATTTATCCTCCAGCTCATAGTTGTACTTCAACCACTATGTTTTGAACACGTGGAATGTTTGGATCGACAACCTGATCTACCTGTATGATAATATCAATGATATTCTGATCCATAAGTGTATTTACTTAATTTCCATTAAATGAACCTCGATGAGGAACCTGTAGAAGACGTATTAGATGCATACTGCTACATACCAAAACATAAGAATGATTAGAAATAGAACAAATATCAACGCAATAAAGATGGAAAATAAGTAAAAACTAATATTTTTAAAATAAAAGTAAAAAACTAGATACACATATTCCAATATTCATTTGTAACTTGAGTCTTCTTAAAACAATATCTATCCATAGAATCATCGAAACATACCTCTCAAGTCCTAATTATCCTATATCCAGTCTAACAGACATCCCAAGAAGAGATTCATGAGGATACAACACCCTCTGATATCAAACTGTAATGAACCAACCCATGTTTCCCACAAATATGTCACCCGACCATAATTTTCACATACCTGAAGAGCATTAATGATTCCCACAGACTGGCTAAAATCACTTGATAATCAAATGAAAAAACGGAGGGAATGATTTTACCCAATATGAACAACCACATGGAATACATATATAGAGGGAGAAATGAATAGTGGATGACTAACAAAATATATTCCACAATAGTGAGGAAAATCGAAGAATCAGAAAAAACTAATATAGTATATTAAAAATCTAAAAGAGAAGTTTGACTACAAGGGAATCAAAACCAAAAAACCACTCTAATGATGGCATAGAGAAACTCTGACTATCTCACCATCATTTACCCATCCTAGCTGAAATGAACCTCACTGCCTCACATTAGCGCCTTTCCTTTTCCTTCACTGTAAGACAAGGAAAGGTCTAACCACCATCAATGTAGTGCATTTGGTGTAAGAAAACTGGCTTAGTAGGATCCAACCCAGGTGTTTTGTAATAATCCTCCATAAAAAAAATATTGTATGAAAATTTTTAAAATAAATCATGATATGATAAAAAGTAAAGTATTTTTTATAGAAAACATGGTAAACATCTCCCTTTTTTATAGTTATAAAGAAAATCTGGTATAAAATTTTCAAAGCGTATTTTATAAAACATTTTTCCACATGAAAAAACATGCATTTTAAGGCTAAATCAGAAATACATGAAAAAATAGAAGCACATGTATCACACACCAAAGAATACTACAGGTCTAAGAATTATAATATTCATACAAATAATAATAAATTGTAAAATAACTTATACTAAAAAATGTTATTAGGATGTAGGGGAATACCCTATGAGTAAGCCACGTAGAATGTCGATATCAATTACAAAGAATAATGGGCCTAGGAAAGAGATGAATGCCTAAAGAAACACCTCCTTGATAACAACAAAAAAGTGTATGATGGCCTCATTATAAACCTTCCATTTATGTATCCAAGTTAACACATGTTCTATTTTTGACAAACCTATTTCAATTTCTTGAAAACCATTTGAAAATATTTATAATCCAAATATAAAAAACATAGAAAAACCATTTTTCATTAAAAACCCTTTTTCTACAAACACTACAATCATTCCAATTTCATTTATAAATTTATAATGCAATTTATAATGAATAAAAAGTATGTTCATTATCATAGTCTATAGAAAGAACCACTTACCTCAAATTTCAGGTCGCACATGCTAGAAATGGAATCTAAATCCTAATAAATCCCAAAAGCACCAATAGAGATTCTAGAATCCAATCTATGACAATACTGAAACAAATATAAACATTAAAGATTGGAGGAAGAGAGGAAACATATATACCTTGAATAAGGATGTCCAACACACTACATACAATGAAGGAAAAAGGCCTGTAGAATGAGATCTCATAATGAATCTAGAAGAAGACATCATAAATTATCAATCTTGGATTAGAAAACCCAATAATGCAAGGCTATGGCAGTACCCTGATCAACTACAAGGAAGATACAGAAAAAAAACTTACCTGGAGAGATGCCCTACAGACGTAATGATGATCACAAGCCGATCAGATCAATCCAAAAGGTGAGATGCCTCTAAAAACACCTAGGGAGAGATTATGTTCAACAGAAATGAAGAGGTGAAGGAAAGACCAAACCAAAATAGTTTACCATGTGACTTTAACCTTGGTGTTGTCTGGGTCATGACGTGTTCCCCTTGGTCATGACGTGCAGGCCACACTAGATAATCTTTGAAAAAAACTCAACACCACAAATTTGAAATTTATAATTAAACCCCAACACGATGTGGACCTCTTGTACATGATGTGCTATAGGTTACAACATGATATCCCCATTCTCGATGTGTATGTATCACTCAGTACATGATGTGTACTTGTTCTGTATCCTACAGTAAACCAAGAAAATCACATCTAATGATTTTTAGAACCTTAAGGGAACTTAAATAAAGGGAAAACATACTTGATCAATGTAACAAGATCTTACAAGTACCTGCATCAGCTTCTTAATTTTCTTCTTCTTCATCATTACATTTTACACTATGACTGATATACCCAACAAATTATCTTAAATTTTTTTAGTAGACTATATAGGAAGAGATATATTAAAGGGTGGAATAGCCCCAAATTTTGGGCACACAGACTTATCTTTACCAACACTGACCAACCATGTAATAGATGAATCCAAATAATTCATTGTAATAGATACTAGTACAATAGATTTTAGAATGATGCAAGAACTAGAATATGCATCAGTACTTGATAAGTATTTTAATGTACATCCAAGAAAATTACCTCCTTAGTTTTAATATCATCTAATCTGACAACAAGGAATATTTAGCATCTGTTCTCTAGAAATTTAGTGTCTAATGGGACTTACACTCTTATACTTACAACAAGTTCATCTTAGGGTATTGTTACATATGTAGTAACCTGTACATGTATATTATTAGCATCAATTTTATGATATCTCTCCCCTATTATATCTAGAGGGTATTATTCCACTACATCCTTGTATCTATCTAGCAATAACTTCCTCACAAAATACCTCTTAAAAAATACACAATGTATTTGAACTCCATAACATATGTTTATCTGCCCCAAAAAATGTGTGGCCATAGTTTCATAAAATATTACACAAACATTAAAAAATATTTTTGTTAACCATCAACCAATAGGATATAATTTAAATATATTAATTTGAACGTGGATCATATATATTATTACATATCTAACAAAATTTATATGTTTTTCTTTTAATAAAATTATAATAATGAAAATCCTAGAAATAAATCTTCTCAAAATCTACAATTTAATAGAAAATTTAAGATTGGATAGAAATCCCAATAATAATCCCTTTAGAATCCATTTCATTTAATTGTTTCATCTCCATATAAGGAATTTCAAATAAAGATATCATTATCAACAGATGGACATCTTTATCAATGATAGATAGGGACAAATTGGAATAATAATGATAAACCTCAGTAAATCTATATACATCAAGTATTTCCATTGAGGATATCAATCAAACTTTTCCCATTAATGTTTGATGTAAAAATATCCTCATAATCTCTAAAATGAAACACCATGGAATCATGAAATTTATGAACAAATTTCGAAAGAAAAATTCTATTATTTTAACATAAAAAATGAAATCCCATTAATAGTGGTTAATGATATTGTTGAGAAGAATATCAGTCCTATAGAGACAACTAAAATCAGTGGATTTTCTAATTAGTAATTTCATTAATGATCTCAATAACTTTGAGCTACCATAAAAAAAAGTCTAACATCTTAGTTTTTCCCATTTTGGAAGAATGCTTCAAGTTAGGGAGAATTTGGGAATCGAGGGTTAACTAGAGGGGAGACAGGGGAACTATGGATTGTAAAGGGTTCACACATAGGTAAAATTTATATTATTTATTTTTGAGGTAACCAAAAGGTTACACTATATGATTTAATGGGTAACCATTGAAATAATAGGCTATATTTCACATTGTACATTATCATGATAACTTCTAGAACAAATATATTCATATTTGGTAGTTTATAATTATACAAAGTGTTTTTTCTTACTAGGCAATGAAACTATGTTTTTACCCAGAAAAATATAGGTTCCTGTGGTGATTATTTTGGGTAGTTACACCGAGTAAATTCATTATCTAAATATGAAGTTTAATTAATATTAATGGTATTTGTAAAAAAATTAATAGAAATAGTTTCATTTAAATACATTAAAATTATATTAGTATATGTTAATTTGGATTATTTTTTATTTTATTGAAATATTGAACCACAAAAAACCATAAATATAACGTTTGGTATACTTCCAATCAGATAAGTGATACTACCAATTATTTCTCTATATTAATTTTTGTAAACTGGTCTTCAAGCCTCATCAATTTCATGTTTAATATATAAACTCAAAACACTTGAATACGTTTTTCATTTTTAGGTAAAATAATTTTAATTAAATCGTGTATGTATTTGATTTGAATTAAAACATTTCCCAAATAATTTTTTTATAAATTTGATATCCCTAGAAGAAGTTTAACACACCTATCATGATCATATATAATCACATTTTTCATGAGTTTTTAAAATTCATAACAATTTGTTTGATTTATTTACCCAAAAATTAAATAATGAACATATATTTTCACAATAAAAGTAACTTTAGATGAAGTTTTCCTAAAAATATTGGGTTCCATCAACATCATGTTAAAGTCATTGAATAAATGAATGAATCTTAATCATTCATATAATGATATAGGTGCTTGTTTAAATCCATACATAGCTTTGGTCTGTTTGAAAACAAAATTTTTAAAATGAGGATCATCAAAGCTCAAAATTTTTTTAAAATAGAATACCACTATGAACAATAAATTTATACCAGAATATTTAAGTTCAAATTATATAATTTTTAGTTCAGAATATATTAATATGATATAATTATTCTAATGAATTCTTACCTAGCTACTAGAGAAAGTTTTCTTCATAATATATTCTTCCATCTTGATTGAAACATTTTTTAACAGACCACGATCAACACCAAATGATCAAACCATAGTAATCCTAGTTTTTCTAAATTCACATTTAATTCCAATAATAGGGTATTTAGAAAGTCTACCAACAAATTACCATGAAATATTCTAATTGAAATGTTTTAACTATTCCCTCATATCAAAAATATAACTCTAATTAAAAAATCATTCCTCTATGTTTCTAGGTTTTAGATTTGATAAAAAATAAGATAATTATATAAGATTTTATATATTTATTTAGTAATAATTCCATTATCTGAAATTCATATAATTATATCTAGAGGATGGAACTTACAGTTTCTAGGTAATTTAAGAAGAAAAAAATATGGTTCACGAGTATAAATCCTTTTAGTGTTTTGTTCAATAAATAAATTTTCAATTAATAATCAATTTTATTTTTTAAAAATTGGTTTAGTTCTTATATCTTTAACAAAATCACTTTGTAACACCCCAAGATTTGATGGTATGTCAATTATTAAATATAGTTTCTTCAACAACATAGGTTTCACATAACACCATGACCAAATAAACAGTGATATACAATTAAATATTATTATTTAAGAATGAAAATTATAACCTAGCCATTAAATTGTTGGGAATGAAGTGTATTAACCAAATTACCAGATCCCAGTAGCTTAGAGATAGTGGCTAAATTAAATATATTGGTATTAAGAATAAGTGTTTTAATCCCTATGGATAGATCAATTTAGTAGATTTGGAAAACTAGATATATATGTATATTTTTTGTTAAACTTTAAAAGAAAAAACATAGAAACTCTATTGGAAACACCTAAAAACTAATAGATTATCCCCTTCAGTAATTGAAAATATTCTTATTCGCATACTGGGGAAATATAAAACATAAGAACGGTTTAACCTCATATTATTAGTAAGGGTAAGCAATACAGTGAAAGCTATCATAAATAAACATAAACAATATGTAAAGTGAATAACTAAAAAAATACATGTCACGAAAACCTAATATTGATCATAATATGGAAGTAATAAAACCTTATTAAATAATTCCATAAATATTCACCTATGAAATGAACATAACCATGTATATTAAACTACTCAAAAAATCAAATTCACTATAAATTACCTATATCATAATGAAGTAATGCATAATGTTGGAAATCATAAGCATACCATCAAGGCATCATCAAATAAACCAAACATAAATGGTTAAAAACCTTGTCTATATTATCTCATGAGACCTACCGATTCATCAATGGTCTATAATAAGCCTAAAACGTCACCTACTAAGTCTAACACATTTCTCATATTAAAATTTCCAAACATAAACAATATAAACATTCATATTGATAAATTATAATATGAAATGTGAATACTTTTACAATTAAACATGAATAGTATCAAAATAACACATCCAAAGTCACACTGATCATAAACCATTAAAAAACCTACGGTTGATGTTTTCATAAGATACAAACATAAATAAAGTAAAATATTAAACAATGGATGTTGAGATAGATGATGTTAATTTTTAATGTGTCCATTACAAAACTCATGATGAAAATAATCTTTAGACATTCCAAAGTGTCCCATTACACATTAGAACGTTTAAATCATAACCACTATAAAAGAATAAAACAAAATGAAACATATAAAATCACGAGAATGATAATATTGATGATATAATATATTATGATTTATACATACACAAACCATAAGAAAGATGTGGTGAACATGGAATATATATTGCAAAAGTAAAAAAGAGATGTGAAAACCCATTTTTCATTTTAAAGAAGAGTTATTTTGGGACAAATATTTATATTTATCATAAAATAAGGTTGTAACCTTGAATATATGAAAAAATAAAAATTTATGGAGAATGAAAATATGATTGAGGCTTAAAATATGTCTGTCATGTAGAAAAAGGGTTTTTAACTGCCTCTACAATTGTGCCATATTAGTGTGGTTTTAGAGAAAATATTAGAGTCATTAAATTAGAAAATTCATATTAATTCATGTAAAATGGAAAATTAAAAAAATAGGTTTTTCAGGAAAAAATATATTTTATATAAATAATCGTGTCTTAAAATAGATTGGAGATGTTATTTAGAAATGGTTAAGAAACTGGGAACTTCCCTTTAATCAGGCTTGCTTAATTGGAAGAAAATAAAAGAGAACCATATGAAACATATATTTCAAAATAAAATAATGATCATTGGATATTGATACATAATTTTGGAGAATATAAGTAGAACATGGGATAATTATATATGAATTAACAATAATTATATTTGGGTAAATATAGGGAAAGCATCACCTAAAATTAAATGGTGGTTCAAGTAGAATCCCTCACAACATTATAATCAATCAAATTGTTTGCCCCATAATAAATAATAATAACAAAAATAAACATTTAATATCATGAATATAAATATATTCATTATAATATAAGTCAATAGGAAATACACATACATCACACATAATACATTTTCATGAATAAGGCATATCTCATAGAAATAAATGTGAGATGGGAAAACCATTACCTTATGTTTGAAATCCTTATGTACATGTAAATAAAATTATAGATAATGAAATTAGATTAATTAATAAATTATTCAAGAATATCATTAAAATTAATATTTTTTAGAATAATTTTATAATGTTCATTTATGAACTTTTTTATGAGTTATAAGATTCGATTTACTCATTCAGAAGTGTTTCTTCCCTTGGTTTTCAGGATTGGTTGACTTATATACATATAAGAAAGATCATGTGAAATGAGAATAGTAATCCAAAATTGATATTTTATGTTATTAATGCACATATAAAATATTAAATGGTTATATAAGTAATTATATTGTTCGGGGGTGATGGTGAATCAATAAATAACACGTTAGAGATCATCATTTAATTTTTTTTGTTGATTTTTGATTATCACAAATTAGTTTTGACTCATTGATTAATTTTGTTAGTATATACTAGTAATAAAAGATTAAATAATCTATAATGAATATATTATAATCTATTTTGATCATAAAAATTGTTTTATGTCCATCCTTGATGGTGTATTTGAAAAATGAAAACAAATCATTCACCAAGGCGGTAAATCTCCACCTCACAGATGATGTTTTCATTTTTAGAATACATGTAAGGGGAGAAGGGAATTGATGGTGGATTTGAAATTAACATAATAAAATTATTTTATATATTATATGATGGGGTTATCATGCATCTTTTGATAGAGGATGTGAGGAGAGTATATGAAAAAAAATAAAGTAAAAATATGAAAAAATGAATCCGAAAGAGGATACATCTTGAATTCTACTCCTTGAGAACCTCTTTAAAAAATTTTGAAATGATATTTTGGTGACACCATCAGGACCAGAACGTAGGGAAGAGGATTGTGATAGGAATTGAGACTAAATTGGAGAATCTTCTTGGCTTTGGATATGTGAGGATAAGAGGTGGTGATTGATGATATTTATAGTGGAGGAGAGGGGTTTTTTCTCATTATTATATTCATTAGTTTATTATTTTGAGACAATAAAGTGATTAGTTTTAGAATTATCACTAAATATATTAAAATAATTATGTATAGTTCTATATTATGGTCTTACATCATCCATAAATCATATATGACTGAACAATTCATGTATTTATTAAATACTACAAATTACCGAATTTTACTATTAACTGAAAACACAACTAGTTTGGAAAAATCTCAAAAATAATCTTCCAAAAAAATTAATAAATGAAATCGATTTTATAAAAATAATTTTATAAATTATAGAAATTAAATTTTAATATTAAATCTTTATTTATTAAAAAATACCAATTTTAATATTATAACTGTTTGTAATAACACATTGAAATTTTAATTAAGATTTTATAATAATATATTATATATATATATCAAAAATAAATATTAACTAAATAATTTATTTTATTGAAATAAAATATATATTAAATTATTATATTAATTATAAAATTGTAAATAAACATATATGTTTGACAAAAAAACAAACATTTAATTTATTATTTGAAGTTATTTATTTGCTTTTTCGATGATATAAATTTTCCATATTTCCTATATATTATACCCAAATATTATTTATAATTTACTTAGTGAGTTTACTATTCAAATCATTAAAATATTATTAATTACAGGAAAATGAAAATTTTATTAAAATCAGAATTTTTCAATATTCACGGAAAAATAAATATTATTTGATATTTATAAAAATTTAACTATATAGAAATTTTGATGTTGCATTTTTAAATATATCATTTACTTCTTTCAATATATTTTATAAACATGTAAAATTTTAGTTTTAAAAAAAGTGTTCTGTTAAAAAGTTATAAAACTACCTCTTGAGAAATATAGACTTTTTAATTTATAAAATTAGATGCATCCTTAACTTGTGCTTATAATATAATTTGGAATAAAATAAAAATATATAATATTTAGTATTTAAATTTTTTAATCTTTTTAATACTATTTATTGCAAAACAATTAACAACTTGGTTATATTGTTGGATTGAAAAATGATAATTAATTTTATATAATTTTATTTTAATCTTATTGTTGTGTCAAACCTATGGTGTCAACGCAATTAAATTTAAAAAGAAACATACAAAAAATTCTTAGGATGTTACACACTTAACTCAAAATCATTTCTTAGTTTATGATCAAATCTATCGTATTCTTCCAATTTCACTTGAATTTATTTCTAATAAATACCTGACTTTTGATAAAACTCTATATGCTTGGGAAGTAGTAGTATAACTTAGGGAGATTACTTCATCTAAATTTGGATATAATTTTGCATGATTATCCTTCATGTTTAAAATATTATACATGTATTCGATTATCATAATGTATACTAGTTTTTTATATTATTCCACAACTCAGAATGAATTTTCTACAAAATAATTCTTTTTATAACTCTATTTATAACATATCATGTGTTATTTGCAGCTTTAGACTACAAATGTGTAGGCAAGTTATATTAAAACAACATTTTTATAGAAATATATTACAAAGTATTATTCATCACTTCAACAACATCATTCCATAACGGTGTCCTGGGGGATGAATATGTATTTTTATTACCATGTTTTAAGAAAAATGATTTAAATTCGTTACTATGAAATTACCCTTTGTGATTAATTCTTAATGTCACAATTTTGGAATCTTTTAATCTTGTATAAGATTATAATAATTAATAAAATTAGAACATGGATCACTCTTATGTCCTAAAAAATAAATCCAGATAACTATTTAAAAATCATCACCTAAAACATAAAAAAAATATTTTCTAGAAAGCGATCCTATTATAGTTTTTCTAAATAGATCCATATGGAGAAGTTATATGGGTTTAGAAGTAGATACCACTTTAACTGATTTAAAATATGGCATCTATTTCATTCAAAATCTACATGTATCACGTAGATTCATTCAATCCAATTTAAGTTATCTAAATCAGATATCAACTTTCTTTTTGAAAACATTTTAATGGGGTAACTATTAAGATGTCAAAGTCTTATCGGCCAAATTAAATATTCGTTAATTTCATCATTCATAAATTATAAATTCCTTCTAAAAAATAATTTATATATATCATAGAAATTATTTTTTATTAGTTCTATAAACATATGGTATTTTCCCTTAATGAATGAACTTGAATTATTAGAAAAAAATATCCATTGTCACAAAGTTAGTAAATACTTTTCAGGTAATGTATTAATCTGTAAACATAGACTAACTAGTTGATGAGGAAATTTTTTGGATTCCCAATAGATCCAATTACAACTATTTTCCATTATACGTTTTCTCCAAATGTGAAATAGCCCCCATTAATATTAAATAATTATTTAAAGTTAGATAAATATCAACTCATGTTCTATGAACAACATCTATTCATAAACGATTTTTTATTACACATTATGTTGATATATATTGAAAAATACCTGTCAAATAAGACATTTTTGTGGTAACTAAACACTCTGGTCTCCAAGAATTATGGCTGTAAAAGATTTGGAATCCTAAATATGTTTATACATTCAAAAATTAAAAATAAAATTGGGTAATTTTTAAGAAATAACAATTTTATTTATTCAAAACATTTTAGGTTTTCTTAGAAGGAAGTTAACTTCAAAATTACCATTACTTCTAATATATAATATAGTGATAAGAGACATATTTATAGTTTTATATCTTGGTATTAAATAGTTTTTTAAAGAATCTTTTTTCATATTTAATTCCTATATAATAATTATCTCTTGGGTGTTGATTTTTATAATTGATTTTATTTAATTAATCCACCCATTCAGTAAAAACACATGAAATAGATTTATGTTATTTAAATTCATTAAGTAAAATCATAATTTCATTACCTTATTCATTATATGATTCAGTATAATTTTCAAACATAGTAATAAAAAAATTCCCATTTTGGAGTTCATGCCCTTCTTGTATTTCATCTTGTAAAAAAACCTCTTGAAATTGTTTTTATCAAACATAATGTTTTTCAATACTTGAGGGCAGTCTGGATTACTGTTCTTGAGTTTATAACACTCCTTACATGTAACATATTTATAACATCACTCATAACATTTTTTTACTAATTTATGGTATTTTAAAAAGCTTTTCTATTATTATAATTTTCTATTTTTCCTTGAATCCGTCCAAGTTCATCTTTTGATCAATTTTTTCATGAGGTATATTATTTCAAAGAAGATTCAGATATTTCTATACTCATGTTATTCTTATCATATTTAGATATTGAAACATTAAAAGTATAATTTTTATTCTAACCCATTATATTATCTATCGATTCAAATTCTATAACATACTTTTATATTATATCTATTTCAATGGGAGATTTTTTTTTAATTTTTTTAGCTCTATTGATTTTATAATTGTATTTGAGATTTCACATCATACAGGTTATAGAATTATTAGAACATTGAGGACTTGATCTGTATTAGGAATTGGTGTTCCAAAAGTTGCAATATTACTAAACTTCTCAAGGATTATCCCATTTAGTTGGGGTTTTATTTCTCTATTATACATTCTAAAGGTGTCAGAATTTACCTTGGTTGTATTATATTAAGGATCATTCATATTTTATCTTCTTTTAAAAGGTATATATATAGTAGTCCAATTTCAGGTGCTTTTTGACATTGAGAAACTCGGTTAAACATATCATGAAATAGTCCAAAAATTATAATTCATAGTGTAACACCCTAGTTTTTTATGAATTATATTATTTTAAATGAATTAAATTTATTTTATTGTTTCCATTAAATTTAAAACTGTGTTTTTATGAACTACGACAATTGATTAATATTATTATTTAATCTTAGACATTATTTCCAAGAAATTAAACATTATGGAATTAATATGAATATCCATATTTTAAATATTATGTTAATATTTTTTATAGAAATAAAAAATATTTATAAAAAAATACATAATTTTTGGAAAAATTCATTATATGTTTCGAAATTACTGTGTTCTAACAAATAATAATTTATATTTCTTTTATGAATAATAATAATTTTTTTAAAATTGTTTTTATAAAATTAATTTTATAAAATAAAATTCATCTTTTTAAATAATTAGGTTCAAAATATATTTGGGAGATTTTTTTTTATTTTTCCAAAAATCATAAAATTTTTACGAATATCGAAAATACTACTTTTTATTGAAAACTTCTATTTCGTTTTAGTAATAAATAATGTATATTTTTTTATCAAGGGTTTAAAAGTATATTATTTAAATTATGTATCAATTAATACGAATTTGATCATTTTCATCATTTTCATCTTGAATTTTGATATAAAAACTTTTTAAACATTCGACCATTTTTCCTTTTGGAAACCAATTTCTCATAACATATGCGAGTTTAATTTTTATTTAAATATATCCATTTATATGAATTAAATTTTAAAAAATAGATTCTATATTTTTAATCAATATATTTTTATTATATAAAATGTTAAACTAATTTTTTGGCAATAATAAATATTGAATATGGTAAAAATTATTTTGCATGGTTAGAGTAAAAATGTGTTTACAATGGGTAAATCTAAAAATATATTGATTTAAAATGAACAAAAACATGTAAAAAATTATTTAGATGGAAATATGAAAACCCTAAAATGAATAGGGAACTATAATTTTATATTTTTGTCCCTTTTCATGTTAAAAACATTATTACACTTTTTTTTAAATATTTCATGTCTGATACTCACCTCACTTATAGAAGGTCAACCCCTTTATTCTCTTCTTCTCATTTTTAAAACACTTTGATTTTTAAAAGACATGTCCATATTAATTCACTACATACCTCCCCAAATAATATATTAATTTTTCATATATGTAATACCTCATAATAAATATTTGGTTATAGACTTAAAGTCCCATTCCAAATTAGAGATCATTATTAATTATTCTTTTTTGTTTTATTTGTTCTTCTAAATAATTAAACTATAATAATATTATAGTTATATAATAATATCAGTATCCCATATTCTTGTATGTTATTATTTTAATACAATAACCATTATCCATCTCCACTTCTATCAAATGTGACATAAAATCATATTTCTTGTGTACAGCTGACTACAGTCTCACAAACTGATGTTATTCATTTTCCTTCACCTCATCTCGCGACAAGCTAATGTGATGGATTAATTTTTTATAAATGATATATATGATAATAAAATAATTTTTTAATTTTTATATTATATATAACTCCTTAATTTCTATTCTTTTGGAATATGATAAGGTCGCTCTTATGTACGAAAGACTACCGCCATGTGAAATAATGTGATTCAATCACACTTTACATGGAATACAATGTGGTTGGTTTTAATGAAAATATGTGATATACATTACATAATTTTTTTATAGGATAATAATATACTATATAAATGTATTTCTTCCAATCTATAGAGAAAATGGAAACCATACACTTGCATAGATATGGCCTACCATATCCATGAATGGTGTATTTCAATTTCTATCACTCAATATTATGGATTAATCTAAATAAAAAGATACTGTATATATATGATATTTAAATCATGTTTAATATTTTAGATAAGATAAAACCACGATCAATTTAATAAGAGAAAAAATTAAAAATTAAACCTTACACAGAAAACAAGATTTATACATTAAACATGACATGAACATTGAATTATAAATAATATGATAATAAAATGACATAAGTAAATCATATATGATATGATATATATAATTTTGATTTATAAATAAATTTATAATTAACTAATATTTATTATAATATAATTTTGAACATGTATGAGGTAATTCAAGATTCAAGGTAATGGATTATTTTCTTAATATTCATCATGATGTCATATGTTATGTCATAAATCTATATTCTTTTATGAGGAGTATATATAGCCCATTTGATATGTAATATCATAAATTTATTTACTCTAACGATTTTTTAACATTAATTTAATTTTATTCCATCATGTGGTCTATGATTCAATATTTCTAAATTGGTGTGGGTTTTATTGTATAATCTCATTATTCATCAAGATTTCCCATGATTATGCTTCCAATTATTAAAGAATATGATATATATGTCAACAAACTCAAGTATTTTATTCTCCCATGTTTATCTATGATGAATAAATATTCCCATAGTTTTCCTATCTTCATGTACTCATGAGTTCTAAATAGTATTTTTATGAAAAACCCTCTTTATTTCTCCCTCCAGTCAGAAACCAATTTTTATCCATATTGACATCATTAAAAATATTTTTAAAAATGTTATAAAATTCTGTAAATAATTTATTAAAGAGAAATTTCAAATAAATTTGACTTTTTATGAAGTGTTCTAAAAGTAATCTTCATTTCTTTTTCAAAAGGGATTTTTTTTTGATTTTATACAAAATATGAAAGAAATCATTGTTTTAACATATAACAACCCATTCTTTTCATACATATACAATACTTCATTTTTTGGAATACACCAACCATTATACAGACAAAAACCCAAAAAAATATTAGTTTTGTTCTTTTTGAGGCCATGAAACATAAAAACTAGTATGTTAGTTAACTCCATTATCACCAACTAGGTTCTCTAAGACTAGCACCCCTCTTAAACATATCAGAAATTAAATATATCATTATAACCTAGGTGAGGAAACATAAAAATGTGTGAGCTCATATGAATTTTTTTAGTAAAAAAATAGCGATATGTAAGAATAAATATGAGCATAAGTATTTGAGAATGTGATCAAAAAATGAGAAGATTATACCATGTATATAAAGGAAATTAAACACCAATTATGGAATAATAGTCAGCAATTCATAGGGCATGAATAATAATGAAATTGAGACAGTATTCCATGAAATCATAACTTAGGAGTAAGAAAAAAAATTATGGAAGACACATAAACTTTAAATATCATTCCTTATAAGTCAATATTCACTCTAGAAATTATCAGGGATCTTCATAGGGACTACAAATACTAGGAGGGAGACACTGCCTTCCCATTCATAGTCTTTTCCTTATAAGGTATTTGGTTTCACCACCATCAAATAGTAGATCAGGATTCCCCATATTTGCATTGTGGATGGGGTTTTCCCATCATCCCACCGTGGATCAGGTTTACCCATATTCCAATAGTGGATCAAATTTCCCCATCATCACATTGTGGACCCGGTTTCCCCATGCTCCAATAGTGGATCAAGCATACTGACTAGATTCCGAATATTAAAATAGGAGATATAAATCCTTAATCAATACATATAAAGGAGATATATTTCCCACCTATCCCATAATAAAATCATGCATACATATTCCAAAAGATAAAAAAAGTTTCATTACATCATGAACCATAAAAAGATATGGCTTCCATAAACATCGTATCATAACCCATTAAATAAAATGGGTGTCATAAAAATGGAATAATATTATTACCTATGAAAAATAGTAGGTCTCATAACCATTTAATAAAATCTTAACCCATGAAAATAAGCAGGTTTCAAGAGAATATAACTTGTGGAAGAGAAATGGGTGTCCTAAAAATAATTCTATCAAAAAAATCATTCATGATAAATATTAATGGTATATTTTGATAATATCCCTTGAGATAAAATAACTATTAAAATTATGTCATCTTATATTGATATATATTCTTAATTATAATGAAAATTTTCTTAATGAAGATAACCATTTTTTGAAAATAGTTTTTATAAAACCATTTCAAATTATTTTTATTATAATGAAATATTAACAATTTAATTTATATAATTTCTGGAGGAAAATATCTTATCCACAATGAAAAACACTTTATAAAATGTAATGAATAATTAAAAACTTTTTATTTTAAAATATATAAGAAAATTTATAAATGAAGTTAGATAATAATGTGAAAAAAATTTCATTCAAAATACCATGAAATATCATAAGGAATATGTGAAAACATTTTAAAAACCATTTATAATGAAAATAATTTTGAGAACGTAAATAGATGGTGTAAAATCAATTGAAAACCCATTTGTGTAGGGGATTTGAAAACTTATAAATAAATATTGAAATCCTGGGAAATAATTTCTAGGAAAATGAGTTTTTAAAAAATATAATTGAAGATTTTAAAATTATTTAAATCAATTTTTAAACATATATTTTTTTTTGAAAACCTTTTTATTTCGAAAAAAAATTAAATTAAAAAAATTCTCAGATATTTTGAAAAAAATACTTAATTATTTTATTTTAAACATATAAAAGAATTTTCAATGAAATGGAAGTCATGATGGTGGGTAAGTTAGTATAAGATGAACATTTCTTTTACAACTTAAAAGTTTAGAAAAGATCATTGACCAGAAAAATGAAAAAATATTCCTTTCAAAAACATTTTAGAAAAAGATAAAACACTGTTAAAATATCCTTTATAAATCATAGGATAATAGAAAAACATTTTTGAAAACATTTTTGGGAATTATGGTTTTGAAAGAACACAAAATTTTGACCGAAATTGGAAATAAAGTCATTTTTTCATAATAACATGTCCTTAGTTATCGTATGTACCAAAGAGTTGTAAAATGGTAATAATATATGAATATATACTGAATATACATAGGTTCATAAAATTCATGTGTTCTTCGGATATATGGATTATAATACTTCATCAATTCTTGCCTAATCATAATCAAGATCAATAAACGTAGATGTTCTTTCAATAAAATCTTAGAATTTTGAAACATCAAATTATACTCCCAGTGTAAGAAAATGGAATTAAATAAAGATAAAAATCTCATGAATTGTTATTTTCATTATATAACACGTAAAAGTTCTGAATATTTAAACGAATTTAAATGCATAACATGGAATGTGTCTCAATGAAACAAAATTTAGACCAAATTATATAATATATTTGGTCACTTTTAAAATATAAAACCCACAAAATAAATATCTTAAAATAGATATTTAAATACACCTAGATTTTAGTATAATAACTATATAATACATCTATGGAATGTATAACCATAACCCAATGAAATGAGTGGTGAAAAGGATTGTATCTTTTTGAAATATAAAGTGAGATGAAATTTCCTTAGCTTAAGTTTTGATTTTATTCCTACACATTCAATATTGATATATAATTGATTTAATTTTATTAAAAATTGTCTAAAGAAACATATTATTATATTTTATACCATTTATGATTATTTTATGACTTTATATTACCTGTTTATTAACAACTCCATGTTAATGTTACGTTTTAGGTAATATTTACTTTGTTTTTCATATATGTTTTGGCTTCTAATACATGATCCTATTACAAAGATCTGGATAAATTATTTATATAATTAAAATAATGATATAAATATAATATATATTCATAATATATTTATTTTTAATAATATATACAATATATAAATATGAAATGAAGTGGACCATTCATAGAGACGGTAGGTCGTACGTCCACATAAACAATCTTTCTGATTTATTGTCAAATATTAAAAAATAAAGTAAATTGAATATATTTATATATATAATATCATTATAGTAATATTATTTTTCAAATATATCATGTAATTTCACTAATACCATATTTAATACATTCCATATATATTGTGAACAAATCACATCGCTTTGAGAAGGCGGTCGTCCACACTTCCCAAAAAAATGATAATTTATACACAAAAAAGGAAAAGTAAATATAATTGTTATATAATAATTAATGAAGAATAAATATAGAATACTTATCATTTATATCATATAATAATATATTGTATATCATAATTCCATTCCATGATTGGTTTTAAATACAAAATGAACATTATTTCGTCGGGTAGTAGTTCTCCGTACACATGAGTGGTGACTTTATTACCCATTCGATGGAAGTGTTTTTAAGTTCATGTATATAACTTATAATAAATAAATATAAGTATATTTAGTATAATTGTGTTATTATTTGATCATTTAATAAGGACAATTTAATGAGTGGATAATGAATTAAAACGAATGTTATTGTTAAAGAAGGATGCCTCTTTTTTAGGTAACTCCTTTTGGATTTCCCCCAAGGAATTACAAAGATGAATTTATACCCAGACTGTGGATTCTATTATGAGGTGACTGATTTTGAGACCTTATTTTAATAAATTTTCTATGAGAAAAAATGGATTGATAGGTGTGAATAAATTGGATAGTTGAGTGGATTTTTATATTGAAGGAGGAGTCTCATTCTTTTATATTTTGGAAAAGGGTATTCCATCAACGTTTTTCTTATGAAAGATGGATCAAATAATGAACTAAGTCCATTAAAAGAGATTATAGGGTGTAAATATGTCCATAAAATGGGGTTTGAGAAAGTTTAATGCTCATTTTGGCCCTCATGTGTACGTTTTAGTCCCATTATTTCACTAATTTGTCTCTTAACTGCAGTAATTAATTTTAGTCACTTTCTATAAGATCATTTGTCAAAAAATATGCGGACCAAGTTAGTAATTTTAATTTATCCACCTTATTAATATTGTATCAATTTTTAGAAATTAAAATCACATAAATATTAGAAATTTTTTTAAATTTAATCCCACTGATGGGATAAAAGAACTGGTTTTTAATGAAAAATTGTCAAAAGTTTTGTAATGTTTTTATATCCAATTGGAAAATTAAATTTATTAAAATTAACTAAATTGGATTAATTTTTTTATAATTGAACTAATTTATCTGTAAAAATAAATCAAAAAAAGTAAATTATCCTTAGAAATAAATTACATGAAAAAGAAGTTCTTAATTAAAATACAGTATTATTCAGTATTCATAAAAAAATGAAACATTATAGAAAAATAAAAAAAAATATCTAATATAATTTTTATATTATATTTTTATGAAATAATTTTATAGTTTTAAAAAATTATAAATGTTTAAAAATCATATTTAATATGGGTTCACTATTAAAAGGTGGTAAAATGACCTTTTAGGAAAATACATCTTTTAATTATAAAAATCGGATTTAGTCATATCGTATACCAAAAAAATATATTGGATGAGTATAAAAAATAATGATTGAATATAGGATATAAAAATTTTATTTATAACATTAATTCATGTTTTGGTTTTAATTTTTGGGACAAAACTGTGTTTGTTGGTAGAAAAATATTTTTCTTAGGAAATTTATTTGACTATTTTCAAAACGTTTGTACATTGACTTAAAATAATTAATAACTAAAGTGTTAATTTATATATATTTTTAAATAAAAATTTAAAATTTTATTTAATATTATTCATATAATCCATTCCAAAAGTAAGGTTGCAACTATATTAATATTTTAATAATCATATTAATACTATATTATAGTCTAGTAAAAACATTGACATACATGTAACTTTAGCTATCACAGGGACTTGGTATTGTGTGTAATACAAGATAATCATAGTTTTATTCAAAGCAAAATATATTCTACATGTTGTGTGTTTTGAATGTAATCCAAAAATAGTTATTTAATTTGAAAAAACTATATTTAGTGTTGAAGAAATAAAAAATATCAAAAAGATATAATTAATTTTTAAAAAATATTAAAAAAAATATCATGGTGTAAAATTATACCCCACTTAAAATTAATTTCTCCAACTAAATTAATAATGTTCATTATATTTCTAATAATTGAATGTTCCTTTCATAGAAACCCACATTCTAAGTATGAATAATAAAATTTCCATTTAAAAGGTAATTTTGGAAACATAATGGTTAAACATTATAATTAAAAACTATGTTTCCCTAACGTATAACATTGGGGGAAACTGAAAACATGGATATGTAAGAGAAATATAACTATCATGTTCTGATGGAAAGTAAAAAAGAACTCTGTTAGAAAAAATTGAAGAATCAAAAATCTGTAAATCAGCGGTGATCTAAGGGGCCTTTTCATTCATTGAAAAAATATTATAGGATATCATTTTTTGTTTCAAGATTCTTTCACTAATGTTTAATAATTTTAATGAGAATATATATTTACTTGATTCAAGAAAATCTCACCCATTTTGTGAATTTATCCATTTCTACATCACCTCATTCTCAAAAACAGGAAGGAGAATTTTTTCATTCCTGATGCATAAATATATCATGAGATCCATAATACTCCATCCCATATGTCATCAGTTACCATTAATAAAAATTTTATTGAACATTTTATATGATATTTATAAATCCTTATGTGGTGAGATAACACTTTAATTTCACAAATATAATCTAAAGTTTGACATAATATTTCCATAAATGGTTAAACTTATAACCCTTCCAAAAGAAGAAAACACCAAATATTCTAATGGAGGTCACAAAAAAATCTTAACATTAATCCCCCATATTTAAAAAATCATCTCTTGGTTTTCAAAATCCAGATATGGGTATACCCTCAACATATATTCTCTTGAAATATAGATATAACGTGAATTACCATAAATCATTTTTAAAAAAATATTTTCTTCATTGTTCCAAAATTAATAGAATTTTTCCAAAAATAAAATAATTTATAAACTTTATAAAAGATATAATAAACCACTTTTTCAAAAATCCCTTAATTATTTCTAGGGTTATCAGTACCATCCATTTTAATTAATCCAAAATAATAATATCTTTATCCCAGAAAAACTAAATTTTGTCTATGTATTGAACACATTATGGGTTACATTCCAATATGAAAAATACCACCATTCTATTAAATCAATTTTATATGTCCTTGTCACCCTTTCACATATCCTTTTAAATAGATTATATTTCATGATTCATATAACATAACATTTTAATTACAAAACATAAATGCATCATTCATCCAAATTTATTCTTAAACCATTACCCAATATTCATAAAATTTTTCCTTAACACCTCTTTCCAAGAATATTAAATATGAATTTTTGATTAAGATTCAGACACCTGAATGTAATTGTGATTCTTAAATTTAATTTAATAAAAATATTATAATAACATCCCATTCCTTTTAGAGGCCATTTAGAGTCTCTTAATAGTTAGTAGAATAACAAAAAATCATACAACCTTCTTGATTCAATTCATAATACTTCTACATTGGAAATAGATTTTCATAATTCACATACATTAAAGATATGAAACATTAAATTTTAATCATGTTACTTATAGTTCTTATAATTATATATACCATAAACTATAGTGTGGGAAACATTTATCATAATAGAAAAAAACATAATCTTGAAAAAATCACTTATAAGATGTTTCAATAATGGATCTTACTTTATTAATCTACGAACTCTTTGTTTGTACAATGTTATTATTATTAATTTTCTTATTAAATACTTCATGATGGTTTATAAAGGGTTTGTAAATTTTCAAAGCATATCCCTAGGGAGTGTCAAACGAGGTGTGTAGTAAGGCTCATTTTCGTGAACCTGGTTACTGTTGAGTCAAACCTGACACACCTTTTTATAGTTATTTCCCCTATGTACATATCATCTATAGAAAAATCTCCTTGTAACAACTATAATGGTATTTAATTCTATGAATCCACTTTATCTATATATTATCCAAATTTGAAGTCATTTTCCAATACGTTAACTCATCCTTTGACTTATCCTTATAGGGATCCCTATATATATTAATAGAAATATCTCTTGGGATGTCACAAAAATTTTCTCATCATAGTTTCCAATGGTTGAATAATTCTTTTATCTGATACCAAATATAACAACCCATCCTTAATTTAGATATAAATTACATCATTTTTTTGGAATACATAAAACGTTACACATGCAGACACCCGTAGGCCGTATTAGTTTATTTTATATGAAAACATTGAAATGTAACCACTGGTACATGGGTGAGCTACATTATCTCCTAGTAGGTACATTAAGAATGAAACCCCTATTAGACATATAGTACATTAAATATTTCTTCATAACCCGGGGAGGGAAACATAAAACGGGGTGATCTCAAGTACTCGGTAAGGGTAAAAAATGAGATATATAAGAATAAACATGAAAATAAGAGTATTATAATGTGTGAATAACATTATAAGATCATACCCTACATATTATAAATATTAAAAACAAATCATGGAATAATGGTTAGCAGCTCATAAGGCATCAATCATAAGGAACGTCATATCATAATCCATGAAATAATAGCATAAGAGTAAGACATAGAATTATGGAATACACACACACACACACACACCTGTAATATCATTATGTATAAGTCAAGAAACATTTATATAACTTATTACTGTAATTTATGGGGACAAAAACTGCATGGAAGATCACACAACCATCCCAAGTCACCAATATTCCCTTTTAAGGGATCAGGTATCCTCATCTTCCCATACTCAATCAGGTTTTCCCATCACCTGGTAGTGGACTGGGATTCCCCATCTTCCCATAGGGTATTGGGTTTCCCCATTTTCCCATAGTGGACTATGTCTCCCCATCAACCCATAGAGGATAAGTTTTTCCCATCTTCCTATAGTGGATCATTCCCGTCGACTTGATTCCAATCATTATTATATGAGATAAAAATAATTACCCAATTTGTTATAGGTGGAAATAGATCCCACCTATCACATTATAAAATCATACACACGTGTTCTCTAAGATAATAAAACATTAATCATTTCATGAACCATAAAAAGATGGATTTCAAAAACATCATATCATTACTAATGAAATTAAATAGATTTTATAAAAATATCATCCTGTCATTACCTATGGAAGATAGATAGGTCATATAATCAATTCCTCATTGAATAAACCATGAAAATAAGCATGATTCAAGAGAATAATACCCATGTAAGAGAAACATGTTTCATAAATATCATTCCATCAAAAAGAACATTCAATATAGTATATGAATAAGTATTATTGAATTATATCCCCTGTAGAGAAAACACAATAATGAAGTATGTCATATTATATTGAGAGTTATTTATAAATATCACTTGAATCATTTATTATGGATGATATCCCTTCATTGAAAATAATTTTTATAATCCTAGTAAAAAATTCATTTATTATAAAGAAATATTAACAATTTTTTTAAATCCTTCTAGGGGAGATCATCTATTCCCTTTTAAAAAAAGATTTTTTAAAAAGATAAATAATTTTAGAACCTTATTATATTTAAATAACTTTGAAAACATATAAATTAGTCATGAAAATAATTTAAAAAATTTTACCTTTTAATATTCTTTGAAAACTAATAATGAGATTTGAATTTTATTTCAAAACTTTTTATTTGACAAATAATTTAAAAACATAAAAATAATGATTAAATTCATTTGAAACCCTTTTTTTGATAATGTATTTTAGAACATCTAAATAAATATTTAAACCATTGAAAATAGTCTTAATGGAAAATAAACATTTGAAATCATATAATGGAAGCTTGTAGGGTAATCTTAAACACTTTTTTATCATAAATTTTTTATACCTTTTTCTTTGAAAAAACATTAAATTCTTCAAAATTATTTAATATGAGGAAAAATAATTTTTAAAAATAACCTTGAAAAATTATAATGGAATAATCAAGAACATGATGACCGTGATGGTGGGATTTTCTATGTTTTTTGATTAAACCTTTTTCACCTTAAATGTTTGGAAAAAACATTATTTAGAAAATGACAAGAATATTCCTTCTAAAATCATTTTGAAAACATGTAAAACATGGGTAAAAATATCCTTGAATGTAAAAGGATAATATGAAAACATTTTTAAATTATTTTTTAGAAAAATTCTTTAAAAAATATTGTTTTTAATCAAAAATGTGAAATTAAGTCATATTTTTCTAAAAAAAAATTCTAAATTATCTTAAGTCCCAAATATATTGAAATTTTACTAAAACATGAAAAATTTGGAATATATAGCGGGGTAAAATATTTATTTATTATCATGGGATATTTATCATAATTTTTCATCAATTGAAGCATAATCATAAACAGTCTCAATAAATGATATGACTGTTTCAATAAAATCTAACAACTTAGTAACATCGAATTACAATCCCCATGTTCTAAAATGAAGTTAAACTAAGCATAAAATATCATTTAAAGAGTCATGTTTATTATATAACTTGTAATATTGAATTATATACTCCCCGTGAAAGGATATTGGTCCATACCATTGCATGTGTCTCAAAGATGGTAAATTGAGACAAAATTACATTTCCAATTCGGTAACTTTTGAAACATTTAAAGGCTAAAATAAAGATAAAAATATATATATGTAAATACGAATAAATTTATGTTTAATAACCTTATAATACATCAATATTAAGTTAAAAAACCACCAAAAAAATAATTACTGGCTAATAAAGAATATATCTCATAGAAATAAAAAGTGTGATGAAATTCCCTTACCTTAAGTTTAGACATTTTTTGTAAACTTTCCAAACTTTTTTATGATAAATATAAGTTCATTATAAATAATAAAAATATATATTATTATATCTATTACAATTATATTTTTATTATTACTTTATATTAAAACACTATTAATAACTTCATGTTAATATTATGTTTTGGGTATTATATGCTTTTTTTTATTATCTATTTTCACTTGTTATACTTGATATGATTAATTAAATCATGATATAATTATTTATAGAATTAAAATCATGATATAAATATCATATATATTCATTATATATGTATTTATAATGATCAATAGAATATAGAAACATGAAATGTAATACACCGTTCATAGAGAAGGTAGGTCGTACATACACATGAACACTATTTCCATTTTATTGTCATTTTGAAAGAATGATTGAAAATAAAATATAGGTATAAGTAGATATAAAATCATTAAATTAGTATTGTTATGTAATATATATCATATAAGTTCACTAGAACAATCTTTAATACAATCCATGTTGAGTGTGACCGAATCACATCACCTTGAGGAGGGTGTAGTCGACACTTCCCGAAACAAATTTAACATTTTATGAAAAAATAGAATTCTTGAAGTAACATGTTATATAAAAATTCAAGAATAATAAATATATCCAAAATTAATATATATTATATAAAAATATAGTTTCCATTATAATAAATTACAATTAGAGTTGGTGAATGAAAAATGAACAATATCATTTCATGAGGCGGTAGTTCACTGTACATAAGAATAGTATGTTTGTTACCCATTAGATTGATGCTTGTGAATGTGAAGGTCAAAACCTTAGAATTAAAAGATTATATTATATTTATGAAAATTTTGTTATTATGTTAGCGTTGAATAAGTAGAATAGATTTATTATAGAATGAAATAAAACTTTAGTGATCGTTGAGGATGGATACTTATTTTTGGATTTCACCAAATGAATTACTAAGATCCATTTAATCCAAAAGTGATGAATCTATAATGAGGTTAATGATTTTGGGATATTATTTTATCAGTGTTTTGGTGACCAAAATGGCTTTATAGTTGTGAATTAGTTGAAGCAGTGAGTGCCTTTTTATAGTGGAGGAGTTGTGGAGTTCTTATAAATTTTTAAAATGGAAATTCAACCATTTTTCCATTTTAATATTGGATCAAACAATGTGATATAATAGATACAAGGGATTACATGTTATAAATATTTCTAGAAAATTCATTTTTAACAATAATATATTTCATTTTCTCCCTTATGTGTGATTTTTATTCCCTTATTAATTTAATGTTTCTCTTAACTGATGTAATTAATTTTAATCATTTTTTATATTTTTTTAAAAAACTATGTTGAACTTGTTTTAAATTAAAAATTACAATTTTAAAAAATATAGAACCTTTTTAAATAATTCTAATCTTATAATTGGTAGAAATTAATTTAATCTTAATCTTACAGATGAGATGACACGAAATGTTTTTAAAGTAAAAAATGATCAAATGTTTTGTAGGATTTTAAATGAAATTTCAATGTGAAATTGATTCCAATGAAAAAAATTGGACTAATTTATCTATAATTGATATAATTGAACATTTAAACCCATAAATAATAATTTATCATTATAAATAGATTTAATGAAAATGTGGTTTTTTATTAGAATTTTGTATTAATCACTATTAACCAACAAATGAAAACACACAGAAAAATACCAAAAATTCACTGTACTCTAATTTTCATGTTACTATTTGAAATAAAATAAGTTATTTTTTCAAATAAATATTATAACGGTGTCAAAATAATATTTAAAATGGGTTCCCTATTAAAATGAAGCAGGACCAACATTTAGAAAAACACTTGTTTTTATTCCTAAAATTGGATTTGTTTTTATCTTTAAACTATAACATATATTGGATGATAATAAGAAATAATAACTTTATATATAATATATAAATTTCATTGAAAAACTTAATCTAATGTTACTTGTTTAAAATTTTCAGTTAAATTTGTGTCTGTACATAGAAAAATTGTTTCCATAGAAAAACAATATATCTATTTTCAAATAGTTCTAACATTATCTTCTACTAATTTATATAATATTGATTCATATTATATATAGGTATAAAAAGTATTTTATGAAATTTAGTTAATCGTATTCATAAATTCCGTTCCAATTTCATGGTAGTAGCTATATAAATATTTTAATAATCATATTAATTATATATCGTTGTTTGATAAAAACTCATCCTTGCATCTAATCGAAGATTATGAGGGGTCTTTTTATTGAGGGTAATACAAGAAAAAATGTTTCTTCATATATTTAATGATAATATAAGTGTTTATTGTAGTGAATTCAATCAAAACATAGTACATTAATATAAAAAATTATATTCAGTTTTGTATGAAATAAAAAAAATTATAAAGATTAAATTAATTTTAAAAAAGTATTTCAAAAAATATCGAGGTGTCAAATAACATATTTGACATGAATATAATTTCATGATTTCATGATCTCTATTTTATTTTAATAATCATTTATAAATTTCTGTGATATTATAAAATATAAGTATTTCCATAATATTTTATGAATTTTTTATTTTAAAACTTGTTTTTCATGGGAAAGATGTTTTCCTTAATTAAAATTTCATAATGATTTTTATTTAAAAAAATTTACATATAAGATGATATCAATTTTTGTTACAAATGATTTACTGAGGATTTGATATTAGGATACCATTCATATTGTATATCTGAATGTTTTAGTCTTATGATGGTAATATTTTTAAGATACTTATTCCTCTTCACTAGGTTATTATATGATTGAATTATTATGAATCATGGTTACTTATCCATGGTATATTCAATGATGAAATGAAGAAATGAATATGAATTTTTATTCCTTAAATAAATTTTCTATTATTAAATGTTTATGAAACCCATTTAATTTTATGGGTTCTGATGTGATGATGGTTTCATAAATCCAATTTCTATTCCTGGATTATAATAAGATGAATATGTTATGAGATTATAACAAGAATTTAATGATTTTTATTATTTAATGGGTGGTAAAATATCCCCCACTAATTACTCTATTAAATATTTAAACCACATGCGATATATAGGATTGGAATTTGGAGTAAACCGAATTTAGTATGTGACTCTTTCTACTATGAAAATATTTGGTATGAAACATGACTACTATGATTATGAGGGGATTTAACCCACTACTCAATGATAGTATTCCCAATGAGCCTTGAACTAAAAAGGAAGTTATTTTCTCTGCTAATTTGCATGGTAAAAAATATGTACCTTATTCCAATGTTATCTTCTCATTGTTCATGTTATTTGATTCTATTATGATTCATAACTTATGAACATCAAATATTTATGACATGAGTTTGGTTTATCACCTATGACATTAATTGAATGTTTTCAAATGTTATTCTCATATTATCATACCCTTATCATCATGATATATTGATACATCCCTTTTAAAACCTTACAGAATATATGAGTTTTCAATTTCTTATTTTTTCCATCACATGTTTATGATAAAAGGTATTATGAATGACATGTATAAGAAGGATTCTATTTATTAAGAACAATGTATGAGATGACTTATCTTACTTATGCTTCAGTTCATTATGTGTCCAAGTTTCTAGAGGCACATGACCTAAACGTTTCTAGATTGCATTGTTATTTTATTTAATAAATATTAAACAAATAGGATATAATTATTATTTTTTATATGTTTGGGTCTTTATAGTTTATATTAGATAAAAATTAAGTTTTACATTTAAGACACAGATATGAAAAATTCAAGGAAATATCAAAGTTTATGACTATGGATATGGCTAATAATGAGTCAATGTATAAGAAAATGTCTATAAATTTTGAAAAAGGTTATAGTGAGAGGTTTCCATTAATTTAAAACCATTTATAAATATTAAAATTAGATTTAGATATGGAAGAGAGGTATCGATGGGTAATAGCACTGAAAAGGGAACAATGAGTTGTACACAATCACCATATAGTTAATGAATATAGGTCGTACAATCCACATGGTCTAAGGCTCCTGAGGGAAATACTTTATAAATTCACAAACACATTATCAACCATCATGATGGATTTAAATACATTATGACTATAAATGACCTAAGACAACCTATGGTGTAATATATTAAAAATAAGGTCTCATGATTTAGACATCATATAATGATTTTTTCTTGATTATGTGGATCCCCACTATGATTGTTGTTTTTAAAACTACGTTTTTTAGTTTTATTTAAAGGATGGAACCCTAAATAATCAAGTTAATGTGAATTGTGATGGAATATTAAATTATTATTTTCCTAAGAATCCAAAAGTTATTTTATTTGGAGTTGAAAACTGTTTTTTAAGATCCCACAACATTTTCATGATATGAAAAAAATGAACTTGAAAAAGAAGAAAGGGGAACAAATTTTTATTGATTTATTTATGAGCCATTATCCACATTCTTTGAGTTATTAAATTGATCCAATAGTTAATTAAAATAGTTCAATTCTAATTAAAATGTATTTTCCATTCTCTAGTGTTCATAACATGAAAATTTAATTTTATATATCGATCATTTTGAAGGTGAATTAGATCAATGGTAGTCTTTTAAAAATATTACAAAGGAACATTATAAAATTCACTCAATAGTGTGGGGTGAGTTTAAGGTATTTTTTTAACAACTCACCACCTCATTTTAGTCTTAAAAAAATTGAGAAGTAATACATTGAGATAAAGAATAATTATAATGAATCTATTGGTACTTGTGAGGAAAATTTTATAAGACTTGTGAGGGACACCTATGAAATTATCATCAATCATGAAAGTAATATTGATCATTTTTTAGTTTCTTAAAACCACTTATCTGATGATATTTTTCCATAATAGACTTTAGTGGGAATGAAGAGGTTGTTTTATGTGTTATCATGGATGAAATTGATAATACAGTTACCCATGAATCATATGGTTTTGATAAGAAATTCTAAATAGGGTTTAATGGAAACTCTAAAAACCATGTAGATAATATTATGAGTTTTACTTCATTTAACAAGTGTGGATAGAAATATTGGAGAGGTTATTATAATGTTAAAACTAAATGTTTTATATAATCCCTCTACCTTAGAGGCATAGTGTTGGTTTATTTATTAATTTAATTTTCATGATTACAAGGAATAAAATCCCAAAATATGAAATAGTTTAGCTATTTTAGAAAACTATATTACTAAGATGAAACCCATTTTTCAATAGGAAAAGAATATTAAATATATTACATCGAAGACAAAATTTCTTCACATCCTTTAAAACTCATTCAATGTATTCATATTCATAACACGGGGAAAGGAAATAAAATAAGGGTAAGAAGAAATTATCCCTAATGGTTCAGTATGATGAAAACAATAACGAATCAATGATCATAGTCAACAAGTAAAGGTTAAAAAACTGAGACACATTCCATTAAATTAATAACTTCAGAATAATTTTATAGGTATAATTCATTGTAAAATAATACCATATAGATAATCAAATGGGCATAATCTTAACTCTGGATATTTAAACTAATCAAAGAATCACATGAAATATCAATCATTGAATTCATAATGACATAATACTTAATGATGGATATCTAAAACATATCATGGAGGGTTCGTGCCAATGATAAAATAATGTCATGGTTTGATTCCAAGAATCTAATAATTTTAAGCCTTCAATCTAAGAATCTAATATTGCCATGGGTTTATGCCAAGAATCTAATATTTTATACTCTTCTTGCTAGAATTATATTATATGTGTAATCGCATAGGAAAACCCATATCTAGTTTGTTTCATAAAATATAATGATATATCTTGGGGCTCTTATTAATAGATCCCAAACCATTTCATTCTTGTCCAAATAATTTCCCATATGTTGAATTGTCAATTTAATTCATTTACAATAAAATATCCATATTGATTAAAGGATACAAACTTATCAAAATTTTACCAGTTGAAAATATAAAATATAAGCAAAAAATACATTTAAAAATGGTATGATGTTTAAGAAATAATCATATCCATGATAATTCATATGGATATTTAGGATAAATACAATGTTCAATGGTCACTTAAAATTCAATAACTCAAAGGGAAGTTAATGACAACGGAAATTATTCAAGGAAGTGAATGTGACTGATATATATTTAATCAAAATAATCCTAATACATCTAGAAGAATAATTAGTGTGGTATCAATGAATAATATCCCATGTTATGGATATATAAAAACAATGGTTTTTGAAATTGATAAATGAAAATACCATTAAAATTTTATTTAAAACATTCTTGAGGAAGATCATATTTAAGCTTTCCAAAATGTCCCATTCTACTTTGAAGCATTTTAATGATAAGACACATAAAGTAATAAAATAAAATGAAATATATAATATCATGAGAAAAATTATATTCATTATATATCTCATCGAAGGATAAGTATATAAGCCTCATAAATGAATTTAGGTCTATAACACTGTAAAACTCACAAAGACAGGAAATTGTGGGAAAAATAAATTACCACTATGGTAAATTATAAATCAAAAATCCGATGAATGATATGTTAAAAAATGTATCTATAAATCCCCATAAATATAGATATATGGATTATAAAATAAATTCATGCATGGTTTATGTACCGTATAAGTAAATGAGTGTTGAATATGGAATAATTCACGTAGATATAAGAGTGAGAATAGAAATCCCCTTTCTAGTCGAGTAACATTGAAATCATGAGATCCCTGAAAGAATAAAATTAATATAAAATTTTAATATCATGAAATAAATTAAATTCATAAAATATAATTTCAATTTTTAGTATGTAAATAATATTAAAGTAATTATGTGCTTAATTACAAATAAATCTCAATAGAATGTAAATTCAGATGAAACCCCTTACCTTAAATTTCCATTTTCTTGAATTTTATTTATCCTCAAGTATAAATGATTAATTCATGTTAATAATTTTATAAATAATCATAAAAATGTTTATAATTTCATATATGATCCTTTCACAACATATTATTACCCATTTATTAAATTTTTTTCATTATTTTCATCGTTAGGGGTAATAAATTCCTTATTTTTGATGTTTTTTGAAAATTTATAATTTGTTTTTATTAATTAGATAATGATGTAGTCATATTATTATTGTAACCCCTGATTTAAGTATCATTTATATATATTTTTTCAATATATATTTTTATTTAGAGTTACTCATAAAATTTTAGAGATATGAAATAAAATACATTGTTTATAGAGATTGTAGGTCGTACTTATGCATGAAATTTGTTTAAATTTTTTTATAGTATTAGAATAATGAAAATTAAATAATATATATATGTATCAAATTATTAATTTATCATTTTATGTCATATGCATAACATATTTTGATGAAATCCATTTTTAATACATTCTATTTAATATGCTAATGAATTATATCGCTTTGAGGGTGCGGTAGTCCACACGTCCACAAATGATGTTATCATATTCCCAAAAAATGGAAATCATAATGTTAGGTGTTATATAATAATTAATAAAAAATAAATACATTATAAATATCATATAGAAAAAGTAATTCCATAATTTTTCCCAACCTTGTTAGGCAGTAATGGAAAAATTATGGACAACAGCTAGCGAGGCGGTAGTCCGCCGTAAATGCTAATGATAAATTTGTCTCCCAATTAATGGAAAATTGTTTAATATTATGTCATAACATATATAAAAACGTATAAATATATTTAGGAAAATTATTTTATTATATAATAAATATATAATATGAATATGAGGTATGAAGAATGAAATAAAACAGATGTACTTGTTGAAGAATGTCAAATCTTCTTCGGATAACTCTTTATAGTTTATACCAAAACCATTCCATGGATGGATTTATAAAAAATAAATTATTATAGTATTTGGGGAATTATTTTATGATCTTATATGGGAATTATTTTATATGATACTATGGTATTGGGATGTTTGAAGAAGTGATGGGGATAATTCCTTTTTTATTGTGAAGGGGGAGGGATATTCTTATAAATACAAAAAGGTAAAAATTATTAAGAGGTCTCTATTATATCATTTTACTCAAATAATGAAACCAATTATATAAAGTATTCATATGGTTCAAATAAAGAAATAAAATAGGTTTTTTAAAATCTTCTCACAATTTGGCCACTTATGATTAATGTTTAACAACTTAGTAAAATTAATTTCACCTTAATCACTGTAAATAATTTTTTATTTTCACTTATGAATGTTTTTGGAGAAAAAATATTCTAAACATTGAGTCACTACAAATTATTCTAAGTAAAAACATTTCTTCTATTTTTCCAAATAAAAATCACAAAATTGGTAGAAATTAATTTAAAATTAATTAGGCAAACAGGTCAGGAAGGCTTGCTTTTATAGTGAAAATGATCAACAATTTGAAATATTTTTCTATAAAAATTCAACCAAATATTTATACATTTGAGATAAATTGGATTAATATATGAATATTTTATTTTATTAATCTTTATAAATAGTTATAAATAAAAGTCAACCATATAAAAATTTAATTGAAATGTTAGTTTTCAATTAAAATTAAGTGTCTTTCATAATTCATCCAAAAATGAATCATTTCAGAAAAATAAAAGAAAATAAACCTAATATAATTTTGATATTCCTATTTAAAAAATTAATTTTATATTTTCAATTAATATTTATAAAATGGATGAAATTTTGAATAAAAATAAATGTGCAATTATAAGGTGGAAAAACTACCTTTAGTAAAAATTTTACCGTGTTTGAAAAAATTGAATTTGTTCCCAACTTATGCCTATAAAATATATAAGATTTATGAAAAAAATAATTGATAATATAATACATAAATTTCCTCAAAAAATATCCACTAATAGAAATTCAATTATATTTTTATGAAAAAATTCCATTTTTCAAAAAAATGGTTTTTTATAAAAACATTTCCTTTATATTTTATTGGTTTTTATATTCATTTATAATTAATTAGTCACCAAATAATTATATAAACCTATTTAAATGATAATTTCCAAATTTCTTAGATATTTTTCATACATGTCATTATTATTACTAGTTTATAGCTGTCATATTAAATAATATTATCAATATTGTATTTTTGTTTGAAAAAACTCATTCATGCGTGTAATATAAACAATATAAGGACACGGTATTATATGTAACACAAAATAATATAGTGTTTCATTTTCCATAATATAACCTCATGGTTCTGTGTTGTGTATGTTTATATTGGTGTTACTTATAAAGAAATATAATAACAATATTAAATGTTTTCTAAAAAAGAAATATTAAAAAGACTTGGGCAATTACATTCCTCCTAACATAAATAAATTTTGACCTGTCAATTAAAAATTGATATCTATAATAAATTTTTTTATATTAGAAAATATTTTTGATGAAAAAACCACACCATAAACAGGGTTAATAAAAACATTTCTTAATAAGAGGAAAAAGTAAATGTGAATATTGAAAAAATACTAGGCATTTTACTTTGAGAAAATTAGATAAAACATGAACATGGAAGTGAAATCTGAATATCATGTTCTAATGGAGAGGTAGAGAAAATATTGATCATAGTATAGTGGGCCATATTGAGATGGTTAATGAATATAAGGCCATAAATTACATAAGTGAATAAATGGTCATTGATATAACAAAAAATGATGATAATAGGAAATAATTTTTGTTTCATGTCCATTTTACAAGATTTTAAGAATTATTTCACTCTCTAAGAGTATAATTAAATATACATACTTAATAAGATTATATTTCTTAAGAAAAATGTCATCCTTTGGTTTTTTTGAACTATTTATACTTCATCTTTAATCATACCTTTCATAATATGGAGATGTAATACATTAAACTCTAGTACCTTTTACAAAGGTCAATATAATAAATTTATTAAATGGTTAACATTTCAAAAAGATTATAATCCAAAGCATTATAAAAAAGTTGAATAAATTCCCAAAAATAGACTAATTAATCATCAATCAACATGATATATCTCTTAATTGTCATATAACAACCATGTGAAAATATTCATCATGTATTTTTTTGAAACATGTTAATAACCTAAATTATAATAGAGACATATTGAACACATTCATGATTCCTTATTCAATATATAAACCTAGTTTATTGGATATATTCTTTAAATAAAAAAATATTTTATACAACACCAATGATAACATAAACTAATATATCAATAAATCATTAATAAATTGCAAGGTGGTTATCCCTTATCAAATTTAATATATCCAAAAAATAATCTCTTTAACCCATAATCATTATCTCAACTTCAGGAACATATTAAATTGTATCTTTCCCTCAAACATGTGTTTTCCACAAAATTTAACTTGATAATGAATCACATTTCTCAGTACTATAAAATATTTTAATCTCAAATCCTTTATAAAATAGTACTATATTACAATAATTATATATTTCATAATTTATATTATGATAACCTAATCAATAAAATAATTTTACAAAAAATTTATTAGATGAAAATATTGAATTACATTAATAATCCCTGTTTGGTTGTGTCATTTTCATCTGATCGACCATAATCCCTTATCTTATTTGGAGGTATATTCCATCGAAACATTGGGAATTCATTTTCATAGTTCCGAATCTCATTAAAGTTTAACCACTAAATAATATTTTTTTGTCCCACCATGCATTCCTTTTCATAGTGAACCATTTATACACAGTTATAATAATATCCTTACCCATTCATGCATTTCCCAGGGTAATTACTTCTCTAGTTTTAACATGGTGGAAATAAAATTGTTTTCTTCTCCTTGTTTGAAACACGCCCTTTTCCTTGGATATCATCCAAATTATTATTTTCTTTATTTTCATCTCAATAAAAAGAACAATAGACTTTTTATTGAGACATTTAACAAATACGATTCCTTGTAAGAAGTAGCTATGACGTTTCTTTCCAAAATTATAGCCTATGGGAAAATAATTCTTTATCTTCCTCATTTTATTCATCTGATTCACTTTCATCCTATCCTCTAATTCCATTCCATAAAATATATAATATATAGATAATTAATTATTGTTATTGTTATTACATGATACTATGTCCTCATACTATAAGTATGTTTAGGAGAGTATTTTTCATCAAAATACTGGCTTAATCTCATCAAATATATGATCATTCTTACTATATAGTTGACATGAATTGGTGGGGTCCAAATTTCTTCTACTAGGAACCATTTAAAAATAACGAAATACACTATATTAGATCATATAATTATGAAAAAAATTATAATCAGGTAACTATTCAAATACATGACATTAATTGAAATTGTTATGATCATCTAATCTAATAATCATAAACCTGGTTTCTTTGGAATATTTTTCTACACTTTTCCGTGATGTATAAATTAGGGTTATATTACATAATATATATTTCCCTAAATCTAATTTTCATGTTCTCAAATAAACATCATTTGATACCATCTATAACACCCTGACCCTTGATGCCAACAGTCAGTGCCTGACTTTATTACATTTCCATGATTAGAAGGAAACAATCCTCAAGGAATGAATAGTTTAACAGTTTTTCAAAAAATGATTACATACATAATACCCATCTTATATTGGTAATATAAAATGAAACATAATAAATAATAAAAAAATAAAATTCTCATAATCATTTGAAAATTATTCAAATGATTCCACCTCATAAAATGTGGAAAGGAAACAAAATAAGGGTGATCACCAATTCTCCCTAAGGGTTAAGCATGATGGAATTAATAATTAATCAATGATCATAATAAACATGGAATGATAAGAAATTGATACATGTGACATTTAATTAAAAACATGATCATAAATTGGATAGAATAATACATGATAAAATAATTCCAAAAACATAATGTCATGAGCTAGAAAATGAACCATGGATATTCTAAGTAATCTAATAATCACATGAAATATCAATAACTGAATTCACAACGATGGAATGAATAATGATGGATATCTAACAATTTTCATTAACACATCCTACCAATAATCTAATAACCTCAATTATTAATGACTTGAATCTAATACTACCAAGTATTCTTGCCAAGTATCTAATATTTACAACGTTTTATTCGATAAATCTAATACTATAAATGCTTCATTGTAAGAATCTAATAAATATTTATGGCCTCAGACAAAACCTTCTATAGTTTGTTTTAGGAAACATAAAAATTCATTGAGGGACTTTAATTAATTATACTGTAACCTATATCATATGTGTCAAAATAATTTATCATATGATGAATAATTGGTTTAATATACAATCAATAAAATATCCTTATTGAGTAAAGGATTCTGATTTATCTAAATTTCCTTAGTTAATTGAATAAAATTTAAAAAAACGTAAAAATGGTATATGTTTTATGAAATAATCATATCTATGATATATAATGGATATATTTATCAGAAATTAAAATTTTAATGGTTGTTGGAATGTGAATAACTAGTGGGGATTTAAATGAATACAAATATGATTGATGGAAATGAATGCCAATATTATCCTTAGTAAATATAATTTGAAGACATCTAAAGGAAGAATAAGGATGGTATAAAGAAAAATTATCCTCTTTTGAGGATAATTTAGAGAATTCTTTGTTGACATTGATGAATTTAAATATAATTAACAGATCACTAAAACATTCTCGAGAAAAATAATCTCTAAACATTCTATAGTATATCATACCACTTTGAAACATTTGAATCATAATCCAAGTAAAGAAATTAAATTAAATGAAATGTATATTATCAGGATAATAAGGATATTCTTGATATATCATGAAAAGTTATAGGTATATACCCATCAGAAAATAAGATAGGTGTATAACATAACAATTATCTCAATGAAGAAAAATTGTGACAAAAACACATTGCCACTTTGGTAACATTGATATTATAATCCCATTGAAAGAGATTGATTCAAATTAATATGTAAATAACCATAAATGTAAGTTCAATAATCATTAAAAAATCATGTATAGTATAAAAATCATATAATGAAATTAGGGTTGAATATGGAATAAGTCTTATATAAATAATAGCGAGACTGTAAATCCCCATACTACATGTATAACTTTTAAATCACGAGATTTAGAAAAAGACAATATAAATTAAATATTTTAATATAGTTAAATAAATTAAATTCATAATATAACAATTCAATGGGCAGTATATATACCAAACAAAGGTAATTAGGTTCATAATAAAAAATAAGTCTCAATGGAATGTATGTTGAGATGAAACCCCTTACCTTATTCGTTACCTTGGTTAAATGTTCATTAAACACATGTTTAATGGTTTTAATAATGTAACCAAATAAATACAGAACCATAAATAATTTTATAATTTCATATACTATCCTTTAACACATATTATTACCCATTCATTAACCATCTTACATTATTTTTATCATTTTAGGGAATATTCTATATCTTTTTCAAGTATGTTTTGAATTTTAATATTTTTTTCTTATTAAATAGATCATGATTTATCATATATATATATATAATATAAACCAAGATGTAAATATAATATATATTCATAATATTTTTATTTATATTAATCCATAAATTTTGGGGATATGAAAATAAATATAGCATTCATAGAGACAGTAAGTCGTACACAAGCATGAACGTAGTTTCTATTTTCTTATCATATTAAAATAATGAAAAATAAATGATATATATATGTTATAATTAAAATAGCTTATTTATTTCGTATATTAGACATATATTTATTAAAACTATTCTTAATAAATTTCATGTAATAAGTGAATGAATAACATCTCTTTGGGGAGGCTGTAGTCCACATGTCTATAATAATGTTATCGTCTTCCAAAAAAATAAAAATCCTTAAGTTATGTATTATATAATAATTATTGAAGAATAATTACATTATTAAGATAAAAAATATCAAATAAAAATTGTAATTACATCATTATTTCCAACCATGATAGGTGGTAATGGAGGAACAAACTACATCTATTCATGATGTGGTGATTCATTGTACACACAAATGATGACTGTGTATCCTATTTGATTGAAGTATGTGTAAGTATTGGTAATAAAATTAATATAAAAACATTTAATATTATATATTCTATTGATGTTATTATGCAATTAATATATATTAATAATTAATGGGATGGAGAATGGAATAAAACTAAAGTGCTCATTGAAGAATGAGACCTACTTTTCAGGTAACTCAATTGGGATTAAACAAAACTTCCATGGATGGATTTATGAAAAAATTGAGGCTTATATTATTTGTTTATGAATATAGGAATCTTATTTTTTATGTTTTTGACTATCCAATTGTATTTATTGGTGTGAATAAGTGAGGTGGATGAGTTTATTTTTATAGTTGGTAAGGCGTCACATTCTTGTAAATATAAAAAGGTAACCACTATTAAAAGGCCTATTTTACATCATGTGACTCCAATAATGAACCCAGTTAGATAAAATAGATAATATGATTTAAATATTTCCATAAAATTGGTTTCTCATAATTTTCTAGTTTATTTGTCACTTATGATTAAATTTTATTCCCTTTGTAAAATAATTTTCACCAGAATCGGTTTGATTAATTTCAATTCATTTGACTAATATTTTTGGTAAAAAAATATCTTAATATTAAAATAATTTTTAAATTATTATTATTCTAAATATTAAATCCATATTTTTTAATTTAAATCACATAATTTTTTAAAATTAATTTAAAATTAATCCTAGAGATGGGACATGAAAGCGGGTTCTTAATGTGAAAATGTTCATAAGTTAGAAATTTTTTTACATAAAATTTCAATATAAAATTTAACGAAATGATTTATTTTAGATTAATTAATATCAATTTTATCTAAATAAACTTTAAAATTTGTTAAAATCTAATTTATTATTATAAGATATTTAATCAAAATGATAATTTTCAAATAAAATTCAGACTATTCATAAAAAATAAAACATCTCAAAAAAAATACAAAATTACACCATAAGATAATTATGAAGTGAAAATAAAAAAAATCCCAAATTAAATATAAAAAATCTTGGAAATTTATTTTAAAAATAGGTGCAGCATAAAAAGGCAACAAAGATGAATTAAACAATATAACTTTTCATGTGTGTAATTGAAATTGTCATTACATTATTCATATAAAATATATTTAATGTTTGTAAAAAATATTAATTGAAATTATAATAAATAATTTTCTTTAAGATCATCAAATAATTGTAATTATTTTAATTTATAGATATAAAATTCCTTTTGCACAAAAAAATATATTTTTATAAGACATTTCCTCTATATCTCATTTTTTCTATATTTCATTTCTATATAATTGGTCACAAAAAAATTATATAAACATATTTAAACAAAATATTCAATGTATAGTTAACCTTTTTCAGAAATTTTATTACAAAGGATTTTTGATTGATATCATTAAAAATAAATATTATAATAGTATATTGTAGTTTGGAAAAACTCACTCTTGCTTGTAACAATAACTATTGAAGGACTCTGTATTGTGTGTAACACAATCCAAACTAGTTTTTTATGTGTTGAAATTTAATCTCAGTGTTGGTTATAACATATGTAAAACTTGGGGGGTGCATAAAAATTAGGATAAAATGAAATGAAATTTATTTTAATTGGAAAATATTATAACGCCAAAGGGTGTTGTATTTTTATTGTTGAATCAATGGTCATAAATAATAAAATTCCAAATAGATGGGATGATGTTAGATACTGATTAAAATAGATACAATGATACAAATAATTCACCACTCGCACTCTAGTGTGTAAAATTGAAGGTTTATAAGGATTTTCCACACCAATGCCCAAAAATGATGGTTAATGATGATGATTGACATTATTAACATCTTAAGCTGATGGATAAAGGAAGATATCATGTGATCCTTATTTCTAATGAGGGATGAGATAACAATGCAGTGAAATGTCAATTTTATAATCCACCCTATATCTTCTAATATCTTATATAAATCTAGATTTACCAATTGTTTCATACCTATTGAATTTATTTTGGGTTTCAATTTTCCTCACAAATGAATTGATATAGAATTAGCTGTGAAAACCAAACAGGGTAGGATGGTTTAATCTCTTGTATATGATTCCCCTCTTGCTAAATATTCTGAAAATATTATTTTTTCAAATATTTTCTCTATTCCACTCAATGAATTTGATGTTATATTAGGAAGGGAGTGGTTATATCTACATAAACCCCACATTAATTTTCAATGAAATAAAGTCACATTTGATATTCCCATCCGGAATATTATTTTATTTCAGTGAAAATATAATAAGAATCTTTGGATGGAAATCACATCCACTTTATGGGTTTTAATTCACATTAATGTGTCGAATTTATCTGACGTGATGGGGGGGGGGGAATATACATCGATGATATGTCTTTTTGAATGGTGATTTTAATTTATTTAATGAAGTATCTCATATAATTCCACAAAAATGTGTTGTTGAGTTCTGAATAAAAATCATACCTAGTAACATGTTCATTTCAAATACCCCCTTTATAATGGCCTCGATTGGGTCTTAGGTATTGAGAATGAAACTCCCAATGAACCTTTAGAAGGAATTAATTAGTCCAATTACGTCACCTGAGGATGCACTTGTTCTTTTTGTTAAAAATAATGATTGATCAATACAAATATGCATTGGTTATGAGGATCTAAACGAGGTCATGATCAAGAATATGTATATGTTACTCCGTATTGATGCCCTATTAGATCATCTATGTAGATCCCTGTACATTTTTTAGATTTAACTTCATTGTCTATATAATCAATTTAGGGTTAACATAGAATATATACTTGATACAGAATTTCATAAAAGGTACACACGCTATGAATATATAGTGATTCCATTCATTGTTACTAATAACTCCCCTATCATTATGTATTTAATGAATAATATCTTTAGAGATTACCTTGATCAGTTTTTTGTAGTCCGTATAGATGATACTCTATTATATTATATGATTAAGAAATATAATAACGATCACTTAAAAAATGTTTATAATATTATAAAAAAGGATAAACTAAATGAAAAATTTACAAATATTAAATTTTGTATGTAAAAGGTTTCATTTTTGTGTAATATAATCTTGATAGAATGTATATCGGTAGATCATTCAAATATGGAGGCTATTGAATATTGGCCAATACCAACCATAATGAATGAGATATATAGTTTTCCTAGATTATCAAGATATTATTAAATATTTGAAGATGATTTCTCAAAACAATCTAATCCACTCACCATGTTAAATTTTATGGGGTAAAACTCCTCCAGAAATATGAATGTCAGGAAAATTTCAAGAAACTAAAGAGAATCATTTTTGGCACACTTAGGCTTACATTATCTTGTAGAGAATATTTTTTCGTAATATAAAGTGAAAGATTATAGAAATTTTTAGGAAGTGTTCATATGTATAATGACATGGTTTTAAATTTTTTGTCACTTTAATTTAGGGTTCATTGGAGAAATTACCCAACCCCTGATTTGCAGTCAACTCTGGTAATTTTTTCATTAAATATATTGTGGCCTTATATTTAAGGGAATATTTGTGATATATATACCAATATAAAAAATTAAATTATATACTGACATAGACATATTTGAATATTCAAAAGAGTAGATGATCAGAACTGATAAAAGAATATGACTGTTGAATACATTACCACAGTAGTAAATCTTACATGGTTTCTGATGTATTGATTCAAAAGGATCATGCTAAATTATACCTGATGAGTATCAATAAAAATTAAATACATATGGATTTTTAAATGAGTTATCAATAAAACATGAAGTAAGGGGACAAATCATATCTTCCTCAATTGAATATTTAACCATCCATCCAAGAAAATATTAAAAAGGCATAGAAGGATTTGTAGTGCTATAAAAGTAGGTTAGAAATATTCAAAGATTATAGTTGATCATTCTAGAGTGACATGGATTGTGAACTATATTTTTTTCATCTATACTGTATTTGAAGAAGAATTTTTTATAGTAATATCATATTCATTCATTATTTATTTATCATGGATGTATGTATATGTATAGAGATTTCAACGAGTATTTATGGTGGGTTGTCACTAATAGAGATATCATACAGTTTGTATATTGGTACATGGAATTTCATTAAGTTAATGATGATAGAAAAAAATATGGGTGGGAGTTACATCCATTACTCATACCATAATGACAATTGGATAACATCATAATGAATTTTATCATCAGAATCCCAAAATCATCTTAATCAAAAAATGATATCTTGGTGGTAGTCAATCACCATAAATATTTAGAATACCTCATCCCTACCTGTGAATATATATATTTATATTATATTTCCAAGATATGTATTATGTAAATTATAATATTTCATGTAGTACCACATTCAATTGTATCTAAATGAGATCTTAGGTTTACCTCACATTTCTTGAGAATTCTTCCCCAAGCTCTAGATACAAAGGCAATTTTCAGAAATACATATAATCCCAAGATAGATGGTCATTTAATGAGAAAAAATATTACCCTAGAGTATATGATGAGATATTTTTCTATAGACTTATAATGTAGTTTAGATCAATTCCTTCATCTCATAGAGTTTTGATCCAATAATATTTTTTACTATAGCATTCACATGGCTCCTTAGGAAGTCCAATGTGGAAATATGTTTAGAGATACAATGTGTTGAAATAAAGCTAAATAAGGAAAGCTAATTGGAAATGGGATTACTAAATAAAGGGTTTATAAGGACTGAGTCATTCAGTAACACATTAAGTAAACTTATACATGGTTAAAAGGTTATGCATATGATCACTAGTGTTATCCATACATTAAAATTGGTGATAATGTGTTTCTATGAATATCTCTAGCAAAGAATATTACGTGGTTTGATAAAGGTAATGTTAATCCCAATATACATTGGTCAATTTGAGAATCATGGTCATATTGGGATAGTCTCTAATCATTTGTTGTTGGCACCAAATCTCTATCATGTTCAAGATGTATTACATGTATGTATTTTGATGATGTATATTCCTCATCCTTCACATTTACTAAATACAAAGGTCATTCTACTAGATTTGGAACATTATTATAAGGATTATCGAATTGAGATTATGTATCATAGAGATAAATTTATATGAAACAATACTACTCCATCTGTTGATGTTTTTTTTTGAATCCACAAGTTTCAAGAACCCATGTAGGAACCAGAGGGAATTATGAGGCAGAAATATCCTAATTTTTTTGTATTATAGTGAATAATTTTGAGGGATAAATGCATTTTAATTATTGTAGAATATAATAGTTCTAGTTTATATTCATTATTATTTTTTTAAAAAATTAAATTTATTTGATATCTTGAGTTATGACATAAAATTAGTTTTAATGAACTGCAAAAAACTATATATATTTTTTTTAAATGACCATTATTATATTTCTAGTAAACTAGAATTAATGAATTATAATTTATTAAATTTTAAAAGTATGTATAATATTTTTATAAAAACAAAACATATTTATTAAAAAAAATTAATATTAGAAAAAGTCATTATATTTTTCATAAATATTATTTTCTAAAAAATAAATTTTTTATTTATTTTTTTAATAATAAAAACCATTATATTGTAACTTTAATAAAATTATTTTTATAAAATAAAAATTATTTTATAAAAAATAATTTCAGAATTATCTTAGTTTTTTTTTATATTTTTATGAAAATATATAATTTTTCATAAATAGTGAAAAAATTAGTTTTTATTAAAAACTGACATTTAATTTATAAAATTTATAAATTACATAATTTAAAATGGCTTTAAAACTATAATTAGTTTAAATATATATCATTTTATCCAATTCCGGTCATTGTAATCATTTTCATATTGAATATTTATATAAAAACGTTTTAAACATATGAACAATTTTCATTTGGAAATCCACATTCTAGTTTTGTATATTGGTTTAAATTTAAATTAAAATTTTCCACATATATTAATGGATCTTATAAAAAGTATTTTATATTTGGAAAGATCATAATTTAAATTTTCTAATATATTAAAATTAATTTTTGACTATAATGATTAGTAATATGAGTTAAAAATATTTACCATAGTTAAGATCTGAATGGACTTACATGGGGTTAATCTAAAATTATGTGGATTTAAAATGACACAAAACTTGTTCAAATATATTTTTATTAGAATTTATACCACAGAAAACCTTGTTATAAAAAGTAGTCCATTTTTAAGCACTGTTTCACTTCAAAAATAGGGGTTTTAGACATTTCAATTGTGTTACTAACCTCACTCATATAAGGCCACCCCTATCCTCTTCTATTCACACATTCAAAACCATTTACTTCAGCCATTACCCACAAAAATTACTAACCTACTTGAAAATATACATAATATGGTTTTTTTATTATGATTCCATCATAATAATGGTTTACCTATAAATCTATATAGGATTTTCAAATAAGAGGTAAGTTCTTAAACATATCTTTTTTATTTTATTTCTTCTTACACCTCCTTGAACAATATTCTCAATCATATAAGGTAGTCATGTTTTTGAATCATAGATCCTATTAATGTTTTGGGATTGAACCCATTCCACTATGATAGACATCATAATGGGACATACTAAAGAAATTATTTTCTATACATATGTGGATGACAAAAAAATATCTGACATATGACAATGTTATGTTCTGATAATTCATCTTCATTGATTCCATTATGATTTTTATTCTATAAAATTTCAATATTTCTTCCATGACTCATGTTTATGATCCAATATAAGTAGGATATGGTTTTCAACTATTATTATCAGGTTCTCATAACCTTATTCTAATGATATATTAATATCAACCTTTTTACACTTATTGAACATATCATATAACCCTTTATTATATTCCCTTTCCCTAGGATAGGATGAATGTTATTCTTGATGATATGTCTATGAATGTTTCTAGTGATGAATAATATTTTGAGAGATAATGTAGATCACTTATGGAGAAGTCATTTTTGTGTCTATTTTTTCAATGGAATTAAAACTACATGATTATTGCATGGATCATTATGTTATATAATGTATATTGATATATTAAGATGTAATAATGATGCATGAAATGTTATGGTCTTTAAACATGGCTTTGATTTTTAAGTCATAGCTGATGTTAATATCAAGATCTCATATCTCGGGTTGTATCATGGGATATTTATAAGGCATTAATTATTTTAGAAAAAAAATTAATCAATGGTTCTTGAAATATATGATCATCCATGTCTTCCACTAACCATAATTTTCTCTATTAAAATATATTTCACATAACATAGACATTAATTCCCTACTATTATTAGAAGTACGCATTTTAAGATGATCATAGGATTTAAAACTTTTAATGTTGAGATGTTAATATTAACAAAATCTGATACCAAATGTTTTAATAAGAATTTCTATAAAAATACCAAGGATGTAGAATCTCATAGAAATTTTCATCACATTAAAACAACCATATTGAATGTAAAATAGTTTTTAACTTTTTCTTAACAAAAATTAGTAGTCAAACTATGATCATAAAGAAAAGGTCAAACATGAATGATTTGTCGTGGTTTAGGATATAGATATACCCTATTCCACTCCACCAACAATATACTCCATGTGATTTATTATTTTTGTTATAGGAGCCATTTTTTCTAGTAATCCCAGCTGAGTGAAAAGAGAATATACTTTTACAAAGGTATAAAATATTTTAACAAAATTTCCCATTTAAAAGTCCTATTCATTCCCATAACACGTTGATATATGATGGGTGAAACCAAAAACAACAATGATAAAATTATATTTGAAAATAATTTAGTATAGAGTTGTATAATGTAACAAACAGAAGTTGAAGAAACATCCAAAGGATACAACATTATTCTATGTGAATCATTGTATGTTTTTTATTTTCAAAGGATATTCTTGTAAGAAAAAAACTATAAATCATCTTCAAGAGTTTTATTTTAATTATTTCTTGAGAAATATTTATTTTCAAATTTACACAGTTGTTTTTCATGAAGTATAAAACTCTCTCATTTATATATTTACTTCTAAATATTTACATTAGAATGTTCTACAATCACAATATTCTAGTGAATAATCCGTATAATATTTAAAGAGAATGATTCTTAATGGAATGTGTCCTACTTTTAATAATATGCAATGAACCTCTATAAAAGAGATGATCAAAAAATTACTTATCAGATGTTTTCATTATAAGAATGAGGTCACATTGCCTAAATAAAAAATCACTTATTTAGAAAACCCATTTAAGTATATATATATATATATAAAGGCCTAGGTTGAATTATAAAGAGATCATACCAATGATAAGTGTATAATCATAATTAATATTTATAAAATAAATTTATCTTGACATGATAAACTTATGGTGTAATTATTTTCATAAGATAATTTTCAGAACATCTTCATTAGATAAAGAACATAAAATATTTCCATTCTATATATTAGAATAAAATGTATATTTTTTGTTTGTACATGATAAATACTTCCAGATAGACTATATAAGATAATATTTTACCCCTGTCACATAAATGACTTCAACATATTTCCCAGAATATGTTAGGAATATTATTTTATGAAATCCCATTTCATAAGATAATAGACATCAATTAATTTTCTTTTGACAAAACATTATGATTTTTTTAGAATTCATATGATAGTTTCCCATATTTTATGATAATTTTTTTATATATTAAGATAACATTTATATAGTGAGATTCTATAATATAAATTACTTTCGAAGAAACAAAAATCTAACATAGTTAATGATTTAACTTCTTAAGATAATTATGTATTATTTACAACAAATGCCCACCATAATATAATTTTTTTGATAAAGAAGTAAATTTTAACATCCAAAAAATAGATCTCTCTATTCATTTAAAATTATTGGTGTGTAATATAATTTACTTTGTAATTTATTTAATAAACTGATCATGACATACAAGATGAGTTAGAGATAATATTTGGACCACTTAATATAATTTCATTTAAACATTAACAGGGTTTTTATGAGTCATAAAAATACAAAGATTATTGACACATGTTGGAAGACCACAAGACATTGTAAAATTGATGACCTCTTACAAATTGTCTATCACCATGAATGATTTCACTGATTGCTATCTATTTTGTGATGAATTTTTTTTTTGATATTCTAGACTCTTTAATGGTTCCTCCTTCACCCTGGTCACTTACATTGATTTAATTTACAAACTAAAATACATCATTAAACTCTTTTCCCCATGTTTAAAAAAATTAATATCATATTCCATTTTTTTCACCACTAAAACAACCTTATTTTCATAATATCAACACTACGACCATTTTTATCATTCCATTGTATCATATATTCTACCAATAATCGGAATAGGGAACACTATATCTAAGGACTCGATCATTTTTCTCTCTAACCATTAGTTTCATGAATGTAATGAAAATATTTTATTCTCTTTATAATTATTACACATATCCTTATGTAACCAAAACATCTCCCCTAGACCAAAACACTCATCATGATATCTCAATTCCATTAATCAATGATTTATACCATACTATTATCCTGATTGATTCCAATAAAAGAATTAAAATAATGAATGGAATTTTAATTTGATGCTCATTCTAACCCTCAATAAATAATCCATGTTACCCAACAGTCCACTCATCCTTCTCAATCAGGTTAATAATAGAAATAACACAATCCAAACAGTCTTTAATCTATTTGAAATCAACGAATGTCCCCACTAATAAGCACATATCTGTGACTGATAAATGAGATATAAATTTGAACAGACTCCTACTAGTGTAATCCCAAATTATACCCTCTCTTGTTTACTTACCAATAGGGAGGATGAACCAGACCCTTATATCCAGGCATAAGTCTCATAAAAACTATTTTTAGGACCCTTTTTCTTATTAGTACATTATACAAGACATTAAACTTCTGGGAATTAGTTATAATAATTTTTATTTTATCTAAAAAATACCACAATACATGTTGTGTGACATTAATAGAAACATAATTCTGTTCTGGACACACATCTATAAAAGAGACTTTTTTTTTCATGGGTACATTACCTTAAAGGGAACCTCATTATTCAACACCACATGAATCTAAATGGTTTTTTGTATTCAATTAGGTGGAAATAAAATATATCAATTATTCATCCCCTTAAACGGATAAATTTGAATCCCATCTAATCTAAATAATCCAAACTTGAGATTACCTACCACATCCTTGAATGATGAATAATTCTAAATCATCCATTTGTATGGATTTAGACTATATTATAACAAAAAAAATGTACTATAATAGAGTACCTGAAATATATAAGGATGTAGAACCTATAATTCATATAAATTTTGATGTTTATTCATGGTTAAGATTGTCCACATTCATAATGTGGGTAACTAGTATTTTTATATGATGGATTTAATGAAAATGAAGTAAATATATCAAATTATCATGATCTTTGAAATAATAACATTGATGGGATGAGTTGACCTCTCATCCTCTCACACATGTTAAATAACATTAAGTGTAATTAGATTACCCTAATTACCAAATACATTTTTAAATCACGTCTAATTCCCAAAAAGACCAAAGTCTTGGGAACATAGTTAAACTATCATATTTTTTAAAATTTCCAATCCAAATTTTATTTGAGGTCATTTTGGAACAAAATTGATATGTATTTCTAATTAAAAAAACGGGTTTTTGGAATAAACTGGAGAACAACATAGACTCAATCCCATGACACTATACACCAATGGTTTCCATCTATCATAAAGGGGCATGCCTTTATAATAAGTAGGCCCCGCCCGTAATTTTTTTTTCATAATAAAAAAATATAACATTAAAAAAACTAGACATTATATAATATAAAATCACAGCTCGATGCTAACCATACCAACAATATTGGATGTAATAAGAAAATTAATCCTATGATATTCATAAAAAAATATCTCAAAAATAATAATCCCCATTATTGGAAGATGTTTAAAAAATACCCATTAGATTAGTGAAGTCACTATGGGATGAATTTGGGATTTTGAAAACATTTTAATTTTAACCATTTAAAAACCACCTCCATTTATTATAATTATTGGAATCTCTATTTGAACACACACACATGCATACATGAAAATTTTAAAAAATATTTATAATGTTTTCCACTTAGCTGTGGCATGATATTTATTCCCCTATGATGACATGATCCACTAAAATCCACATATAGATTACATCAAGTGGGGTTTATCTATTGAATTCATGTGATAGGTATCGTGACAATATAGGATCTTATTATATAATTTAAAATTATATAAATATGTCTCTATAACAAAAAGAGAGTCATTCACCACTTTAATAATGGCATTGTATTTTCACTATTTTTCTATATCCTTTGTTTTCTATTTAAGAGAAAAATTATTTTATTCTTTCTCTTCATTACTTATCTCTCTCAATGATATAAACATTATTTAATTTATAAAATAATGTAATCCTCTTAGTATTATTCTATCAATCTTTGATATCTGATTTCATTATTCATTCTTTTCTATTTATATTATTTATTAAATGATTTATAAAAATTACATGAGTTTTGGGAACATCCATAACTTGTGTCACCTGTTAATTAATAATTATCTATATTTCTCACAATATTGAATTCTAAATATTTACTTTAATATATCCTCCAATATTTTTACATGAAATCCTCCCTCAAATATTCTATTTTTCATCATATAAGAATCTCTTTTAGAAATCCATGAAAACTACTAAATCAATTCCTTTTAAATTATTTATTCCTCCCCATGATCATCATAGAATGAAATATCTAAGACATGGAACTACACTTTGTGGTCTGTTGTCTTTGAAAAAAATCATGATTCATAATCACTCTTTTTTAAATTAATTTCATATCTCAATAAATATCTTAATTTAATTCATATAATAATGATTTTTTATCATTTATTATATTTCTCAATTTTTATAAAACCCATTAATTTCATCTAGGAATGAACTCTTACAAATTAAGTTTATTTCCCCATATTTTCAAATTTCCCACTGAATCTCAGACTGAATCATAAGATATTTTAAAATGAACCTTTTTAATTCATTATGTGACTCATCAAAATTAAGGATATCATGCTAATGAACTCATGAACTTATCTTTATATAGTCTGAATGACACTTATAAACTATAAAATTTATATTATTTAGTCATATATGATCCATATTTAGTTATACAACAATAATTTTGAAGTTATAAATAATATTTATGAAATAAATATCATCCTTAAAAATTCCATATTATTCCTTATTATGTTATAAATTATCATTAGATGGTCAAGATTCATCCTTACGAAATCGATGATCATCTTTTTTACCTCTTAGATAATTCTTCTTATGTTTGGGATGATCCTTATGAACTTATGATATTTCCATTTTCCAGTGACCATAGAACAAAAGTTACTCTTATGAAAATTCAATCCATTCATAAAAAATTATAATGATTTTTAAATAATTCAATTTTGGAGATAAAATTATTTTTCTAATGTTCTATGGACTTGGGAATATTTTATTTTAAACCATATCAATATAAAAAACACTTAAAATCCATAAAAAACCGAACCAAATCCCTTAAAAGAACTTTTGAATATCCCAATGAACAACACCCCATTAATTTATCTTATTTTTATATGGGTTTGAATATTATTTATATATTTACAACACAATCTAGTGAAATAAACATATCTACTATCAAAATAGTTAATCATTCATAAACATGAAATCATAATAACTTAATCATTTATTAGTGAAATATTTTATAATATCATGTCCTATTATCCTAAAAATTTCTCCTTGATGGATTTTATAGTGGAAAAATGAACATAAATAACTTTAAAACTCATTTTAATTAGATTTGACTCATTAGTCAACAGTTGTAATCCTATATAAGAAATATTAGCATCGATAATAATAACATCAAATAATTTTATCATTCATCCTATAAAAACAATGATCTATATTCAAATATATACATCGCATGATTCATCATGATACCACTTGAAAAATATCACCACTTGATAAACAATATTATCTCTATATATGTCATGACCCATCCCTGTGGTGTCCAAACCACAACACCCCATGCCTGCCTCCAATAGGCCAGGGGCTGGTGACTAGCACCGTGTATGCATGCTACTAACATTGGAGGCATTGCCTATAAACCTGTACACATGCACACACATATCCAAGACCACAAAGTTGAAAAGTAAATACTACTAAAGACGGAAAAAGCATGCATACACTAAAAACCCAACCAACAGTGTACGACAGGAAAGTGAAGTACAACAAAGTAAAACCCTGGGCCAAAAGTTCAAGCCCACCAAAAGAAAGTATCAACAAGTCCAACCTGTAGATAAAGGTACTCGGACTGAAACCCTTCGCCGAAAGAATAGACCTCAGCCTGTCTAATCTCACTGAGCACCATCTGGTCTTGGGCCACCTTGAATTCTTTTAAAGGCTCGCACGTCTACACAAGACACGACACATGCGGGAAAATCCCATGCAGGGGTGAGTATAAAAATACCCAGTAGGACACCCCGAAACCACAAAGGAAATACAACAGAGGAAAAATACCACAAAGAAAGGTACAATCAACTCCACATAGTATATTTATATGAATCATATATCAATAATATCAAGATATACTCATACACAAATGACCATCACGAAACCACCTCTAAGATCCAGCTTGAAGATTACACTAAGCATACAACCGGGAGAACACACTCCTAGGTCTGAAGAGAGAGATATGAAGTACTTGTTCCAGAAGAAAACACTCCACATGTACCTTGGGAACATGATGATCAGATGAGGATCACATCCAAGTCATGAGGTGATTCCGACAACTCAATATGAGCTAATCCACTAGGCAGAGGATCGGCGCCCGGGTAAGGTAGGTCATGTCGATACCAAGAACTCTACCTAGGGTATCAGGATTGAATAGAGGATCTAGCTCTAAGTCTCAATGAAAGGATTAAAACAACTATATTCAGGAAGTCCTACTGAAGGGATCATTCTCCTGTATATTAGTAAATGATACCAGAAACCATCAAGAAAAAGGCGAAGGGTACAGACCCTAAGAAGGCTAGTCTAAGTCACAGAAGACAAGTGGCTCAATCCATGAAGAAAAAGGTTACATGGCGTGTAGTATGGTTACATGCCATTTTCGTTGACCCTAGGTACTGTCCATGTAAACGGCCAGTGTCGTTCATTCAAGCCGTGCAAAACCAAACTACACGGTGAGTAGAAAAGTACACGACGTGTTCCTTGAGCCCGGGTACTACCCGTGTAACCGGCCCGTGTCATTCGGCTTGTCAGATAGAAAGATACTACACAAAATTTAGAAGCATCACACGCCGTGTCTGAGCACCTGGGCTCCCTCCATGTACGTTGGCCATGGGCCCATACATAGTCTCTACCCGTGTCCGTGTCACCTTCTCGTGTACCAGTACACAGGGTATCCCGTGTATCTGGTCGGGTCTGGTCGGGGAGGGGTATACATGGCGTGTCCTTGGCCATGTACCCTTCCCATGTCTGTGTACTCATGGAGTACATTCCAGGTCATTCTCGGATAAAAACACATCATGTAGCCCATACTATACGGCGTACAGTTGGGATTTTTCCAGAAACATCGTCTTCCTCCACGCGCCTCGGCTGATCCTCCGGACTCTGATTCAGCCGTCTTTTAGCCACGAAAATCAAGATGCTGTGTCACCTCATCATAGCTATGCCGAATCCATGGGTTTCAGGCCTTCAATCGGCTCCAAAATCCGATTCTGGTCACCCGTGTGGGAATCATTCGAAGAACGATTTCTTCTAATCTGCTTCGATCCGTTTGTCGCCATCACAGCCGCACCTCTATAGGGTCGTACTGATGCCAGATCTTCAATTTGGGATCGTTGCATTGTACAACGGGTGCGCAACGATCCATTGTTCCTCAACCCATGAAGAATGCGATAAATTTGGGGAAAATACACACACAAATAGAGAGGGACAAACCTCGATCGATGTTCGTGTAGATCATGGTCTGTCACCATTAGAAGGTTGAACGAAACCAAACAATAACAAGAATCAAATCCCCAAAATCCCTGCAAAATCCCATCCCACAAGAATGATCGATCCGTGAGCTATTATGTTCATGGATTAGTCCATGTTCGTCGTAGAAATCAAAAATGGGGAAGAATAAAATCACAACAACATCCTACCTGGATCCCACATTTCATTGGCGAAGATCCGGTCATTGCACCGTCATCGCCGACGAAATCCATCAAGAATGTCACCGCTGCATTGGGGGTTTCCTCCAAAGCTTTCCCAGAGCCTCCGGGGAAGAATTAGGGTTATAGGGATTTTAACCCTGATCCCCTGAGTAATCTCTATTTAAATGATAAGATATATTTGACGTAATAAAATATTTTAATTAAATATTTTAGTACTGTTGCGTCCAAAAACCATATTTGACCAACAACCTATGCCGGCCAATGTTAGGCCTCTCCATAGGTAAAATCGCTCTTCTGAATGCAACAGTGCCCTCAAATTTCTGATCCAAGCACCCGTTTGGGAGTTATTCCACTTTTTTAGGAAAACCGCACACACACGTAATTTAATTGTTAAATTAAATTCAAACATTTGTTAAGGGATCACTGGGCCTCGGAACTACACGCCGTCTCAGAGACTAGTCTCGAATTAATTCCCATATAATATTAAAATAATACATGGAAAAATACAAGATATTACATTACACCCTTTTTAGGGATTTTACATCCTCGAAAAGCCAAAACAAGGGCTACTCAAAAATATTTGGGTACTGCACGTGAAATTGAGCCTCCCGCTCCCATGTGTTCTCCTAGAGATTCCCGTACTGCCACCAGACACACACCAAGGGAATATCTTGTCCACGAAGGATCTTCTCCTGCCGATCCCTGATCTCCACTGGGTACTCAGCAAAGGACGCTCCATCACCACTGTCCAGCTCACCCTAGTCGATGACGTGCAATGGATCATGCACGTACCTCCATAGCGGTGACACATGGAAGACGTTGTGTACCCGGTCCATCTAAGAAGGTAGATCCAAGCGATACACCACCTCTCCAACTCTACTCAAAATATGAAAAGCTCCAACGGACCTCAGAGATAGCTTGCCGCCTCAGCCAAATCTCTGCAATCACCATCGAGGAGAGACCCAAAGGGACACTTGGTCTCCTTCCTCGAACTCCAAGGGCCTCCATCTTCAGTTGTCATAAGACCTATTCTAACTCTGTGTAGTCTTCATCCACTCCTGGATGACCTACAACTTCTCTGTAGTAGCTCTCTCCATCTCTGGGCCCATGAGTGCTGACTCTCCTGGGTCAGTCCAGCAAAGTTGTGACTTGCAAGGTCTCCCGTATAGAGCCTCGAATGGTGCCATACGAATATTGGAATGATAACTGTTGTTATAAGAAAATTCCACCAGTGGTAGGTGATCTTCCCAACTATGACTGAAGTCAATTATGCAAGCTCGTAGCATATCCTCTAGGATCTGGATGGTCCGCTCTATCTGACCATCAGTCTAGGGATGAAACGTTGTGCTCAAGTGTAACTGGGTCTCAAAAGCTTCCTGCAATCCCTTCCACATCTGGGATGTGAAACGAGCATCGCGATCTGAGACGATCGTGTATGGTACTACATGAATTAGAACTATCTCCTGTATGTATAGGCGTCCCAAGATCTCTACTAAACTCTGGTCTCGTATGAATAGGAAGTGAGCCGACTTGGTGAGTTGATCAACGATCATTGAGATGGAATTGTGTCCCCTGGATGTTCATGGAAAACCTATCACGAAGTCCATGGATATTATGTCCCACTTCCACTCTGGAACCTCAAGGGGCTGAGCCAAACCTGCGGGAACATGGTGCTCAGCCTTTACATGCTAACAAGTAAGGCACCGAGAAACAATCTCTGCCACACTCTTCGTCATTCCTGGCCACCAGAACTGACGTCGGAGGTACTGATACATCTTTGCCACGCATGGATGTACTGCCAAAGGGGATTTATGAAAATCCCTAAGAACCTCCACCCATAACGTCATTGGTACTACCGTGCGCCCTCTGAAAAGGACAATGTGCTCCCAACCTTCTGAATATCCATCAGCAGCATCACCTGTGGATATCTGAGCTTGTAGAATCTCACAGCTAGTATCCTCGCACTGTGCTTCCTGGACTCTCTATAAGAGTGGAGGGGTAACAACCATCGACTAAAGGTAAGCTCCCTCATCTCCATCTATGAAGGTAAACTGTAATGAGGCGAACTTCCTTGTCGCCTCATCCAGCAACGATGAACTGAATTTCCTACTGACATCATCTGCCACCACGTTCCCCTTCCCAGGAGTATAAATGATCTCAAATTCATAATCCTAGAGGAACTCAAGCCATCGCCTCTTTCTCAAATTCAGATCCATCTGAGAAAAGATATATCTGAGACTCTTGTGATCAGAGTAGACGGTAAACATCTCTCCCATCAGGTATTTCCACCACATCTTCAATGCGAAAACTACCACTGCCAACTCATGATAATGGGTCATGTAGTTCTACTTGAGTGATCTAAACTGACACGATCCATAAGCAATCATCATTTTTCTTTGCATCAAGACACAACCAAAATCAGCTCCTGATGCGTCGTAGAACACTACGTACTCGACACCCCCTCCGATAATCTCAAGATCAGGGCGCTCGTCAGACTCTGTCTCAACTGTTGGAAAGCCTGCTGGCATCTCTCGGTCCACACAAAAGGCTGTCCCTTTTGGGTCAAAGCTGTCATGGGTGCTACAATCCTGGAGAAATCATGGATGAATCTCCGATAGTAGCCTGCCAACCCAAGGAAACTCTACACCTCCGTCATGACTCGGGGTGGCTCCTAGGCTAGAAATGCCTCCACCTTTGATGGGTCCACTGCTACAACATCCTCTAAGATAACGTGCCCCAAAAAGTGGACCTCCTGTAACCAGAACTAACACTTCAAGTGTTTCCCATACAACTGGTGCTCTCGAAGTGTGTCCAGAACCATCCTTAGGTGTCTGGCGTGCTCCTCTTCAGACGCAGAGTACACAAGGATATCATCGATGAAGACCACTACAAAATGGTCTATATAGGTCTGAGAGATCTAGTTCATGAGTCCCATGAACACTGCCGGGGTGTTCTTCATGCCAAAAGGCATCACCAAGTACTCATAGTGACCGTAGCGACATCTAAAATCGGTCTTTGGTATATCATCCTCTCGTACTCGCAACCAGTGATAGCCTGATCGTAGATCAACCTTCGAGAACCATCATGACCCTCTCAACTGGTTGAAGAGGTCATCGATCCTCAGTAGTGGATACCGGTCCATCACGGTCACATGATTTAAGCGCCGGAAATCCACACACAGCCTCAAGCTCCCATCGGCCTTCATAGAAAACAGCACTGGGGATGCCCAGGGTGAAATGCTGGGTCCCACAAAGCCCTTCTTATGAAAGTCATCCAGCTACATCCTCAGCTCACAAAGCTCTACAGGAGCCATCTGATAAGCCGATGCTAATATCGGGGTCATCCTGGGTTGCAACTCAATACCGAAATCTATCTCCCGATGGGGAGGTAGCCCGGGGACATCCTCCAGAAAGACATACTCATACTCAGCCACCACTACTGGAAACTGGAAACTCATAACATCAACCGCGCCAAGGGCTAGTCTATCCAACTGATGTGAAATCGGTTGTTCCCTCTTATGCCCATGTCCATCCTGCACTTCTTGGTTCTCTCTTTCACTGACAAAGGAGAACCTCGTCCCATACCTGCATACACACCGCACCCTTCACCTAAAACAATCAATATAGGAATGAACTATAGATATCCAATCCATACCGAGAATGACATCGTAAGTCCTTGACGCTACCACCAAGAGGTTCTAGTCGAAACTCTCACATCCAAGGGTCAGGTCACACTACCTGCAAAGGTGTGTGATCTCTGAATCTTCTCCGGTCGGTGTTTCTAATCATAAGGGTTGAGTCAATGACTCAACTAGAATCTCAAGGTCTCGAACAAGATAAGAAGACATAAAAGAATGACTAGCACCTATGTCTATCAATACTGCAGCCAAGGTATAAAAGACACAGATAGTACCTCTAATCATTCCGGGAGTACCTGGGTCATAAGCCTCTACTACGTGCAGCTGCCCCTACCTCTATCCACCAGCTCCTGGAGCCTGGGGAAGACCTCCTGGGGGTGGTGGTGGTAAAGGGTTGAAACGCCGACCACCTCCAACTGCTCTCCCAACTCCTCTTCCACATTCACCGCCTCGCAGATCTGCCTGCTCCACACGTCGCCTCTACCTCGGTGGTCTATCCATTACTCCCGTGTCAGTAGTACGGCATCTCGGACAATCTCGAGCGAGATGTTCCCTGCTGTCACATGAGTAACATCACCTCCCTTGAGGCTAGATGGATGTGCCCTGTGAACCATGTACGGATAATCCCCTATCTTGGGATCTTCACTAAAAACGTCTCCCACACCTGGGTCCCTGACATCAGCTCCCTTCCGCTGATGTCTCTGCTCTAGGTCAACCACTATTGACAACTGTCGGCTGTCCCTACTCTGCCAGGAAGATCTAAACCACCAAAGCCTGCTCGAGCACCCCAGCATAAGAAGGAATTCTAATAGGGACGATGCTAGCTCGGATATCTCTGCGCAAGCCCCATTCAAAATTCTGATCTCTGAATTACGGATCTCTGACCATATCCATCGAGTACCGCGAGAGGTCGGTAATCCTTGATGAATAGTCGGCCACCAACATGGTTCCCTACTAGAGATGAAGAAGCTCATGTATGCGTACTGATTTCAGGATTACTGGTGAAAACTCCTCTCTGAAGAGATGCTCAAACTCCAACCATACAAGAGTCACCTCGTCGTGAGTCTGGATGACCAAACTCCACCATCACCCAGTTGAGCCCTGCAGAAGGCTTACTGCCAGGATCACCATCTGGTCTGCTGGTGTCCTGACCAAATGAAAGACTCTGGACACCGCCTCAAGCTAATACTCTGCTGCTTGAGGGTGAGGCTCACCTCAAAACCTGAGGGGTCTCTGTCTCTGAAACAAGTGGTGTGCGCTTGGCCTGCACTCCTCCTCCACTGGTACAGCGGGCACTAAAACCTGCCCCACAGGTGGTGGTATAACTGGAATGCCACCTGGTGGTAGAACTAGGGGATCTTGTCCTTGTATCGAAGCTTCATCACTGAGGGGGTCATCCTCGTGATCGAGCTGCTGGATCCTAGAGGGTGCGTGTTGCGGAGGAATACTGTTTAAAAAACAAGATGTATCACAGTTAGTGAGTATATCTGCAGAGATGAATTTAGAAGGACATAGAAACCACAACCTAATTTTATATGATGTATGTACCATTATTTTCGCCCATGCAACTAGTGTTTTCATGTTCCGAGTTGAAAAATAGTTATTAGAGCCCTGGTGTATGGATACGTCGGCCGCCACACCAACACTGGTGTCCCTGTCCTAAGAGCCGAACTCGAAACACTTAACACTATTTCCCCAAACCAACTCACATACTCTCGGTCCTAAGGTAGAACCGACAGCCTCTGATACCACTTGGTCATGACCCGTCCCGGTGGGGCCCGAGCCGCAACTCCCCATGCCTGCCTATAATAGGCCAGGGGATGGTGACTAGAATCGAGTAGGCATGCTACAAACATGGGAGGCATTGACTATAAACCTGTACACACACACACACATCTCCAAGCCCACAAAGATGAAAAGTAAATACTGTTAAAGATGGAAAAACCATGCATACAATAAAAACTCAACCAACAGAGTACGACAAAAAAGTGAAGTATAGTAAAGTAAAATCCTGGGAAAAAATTAAAATCCCACCAAAATATAGTCTGAAACAAGTCCAACCTATAGATAATGGTACTAGGACTGCAACCCGTCACTAAAGGAACACATGTCGGCCTGTCTAATCTCACTGAGCACCGTCCGATCCTGGTCCGCCTAGAATCATGTCAAAGGCTCACTCGTCTACATAAGACAAGACACGTGCGGGCAATGCCCGTGCAGGGGTGAGTATAACAATACCAAGTAGGACACCCCAAAACCACAAAGGAAATACAACAGAGGAAAAATACCACAAAGAAAGGTAGAGTCATCTCCACATAGTATATGTCTACTAAACATATATCAAGAATATCCATATATACTCAAATACAGATGACCATCAAGAAACCACCACTAAGCATACAACCGGGAGAACACACTCCTAGGTCTAAGAGAGTGATACGAAGTACTCATTCTAGTAGAACACACTCCATAGGTATTTTGGGAATAGGATGCTCGGATGAGGATCACAGCCATGTCATCGGGTGATTCCGAAAACTCAGTCTGAGCTAATCCTCTAGGTAGAGGATCCACACCCTGGTAAGGTAGGTCACGTTGATACCAAGAACTCTACGTAGGGTATTAGGAATGAATAGAGGATCTGACTCTAAGTCTCATAGATGGGATTCCAACAACTCTATTTAGGAAGTCGTACTAATGGGATCATACTTTGGTATATTAGGAAATTAAATCGGAAACCTTCAGGAGAAAGGGTAAGGGCACAGACCCTAAGAAGTCTAGTCCAAGACACGGAAGACAAGTGGCCCAAGCCATGAAGAAAAAGGTTACACATCGTGTAGTATGGTTACACATCGTGTTCCTTGACCCCGGTTACTTCCTGTGTAGAAGGCCCATGTCGTTTGTTCCAGCCGTACAAAACCAAACTACACAGTGTGTAGAAAAGTACACGTCGTGTTCCTTGACCCCGTGTACTGCCCATGTAACCGGCCCATGTCATTTGGATTGTCAGATAGAAAGCAACTACATGGCGTGTAGAAGCATCACACGCCATGATCGAGCACCTGGGCTCACTCCGTGTACGCTGGTCATGTGCCCGTACATGGTCTATGCCCGTGTCCGTGTCACCTGCCCGTGTACCAGTACACGGGGTATCCCATGTATCTAGTCGGGGCTGGTAGGGGAGGGGTATACACGGTGTGTCCTTGGCCGTGTACCCTTCACGTGTCCATGTACTACCAGATTACACGCCAGGTCATTCCCCAAGGAACACACGCCATGTAGCCCATACTATACAGCGTGTAGTTGGGATTTTTTCAGAAATGCCATCATCCTCCGCGCACATTGGCTAATCCTCCGAACTTTAATTCAGCCATCTGTTTACCGCGAAACTCAAGATGCTGGGTCTCCTAGTCATCCTGATGCTGAATCCATGGGTTTCGGGCCTTCAACCAGCTCCAAAATCTTATTCCGGTCACCCATGCAGAAATTGTTTGAAGAACAATTTATACCAATACACTTCGATCCGTCCGTCGCCACCGTAGCCGCACCTCCATAGGGTTGTACCGATGCCAGATCTTCAATTTGGGACCGTTGCATTGCACAATGGGTTCGCAATGATCCGTTGTTCCTCGTCCCGCGAAGAATGCGAAGAACACTCACGAAGATCGCTATAAATTTTGGGAAGAGACACACACAAATCGAGAGGGATGAACCTCGATCGATGTTTGTGTCGATCTTTGTCCATCACCATTAGAAGGTTGAATGAAACAAAACAATAACAAGAATCAAATCCCCAAAATCCCCGCAAAAGCCCATCCCGCAAGAACAATCGATCCGCAGGCTAATCAGTTCATGGATTAGTCCGCGTTCATCGTAGAAATCAAAAAAGGGGAAGAATAAAATCACAACAACATCCTAACTGGATCCCGGCGTTCGTTGGCGAAGATCTGGTCACCGCGTCGTCATTGCTGATGAAATCTATCAAGAATGTTACCGCCGTGTAGGGGGTTATCTCCAGAGCTTTCCCAGATCCTTCAGGGGAAAATCAATGTTATGGGGATTGTAACCCTGATCCCCTGCATAATCTCTATTTAAATGATAAGAGATATTTGATGTAATAAAATATTTTAATTAAATATTTTATTACTATTGCATCCAAAAACCAGGTTTCATCACTGACCTGCACCGACCGATGTTAGGCCTCGCCTTAGGTAAGATTTCTGTTCTGAACGCAACAATGCACTTAGATTTCTGATCCGAGCACCCGTTCAAGAGATATTCCAATTTTTCTAGAAATCTGCATATACGCATAATTTAGTTATTAAATTAAATTCAAATATTTGTTTCGTGCTCACTGGGCCTCGGAACAGCTTGCCGTCTCAGAGCCTGGTCTCGAATTAATTCCCACTTAATATTAAAATAATACATTAAAAAATCCGGGTCATTACAATATATCCATTGATAGAACATTGTCTATTAATTGAAAAAATATATTTTTCACTTCCATCACATCATATATTTGTTCATTGAAACTATGTGAAGCATATTCATGAATTCAAACCCAGAAAACTGTTAGTGAAATTTATAAACATCAACAAACACATAATAAATGTTGATTTACTTAAATAATAACATCAATAAATCTATATAAATATATACCCTCTATAAAAAGATAAAAAAACACATTTGAAAAACACCCATATATTGTTATCCTGCCCATTTATCAATACAGTAAAGGATTAAACATAAATATATTTGTATTTTATTGTTATCCATCTTTATAAAAAACATACAAAGAATAATATGTGTGATTGGGAATATAACACTACACCTAAACCTTGATACGATAATATTGAAATCCCTTTCTCAATATAAATTTCTCAAAAGAGTCACTCGAGCTGTGCCTCTCGCGGAACTGGCCAAATCGACCCCAGCCTTCGGGCTGAGCCACCTACATGGAAACATCCTGGCTGAACCTCCCTCACAGTTTGCTGGGCCTGGCCTAGTGGACCGGGCCGAACATAACGGGAAGACTTGCCCAATTGGCTGGGTCAAACCTAACGAGTGTGACTGGGTCAACCCAGATGAGGTTGGCCCAGACTGGGTTGGGCCGAGTCGGTCCGACCATTTCGGACCAGAACTGGGCCCACTATTGACCCCTTTAACTTCTTGGGCCATATCTTTGGCACCAGATGTCCATTTGACTGACTGTTAGTAGCACCTGTATTCTTGGAGTGAAGCCATCCCTTTGAAAATACCCCACTTTATTTTGGGATATAGTAGAGATACGGTCAGGTTAGAACATACATGAATCAAACCAAGCCCCTAGGATAAAAATCCCAATAACTAACAGACCGGGCGTCTGATTGACGCGCCCTCTATTGTGTTGAGACCTATATGATGTGGCATAAATTTAAGATACATTTACATGGGACTTTGTGATATTTGGAGTATCGACTAGTAGCTTTTTGAGAAGACCTTCCATAGATGATCATAAATTTGTGCGAGAACCTAGTAGTCGGACGAGACTTGATGACTACTGATTGATTCGAATTGGAGGGATTCAACTAGCCCATTGGGAAGTTCCTCTATGTCATCATGGCAGACCCGTAGTGGGGAGATTCTCTGTCTGAGCATTGTATACCCACGGTACTCGACACGTGGAGTACCTCATTATGCTATGAGGGAGAGATCCTCTGTGTGAGCACAACAGACCCATGGTGGGGAGTACCTATGTGCGAGCGCGGTAGATCCACAATACTTGACAGGAGGAGTACCTCAGCAGTCCAAGATAGTGAGAAGTGCCTCTATGTGATGCGGTAGGCCCACTATATTGGACAGAGAAGGAGTTGTCCAGTAGTCAAGGGTTCATATTGATACTACCCCTAGAAATAAATCCAGGTGGATCTGAGTCAATAACCTCGTGTTTTCTTTGTGATTGAGATGGATTACATGGTAAAATAGGTATATGTATGGGTACATAACTATGTGAGGTTATTTTTAGTTTTTTTACTTAGTGGTTTATCCTTTTTGGATTTTTTGAGACCTTGAGGGTCTCTGGGTCCCTACTTAGTATCGTTATACTCACCCCTACACGATCTAGGGATGCACCTCATTGTGTTGGTTGCAAATGACGAGCAACGCTGACTGAGGTAGAGTGTAGCATGATTGGACAGTACCCAGAGGTGGTCCAGTCGGTGTGATGGTACGCGGAGGAGATAGACGAATGTGGTGTGATCTTGGGCCCCCGGGAATGGGTCATGAAAAATTTATATCTGAGGAGTCAGATCTACCATATAACATAGAACTTTGGTATTTATTTTCTATGAAGAAATAATGTTAAGGGTACTAAGTGTGGATTTCAGTTCAGGGAGTCTAGTGTGGGTGCGGGCGGTCAACATATCCATACACCAGGACCCTGACTTCTGATTTACGACTTGGTGAACGAAAACACTGATTGCGTCCATGTTTCCAAAAGTTTTCTTTAAGTCAGCTCAACCAGGTAATATTTTGACCGTGTCACATCTGTTTCCCTCAGGATGCCTCCCTGTGGATGACTAGTTAGATCCCCGAGATTCATATGCTCATATAGCCTACTGAGAGATGAGGCATTGGTACAGGTCTGTTTATGAGCAGAGGAACCAGTGGTAGTACATCCCGTTGGGCCACCGATGCCGCCAGCCCCAGCAGCAGACAATGCATGCCACCTAAGCACATTTCATTAGTTCCAACACCAGAGGCCACCCAGATTCAGGGGAGAGATGGACCCGAAAGTGGTTGAGGATTGGGTAGAGGGTGTGGTGAGAGTCTTCAAGCTAGTAGGGACACCAGCAGGCTTCATGGTGTTATTTTCCGTGAGTCTCTTTTAGGCATTAGCAGACAGATGGTGGAGCCTGATGCTCCAGGTGCATGACGAGGCGACGCTACTATGGGAAGATTTCGAGAGGCTGTTTTGCGCAGAGTTTATCCCAACTTCTCCTTGTGCAGTGCAGATATTGAAGCTACTGGATCTATAGTTGGGTAGCATGATGGTGGCACAATACTCAACAAGGATCACCGAACTCCAGCGCTACTCCACAGACATGGTGTGGGACCCATTTTTCAGGGCTTGACCTTCGAGAAGGGGCTTAGATGGGAGATTAGAGCATCTATGATCTTGCTCAGAATCCCGACATATACGGGGGAATTAGAGAGAGCCCTCCAAGTTGAGTGTTTCCTTGATGAGAAATCACCATTAGCGAGACCCATCACTAGTCCAAAAACAACGGAGTCTTCTGCATCTTGAAGTAGAAATATTTCGTAGAGGTCCAAGGGGACCAAACAATCAAGTGGATGACCTCAGGATACAAGATTAGTTGTTTAGGGCACACGAGACAAAACCAGTAATACCCAAATCTGGAAATGCTGCACTTGTGATGGGAAGGGTCACATTTCACGTGACTGTCTGATCCTCCATTAAGAGGATCAGCAGATTGTTGGGGGACCTCCCAGGCAGAGGAAGAGGTTTGACCGAGGTAGACCGCAGGGAGCAGGCGGACATGATAGAGAAGCTGGTCATGCACCTAGTGGTTGATGAATATTACAGGTGTTACCACCACCACCACCAAGAGGAGCACCCTGACTGCAGGGACCAGGTGGACTAGGGAGAGCTTAGCTCCAGGAAGCTGAGGCCTATGATCACGGAGCTCCTGGGATGATTCGAGGTACGATCTATGTCTACTCCCCCTTAGCTGTAGTTCTTATAGACAAAGGTGTCAGTCACTCTTTAATATCAACTACCCTCGTTCAGAGCTCGGAAATTCCAAAGGAGCTTTTAGTTCTATACTTACTCCTAGAGACTCCTACAGAAGCTGATTTTATGATTACGCACTAGTTCTGAAAGTGCGAGCTTACTCTAGGAGGTGAGAGTTTTGGATGGGATCTCCTCGCAGTGGCGTAGAGGGATTACAATGCCATCTTAGGTATGGACTGTTTATCTACAATCGATGATCAGATTGACTGTATTAGGCAAAAATTGCAGTGTGTCCACACAGATGGGACCAAGTTTACCTTCACCGGTGAGAAGGGAACCTTTGCAGCACATCACAGACATACTAGGAGGATGGTGCTTCCGATAATACATCAGTTTTCCTGCCTTACCCTTAGAAAAGTTTATGTGGAGATTCCGAGCTATCCTATAGTGCTGGACCAATACACTAATGTTTTCCCTAACAATGTTCTAGGAATACCTCTTTGTAGAGAGGTGGAATTATACAATGAACAGTCCCCCGAGATGACACTGATATCTAATCCAGAATATTGGATAGCTCTCGTTGAGATTCATGAGATGAAGGTATTACTGGAGGACTTACAGGGGAAGGGATTCATCCTGCCCAGTGTTTCTCCCTAGGCAGCCCCAATTCTATTCTCCAAGAAGGTGTATGGGATCTTGAGGATTTGCGTTTACTCTCATCACCTGAACCAGGTGACCATGAAGAACTTTTACCCACACCCAAGGATTCATGACCTCTTTGATTAGCTGACGGGAGCACATTAGTTCTTGAAGATATACCTCAGATCAGGATATCACTAGCTCAGATTCCGAGATGAGGATGTGCAGAAGACGGCCTTCAGGTGTCGTTATGTCCACTATGAGTTCTTGGTTATGTGTTTTGGAATAAACAACGCTCCATTAGTGTTCATGGGACTCATGAATAGGATCTTCCGGACATACCATGATCGCTTTGTTGTAGTCTTATTCAACAAAATTATGATCTACTCAACTACTATGGAGGAACATGCCTACCATTTGCGGGTAGTATTGGACACACTCTGAGAACATAGGCTTTATGGTAAGCTATCAAAGATCTAGTTTTGTATTCAAGAGGTTCAATTCTTGGGACACGTCATCTCAGAGGATGGATTTGTAGTAGATCTAGTGAAGATTGAAGCGGTACTTGCATGGGAGCCACCTAGGAGTGTGACATAGGTACAAAATTTACTGGGTTTGGCTGGGTACTATCATAGGTTCATTCTAGATTTCTCTAGAGTTACAGCACCACTATCATCCTTGAAAAAGAATGGTCTACCCTTTGTGTGGTCAGAGATATTCCAACAGAGCTTTCAATAGCTGAGGCAGAGGCTGACTAGAGCCTGCATGTTTAGGCTTCCGGAGGAAGGCGTAGGGCACGTAGTTTACTACGACACATTAGGGACCATACTTGGGTGTGTCTTGATGGAGGAGCGAGTAGTGATCACATATGGTTCTTAGTAGCTGGGATAACAAGAGAAGAACTACACTACCCATGACATGTAGCTACCAGAAGCAGTCTTCACCTTGAATATGTGGTCGCACTATCTAATAGGTGAACATTTTACCATGTACTCTGATCACAGGTATATCTTCTCCCAGAAGGACCCTAACCTGAGACAACGACAATGACATGAGTTCCTCCAAGACTATGACTTCGAGATAGTCTATAGTCCAGGAAGGGGGAATGTTTTTGCAGATGTACATAGCAGGAGGACTGGTTTACAGCTGCTAGGTGAGGCAAAAGAGTAGCTTGCTTCCTTATAGATATCCTTTTTGGATAGTGATGGAGCAGTATTCATACAATATCTTACAGTCACTCCCCCACTTATTTAGTGAGTCAGGGAGGCACAACATGGGGACACTGTCTGCGATACATGATGTACTGAGATATCCATAGGGTATGCACCTGATGGATTTTATGAAGGTGGGGAGCACGACATTCTCTTTAGAGGACATACCTTGGTACCGGTGGAACTTCAAGAGGAAGTGTTGAGGGAGTTTCACAAATCCCCTATAGCGATACATATAGGAGTGGAAAAGTTGTATTTGGACCATCGAAGATAGAACTTGTGGTAAGGTATGAAATTGGCAGTAGAAAAGTATGTCAAACGATGCCTCACATGTCAGCAAGTGAAGGCAGAGAACCAGGTACCAGCAAGCTTGGTTCAGCTCTTAGAGGACCCAGAGTATAAGTGGGATGGGATATACATGGACATCATGACAGGTCATCCACATACATCCAGGGTTCACGACACAATTTGGGTGATAATTGACCGATTAACCAAGTCAGCCCACTTCCTACAGATCATAGAGAATGGTTCAGTAGAGAGCTTGGGATGCCTATATATATGGGCGATTGTACGTTTACATGGAGTAACATCATCTATTGTCTCCGAACATGATGCAAGGTTTAATTCCTGGATATGAAAGGGGTTGTAGAAGGCTTTCAGGAAACAACTTAACTTGAGCACCTGCTTCCATCCTCAGACAGATGGTCAGACTGAGCGGACCATTCATACCCTCGAGGACATGCTACATGCATGTGTCCTCGACTTCATTCGAATCGAGGAGGATCACTTGCCTTTGGTGGAGTTTTCTTAAATAAACAGATATCACTCCACCATGGGGATGGCGCCTTTTGAGGCCCTGTACAGGAGACCTTACTGATACCCTTGAGTTGGACTGACCCAGGGTAGTCAACACTAGTGGGACCAGGGATGGTGCGAGCTACTACAGTGAAGGTGCAAATCATCCAGGAGCCGATGAAGACTGCATAGAGCAGGAAGAAGTTGTATGCTGACAAGATACAGAGACCTCTGATGTTCGAGGATGGCGACCATGTCTTTCTACGGGTCTCATGTTGACAAGGTCTATAGGGATTTGGTCGAGGCAACAAGTTATCTCCAAGATTAATCAGGCCTTTCCATATCCTCCCCAGTGTGGGCAAGGTGGCTTACCGCTAAGCTCTTCCACCTTAGTTGCACCAGGTTCATGATGTCTTCAACATATCCCATTTGAAGAGATACGTTCATGACACTTCTCACATCATTGACTATAGGGTGATTTAAATTGAATTTGGGGAATCATTCATGGTGGTTATTTTGGGGATTGAGGATCGAAAAAAGTGGATCCTTCATGGAAGGTCGATTCCTCTGGTGCGCGTTCGCTGGTAGCACAGGAACCTCCAGAAGATCACATTAGAGTGGGAGGCTTAGATGAGTGTTCAGTACCCTCATTTGTTACCTTAGTTTGAGTTTTAGTTTATGGGGATGTAATGCCCTGAGGTTGGAAGAATATAAAGACATAGAAATTCTGTGGAATTTGATTTCGTGAATACATAAGAGTTTTAGGATTTCAAAAAAATTGACAACACTTGATTCCATGGCCCGATATGCCCAAAATCAATTTTTGATGTTTTGTTTGGGTACGTTCAGTAAACGTACGAGTGGGATTTTATAAATTTTGAACGTGTTCTCAGAAATGAAATCTCAGGGCACCGTTGAAGTCACAATGCCTATATTCTCTTAAGAAAGATTTCACTTCGATGGCAGTGGGTCGAGATTATAAGTTAATTTTTTGTTTTTATGATTAAATTAAATAAAAATAAAGTGGATGATTTTTTTATTTATTGTTGGTTAAAGACTCCACTAGGAGGTTAGAGGTGGGGGCCACCACACCTTAACCTCGCATGAGAGGTTATGGTGTTGGTGCCAACACGAACATAGCCTTCCTTTGGAGGATAATTTTGGTGGGGACCACCCAGGCTTGTAAAACCTCAGAACCCCCCATTTAAGGTGGAGAAACTCTTCAACTCACTTTATTTATTATGCCAAATCCACCTCTTTAATTGTTGAGCCAAAAAATTTAATTAATGTTGTTAGCCTCATGAATTAATTATGCGGAGCCTTCTCATTTATTTCTCCATTTTGAAATCATTGTGCCAACAAAAAAATAGATGAACAATAATTTCATTTGGTGGGAATCTTTCATCTGGTGGAACTAGGGAGAAGAGAGAACTATATCCAATGAATAGATATCTTAAACGAATAATTCTCTACCGGTGAAGAATTCTCTCTCGATGAAGAACACCGATGAGGGATGCCTTCAACTATGATGAATGACCCCCTCTGACCTTCTTCCTCAGACTCCTTCGATGTGGGATGTGTTTATCTACCATGGATCGACGACCATCTTTCCACGACATAAACGAATGACGAATGACAAATCAAAGGTTGGGAGATTATTACTCGATGATGTTGTACAATTTTTATTACCTTATTCAAAGGATAAAGTAGGATTGTGACTGATTTATTAATGATCATCTTCTTCTCATGATGGGCTAAATGATTCCTCCCTAAACATGGAGGGTGCGGGCCAACCTAACATGTTCTGACATCCTCTGTTGATTTTCCCTCTTCTTGTGTCATTCTAAAGCATGGAAATGAGGTGACAGTGCGGAAGGCGGTAGTGATGAAGGCCACACACCTGTGGCCCCCACGAATCATGTCGCCCTTACGGCGCACTGATGCTTCAAGCGCATAGCCTGCCTACCCGCAGCCTCCCGTCACCCTGCCCGGTGCATGGACTGCCTACCCATGGCCTCTAAGCGCCCTAACCGGACCGTGAAACGCCTCAACACATCCTCCTGGTGACCTGCCCAGCGCACATCCCGCCTGCCCTTGTCCTACACGGTGCCCTGCTGATGCCCCCGCGTCCTGCCCAGCCCCAGTCGCGCCCTTCCCGGCGCCCCACGACCTACCCCGCCCCTTCCGTGCCCTTCCCGGCGACTACACGGCCTGCCCATCGCCCTAATGGTGCCCCCCTTGGCCTACATGGTGCCCTTCCGACACCCCTAAGCCCAGCATGGCCTCTTCCGCACTCTGCCCGGTGCGCACGCGGCCTACCCAGCACCCTACCAGCTCCCCCGCAGCCGATCCAATGCCCGGACAGTGCCTCCGCGGCCTATCCGGACCCTTCCGCACCCTACCCGGCACACCTGCGGCCTTCCCGACATCCAACCAGCCAGCCCATGCCCCACGCATTCTTCCCGCGGCCTGAAAGCACCCCGCACGCTCTGCCCGCGGCCTACCCGCAGGCCTCCTGGCCGACCAGCCTCCCAGGCTGAGTCGCCATAATCGCGGCCCTCGTGGTGTTGGCCAAACCAGCCCGGACCTTCTGTAACATCCCAAGTAAGTAATGAATAATCAATATTTTTATCTATGTCTATTAATGAATTAGATAGTGTTTTAGAGGCTTAAATTGAAAATAAAACCAATCTTAAGCATGGAATACACTAATATTTTTAAAAGATTGTTTTACTGCCTTTGATGGAAAAACATTTTTGAATCTATATTTTGACAATTTTATAAACTATTTTTGTCAGAATAAACTTATTCTTTATTATTGGGACATAAAAATTTACTTTGTGTGAATTTTTTTTATTTTTCTGACAATGTTCATTTTTTAATGAATAGTGAAAAATACTGCATTTTACATCAAAACTGCTTTTTAATCTAATTTATTTATATGATTAGATTATCAGTTGAATTTGTTTTGAAGTGAAATTAGAATATATTTTTACCATTTAATCCAATGTTGGTCATTGGAATCAATTTCACTTTGAAATTGGACTTAAACTGGTGTCAATCTTTTGATACTTATTGTTTCATAAAAACACGCTATTTGTCATAACATCGGGAATTAATTATTAAATTAATTAATATGACTTATATGTTTTGAATTTTGTAAAATAGACTTAATTTTTTAATTCAGAATATCAAATATAGCTTAGGGTGAATTTTTGGTAATTTTCTGAAAAACTTCAATTTTTGATAATTAGTGAAACCACTAAGTGGTAGTTAAAGAAACTGATTATCATTTAAATGAAACATTGCCACTTTTGTGTTTTGAATTTAAAAAATCCGACATAAATTGTTGTCATTAAGAAGTAAAATTTGGTTCAATGAGATTAAAATAATTTTTTTTTGAATAGTAACGTATTAAGTTTTTAATCGCGATTAATGGTAATTAGGGTAGTTTAAGGTAAAAATAATGCTTTAATAAAATGAAATGACCTAGAAACATGTCCTAACCTTATTGGATGTGTCATGGCCGACCAAGACAAGCCATGGGTCAACTTGGGGACCCCATGGAGCCACTTTGGTTGGGAAATGACATAAATAACTTTTTATTTAATGTTAAAGTAAAAATGACACAAACATGAGTTATGTTACTAAAACAATTTTTATATCGGGTTATACAAGTCTGATTTTTCACTATAAATTTTCATTGGTAATCTAAAAATATTTCCTACATCATAGTATTTTTTTATAATTTTTTGACATTAAATAAATAAATGTATTTATGACATCATGATGACGCAGCGATGACCTCATTATTTAACGATTTAAATAAAATGGAAAGATAATGTAATATCTAAGATCTACACATGTCCAAAAGCTATTGGATGAGTGCATTTAGAACCCTTATCACCTTATCCTCGAATTATATCAATGTGGGACCTTTTGAATCCAAAACTCTTTTTAAAATGAAGATACTAATCTTTACGTTCCAAGAGTGCCCCTCCTCTCCTCTTATAAAAGGCCCCCACCTCTACCTCCTTACCCAAAATTCCAAAGCCTTTGGCTCGGCCAACCCCTACTCATTTAGTCTCCCCACTTCCCTCTCTTACTCCTTGAAGCCTCACTTTGGGCAGAAGTCTTCCCAAGGAAGCCTTTGAGCTCAAACCAAAGGAAGTTACCCGATTTTAAGGTAATGTCTTCTTTTGAGTCCTTTTGTTTTATTTTGCTTCTCCAACCCCCTAAACTCTTTCTATTATCTTATTTTGTAACAACTCCAGTATCCTCAATATAGTAGGATTTTCTTATAAGAAGTATTATAGCTACACTTACACACACCTACATCTAATGGTTAAAGAACATACGGTTTCCTTGGATGGTGAATTTATGCCTCCCGAAACGATGATTCTTCAACATTCCATTAACACCTTCAAAGGTGGCCATTAAGATGTCACTATATTTATATATGATATATAATATATTTATGTTTTCCTTAAGCTTCTGTTTTTTTTCATTTTGGGCATACCATTATGGTTTCCTTTATGGGTAAACGCGATATCTTCATTTAAGGAAGTGTGGACTACCGCCCCCTCAAAGTGATTTGATTCGTTAAATACCATATGTGGGGCGTATAAAGGATGGAACTATGATATTATATATGATATTATACTGGAATTATAATATACCTTTATATCATTATGATTACATTCTATAAAATATGAAATAGAAATGAAAGTAGCGTTCATGTGTACGTACAGCTTACCGTCTCCATGAATGGTGCATTTCATTTCTTACCTCTAAATGATTATGTAATATTATAAATGAATGCATTTACTGGACATATATGATATCTACATCATGAATACCATTCTGGATATAATGGATACCTGAACAAAATGTAATTATAAAGGTCTTATTTTGACTCAAGTACCAATGATCGTTAAAACGACCATTATTAAATTAAATAATTACATAGTGTTCATGACATGGCAGTAAGTGATATAAAAGCAATAATGAACTTGAAAGAGGTTATTAAGAAAGTATAAATTAACTAAAGTTTATTATTCAGGACATTAAAGAACGATGGAGTCAAGTCGGACCTGAGGTATGGGACTTCGTCTCAATCTCCTTTCATTGAGGCATATTTTATTTTATACACAACTTTCTTTTATACGGTGTATAAAACCCCTTTGACTTTTACGTTTATCCAAAAGGAATATTTTTTATACGAAGCATTTAATAAATTACAAAAGGGAATGTTTTTTTCGTACGTATGCGGCGACAATGACTTCTCCACCGCCATGACCATTATTTGAGTTTCGGCTTCCTCTACAAGCCATACCTTCTTTTTAAAAGAAAAAAAATAGCATGTTTTACATTTCTTTTATTTTGGTATTGAAAATGGTTTTCAAAATGTTTTTCTATCAATGTGTTGTATTGATATCTTGTGATTGAAAGATGTAAATGTTATGTTTCCTTTATGCATGTTTTATGTGATATGATTATGTTGAGGTTCATGGGAATTATTATGAAGACGGGTGGTTCCGTGATAAACTAAGGGCGGGTGAGCCCGATATAGCTCTCTAATGCATTGGGTAACACGAAGGAGTGAAACATTAAGGTTTCTCTGAAGAGATTTAGGGAATATACTATGATGGGTATTCCAAACGTAACCAATAGGGTTACTCCCTACGTAAGAATGTTATGAATGCCTCGAGTTACCTTTATGTCTTATGATTTCTATGATTTACTCATGATTTGATGAGGTATGTTAAAGTGATTATGTTTTATTGGTAAATTATGATTTCATTCTTATGTATATATGTACCCATGTTTCCTTTCCATGTTTTTATAACCCATACTGAGCTTTTTATGCTCATCCCATGTTTTTTGAAATGTTTTTCACAGGTCAAGGGAAAGGTACATGATATGATGATAGTGTCAAGGAAGTTTCAAGAAAGAATCCATGTTTTATATTAAATATGTTTCCATTGATGGGACTGAAAAATACTATCTTTATGTAACCACTTTGTTTATATGTGGAATGTAATGCAAGTTTTATGATCTAATTCTCTAAAACTCTAAACCCGAAAAGATCCTCAATGCGTAATCTTGTAATAACTCAAGATTAAGTAAGGTTTAAGGCTGGGGCCTTATAGTTGGTATCAAAGGTCGGTTTAGATAACTTTAGGAGTTAGAATTTTATTAAATGATTATCCAAAAATATTTTTTTTGAAATGATATAGCATTTTAAGATTACCATGTTGCTTCATCTAAGACATGTTTGTTCAGAATGGTTTCCACAGAGGAAATAGGGAAGCGGTGCTAGGAAGGCATACAGAAAGAAATAACCTTCCGAATCAGTATCCTGAGATGGTCGGAATTGGAACTGAACAGTTTTTTGCAGTGATGGCACAGTTGACTCTGGCTATAAATGGTGGTGGTATCCATGCACGAGATCAGCCAGACCAACCGCAGAGGAACATGTCAGTGGTGGAACATTTTATGAGGCAACATCCCCCATCATTCAGAGGATCATCTGACCGTGTGTTATCTGAAGGGTGGATTAAAGCACTGGATAAGATTTTTGATGTCATGGGGTGTTCAGACAATCAAAAGGTTAGTCTTGCTATTTATCGTTTGGAGGGTGAAGAAGATCAGTGGTGGTCGATGGTTAAAAATATCAGAGACGCTGATGAGATTGATGCTCTCGACTGGGATGAATTCAAAGGTATATTTTTTGAGAAGTATTTTCCTAAGGCTGTTCGACTTATGATGGAAAAGCAATTCTTGGAATTGAGGCAAGAGGAAGACTCAGTGGCTACCTATGAAGAAAGGTTCACTCGATTGGCAAGGTATGCTCCAAATTTTATCCGAGACCTCGATAGTAAAATCAATCGTTTTTACTCCGGATTAAAGCCAAATTATCGAAGGGAATTAGCTTCTCGTGAGTTCAAAAGTTATGAAAAGCTTGTTCGATGTGCTGAGAAGGTGGAAATGGAGTTTGTCGATGACCAAGTGTTATATAACAACCAGCAGGAGAAGAGACCGAGGTGACAGGAGAAAGGTAAAAATTCTTCAAAAAAGTCTGATGGTAAGAAAACTATGTTTCTAGTCTGTGATAAATGTGGCAAAAGGCATGCTGGGGAATGTCTTCTGAATTCTGGAAAGTGCTACCGATGTGGTAAGATGGGACATAAGGCTCGTGATTGCACTGAAAAGGATCAAGGTGAAGGTAAGATCAAATTTGATTTACAGTTAGTGAAATGTTATAAGTGCAATGAGATGGGTCACTATGAAAATGAGTGTCCGACAAAGAGCTTGAGTGATGGGAAGCAGTTAGACTACAAGCAGAAAGGGGTGGCGAAATCCTTTGCAACTACTTCGGCAGACGTCGGGCCATCAAATGAAGTTGTATCAGGTACTTTTTTTTTGTTTTTTCAGATTATACCAGTGTGTTGTTTGATTTGGGGTCTACACATTCTTTCATCTCTGAAAACTTTTCTAGTAAAATGGGAATACCATCTCAAGAAGTGACTCCTGAACTTGTGGTAAAAACACCTAGGGGAAATGTTGAGGCAAAAAGAATTTATAAGAATCTTCCTATCCTTATCTATGGAAAGAACCTACTTGCAAACCTTATTGTTTTACCTCTAGTAGAGTTTGATGTTATACTGGGTATAGATTGGATCTCTATTTACCCTGCTAAGATTGACTATAGAGCTAAAGAAGTTTCTTTTCAGAAAGACTTTCAGTTTGTGTACAAGAATGAACCCTTACTGTTGATAACATATCAAGAGGCCAAGAAATTTGTAAAAGATGGAAATGAATGTTACCTTGCACACATCGTTGAAAATAAAGGAACTATTCAGATTAATGATGTGCCAGTGGTAAATGAGTATCCTGATGTTTTTTCTGATGAGTTTCCTAGAATAATACCAGATCGGGAAGTTGATTTTACTGTTGACTTAGTTCCTGATGCTAAACCAATTTCAAAACCTCCTTATCGAATGGATCAAATTGAACTTTTAGAGTTGAAGGAACAATTGCAAGATTTATTAGAGAAAGGTCTCATTCGACCTAGCACATCACCATGGGGTGCTCCTGTTTTATTTGTTAAAAAGAAAGATGGTTCTATGAGACTTTGCATTGATTATAGAGCCTTGAATAATATCACTGTTAAGAACAAATATCATTTGCCTCATATCGATGATTTGTTTGATCAGCTCCAGGGAGCTCAGTTTTTTTCAAAGATTGACTTGAGATCGGGGTACCATCAGCTGAAGGTAAAGGAGGCAGATATTCTGAAGACCGCGTTCTGTATGAGATATGGCCATTTTGAATTTGTAGTAATGCCTTTTCGGCTAACCAATGCACCTGCTGTATTCATGGACTTAATGAATAGAATTTTCCACGAGTTCTTGGATAAGTATGTGGTGGTTTTCATTGATGATATTTTGGTGTTTTCTAAAAGTAAAGAGGAGCATGAAAGGCATTTAAGGGATATCTTGGAAACCTTAAAAGGAAAGAAATTGTATGGGAAATTTAGCAAGTGTGACTTTTGGTTGCAATAAATTTCTTTCCTTGGTCACATTGTTTCTAAAGATGGGATAACTGTTGATCCTGCAAAAACAAAAGTTGTTGAAGACTGGCCAAGACCCACAAATGTAACTGAGATTCGTAGCTTCCTTGGTTTGGCAGGCTATTATCGAAGGTCTGTTTGAAATTTTTCACGATTATCTAGTCCAATGACTAAGCTAACTCAGAAGGGTGTTAAGTTTATCTGGACAAAAGAATGTGATGATTGTTTTCAGGAATTGAAAAGAAGATTGGTGAATGCTCCAGTTTTGGAACTACCTTCCAGGAATTGTGAGTTTGTTATAAACAGTGATGCTTCATTGAAAGGACATGGTTGCATCCTAATGCAGAATGATCAGGTAATTGCTTATGCTTCACGACAGTTGAAAACTCATGAGGTAAATTACCCTACACATGATTTGGAATTAGCTGCTGTTGTTTTTTCTTTAAAAATATAGAGGCATCATTTGTATGGAGTAAAGTGTGAAATATATACTGATCACAAGAGTATAAAGTATATATTCACTCAGAAAGAGTTAAACATGAGACAGAGGAGATGGCTAGAATTAATCAAGGATTATGATTGTACAATTCATTACCATCTGGGAAAAGAAAATAAAGTGGTTGATGCTTTGAGTCGAAAAAGTAAAGCTTCATTAGAAATGTTGTGTTTGGAACGTGATCCTTTGGTTAAGGATTTGATGAACTTTGGCATAGAAGTTTTTGGTGCAGGAAGTCCTTCTATTTTGTTTTAGGTATCAGTGAGATCATCTCTATCAGGCAGAATCAAGCAAACACAGATGCAAGACAGTGAGTTGCAGAAAAAGGTAGAGCTGGTTCAGAAAGGTATGTTTCCTGAATTCAACATTGATAATGATTGCGTTTTGAGATTTGGGAAGAGATTGTGTGTTCATTGTGATTCATAGTTGAAGAGAGAGTTGTTAGGTGAAGCTCATAGTTCTCCATTTTCAGTTCATCCAGGCAGTACTAATATGTATAGAGATCTGCGGGAGTATTACTGGTGGGATGGAATGAAAAGAGATATTGCTGATTTTGCTGTGAAGTGTTTGACATGTCAATAGGTTAAAGCAGAGCGGTAGTTACCGAAAGGGATGCTTCAGCCTTTACCAGTACTAGAGTGGAAATGGGAGAATATATCCATGGACTTTGTTGTGGGATTACCGAAGAAATCTCGAGGTAATAATGCAATCTGGGTTATTATTGATCGCTTGAACAAGTCTTCTCATTTCCTTGCTATATGAGATACTTTCTCTCTTGATCAACTTTCCCATTTGTATCTTAATGAGACAGTCAGGTTACATGGAGTTCCTCTCTCCATTGTATCGGATCATGATCCCAGGTTTACTTCTAACTTTTGGAAAGGCCTTCAGAAGTCGTTGGGTACTGAATTAAATTTTAGTACATCTTTTCATCCTCAATCAGATGGGAAGTCAGAACGAACAATTCAGACCTTGGAGGATATGCTACGAGCTTGTTCGATTGATTATCAGGGAAGTTGGGACCAACATCTTTCTTTGGTTGAATTTTCATATAATAACAGTTTTCAATCCAGTATACAGATGGCACCATTTGAGGCGTTATATGGGAAGCGGTGTCGAACTCCAGCTTTCTGGGATGAAGTGGGTGAAAGGAAGTTGATGGGACCAGAATTGGTAGAAGAGTTGGCAGAAAAAGTTCTGCTGATTCAGAAGCACATGAGAATAGCTCAGAGCAGGCAGAAGAGTTATGCAGATAACTGGAGGAAGGATCTATCTTTTAAGGTAGGTGATCATTTTTTTCTCAAAGTATAACCATGGAAAAGTGTGATGTGATTTGGTAAGAAAGGAAAGCTGATTCCAAGGTTTATTGGACCATATGAAATTCTGGAGAGAGTTGGATCAGTTGCTTACCGAGTGGCTTTACCTCCGAGTTTATCTCAGGTACACAATGTTTTTCACGTTTCAATGTTAAGGAAGTACATGCCAGATCCATCTCATGTTTTGAGTCCATAGGTAGTTCAGCTGGAAGAGAACCTATCTTATGAGGAACAACCACTCCAGATTCTTGACCACAGGGAGCAAGTGTTACGGAATAAGGTGATTCACCAGGTAAAGGTTTTGTGGAAAAACCACATGATTGAAGAGGCAGCATGGGAATCTGAAAATGCAATGAGGGATAAGTACGCCCATTTATTCGATAAGTAAATAAATTGCGAGGACGCAATTTTCTAAAGGGGGGAAGGATGTAACATCCCAAGTATGTAATGAATAATAGATATTTTTATCTATGTCTATTAATGAATTAGATAGTGTTTTAGAGGCTTAAAATGAAAATAAAACCAATCTTAAGCATGGAATACACTAATATTTTTAAAAGATTGTTTTATTGCCTTTGATGGAAAAACATTTTTGAATCCATATTTTGACAATTTTATAAAATATGTTTGTCAAAATAAACTTATTCTTTATGATTGGGACATCAAAATTTACTTTGTGTGAATTTTTTTTATTTTTCTGACAATGTTCATTTTTAATGAATAGTGAAAATACTGCATTTTACATCAAAACTGCTTTTTAATCTAATTTATTTATATGATTAGATTATCTTTTGATTGGTTTTGAAGTGAAATTAGAATATATTTTCACCATTTATTCCAATGGTGGTCATTGGAATCAATTTCACTTTGAAATTGGACTTAAACTGGTGTCAATCTTTTGATACTTATTGTTTCATAAAAACACGCTATTTGTCATAACAGCAGGAATTAATTATTAAATTAATTAATGTGACTTATATGTTTTGAATTTTTTAAAATAGACTTCATTTTTGAATTCATAATATCAAATATAGCTTAGGGTGAATTTTTGGTAATTTTCTGAAAAACATCAATTTTTGATGAATAGTGAAACCACTAAGTGGTAGTTAAAGAAACTGATTTTCGTTTAAATGAAACTTTTCCACTTTTGTGTTTTGAATTTAAAAAATCCGACATACATGGTTGTCATTAAGAATCAAAATGTGGTTCAATGAGATTAAAATAATTTTTTTGGTGAATAGTAACTTATTAAGTTTTTAATCGCGATTAGTGGTAATTAGGGTAGTTTAAGGTAAAAATAATGCTTTAATAATATGAAATGACCTAGACAAATGTCCTAACCTTATTGGATGTGTCATGGCCGACCAAGACAAGCCATGGGTCAACTTGGCGACCCCATGGAGCCACTTTGGTTGGGAAATGACATAAATAACTTTTTATTTAATGTTAAAGTAAAAATGACACAAACATGAGTTATGTTACTAAAACAATTTTTATATGGGGTTATACAAGTCTGATTTTTGACTATAAATATTCATTGGAAATATAAAAATATTTCCTACATCATAGTATTTTTTTATAATTTTTTGACATTAAATAAAGAAATGTATTTATGACATCATGATGATGCAGCGATGACCTCATTATTTTACGATTTATATAAAATGGAACGATAATGTAATATCTAAGACCTACACATGTCAAAAACCAATTCGATGAGTGGATTTCGAACCCTTATCACCTTATCCTAGAATTATATCAATGTGGGACCTTTTGAATCCGAAAATCTTTTTAAAATAGAGAAACTTATCTTTACTTTCCAAGAGTGCCCCTCCTCTCCTCTTATAAAAGGCCCCCACCTATACCTCCTTACCCACACTTCCAAAGCCTTTGGATCGGCCAAAACCTGCTCATTTAGTCTCTACACTTCCCTCTATTACTCCTTGAAGCCTCACTTTGGGCAAAAGTCTTCCCAAGGATGCCTTTGAGCTCAAACCAAAGGAAGTTACCCGATTTTAAGGTAATGACTTCTTTTGAGTCCTTTTGTTTTATGTTGCTTCTCCAACCTCCTAAAATCTTTTTATTCTCTTATTTTGTAACAACTCCAGTATCCTCAATATACTAGGATGTTGTTATAAGAAGTATTCAAGCTACACTTACACACACCTACATCTAATGGTTAAAGAACATACGGTTTCCGTGGATGGTGAATTTATGCCTCCCGAAATGATGATTGTTCAACATTCCTTTAACACCTTCAAAGGTGGCCATTAAGATTTCACTATATTTATATGTGATATATAATATGTTTATGTTATCCTTAAGCTTTTGTTTTTTTCATTTTGGGCATATCTTTATGGTTTCCATTATGGGTAAACGCGATATCTTCATTTAAGGAAGTGCGGACTACCGCCCCTCAAAGTGATTTGATTCGTTAAATACCATATGTGGGACGTATAAAGGATGTAACTATGATATTATATATGATATTATACTGGAATTATAATATACCTTTATATAATTATGATTACATTCTATAGAATACGAAATAGAAATGATAGTAGCATTCATGCGTACGTACGGCTTACCGTCTCCATGAACGGTGCATTTCATTTCTTACCTCTAAATGATTATGTAATATTATAAATGCATGCATGTACTGGACATATATGACATCTAAATCATGAATAACATTATGGATATAATGGATACATGAACAACATGTAATTATAAAGGGCTTATTTTGACTCAAGTACCAATGATCGTTAAAACGACCATTATTAACTTAAATAATTACATAGTGTTCATGACATGACAATAGGTGATATAAAAGGAATAATGAAATTGTAAGAGGTTCTTAAGAAAGTATAAATTAACTCAAGTTTATTATTCAGGACATTAAAGAACGATCGAGTCAAGTCGGACCCGAGGTATGGGACTTCGTCTCAATCTCCATTCATTGAGGCATATATTATTTTATACACAACATTCTCTTATATGGTGTATAAAACCCCTTTGACTTTTACGTTTATCCAAAAGGAATATTTTTTATACGAAGCATTTACTAAATGACAAAAGGGAATGTTTTTGTTGTACGTATGTGGCGACAATGACTTCTCTGCCGCCGTGACCATTATTTGAGTTTCGGCTTCCTCTACAAGCCATACCTTCTTTTTAAAAGAAAAATAAATACCATGTTTTACATTTCTTTTATTTTGGTATTCAATATGGTTTTCATAATGTTTTTATATCAATGTGTTGTATTGATATCTTGTGATTGAAAGATGGAAATGTTATGTTTCCTTTATGCATGTTTTATGTGATATGTTTATGTTGAGGTTCTTGGGCATTATTATGAAGACGGGTGGTTCCGTGATAAACTAAGGGCGGGTGAGCCCGATATAGCTCTCCAATGCATTGGGTAACGCGAAGCAGTGAAACGTTAAGGTTTCTCCGAAGATATTTAGGGAATATACTGTGATGGGTATTCCAAACGTATCCAAGAGGGTTACTCCCTACGTAAGAATGTTATGAATGCCTCAAGTTACCTTTATGTCTTATGATTTCTATGATTTACTCATGATTTGATGAGGTATGTTAAAGTGCTTATGTTTTATGGGTAAAGTATGATTTCATTATTATGTATATATGTACCCATGTTTCATATCCATGTTTTTATAAGCCATACTGAGCTTTTTATGCTCATCCCAAGTTTTTTGAATTTTTTTTCACAGGTCAAGGGAAAGGTACATGATATGATGATAGTGTCAAGGAAGTGTCAAGAAAGAATCCATTTTTTATCTTAAATATGTTTCCATTGATGGGAATGAAAAATACTATCTTTACGTAACCATTTTGTTTATATATGGAATGTAATGAAATTTTTATGATCCAATTCTCTAAAACTCTAAACCCAAAAAGATCCTCAATGAGTAATCTTGTAATAACTCAAGATTAAGTAAGGTTTAAGGATGGGGCCTTATACCTTCGGCCCGAGCTGCCTACGTGGCGATATCCAGGCCAAACCACACTCACAGTCTGTTGGGCCGGGCCCAATGGACTGGGCTAAACTTAACAGGATGACCCTCCCAATGGGCTCGTCAGACCCATTGAGTTTGACCCGGTCGACCCAGACTAGGTTGGCCTAGACTGGGTTGGGCCGAGTTGGTCCTACTGGGTCGGACGTGACCCAGGCCCACTATTGAACCCTTTACCTTCTTCGGCCATATCTCAGGCACCGGACGTCCGTTTGACGATCCATTAGCTACACTGGTATTAATGGAGTGAATCCATCCCTTTATGAATACCCCACTTGAGTTCGGGGTGTAGTTGAGATACGGTCAGGTTGGATCATACAATAATCCAACTCGGCCACAAGAAAAAAAGGCTAATAACTAATAGACCGAGCATCTAATTGACGCGTCACTTGTTGCATTGAGTCCCCTATGTTGTGGAGGACCCTTGAGATACATATACATGGGACTTCGTGATTGTTGGATTATCGACTAGTAGCTTGTGGAGCGGACCTTCCAGAGACGAGAAGGCATTTGTGAGGGAACCTAGTAGCTGGGTGAGACTTGACGACTGCTAATCGATTCAACATTGAGGGGTTCAACTAGCCCAGTGGGGAGTGCCTCTATGTTAGCACAGAAGATCCACAGTGCAGAGCGCCTATGTGTGAGTGCGGCAGACCCACTGTACTCGACACGTGGAGTCCCTCAGTAGGCTACTAGGGGGAGCGCCTCTATGTGAGAGTAGTCGACCCACGGTGGGGACCGCCTCTGTGTGAGTGCAGCAGACCCACGGTACTCAACAGGAGGAGTACCTCAATAGTCCAACATAGTGGGAAGCGCCTCTGTGTGACACAATAGGCCCACTGTACTCGATAAAGAAGGATTTATCATGTAGCTGAGGGTTCAGGTTGATACTACACCTAAAATAAAACCCTGGTTGATCTGAGTCAATAACATTGTGCTTTCCTCATGATTGTGATGGATTATTTGGTAACATTGGTATATGTATGGGCATATACATACATGAGTTTATCTATTTATTTTCTTACATTATGGTTTACCATTTTTGGATTATGTGAGACCTTGAGGGTCATGAAATCCCTACTGAGTATCATTATACTAACCCCTGCACTGGCTATGCCCGTACCTTGTTGTGTTGGTTGAAGATGAAGTAAATCGCTAAATGAGGCAGATTGTAGTAGGAATAGACTGTACCCAGAGGTCCACCACTATGTGTAACGGTACACGGAGGAGATGGACGGATGTGGAGTGCTGCGGAGTCCATCTTTACCTACCCTTTAGTTAGGAACCCTAGAAGATGACCCAATATCTGCTTTACTTTTCTTTAGTTGTAATTGTACGTTCCTATTGGGCTTGTATTTTCGGCCCCTTTTACCTTCCATCACTTCTTTTGTATACAGTTTTACTATGTGTATTGCTTCTAGTTGTCTACTCTGATGGGTTTGTTTACAGTTATAATGGAAATGCCTTCCTAGTTTAGGGATATATGCATTTGGTGCTAGTCACTAGCCCCGGGCCTATGGAAGGCGGGCTTGGGGTAGTCACAATATGGGCCCCGAAGGATGTGTCATGACAAATATATTCAAGAAATCATCCCCATATGGATATAGAAAAGATTCATCAACTTATCTTGGATCAAGTTGAGAATCTAGTGAGGTATGTCTTGTCATTGTCATAGTTCTCTGAGTATGAAGATATTTTCCATTTTCTATAATAATTAAATAAACAAACACCTATTTTTTTCTTCTTGGGATCATAAGAAGAATATTTCCATTTATGACTCAAAAATAATTTTTTTTAGGAATACTATATAAAATATCTTATGATACAGTAAACATAGATATTAAATGAATAACGATATTTAACGTAAATATTGTAATTTTAATATGACCACAATATCCTAATTGTTGGATTGGAACATGTAAATATGAGTAACAATGTTATAATATATATATATATATAAGTTTTTTAAATAGGAATTAATTTATTAGTTATTATGAAATGTATCAAATTTAAATGATAAGTACGAAATCATATAATCTTAAGAATAATTATTTTTTAAAAGGATCATTTTTTTAATAAAAGTTGGTTTTCAGTAATTTTTTTATTTTTATTTAAAAGATAAATTTATAAATTTTATTAATTGAATTTTCTAAAAAGTATTTCATTTCTTTTAGTAAAATAAAAATGTTTGAGATCAAATTTTTGAGTTTTTTAGATATTATTGATTTGTTGGATAATAGTGAAAATAAAAATATTATAAATATTCTCACATTTATGGAATTATTAAGATATAAAAATGATTTTAAATTTTATGAAAGAAATTAATTTAAAAATATATATATAATAAATATTTTAAATAATTTAAAAATGTATTATTGAACAAAATTTTTTTTTTTCAAATTTTTGAAAATTAATGTAATTTTCTTATTCCAAATAAAATCTATTTTCAATACTCATCTTTTAATCAAAATTTATAAATATTGATTTCCGTTTTGTTTCTATTTCAAAGTAAAATACAACCTTTTATTTATAATAATCAAATTAATTAATTGATTTTTATAATTGTACATTATTTTCATAAAGAATATTTTTTAATACTTAAGATGAACATTTTAAAAATCATTTTTTCATTATGTTTTTAGAAAGTATATTAAATGTAAATTTTTCCACTTTTGGAAATTTAATATTTTAAAATGGGTTTGATATTTGGTATCATTTTACACAAATGTTTTTAAAAGGTTAATTCCATTTTTTATTTATAATGAATAGTATCTATGCTAAAAAATATTCACCGTGCTTAAGGGTAAAATTTGGAAAATGGGTTAAAATAAATGTATAAGGCTTCACAGTAACCCAAAAAACATGATAAAATCTCATTTTTTGTATTATTTTTACATCATAATTATTTGTCTTATATAATATTGAGGTTTCTTTCCATTTTCATTTGATTATGACTTTATTTTTTTTATGTTAAGAATAATTACATAATGTCACTATCTATAATTTATTATATTATCCTGATAACATAGTAAATAAAAATACTATTTGAATAAATATATATACAAAATTTAATAATGAATAAATTATTTTTATTATTATAAAATATTTTTATTTTTTTGTGATGTTATAATTTCATAGAAATATTATGAATCATCGATGTGGTGGTTGTTAATGTTGGTGAAAAATAAAGTTATGTAGTTTTAGAAATATTTAATGTTGTGGGTTTTTGGTAAGATACTGCCTTGTAAAAATTAAATTGATAAAAATGTTTTGTATGTAATTTTAGAATTTTTTATTTTATAAATCAATAGTTATCTTCATATATTTAAATCCAGATTATGTGAATATTTTTTAAAATGAATTTAATGATATTTATTGTAACATAATATTTTAAAAATTTATTTAAGAATTATAAAAAAATTATAATATGAAAAATGAAAATGAAAATGGTCTAATCATTTTTTTGCATTAACCTATACACCATAAGCCTTATTTCCAATCGAATGGAGGATACCTCACGAAGACATAATTATCTTTTCCGAACTATGTCAAGTTCCTTTCTTCATTAACCACATAATTTTATAAAATAACACAAACATTACAACATCAGTATCATTTAATGTTTTTTCCATTTTTTTATTTCCTTTCCCTCTAATAAAGAATAATGATAAGCTTCATGCGCACAAATGGAAAATCATCTCTATGATGTGATGTATTATATATTTCACCACCACTACTAAAATATGGATATATAGATGTATTTAAGGGTCATATATGATATTTATGATACAATTGTGATTAGTTAACGATAAAATATTATACATCTTCTTATACACTTCTTTGTTATAAAATGATAACCTTGATATTGTGTGTGTGTGTGTACTACCAATTCCACGAAGTAATGTGATTCATTTTTTACTTATAAATTACATGAATATAAATAATGATATATTTAATGAATAAATTATATATATATATATGATATATTTAGTATTTATAAATTACTAATCATTATAATTTTTTTCATCTATTATTAAAATGTAAATTTTAACATACATACTTATGCTTTACCACCCCTATGAATGATTTATTACATTTTTATACAACTAAAATTAATGGATATAATAAAATTGAATAATGTGAATAAAATATATTTACATGACATTGTTAAAAAATTGTATATCTTGTCACTATATCATAACACATTGTACCAAAGGCAATATTCTGAATTAATTTTGGAGAAATTGTCAAAAAAATATTATGTTGTTAACATAAGAAAAAACAATACAGTGAATAAAATTCAAATGATTATTAATAAAACATAAAAAAATTAATATATATGAAAACATTTCTTAATAAAATATTTAATACATTAAAATTCATAATCCATGTGGATAGAGTGCATACGACCTAACATGAATCTAATGTATGGGTTTTTCATCTCAAGTCCATTCCCTTAAGAAATATTTTACATTATTCACTGAATATATATTAGATGATGTATATACATTGACATTCATATCTCATATCATAAATTTATATTTATTAATGTTATCTAAATGTTCAAATCAGGTTTTCTCTTATATGGGTTTTTTAATAAAATGATATTAAATCTGTAAGTGTTAATTTAAAATTTCATCCCAATTCATGATAATTCATGTTTAAATTTATGTTAGACGAATAATATGATACATTTAGCTTAAAACCCATATATTTTTTAATCTAATCATTATTTATTCTATTTCTATGTTTTCCTATAACTTTTTTAATCATTGACACTTTAAATAATGAAAGGATGGTTTAAAATAAAAATCTACCTTATTTCACTTTTTGGTTGAGAATAATTCCTTCCATATTGATACTTCTTAAATTTTTTATGTAAATTTTTATCCATGTTTAAATATATATTATTTTATTTCTTATATCAAATTTTATTTTCATTATAACTATTAAAAAATAACCATTATAATGTTTTCTAAACATTTTATTTTTTGACTTTTTACAAAGTGTGAAAGGAATTTTTTTAACCTATAGAAAATTAATATCATTTAATTTAACTACCACTATTATTATGTATTTGTATCCCTATACAACTATAAATTATTAAATTAATTTTTTTCCATTTTTTTGGGAATTTTTAGTTTTATTATTTAAAGGGGTTGTTATTTTTTTAATGTTTTGAAAGGAGTTTTGACTGTACATAATTGTATTTATCTTCAACTACACATTCATTTTTTTATGAATAGTTTTTTCCATGATCATTAATTATTTTTAAAATAATATTTACAAAAAGATATTTAACAACTCATGAATGGTGTTTTAAATTTATTTATATCATCATTTTTATGGAAAAGTTACATAATTTTCAAGAAAGATAAATATAAATCTTGGAATCCATTTTTCTCTCTAATTCTCAAAACAATTTTCTTTAAATCCTCTATTTTTGATGATTTGATGGTATTGTTTCATATTTTATTGGTTTATGGACTATCCGTAATTTTTTCCCAACTAATAATATCATTTACTTTTACTTATTTTCTTGATCATTATTCAACTCAATTTCTACTAAACCATTTATTAATTATTATATTCAATGAGACTTGATGGAATTTTAAAAATAAAATTATTTCATTTACTTGGTAAATTATGATTTTCAATTTTTTGATTCAAAATAGTTATTTATTATTTAATAATGTATATTGATTATGAGACATATTACGAATTCAGTATATGATAAATACATTGGACACATGTAAGTGATGGGGGGATATTTGAAATAGCCACTTATTTATTGATATTTCTAATGTGATAATTAAAAATGAGTATTTATAAAAATATATTAACCCATATAATGATAAAAATAGGGATCTTGGCATTGATAGTTTGTAAGAGGTCATGGATCCATGATTTTATTCTATGATTTATGATGTCTTTCCAAGGGGCCTAATTGGTAAGGTAATGAACATCCAAAATTATGTATTTATTTCATTGAGAATTTAGTTGTTATTATCCATGTGATTGTTATTTTTATATTAGATAAGGATTTATTTTAAGCTCTTGTTATCCTTATTTATTCAGGATATATTCATCTATTGTATACCCTTACCATGAATTAATTGGGAACTCTTTATTTTCTTTTCCTTTACCAAGAAAATTAAATGGAGATCATTTCTTAATTTATATGGATGTTAGAAAATTTCACATGTCGGGATTTTAATTTATAAGATAACTTAATAGTCATTTGTTATAGTTTAATAAGACTACTAAATTGAAAGATCACTACTGATGAGTTCCCTTATATCATAAACCAATTTAACAAAATAAATTATAGACTCTGGGTTACTAGATTAAATGTTTCTATATTGTGTACTAGAGATTGTTTTGTTGGAACCTAGAGAACTAGATCGTATATGAAATTAATTAATATGAGAATTTTGACAAATTAATATAAATTTGAAAAAAATATTTATATTCCATTGATAAAATATTGATAATTATTTAAGATAATTAAGCATATTCTATTATTTAGATATTGTTCCTAATGAATTTATTTGAAAATTAATAGAGACTAATAATCAATATAGAGACACCCCTCCTAAGATAATCAATATAGATAGTGTTGGTGACAAGTATATCATGAATATATTGGGGAAGTTGACTCATGTTTTCTCTAATAAAATTTACTCTATGGAATACTATATTACATTACAACATGATATAATGATGTTTGAGCACTTAATAAAGAAGAACATCCATCCATTAAAAAAATTTATCCATTTAAAGATATATAATGATCAGGACCCTTAAAAATATATTTATTGGTTTTAGATTCAATGGAACTGAAAAGGTTTATATATATATATATATATATTTTAAATGGGGCTACTAATCAATGGTTTCTATTGATTCAATATAATAAATATGAAAAAGAGATATAAATTATTGAGTGAAGAACATATAAGGTGATAATATTTAAAAAAATATTTTACTAAAGAAATATTAGTTGACAAGGAAAGGGCCTTTTTTAATTTAATGTAAAAAGAAGAGGAATGCATTTTTTAAAATGTCACTAAATTTACTATATTAATAAGGCATGTTATATTCTACAGAAATAACCCCAAAAATAAGATTGACCATATATTTTATGGGATTATGTCTTGCCTTTTAATGGACTTATTTTCAAATTAATTTTCATCATATGATGATGTGGTTACAAATTCAATTAATATATAAATAAAACTGGAAATATATTATATTTTTTTAAGGAAATCAAGAGAAAAATAAGACAGTTAAGGACCATGAAAAAGGATATGTAATGAAGAATTATAGGTGAATTTTAGAAAATCAAACATATAAGAATTGTTGAATGAAACATATTTGTCAATGCATAAGAGGAATTATAGATTGTTACAACTGATGAGATAAAATATACAAGTCTCAAGAATGTAATTCCATGAAAAAATACATTGATATATAGTTCATAAACTATAATTAGATGTTGCTCTATTATATTAAATATCCCAAGAAAGAAGATTAATTTGATAATTTTACTGTGTAATTCATTAATGTTATCTTCATATAAAATAAAATTGATCTAGATAATTACAATCACTTTTTAATCATTCTTGGACTCAAAGATAAATGGAATTATTTGAGAAATTTAGAATGTGGGAATGTTTTCCCCAAAATAATTTTGTATTGGAAGCATTATCTCAATGTATAAAATATTTTAAATGTTTTATATGATACAGAAGACCCTCACTACCCTATATAACCATTAATGCCATTATGTGTTTTGATGTAAGGTTAATTTTTTATTTTTTTATTTGTTATTATGATGAATTTAATTTTTTTCTATCATATCATACCATGGGTGTTATTTTTTGGTTTTTTTATGATTAAAATATCACTCTATCATTTTATGGTTTATATAATATGTTATTATTATTAATTTGGATTGCTATTTTATGGTTTTTTTAAATTTCTAGGAATGAGAGGGATAAAAGGATTGAAAGTATTTCATATAATGAAGAACACTATCCATTAATGGATTTCACGATCCCAAAAGATTTAATTTATGTTTTTTAGGAATGAAAATTTTAACACCCCATTAATCATTTTTAAAATGATATTAATTTGAGGTATAAAACTGGGAATTTAAATTGATGGATGAAACACCACTTTTGGGGTGGAATTAAATCAAGTAAGCATATTTTCTTATAATTCCTCAAACTCAATGAGTGAAATATAGATCTATTAATTTTTTTATTGAATTTTCATTTATCTATCAGGATAAATCTATAGAAACACATTAAAAATTGAAATAATTATAATTTTTCCCACATTTTTTTAAATAGTTTTTAATAATATAATAAGTTTCCTAGTGTTAGAAGAGAAAGTAAAATATAAGATAAAAATTATTATTATTTATTAATATGCTTAAAATGAATTAAAATATGAAGAATAAATTTATTTAATTAGGGAAATATGTGACACTCTTATATTTGGGGTTATCAATGATTTTATAAAATCTTGTGACACATTCAATTCATAGTATGAACAAACATTCATGTATGATAGAAATTTAATTATTTAAATATGTCTGTTGTCACCCAATCATTGGATTAGGAGGTTTGAATATCATTCAAAACATAATAAAATATATATTTCATAATAAATATTTATTAATTCATTAATAGGAAATAAATAAAAAAAATTGAATATAAGAATAAAAATCATATATGGTAATAGAGAGTTAAATTTTAATCTAATCATTTTTATATAAAATAAGTTTTGTAGTATATTTTTTATATTCAGATAAATGAAAATTTTATACTATTTAAAATTTTATTTGATAGAAATAATTTGATTTTATTTTTTTAATAACATCAATATTAAATTTTGGTGTTTTTTTTGGATTTTTTAGAAATAGTTGATGTTCGATGAATATTAAAAGAATTCAAATTTTACAAACAATACCACTCTTTTTACATTATGAATAAATAAAAATATGATAAATTATTATGTAATATTTTTTATAAAAAAATTATTTAATTATTTTGTAATATAAATAAATTAGATTATTAATTTTTATATGTAAATCTACATTTGAAATCTTGGGAATAAAAGGAAGGTATTCATTTTTAAAAATGTATTTTTTGAACCTCTTATTTAAAAAAATATTAATGGGGATAATTTTATTATTATTGGATTTGAAGTTAAATATGTATCCTTTTATTTATCATAATAAAATCAATTCATTGTGAATTGATATTATACTTGATTGTATTATAAAATCATTTTTATGCTTAAAATGATCATTATTAAATGTTTTTCTTCATGATTTAAAAATATAAATTAAAAGTAATATTTACCACAAAAATAATTTTAATATTTTATATTTTTTTCCATAATATAAATCTATATGCTCAAATTTAAACAAAAGGTCAGTTTCATTTATTATTCGTAATGAATAGTAACCATGATTAATAATTATTACCCCACTTAAGGGTAATGTGGGTTCACAAGTTAATAATTATTGTATAAGGCTTGAATATTACACAAAAAACTTATTAAATCTCATTGGTTTGTTTTAATTCGACATTATCCTTATTATATTCCAAAATATGTTAATTTTGTGTCACTTTTTAGAGATTATGACTTCTAGTTTTTTATGTTAAGAATAAATACAATAATATCACTCTCTCTGACTTATTATATTTTCATGAAAAAGATATAAATAAAAATACATTATAAATGAATTTATATGAGAAAATTTATGATAAATATATTATATATCAGTTATTTATTTATTTGTAATTTTTTTGTGGTGATATAATTACCTAGAATGCATAAAAATCATCAATGCATTGCATTCATGGCTGTGTGAAAAAATCAAACTAAATAGTTTTAAAAATATTAACAGTGGTATGTTTAGGAAAAAATAACGTCATAAATCATTTTTTTGATCCAGAATTAGTGATGAATAGTGTATTAAATATTAAAATGTAATATACATTTTTATCTATATTAATTTAAAATAAAATAATGCAAATAGACCAGAAAATGGCGTTAATGTTATATATTATGATAAAATCATTTAAAAATAAAAAAATACTATAATAGTAAAATTTTGTTTTTAATTGGTCTAAAACTTTATCCATGATAAATTATTTTTAGATTTAAATTTTAAATTATTTTTTAGACCCTTCAAAACGTAATATTTTCATAAGCAACATTAATTTTTTTCTTATAAAATGTGACTTAATATAACTCCTAAAAATTTATATATAATTTCTATTTTATCCCACATATATATATCTTAATACTTCTCCATAATTCCCATACCACATTACCAAGGCCCTATTGTGCCCATAATAATATCCCCCCAATGGTCTTAAGCTCAATCGAATGGATGATACCCCTAGAAGTGGTGATAGTATTTACTGCTCTAAATCTTGTTTCCTTTATCTTAAACCTCCATTAAATTTTACCAATCCTTTATTGCATAAAAAAATAATATTTAATATAAAGAAATGTTTTTTTACTAATAGAACAACCAATTTAAACATCTTTATTATTTACTAGAAAATGAAAGCATCGATCATGCATATATACTTACTACCATCTCCATAAAGTGATGTATTTTATTTTAATTAGCACCACTTATGTATTGTTATATAGATTTATTTTGTGCTTATATATGAATTTTAAGGAATAATTTTTATTATTTAAAGATAGAATATTATTTTCCTTATTACCCTCTCATCTATTAGATAATGATAACGTCACTCACGTTTCCAAGTGCACTACCACCTACAGAAATTGTTGGATTTGTTTTTCATTTCTAGTTGACATGGATGGTTATAATGATATATTTAATGAATATATATATTTTACATGATATTATTATTATATTATAATTATTAATCATTATATATTTTTTTCAATTTATAACTATTAGAAAAATTAATATTTCACCATATGTACATATAAACGGCTGTCACAACAGATGATATATTTTACTTTTCCATCACTTCAATTAATAGATGGTTATAAAAGTTTATAAAATTAATAGAAATTATATTCATGATATTATTATAATTTTGTAGATGTTTCAACCATTTGATAACAATTCTGACCATGTTCAACATACTAAATTGGTTTGGGGGAAAATGAAAGGATAACCTTTAATGGTCATTGAAGCAAGAACTATAAAATCAGTGGACTCGAAATTAATATAAAAGAATCATAAAAATTAAATATAATGATTTTTTTTCATAATAATGTATTTTTTTATTTAGATCCATTATTGATGAGGACATAATGTGTCCGGAAAAGTAGAAACCCAATGTAATAGTTTTTCATATAAAATTCACCCATTTAGACATATATTATATTATGATCCAAATTTAGTTTATATGGTTTACATAATATCACTTTTACATATTAAATAATAAATTCTTATTTATTAATGGTACTTTATATTTCACTTCAAGATTTAACTTTTAATTTTTTTTGTTTCAAAATTTATTATAGATGTAGTGCTTTCTTCTAGAATCTCAAACTTATTAGCGATTATTTGTGTTAAAATTTATTTTGTAATAATTATATGAATTTTTTCTCTAAAACCATATATTTTATTATAATATTGTTATTTCTTGGGTTTTTTTAACCAATGTTTCAACTCTTTGACACATGCAATTTCCAACATATATTTTTGAGGAAAAATTGACTTTATTACTCTTTATTTGATCATGAGTCTTTTTCTACCATATCTGTATTATTTAAATTATTTTGTGGATGTTTTAATATAATTTTAAATGATTTTTAAAATAAAATTTATTATTTTTGTATATATTGAAAAAGGTTTAAGAAGAATATTTTTAATGTTTTCATAACATGTATTTTTGTGACTGTTTACAGGAGTTTAATTGGAATGATCATTTTCACATATACAACGTTAATGTTTTTTCACACCTCAAAAAATACAATTCACTAATTAGATTCCTTGAAAATTTCATCGGTGTTTAAAATATAATCATTATTCTATTGTTTTTGAATATTTTTTTTATATTTAAAAGTTGTTATTAAATTATTAATTGTTTGAATGTAGTTTTTTACAAGAGTGAGTTTTATATTTCCGACCACATTTTATTTTATAAGAATATTTTATTTTTAATATTATAAATTATTTTGTAACTATTATTTATAAAGAATCATTAAAAACTCAAGAAAATAGTTTATAAATTATTTATTACATATTATTTACAATAAATATATGAAATCTGTAAGGAAAATTACATTTATACTCACACTATTATTTTCTTATATATTTCATAGAATACAATCTTTTTGTTCAAAAATGTCATTTATGATGAACTTAAGGTATTACTTATATCATTGCTAATTTGTTGATGACACCTCATTTTTCCTCAAGGAATATTATCACTACCATGAAGATATGTTCAATATCATCCTTTATATAAATGTTGACTAAACCATATAATTACTATTTTATATGTTGTGAAATAAATGAATATTACTAATAATGTTATTTAATTTTTCAAATATATATTGATATTATATATTCATGATTACATAAAAATATTTATTAGTTGATATGATTAATATATTATTTTTATATTATTTTTTCAATATATATGAAATAATTTGAACATATTTAAGTAAATGTTGTGGCCTGATTATAGATATTCCCTCGATGAATTGATAGGTCTCATGAGGAAAACATGAATATTTGTTTATCATTGTATTCTTGATCCTAGAATTGAAATTTCTTGGAAAAATTCCTTTATGTTATATACATTGTATTGAAACAAGGCCTTGATTATAAAAATCAGGATATTTTTGACATAAGGAATTGATGGTAATATCATGAATTTTTTTCATTGTTAACTTATTTCATTAAGAAATTTTTTATTACTGGTCCTTATATTTCTATAATGATATTATCCATGGATATATTTTGAAAATAAATTGTTAATTAAATGGATTCCTTCCATCATTCCATATAGATTGTTACATATTTATAAAAGGCTTATTTATAATGAATGCATCCCTTATTGGTTGTAATATGACACCAAAATATTTTTTTAATTCCCCAAAATGTGGAGAATGGATAATTGATTATTTCTTAAAGATGTATGAAAATGTTTCATGAATGGATTTTAATTTCATATTTAATTGGGAATTCATGTATTTATCTTGTTTTTCAAGAATGATAAACTGATATATGATGGGTTATGAAATCCACATTATCATATAATAATATAAAAATCACAGACCATGGGTCATTTGAGATCAGATTTGTACACTACTCATCACATGGATTTTAGGAATTGTAATCCTCTACTAATACTCATCCAAAATTTCCACTATTTTTTGAAACTTCTTCTCACAGTTTAACCAAAATATTTTGAACTTCATCACTTCTGAAATTGGTTTAGTCAAGTGTATAATATTTTTAGATTGTTCCAAAACATTTAAAATAAATTTTCATTAATATTTCGTTTTTTTATTTATTTAGTCATTATTAATTTTCACATAATGAATAACCTATGACTATTATGTCAATATATATTTTATTATATTTCTCCTGATTTGATCCCTTGACATAGAAAATTCATAGACTACCGAATAGAATTATGCACTTCAAACATGGTTTCATTTTTTAATAAATATCATAGTATGACATGTTATATTTATAACTATATAATAAGTGATTTTTAATATTAAATACATCTTCAATAGCCTTCCTTATGAAAAAACAAGAAGTATCATACTCTATTGACATAATTTGAGCCATGTCAAAAAATATTTAAACCTGTCATTCAAACATACAATTCTTATAATGTGTTTATGGTTTACTATGTTCATGTTGAATACCATTAATCTTAAAATGATATTAAAATATTCATTTATTATATTAAACCCATTCATATATTTAATTATTCATTAATGAAAACACACCTTCATAAAGAATACTCATAATAATGTTCAACATATTTACAGCCTTAGATTTATAATTCACAAAAACCATACAAGAAATTAAATTAAATTTGTAAATAAAGGAAATATAATACCTATATCCATTTGTTTATTTCCCTTTTCAAGGTCCACATATTTTTTCATGAAAATGTTTTAATAGGTGAGTTTTTAGAATATCAATAGTCATTTTTAAAGATTTTTTAATACTATGATTATATTATTTAGATAAAATACAATTAATTATTCAATTCGAAAAAGGAAAATCACAAATGTTTTCACCTTGGTTATTACATTTCATATTATTACTAACTCTCATATGCCATTGTATATTCTCTTCTTTCAAAAAAAGTAAAAAGAGTTTTGTGCAACACACTAGGAAAAAATTTACCGTTAGTTTAGTTTACACCTGTAAAAATATTTCCACCTTCAAGACCTTAAACACATAACTCATTTATCCTAAATATCACTTTATGGTTTAAAGAGTGTGTAGAGTAACAATAATTTTTTTATCCCACTAAAAAAATGTGTGTTTGGTCTTTAACACCACCATTCCAATTTTATCTGACCAAACACATTTTATTTTATGTGATCCATTCTTCCATAATATCACTTATCCATCATTTTATTTTCCAAAATTAATTAATGAATTTATGTTCGATATTATTTGAGAAGAACATCAACCATCCAGAATATTGGTAAATTTTGAATTTAAATTTTTAAGTTCAAATTCTATAATAATTGTTTTACTTAACAATCAAATTTTTCTTTGTATATTTTTCAATATTGTTATTCATGCTCAATTAGGATGAAATAATTCAGAGATAATCATCATAATGGTGACTAGGATGGTCTCACCTTCCACAAAACTCACTTAGGTGATGAAATTTATTCTAAACATTCAGTTCTATGTTTGTAAATTTCATTAAAAAATTACTTTGTTGAGTTTCTCAACTCAACATAATATTGTGAATCTCAAAACCTATACTATAGTTATTATATTGGTAATTAAACTAAGGAATTATTTCTATATCTCCAATTCATATACATGCCAATAATACCCATTAAGGAATACTTACGTCAAGAAATTTAATATTATTTTGATGTTTAAATTTATATTTTTTCTTTATTTTAATCTACACATTTAACCTATTTTTTGTATAAAAATTATTATAAAACCTCAGGAGTAACTTATTTATTTTTTAACACTTTAATTTTTTTTAAATCACTTTTTATAGAAATTTTTTATTTCATATTTATACTCTTAGGATTTTCAAATTTATAAGAGTCACTTTTTTAGCCACAAACATGGGATTATTAATCAAATTATTCAAATTAGTTTTAACCAAAAAAATTATAACATATATTTTTACTCTATCATTGTAATATAATTTTGTTTAATTTTACATTATAATTCAATGAATTTCAATAAGTTTATTTAATAGAGTTTCCAAAATTTAATTTTAATGTATCGAGTTAATTTCTATATTAATCAAGTTCTATTAAAAAACGTAAAGCTCATTATGATTTTCCATCTATATTTATTTAATTATTACTATTAAATTAATATCCTCATCTTTAATAATCTATAAATAATAAATCTCTTTTAGAAACTTGGATTTTTATTCTATTTAAACAAAATCACTTCTATAAGAATATTGATTAGATTTATTTAAATTCTTTATATAATTACCTAAAATGGATATTGTTCAAATAGAACCCTTTAATTATATTTTTACCATAAACACTAGTTTAGTTTATTAACCACTTTTAGCTTCTCTAATTTGATAAATAATGAATTTTACCTTACTCACTTTAACATTTATTTTCATCACGTCATCTTTACATGGAGTTTAAAAATCCTCTTTCTCATAACTTCTCTCATCATTATCACACTTTCATAAGAAATTTATCTTATTTTATTTCTTTAATGTTGTACTATTTTTATAAAAGAAAACAATATTTAATTGTTATAATATTTATAATCTTCTTAGTCTTTTATCATCATTACAACTAAATTATTCATCTACATTTAATTTTAAACAATTTTTAGCATATTTCACAAATTACACTACACTTGAATAATTTTTTTGAGAGATTCCATTTGAGACTTCACTGTCTACTTCTCACACTTCAACAAGATAAAATGAAAATTTCAACAAGTTTTTTGTCAAATATATTTTTATGCTTCATACCAATTAATATAATATTCATCAAATTCATTTTTACCATTTTGTTTCTTCAAGGCCAAAATTATATTCTTTTTTTTCATAAATTACATTATTTTGGGATTATTTCACTTCCTTATATAATTATATATTAGAATACTATGTAGATAAAAAAGAAAATATATTCATTGATCATTATCACTATCTACCTAGACAATATTATTAAATATTTTGTTTTGAAAAAAAACCATAGAATCTTCTCGACAATAGTTGACCCATATAACATTTTAGAAAATATTATAACATCAATAAAAAATATATTAAACATAGTATGTATGTCATATATAGATTTATAAACCTATATTTTTAGGTATTAATATTTTAATCTTCATATATGTAATTTTTCTTTAATTACCTTTTGATTTCCTTATAGATATTTGATTATTAATACTATATTACTTTAGAAATAATAAAAAACATTAATTTCAAAAAATATATCTATAAAAAATAATGTAATAAAAAAATTTGTGCATGTTAATCATAAATAATTTTACTCATATAACATGTTTTCATGTATATACCATCAACCAGAGCGGTAAATTGGTCAGTTTTGGTTTTTAGAGTAACTTCCATAAAAAAATCCATTGTATGTTCAATTATTGGTATATTTAAATAGTTGAATATTGATTTATATCTCTATCTTATCACATTATGATTAAAATTCTATTAAAAAATATTGTCATAATTTTGTAAGTGTATTTATAACATAAAATGGTTGTATGAGTTCCCACTTATTGTGAGAATATTAAAGTGTTATGATAATATTATTAAATATAAATATATTTTAGGATGAAATATATCTTAAATGAAAGATATAATGAATTCAATTAGGTTCTAGAATATAATAAAAAATTGATACTTCTTCTCATAAATCTCTCACATGGTAATAACAAAGAGTGGATTATATGAGAATAGACTTTCATATAGGAATTCGACTTGTTATTTATGTCATTGTATTTTCCAATATATATATGTGTGTATCATCCCTTAAAATTTATGATTTAATTAATTAATATATTGATTTATGTTCTTTGTTTTATTTATGAAATCATGATGAGATATGATTGTTTATAAGTATGATATGTTGTATACTACACATGTGATCTGGAATTAGTTGACATGTTGATAATGGGTTTATTTTGTTTCCTTAGTGGATGTTGATATCTATGGACCTTTGATTCAAATATAATTTTTTGATAAATCTCAATCTAGGATAGGATATTAATATGTATATTTCTAGGTGTCACAGAAACAGAAATTGATATTATATATTCATAACACAATTTATGAAACTTTATTTATTAGATAACAATGATAGTGGATTATATTACATATGCAAGAATTTAAAAGTTTAAATTTCAATGTTACTCATATATTTTTCTCTATAAGTTACATGATGTTTTCTCAATGTCGATCAAGGACTTTAGGCCAGTCCACTTAATTCTATTAAGAATATTTCATAGAGAGTGGCACATTAAGTTTATCTAGAATCTATGTTAAATTCAATTTGAATTTAGTATATTGAATTAATATTATTCCCAAAATGTTGTTTCATAATTATTTTATATTATTTGATCTCATAAATCAAATAAAAAATATTATAAAGAGTATTATGTGAGTAGAATGTTAAATTGATATATATTTTCAAAGTAGTAAATAATTACACAAATATATTATATTAATTTATATCTTGTTTATTATCATGATAATGAATAATGATTTATTTTTTATAATAATTTTAAATAAATACTTCTTTATTGACTTATTGAATAAAATATTTATTTATTTAATAAAAATAATAATTACATGGTAATTAATTATTTAAATAAATAGTTATTATTCATTTCATGATGAATTACAAGAAGTATTAATGGGATGATTTATTGTTATATTATAAATGATATATAAATATAATTGACTTATGTAAATATCAAGAAAATAATAATAATAATAATAATAATAATAATAAAATATTATTTTGTTTTTTTATTTGGATTAAGAGATTTGTTAAGGAACATTATGAAATAAATAATTGTAAAACCTAAACCTATAAATTTGATTATATCACATATTGTGGTATGATAAAAATTTGTAAAAACATTCCACTCTATAGGATTCAAACAACCACAGATAGATTTTCAATAATGTTCATTATAATAAAGAATGATGACCCACCTCCTCCCTCTCTAGAGATCGAGAGAAGAAGATAGTGTCTTCCATAAGAGAATTTTATTCTCAATAATGGATGATTCAAGTGGTTTCGATCCTTCATGGTACCACTTGGATTTCAAATGATGAAATTTCAAGATTTGTGGAAGAAATGTGGATATTTATTGATAGATTCTTACATTAAATCCTTTATAATAATAATGGTAAGAGAATATGTGGTAAATTTGTTTGACAATAGAGAATGAATTTTGAGAAGTGGAAATTCATGTTGATATAAATTGATTGTAAATATTTATTTGAAATTTCTTCACTTTAAATGATCTTGGTTTTTTATTGTTAATTTATGGGGATTAATCCAAAGAATCCAAGAAATCCAATATTTTTCCAGATCCCAACCAACATCCACTACAAATTGAAACCTCCATGTTGTATCAAAGAGTTCATATATTCATTTTTAGTTATTTACTAATTGTTGATAAATTTATATATTTTTTATTAGTTTTTTAATTTAGGGAATTATCTATTCTTATCCTAAAATTTGATAGATCATTCCCATCAATGTTTATAAGATCAAGAACAATACAAGAACAAATGAAGAAAAACAAAATATACCATTGGGATATTCTAAATAGACTTGATAAAAGCATGGTTTCATGACATGTAATTGAAATGTACACATTTCTTATTCATATTCACCAAACTATGATGATTTATTGAATACATAACATGTCATGTAGAAGAATAGATTGTGATTTCATTAAAAAAATCATATTGATTGGGATGATGGCCCATGACATAATGTGTTACTTGCCATGTTATTAGTGTTTACACAATGTAATGCACTTTATTTCACCCCATAAGAAACATGGAATCCATTTCATTAACATATTTGACAAGTATTATTTACATATTTTTTATTGACTTCCATATATGAAATGTGGGATGTTTGTGACTACAAAGTTTATACTAGGCATACAGTCCATGTCATGCATAAACATACTACCAAATTACTCTTATTGTCCCTAGGTGTGTATCATAGATGGATAGAGATTGGAATAAACATTGTGTAGTAGGCCATTCATACCATGTCACTCATACCCTTTTATATAGAGTATATGATGAACATCGATATACCCCACATAACAAAAATACATATAATGGAAATTAATTATGGTAATAAACCAAACTATATAGCTTGTAGTTGTGGTATACACCAAGTGATAGTGTTTTGAAAATAATAAATTCTTAATAAATTTCTATGTTAATTTGGAATTACATTTCATTTAAGGCTTCCTTATAGATCATTTACATTGTGTTCGTTAAAATCTATACATTCAATATATATTAATGGAATGATATCAAATAACAAATTACATGTAAAATATATAGATTGACTCACAAACAATACAACATGAAATAAAAGACACATAATTCATGATACAAGCCAAATAAGTACTTTATATATGAGAAGGACTTTTTCAAGTGTAGTCTCACAACATCTGAGTGAATATACATTCCGAATAAATGGATACAAATCGTGTTGCCTCTGATACATGCCATGTTACATTCCAAATGATATTTAAAACTGAGTATATTGGTACATACCTAGTTCCAAGATAGTAAATACTATATATGATTTTTTTATAAATGACATAAATTTAGGTATATTTATAAAGGATATATATCTCTAGTACAATTCTTATTTATAAATATGTTAAATTAGTAAATAAATAAATAAATTTAGTTGAGTGGTCTGTATTAATAAAATATTAATAATATTTTTTTAGCGAGTTTCATTAAATGCATTGTCATTAAATGTGTGAATTATTATTAGCTTGACCAACAATGGTATGGTTTGGTTTTTATTTAATTTAATATTCATTTAATAAATTTATTTGGTGAGGGATGTTTTATTTAGATAAATATAATGGATTGTGATTCATCATTCCCACCTTTCATATGTAATACCTCCATGTCTATGTTTTATTTTATTTAACCCCACACCCCTAGTTTACCACAACCACCTATGGGTATGTATATGTAAAGAATGGAACTCTAAAGATAAAAGGTAGTTCATAACTCGAGCGGATGAGAAACCGAACAAGGTGACACATTGGATCAATGCGGGAATGTAGTAACTCAAACCAAGGGTGGATCTAGGAGTTACTCCCCAAGGGACTAGGGTACGTTTGTCACCCACTCAATAAACTAACTATTTTAAAATCCCAAGATCATTATATATATATATATTATAGCATATTTTTTTATATTTTATTTTTCTCAGTCACATAAAATATATTAATTTACAAGCATGAAAGATGGAATAAAATAAATGGGATATGTATATATTATAATATCAAAAAAATATTAATTAATTATATGAAATACACATAATATTAACAAGAATATAAAAGGATAAAACATATTATATTTATGGAAAAAGGTAAGGCTTCCTTAAAGAAAAATTTTATTGATTATAATCCTCAAATTCTTATATTAAAATAATATCACCATTTTAAGTGCCTCTCTGACTTTTTTGACATTTATTTTAATTATTGACTAGTTTTAAAAAATGTTTTTGGTAAAATTAACCTTGTTCACATAAACGGAAGATTTAATTTGTTATAATTTATTCCACTAGTAGGATAGTGTTATTGAAATCCATAAATATGAATTCTAGATTTTGGATTACATGAAATTAGATAATGGGACTATGAATTAATGTAGTTGAAATGTGTGGTTAGGTAAATTAATTTGAATGGTTTGAAAGACACCCATATGGTTTATAAGAAGGTAATTTTGGATCCTTATCAGTTGAATATCTATATAATATGATGATTCAAAAAATGGTGTGGGTTATTAGAGTTATATAAAATAAAGGTATACAAATAAGTAAAATTTAATAAATAACTTTAAGAATTTAAATATAATTTACAAAAATATGATTTTATTTGTTGAAGAAAATGGAAATAGACACCAATGGGATCATTTCTAGATAATGTCTATGTGCTCATGTATACTAAATTCTAAGGGTAGTATTGTATTTTATACACTAAATGTCTATAGTAATTTTTATATAATGTGTTAGAGTCCCCTATACCTATCCATCCTCCTTAATAAGTGGTGATCTATGAAAATAGATCTTATAGAAAACAAATGGAGGGTGATACTAATATATGTTTTATCATGATATTAGATATGTATGGAGATCTAGTGTTTTATCATAAATTCGTAGATGCATAATCCATGAAATATCATCTCTTTTCTATAGGGCATGAGAAATAAAATCTTGTGAAATATTATTTTTTTCACTTTAGTGTACCAGTGAAAGTTTGGATATGGTTACTTATCTACTAACATTTATTTTATAAATGTTATGAAAATTCCTATGTTTTAAAACATGGGATTTCATTTTAATTCTAATTTATCCATTAGACTCATATTATATTCCTTACCACCAAATTATTCCACATTTATACTGAACAATTGGATGAAGATTATGGGGAATATAATTAGGAATATTTTTTCCATAATTCTCTATGAATATAATAAAGGGTGGGGTCTTGGGTCCTCACCCCTTCTAGTGAAAAAAACTGAATTTACTATTTGAAAATCAAATTAATGGTTTAATCAAAATGGTTTCTTTAAAAAATCCTTCAATGTGACGGTATATGTTGATGTTTTGTAGAGAACTGGAAGACATTTAATTATCATGTGGCTACAAGGTTCATTGGATGTGGTACAAATACAAAATTATGGTGAATCTAGTAACTTATTATACTTTAGGTACATACATAATTTTGAATCATACTTTTATTATACTTTTCATGTCTCATATCATATAATTTTCTATAGATATAAGACCCATGTGTGTTTAGAGTCAATGTAATATATAAGGTGAATTGTACAATGTATTTTAGTAATCATGATTTCCTGGATAATTGTGATAATATCATGACTTCATATTTCCAATTGGATTTATTATTAGAAAACTATTATATTTTATTGAGTGTCACCCAAAAACATTTCAAAATGTTCTATTTTCATAGTGATGCATTTTATCCTTTTATAATTAATGTTTTAGTGTACATCATAATAGTTTAACAATACTTTAATTGTCACTAATTATTGATGAATATTAAATTAAGGCATAAAATCCATTTTTTGAAGCAAAATTCATAGTTAAATAAAAATAAATGTAATCTTAAATTTTTATTTTTATATAATTATTAATTTTCAAATAATGGAACCCTAAAAAATAAGGGTATACAAAAAAATATTCTTGATCTAGATCATAATGACTATATAAAGTTATATATGGATACTATAGAGTCAAATTCAAAAACTAAATGAGACAATTTTATTAAATTTTAAGAATTATCAGTAGAGAAATAAATTAACTCAATAAGAATATAGATGATACCTTATGAAGATTTATCAGTGTATAACATAACAAATTATTTATCACTGATTGAAATTTAGGGTGATGTTTTTCGTAAAATTAAACTACCTTATTCAGTTCATTGATGTAAGGGTGGTATACATAATTAATTATGATGATCCTTTTATATATTTTTAGCATACAATAAATTTATACAATACTTTTTTTTCAAATAGTTACACAAAAACTAGCCATATAGAATCTAGATTGACTAACAGTATCATATATGAAATGATATTATAGAAGTACATTATGTTAATAAATCAGGTTATCATTGTAAACCATTTATTATTGTTTATTATAGGTTCAAATTACATTAAAGTTAGAAACTTTTTTTGAATAAATTATCCTATAACTACTCAATATTGTTACATCCTCAATAGTAGCAAGGTATTTTCCAAAGTTGAGGATATTTTTTGGAGTAAAAATAAATATATTTATATTTCCATAGAAATATAGTCTTCATGTATGTGTAGGCTCAGAAGATGTAATAGTAATGCAAACAATAACACTCTTTAATGGATAGGTATTATCAAACTACTCATTCACTAGATATTTTGAGAATAAGAGATAGTTTTCAAAGTATGAATTGATTCTTGTAGTGATCAATGGTAAATTATTCATGTGGATTGGATCCTCTTCCATAGCACTCAGAGTCCCAATAATAAAATTATTTGATTTTCAGAAGAATTGGGATAATGCTAGAGGGATTCTACCTTTGGATGCCACATCAAAATGGCATTAGGAAAAGAATGTGATAAAAATCACTACAATAATGAAATAATAATGAGTAGTGGTAATTCATTTATATATAAATTAATTATAAGTTATATATAAAAAGGCTCTATTTTCTATTATTATAAGGTTCCTATCATATAGATTTAATTATTAATTAATTTAAATCATTAAAATAATTTGTAACTCAAAGGCCCAAACCACATAATCTATTTCTCATAACAGTTAATAGCCTTCAATACATACAATATGATTCATAATAGATAATTCAATATCTCATGCTTTAATTTTTTGAAATCCTCCCCATAGAACCTTTGAATCCCTATACTATTCCAAAAAAATTATTATCTACAACAAAAAATAATTAATTCATTAACATAATTTTCAACTGCAGAGAATCACCTTTTCTTAAACCAAAAAATTGTTATAGTCAGTGATGGAAAATAGGCACTAATACAACATTCAAATCAACAAATATGTTCATTAAAATCAGTGGGTGGTGGATAATTTTTTGGTTTTAACACTTTTTATGTTTTCTAATAAAAAACATTACCAATATTTATTGTAATTGATTAAAATTTTTAAAAATATTTTTTTCACATGCAGAAAAAGACACAAAATATTTACATGTTTTACTAATAAACATTTTTTTTATCTTTTGGACAATCTTGAATCGATTCAGATAACTAGTTGAACTATAATTACCCTATGAATTATAACAAGTATAATTTATCCATTAAAATCACATTACATGTCCTATAACTATGTATGTGGATCTCATATATTTAAAAATTACAAAATAATTATTTTGGGAGTAAGAGTGAGTATTTCATCACCATAAGACATCAATGATGTTGTCATTATGATACTTATTCCTAATTTTTATTTTTTACTAACATAACAATCGTAATACATTTCATTTTTCATTCACATTTCCTCTATCCCTCCCTTTGATTTAATATTTTTATAACAAACAAAAGTATTAAAGAACTTTATTCTTTGTGTAGGTATCTCATGTCTGTTATTTTTATCACAAATGGTATTGAATTTATTCCATAAAAATTGTTTACATAAATTATTTATGGAAGTTATACAACATTCATCCACCTTTATATGTCAGGTGAATTATTATAAAATTATTATTTATCTTTTAAAAATTGTTCAATTTAAAATATTTAATATGAAACTACCATTAATTTTTTTCATGATAATCTCCATTAAATCTTCCCCAAATTTTGTAATAATATTATATTTTAATAACTACATTAAAGCCACAACATATAAATATTTTAATTTAATTAGTTTTTCAGGGTTCTATGACATAATGTAATTTTTTGATTTGCCACTAATATTTGTAGTGTGGGGTATTTTAAAATTAAAATTTCTCAGTGAGTCTCATAATAGATTTTAATAAATTCAAAAAATCCTTACACACTGCAAAAAATTCACTTAAAATGTAATAAAATAATTATTAAGAAATCAAAATATCATATTTAAAAATTATGAATGAGTCTTACATACTCAATAATGACTATAATTTTGTAATGGATGATCTTTATATAGTTATAGAATCATCCATATGAATTATAATGCCATACTAATAAATTCAAACTCATCATTAGGGTATTTTCTTTACTTATCCATTGTAACATCACAGTTCCAATTCAATTATAAGTAACCAAGACCATGTGATAATAGACATCATGCATACCACCATACATTCCAATGGATAAAGAAGGGCAGTGAGGGTCAATGACTTTATTGTGTGGAGACTATACCCTCATGATCAATGTTGAGAAAAAAAGTGAGTTATATCAAAATAAAGAAGTACTAATGGAAACTAAAAAATAAAAATCAACCAGATATAATTTTCAAGCATGTTATAACCAAAATAACAAACATATCATGTAATATCTAAAAAATCTATCCATGTTATGATATTATACCAAAAATTACTAATAAAAAATAGGTATTTGGAATAGAAGTTACATGTTATACAAAAAATATAAAATGTTATAATTAATAAAATTGTGAAGGCAAGGCTGATCCTCTTATCCAATACTAAATCCTATTATAGAAAACAAGGTTTCAATAATTAGACAATTACCATTTTCACTACATGTATCCCTGAGTTATGTCGAGAAAAACATTGGTTGCCCAAACATTTTTTGAGATAATGTAAGTAGACCACCACCAGTGGAGTTTATTGAAATCTTAAGAGTTGTGTGCATGAAATAATAATAATTGTTGTAAGTGAAAAATATAATAATTAGGTATGTTCATGATTCTAGTTGGTGACCCATACAATGCAACCTTTTTATTCATAAGATGGAATTTCTAGGAATTATTTTGGATAATAAGTTAATTTATATTATATGATTGGTACCCAACACTCATATCCAAGGAATATTTAGATTGTTAATTTCAGATAAGGGATCATTATATTCTAATGAATTTATTACTCAACATGATAAGTAAACAAGGGCATTTTTAAGTTAAAAATAATCCAAATAGAAGCTGGTTATTTAATTTGTAAAACATAATATTTAATTGATTAGAATCTTCACCCTACAAAATTATTTCATTATATGGAACCCATCTGTCGCTCTAGGTACAGTGATAAAACCCAACACCTTATAATTCTATCAATGACATTCCACATAAAATCCTAGATATCATTCTGGTATGAATTTCCCACTGATCCCATCCAAGGAATTCTACTTAGGAAAAAAAATTGTCCCTCTTGGAATAATATAATCTCATAATATTGGTAAATAAATAAAAATAATTCCATATAGGGTCCCTAAATTTCTCTGGATACATCATAAATGAAATGAGAAATCAATCAATTCAACTACCTAGTGAGCCCATAAAAGGTATCATAACCCATGTTTCACCTATAAAATTTCATGATTCCATATATTACTCTTTTAATTAAAAATTTACACTTCATATATAAGGTAAAACTCAACAAATATTAATCATAAATTATGGGATAGTTGAAATGGTCCACCATAATTTACTATTTATATATCTAATTCTAGAAAATAATTTTACCCAATTAAACCATTTCATTTATAGGGATAAAACAACACACCTCAAAGGGTCATTACTTTGAAATATTTAATAATGTGGTTTAAAATTAAAATGACACATCCTAAGAGGTGGCACATGTTATGGTATATAGACTCCAATGATGGAATTATGTTACAACGACCAATATGAAATGGTGTTAAAATATAATAATTTATTTTTAAATTTAATGATAATGACATGGAATGTTTGGAACATTTTACTATGTTTCATGGCATAAAAATCCAAAATTTTATATTTAATGAATAGAACTCCTACATTATTTCAATAAATGAATTTTCATCTAGTATTGTCTTCTAATTTGGGATATAATGTGAAAAATTGATGAAATAAAAAATTCACTAAACTTTTGGAATATAAGATCACATGGTTTTATCATTCCTTATGATGAGATAAACAAAGACAGGAAGTAAGTGGATTAAATAAATTACCAAGAGGGTTTTAATAATACTAGTGATGTTTTACTCTGATGTTGGATGGAGGAGGAAGATCAAGGATTAGCTTATGGAAAGGGGAATGTCATAGGTCATAAGGGATACTATACATGGGAATTAAAGAATAAATGACGAGATATGGTAAATAGAAGGAGGGTAAAAAATTAAATACCATCATTTTATGAGGAAAAATATTTGGCCACATTATTTTCCAAACTATACACTAATGATGCACACACACTAACCATGGTGGCAGCCCCCTCACATGAATAGGTGCACAATTTTTCAAACCGTGCATAGGTCATGCGTGATTACAATACAACACCTCCATCCCCTGGACTAATCAGGATCATAGTTTTAAAAAATATTTTCCAACCTTGCCAAACATCCCTAAAATTTATTATAGGATTTAAATGGTATTTTGGCTTCCATCACATGGTTAAAAAAATTTTACTCTTACTTTTTGGGCCACACAATTGAGCAGCATGGTTATCCCTCACAATATACCTACCATGTGCCTTGAACCATTTCCCAAAAAACTAGGGCTTCGGGATCAAAAAAATACCCCGGAATTCTTGAACCCTTTCACAACCCCGTAGGAACATAATCATAGATAAAATGAGAGGTAAAAATTTAAATTATATGGATTTTTTCCTTCATGAAAAACTAGGATGTCAAATCATCCACTCTTTAAAAAATCTCATCCCAATGTTCCTCTTCCAAGGGTGGTTTAATATCACTTGGGAATAATTCTATCCTCTGATAACATATGTTGACCTCTCACTATGATGTTCTATTTTGTACATAGTCATGCTACCATAACACCTAATCTATATTAAATGAAATATATCAATGAAACTTTGGTCTAAACACAAGGATACGAATAAGATACTCCTCAAAATAAGCATTAACATCCAACTTAGCCAAATCAAGAAGAAAAATATGAAATGGTTCTTAATAGTAACAGTAGAATTCTTAAATGTGGATGGAATCATGTATATCCCAATACCTATGAGGTAACTACAATAGATATGCTATATACCATACCCTATCTATTATCATAATGTTTTCAATGAACATAGTTTCCAGATTCCCTTATCATTGAATACATTGATTCCCTAGTCCAGGTAAGACATGTTAGAAGGCTTGATATCCCACCTCCAACTCAATAGATCAATAATGGAAATCATCATAAGGATTATTCCTCGATTTGGGTATATCCAGGTTATTCTTGATAAGTTTCACCTTCTCAAAGGTCTCCAAATTGAGAAGAGTTTAATTATGATCTGCCTTCCCTGCCATAAATCTATACTAGGGTGAATGGTAGAACCTTCCATATAGTGCCCTTGAATATCCATATGTATTATAGAGTAGATAATATGATTGTTGGAAAATTCCACAAGAGGTATGTTTTTCTCCCAAGAACTACCAAAATCATGGATTCATGCTTGGAGAATGTCCTTTAACAACTGAATCATATGATGAGACTGAACATTATTTTTTGGATGATAATCTGTACATGGAAGTACATGTAAACCTAGTTCGTTCTATAACCTCATCCAGAAACATGATGTAAAACAAGTGTCCCAGCTTGATATTATACTATGTGGAAGTCCAGGAAGGAATATGGTCTCACTAACATATAGCCTCCTTAGATCATCTATTGAAATGGTCTCTAGAATAGGATTTAAATTGGTGACCTTCTTTAGTTTATCCATGATAATTAATATTGTTCTAGTAAAACAATATGTTTAGGTAATCCAATGAAAAAATACGTAGTAACATTATCCCATTTCAAAATAGGTATATGAAAGGAATATAAAAAACCCATTGGTTATACGAGATTTTCCTTCACCTGCTAATAGGTGAAAGACCAACTAACAAAAAATGATATCTCTCAATTCATACAAGGAAATAAATATTGGAAATGTATGTTATGAGAAATATTAATAATACTAGGATGTACTATTTAAATAGATGCATTAGATTCTCATGTCATCTACTCTAAAATTTATGTCAGAACCTAGATGCTCCCATGAATTCTCAAGTTCACATCCTCATTAATGGCCTAACATAGAAATTTTTACTCGAATGAATTGCTCTCTCTTAGGATGAAACCCTCAGGATTTTAATGTTTTCCCATCATAACTCTATCTATAAAGGAAGTTTTAATTAATAAAAATATGATTATTTTCTTCCTATAATGGTCTTGCACGTCTAAGTGCATCTTAGAAAACAATGAAATTGTCTTCTATTCACTATTGGCTTCTTGAACTTCTTGTGTTTGAGTCTTCCTCCTCATAGAATCTTCCACTATATTTCCTTTCCCAAGAATAAAGGAAATCTCATAGTCATAAGAATTTAGGTCTTCAACCCATATTAATTACATGATATTCATGTCACACTATGTGAATGTGTACTTCCACAAAACATTCTCCTAATAAATAATGCAACCAAAAATACTAGGAATGAACAACTACTAATGGATCTAGGTCAGGGGTAAAGTAGTTGGGATCATGAGTCCTCATCTAACATGACCCATATTCCACAACTTGATCTAGAAGGTTCAAAACTACTCCCAACCTGATGGCTAATGCCTCACAATAAATAATATAACTTCTACATGAATCTGGAAGAATTAGTATCGATGTTGAATTCATCCATATTTTAAACTCATTAAAGGATTTATATCATGCATAGTATCGTTAAAATTTTATGCATTTCTTGGTCAAGCATGATTGATAAATAATTTTAATTTATTTAACATTGAGGATCTTTTCAGGATTATATTTTTATACAATTGGGTTGTAACTAATAAATAAAAAACCATAACAACACAAATTCGAGACTTCTAAATAGTATCCATTTTCTCCATAATCTAAAACATTTAAAATAAATCACAATCCCTTCTATGAAAAATATTCATGACATTTAAAATAACATCCTCCAATCCATAATAAACTATATGTCATGTGAATAACATTAAGAACTTGGGATGAGAAAAAATGTGAATAAAAATATAAAAATATGCAAACCATTAGTCCATTGATAAACATAAAAACCCATGATGTCTTTATCATAATGAAATATTTTTAATCCTTAATAACTTTTAAATATATTCTGTTTATAATAATCTCATTACATATATATATTTTTTAATCATAAGATTACCATAAATCCCATTAGATCATAGAAAACTAATAAATGAAACTTGAGACATAATTATACTTTTGACTCTTATAAATGGAATAACCATTTGGCTTACTTCCATCCATTTCACTTTTACAAACGGAATAGCCATATGAGTGACTTCCAAACCCAATGCATTAAAGGTTATAACGTAACCACCCATCTTTGGGTTTTAATGTAACTAGACATCCTTTGTCTATCATTTAACCACCTATTAAATTTACATATACCATTACATGATCCTAAAAAATAATTATTTACCTTTATATCATTTCACTTATAAAATTTCATTTTCAATCACCAGAAATAATTTAAAGATATTAAAATAATAAATCCATTTTCAAAACCATTTTCAATATTAAAATACCCATAAAATATAATACATGGGTGTCATTTCATTTTAAAACGTGAAGGCTTATAGAGGAATCCATATATCAAAAAATGGCCATGGTTGTGGATAAGTATTTTTTTGTATATGGTAAAAAGTACATTCCTTTTGTCACTTAGCAAAATTTTAGATATATAACATGTAAAAAAATTACTTTTTAAAACCTTTGAATGAAATTAACAATATTTAAAAATTTTCTTTTATATTAATTTTATATCCATATAAATATGTATGTAAACTAATATCAAGAATATCGAGATGGAGAAGTCATTAAACATTGAAAGTGTCACATACCACATTAAATAATTAAATTAAAATACCAATAAAATAATAGCACTAATAAAAAATAAATAATATTATAAAAAATAAATTATTGATAACTCCAATTGGGTTTATATACACATAATAATGTAATGTGGGTATAAAACATCAAACTATGCCTTAGTGAAAAGAGATTGTGACAAAGTCTCTGACTTTGAGTCTGATTTGTCACGTATGTTCTTTATCATCCTGAATAATAAACATAGGATAATTTTTTTTACTTTATTGAAAAGATTTTTCAATTTCAGTTTTTCTTTTATATCACTAAATATCATGTTATAGGAATTAATTAATTATGAAATTTAATGTCATACGCATTGATGATATTTAGTATTTGAGTCCAAAATGAAATTAGTATGAATTGATTAGTAAAAGTGGTCATTACTCCATCATCTAAAAAATAATATTCAGGAAATAAAAATCACATTTATTTATCAATTTTACATTAAATAAATTCATTAAATGTGGATATTATAAATGAAATACATTACAATCATGGAGACGGTAATCAATAAGTACACCTGAGTATCATTTTCATTTTTCAATGATCATTATAGAAAGAAGGTAAACATTAATTATATTTATAGAATTATAATAATATAATTTACAAAAAATAAATATTTTAAATACATATATCACTCATGTGATGTGGTGATGAAAAATTAATCATGTCGCTTTGGGGAGGTGATAGTCCATACAAATGTAACAAACGATGTTACCTTTTTTATGTTCATGTAAAGGTAATTACATAAATGTTACATTATTATTTAATATAGTAAATAATTCATCAATATCACAAATAAAAATTAATTCCATCATTATAATGATTCTTGAGAGGCAATAATGGAAAAAAAATATATCAGTTCGTGGAGGAGATTGTTCACACATAGGCATAGATGGATAATTATTTTCTAATTTGGTTAAATATGAAATGGATTTAAATGATGATATTAACATAATAGTATATAATAATATTGATTATACTTTATTTTGTATGTCATCAAGTTTGGATGATATTTTATTGAAGTGTAAGATGAAATAAAACAGAAACACATAATTAAAAACGATACCTCTTCTTCGGAAAATCACTTTTTATTAAAACCTTAACACATCTAAAGAGTGTGTTATACCTAACAAATGCCTCTATAATATGGGGAGTTATTCTAGGAAGATATTTTTGTAGATCATGGATGGACCAAGTAGGTTTTCTAGTGTGAGTAATAAATAAAAGGGGTTTCTTTTTATTGGAGAGGGTAGAGGCACTCTTGGAATTTCTCAAATTATTAAATTAATAACAATATTAAATTAAAAATGTGTTTAATGTGATTTAATATTTTAAATTTCATTTATTAGATTCTTCTATTAATTAAGGAATTACTGCATCATCATTATTTCAATATTAACATTACTTATTTCATTCCAAAAAATAATAAATGAATTATCATTATTTTGGTAAACATATTATAATTCTAAATACTATTTATAGTTGAACAGATCCTTTGTATAACTACATATTAAAAATGTATTACTTGTAAAATATAAGAGTGAAAAGATTGTATTTTCATTGAATAAAATAATATACATGTCTTAATGTCATCCAAGTGTCTTAAAATATTTATATTTCTTTCTAATAATTTTTTAGGTTCTAAAAACTCATATACTTAAATTAGAACAAGTTTTAGATTAATTTTTAATATTATTTTTACCCTTAATTTCCATATTTACCCTTAACCATGTTAATAAAAATAATTACTAATGTTAAGATTCCTATTTTGAAAAAATTATGTTAATCCTATTGTATAATAAATATCTTACTAATTACAATATTCAATATAGATCTATAACACTATAAAATAAATTGTTGTTAAAATTATTTTAAAATTAATCTCACTGAAAGATCGAGAAAACATGGTCTTAAAATAAAAACATTTAGAAGATCAAAATAGTTGTATATAAAATTTTAAGGTGAAATTGAATCTAAAGACCTTTAGTGGATTAATTTATAATAAATATGTCTTATTATACCTTAAAACTAAGTAAAAAACATAATTTAAATAAGTAAATAAATTTAATGAAAATATAGATTTAGACTATCATTTTATATTGCTCACTATTCGTAAAAATATGATGGTACTTAGAAAAATACAAAAAATTCAACCAATGTCAATTTTGATACTACACTTATAAATACAAATCTCTTTTTTCAAATAAAATTTACAATTTTAAAAAAATATATTTAAAATGGGTTCAACATGAAAATTCAGTAGGGATATGTTTCTTGAAAAATACTCTTTTTATGCATAAAATTAAATTTCTTCTAATATCATGTATAAAAAACATATAAGATGAATTATAAAAATTATGTTGAATAATATATATATATATTTATATATTTCATTAATAAAAACCAAAAAAAATTATTTTATTATTTTATAAACACACTTCAATTCACATAAATTTTTTTTCACAAAACATTTACTTTTATTTAAATAAAATTATTTTAAAATCATTTATAATTAATTTTTCAAAAAGAAATTAATTATATATATATATATCTAAAATATATTTTCATAATTTAGTTTACAATATTAATTTCCACCACTCTAACTATTATATGATAACTAACACATCATATTATCATATTTAGTTGTTTGTTTAAGCTTGATGTGGCATATAATATATGTTTTAAATCACATTACTATATTTCAAAACCAAGGTATGTTACATTCTAACCCATTTAATAAATTGAGCCCTCTCAATTTGAACATGGGATATAAATACAGAGATTTTCTAATTAAAATACCTTTCTTGAAATTCCACATCAGAATAAGGAATAATAAAACATCCATAATAAAAAAATAAAGTAAAGTACATCAATCAACTAAGATAACACATACCAGGGTTCGATGTAGTAAAAATTTGATATGGAAGGGAAAATTAACCATCTAGTTCTAATATATTTTTATATAAAACATGTTCAGAAGAATGTTGACAATCATAATACCATAATTATGTGATGGGTTGACAGGTCATTGATTTCATAGTATGAAATTTAAATGCACATTATTTTTCTTTTAAGATCCATTTCATAGAGTTGTGGAATTATTTTAGATCCTTGATGACGAACATAAGGAAATATACTTACTTAACATGTACAGTTTGGTCATTTAAAATAATTCTATAACATTAATGGTTATCTTATACCTATCATTTGTATCCCAAACCTTGATTATATCAAAATATTAATTCATGAAGCATTTTGTAAATTAACATTTATAATTTCATCTCCCTATGATTTAATAAAATGATTCCAAAATAACAAATGACATCATAACTTTATCATGGTTTTCATTTGGTTTCATCATTATATTTTTCACATAGATATAAGGTCTATGTGTTGCAATAATGATTCATATATTATCCAAAATTACTTCCATCCTTTGTCCAAATACGTCTTTTACAATTTGGATTGTATTGGTGTTTTCATAGAAATGTTTCTCGAAAATAATATTTTATGAAATATGATTTTATAACATAAGATAATACATTATTTTTATATAATATATAGACCATTTTCGTTTTTAAACATTCATTGAAGGGTCCTTTTAAAATTTTGTTACAATGTCCTGAATAAAAATAAGTTAAAACCAAATATAAACATGTTTATCTAGGGTATCCTCCAATGGTATATTTCTCAAAATCATAATATGCTTCATAATATTTTGATAAGGACAACTATTTGAAAATTCTTTGAAAAAATTTAACTCTTTTAAAAATATGAGAATATTTAGAAAATAGGGTTTGATTAAAAAGAACCCATGGTCCATGATGGTATCAATGTATATATGAGGTTTTTATATTTAGTAAATCTATTTTCAAGAGATAAGTATTCCAGATAAAGTTTAAGAATCATCAATACATGAATTTTCATTACTTATTACTAGGATTTCATATGGAAGTGATATAAATATTGTTTGAGATCCTCCTACATTTATAATTGAATTTTTATGAATCTAAAAAAATTATAGAATAGGGATTTTAATAAAATACTATAATTAGAATCTTTTCAAAAGCATATCCAAAATTCCTAACCTATAAAGTTTTCTGATCCTTTCCAATGATACAAAATATAAGGAACCAACCTTAAAACATCACAAAATATTAAGTAATGTATGTTATTTTAAAATTCCTTTACATTGAGAATATATTTAGGTTTAGAGTTTTAGATAATTAGGCCATAACTGGTATACAAGAGAACCATAACAATAAAAATTGGACAACTCAAAATAGTATCCATTTTTTCTATAATCTAAAATATTTATAAAAATTCATGACTACTTTTATGAGACTCTTCAATACATTAAAAAAGAAATATCCAAAACCTTACTCATACTTAAGTCTTGTGGACAATATTAAAAACATGGTATGAGAAAAAAATATCACTAAGGGATATAAAAAGAAGAAAACAATTTTTCCATTGATAAACCATAAAACCCATGAAAACATTATCATAAATAATACATTTCACCCATATTAAGTGGTAAATAAATTCTCTTAAAAAATCCATTTTTGTTCTTTTTTTATAACAATTTTATCAAAAAATTCATTACAAGAATTTAAAATATATAAAGGGACCTTGGGAAACAATTATACTTGTCACTCTGATAAATGGAATAACAATTCATTTAAAGTCCACACATTTAACTCTTCTAAATAGAATAGTCAAATGAATGACTTCCATACCATATTCTTTAGAGGTTATAATATAACAACCCATACCAAGTTAACCATGTAACCACAAGTCCTTGGTATATCATGTAACCATCCATCAAATGTCCACGCACCATTAAATAATCATAACACAAAAAAGTATCACAATTTTTATCTTTTCACACATAAATGTTCATTTCAAGTGACAAGAAATAACTACCAGATATTGAAATAATCAATCCATTTTGAAAAAATATATAAAATATCACAAAAAGGTAATAAATTGGGTTTTTTCTTTTTAAAAACATTCAGGTTAAAAGAGGAATCCAAATATCAAATAATGGTCATGATTGCAGAGATGTTGTTGTCTTCCAATACAATAAAATGAATATTCCTTTTTTTCATTTTTTTTAAAATGACCCATATAAAAAACATAGAAATATTTCCTTTTAAATATATTTAATGAAATTAAAAAAAAGACATAATATTTCATTTATATTAATTTATTTCCTTATAAATACATATGTAAAATAATTTCAAGAAGATAGAAATAGAGAAATCATTAAAAAATGAAGCTGTATGATACCACTTTGACCCTTTAAATATTAATCCCTTTTAAATATTAAAATTAAAGAAACATTAAATAATATTATTATAAGAAATAAATGATAAGTAAAATGGGTTTTAAATACACATAATAAATTAATGTAGGTGTATAACATCAATCCATGGATCAGGAAAAATTGATTGAGATAAAGTACCTTCCCTTGAGTTCGATTCATCATGTATGTTCGTTATCATATTGAATAATTAAATTAGGAAATTTATTTATTTTATTGATTACTATTTTGAATTCTATTATTCCATTTATATATTTTATCTCAATTTTATAATAATTACTTAATTAAAAACATTCATGTCAGGTGTTTTGATGATATTTAATATCAGTGTATAAAATGAGATTAATTTGATATGAATTCTAAAACTAGTCATTATTCCATCCACTTAAGAATAATATTCATTAAATAAAAATTAATTTTATATAAAAATTATAATTTGAAATAAATTAATTAAATATGTATATGAAAAGTTAACTATGTTACAATCATGGAGACAGTAAGTCGTACATGCAGAAGACTAACACATTAATTTTTCAAATATACTTATAGAAAGAGGGTTGGTATAATTTATCATTTAATAATTATCATATATAATTTATATTATACTAATAATTTAAATATTATTATATATTACATTCATGTGATGTTGTGGAGAAAAATGAATCACATCTATTCATAGAGGTGATAGTCCACACGTACACACAGATATCACTATCAAACTTATGTGTATATAAGTGTAAGAACATAAATGATATATTATAATTTAATAATGATAAATATTTCATGAATATCACATATAAACAATAATTACATATTTAAAACTAGTCTTTAATATTGTAATTGAAAAAAATTATATCAGTTACTTGATGTGATAGTTCACATGTATGCAAGAATGAATAATTATTTTTCCATTCAACAGAATCAGTGATGGATTTAGGTGGCCATATTAAAATATTAAAATATATCTATATTGAGTAAAGTTTAGTATTTATATCATAATTTATGGATTTTATTTTAAGTAATTGGAATAATTAATTAAAACGAAACAATTATTAAAAATGATTTCTCTTCTTCTGATGATCAGCTATGATTAACACTTTAACACCTCCAAGAAGTGTGGTATGAAACAAATAAGACTCTAGATTGTAGTTAGGGAGGGTATTAAGGTATTTAGGAAGATTTTATATTGGAAAATAGGTTTTGAGGTTTGAATAATCTAGAATAATGGGTTCCCTTTTATATGAGAGGGGAGGGGCACTCTTGGAATTCCTCAATGTATTAAATTAATGGGAATAAATCTTATATTAAAAATTATTCCAAAGTTTTTTATTTATAATATATTATTATTATGATTCTAAATCCATTAATTAATAAAATGAGACACATTTTGATTATTTTTATAATCAATATATTTTTTGATTTAACCCTTATTTTACCCTTTTAACTCTTACCTTCTAATCATGTAATTTACAATTTTAGGGTTAATATAATTACCATAACATACAAAACAACAAATAAATCAGTCATTTATGAAGTTTTAGGACTTATCCCAATATTTTTGTTGATGGATATTTTTTTTGTGTTTAATATCATTTCGTAAAATAATATTTATTTTAAAATATCATTAATCTCAATTTTGACATAATTCATTATCTGAATTTTTCAAAATATAATGAAAATGCGATATAAGTGAAAAATATCCATTAAAACAACCCTATAATTTCAAATCTATCCATTTAATTTATGTATTATGTATATTTTGTCAAAATTTATTTATTGTAATACTATTAATATCCATTATTTGATTCAATCATTAATTAATCAATTAATGCATTATTATTGTGTCACCATTTAATTTTATTATTTCCATCCTAAAAATTATAAATAAATTACCATGATGTAGGAAAATATTCTCCCTTCATAAATACTATTTATAGTCTAATATTTCCATAATATTACCCAATAGTATAGATATTTTATTTTTTTTAAAAAGAGTGATAAAATTTTCTTTTCTTCCAATAAAATAATAAAAATGTCATAATGTAATACAAGTGGATAGAAAAGGTTATATATTATCCCAAATATATATTTTAGACCAAAAACAATCATCCAGTTAAATTTTGACATGTTTTAGGGTAACATATAATATTATTGTTACCCATAATTACCTGATTTACCCATATTCATGGTAACAAAAATAATTACTAAAGTTAATATTAATATTTTTTAAAAATTATGGTGATATTTTTAGATCATAAATATCATAATTATTACAATATATTATTTCCATTTTCAAAATTTAAAACATGTAAGTGGCTAAAATTAATGTAAAATTATCCCTTTTACGGATCGATGAAATGAGATTTTATAGTAAAATCTTTCGGAAGTTAACAATGTTTTTATATCCAATTTAATTTTGAAATTAATTCTAATTAACTAATTATATTAACTGATAAATAATTTATTTAATTGTTCATTAAGATAAATTAAAAATACAATTTAACTCTATAAATGAATTTGATGAAAAAGTAGTTTTGAACTAATATTTTGTATTATTCACTATTCATAAAATATATGAATATTCAAAAAAAAACCCAAAATTCAACCAAGGTAAATTTATATACAAAAATTATAAATAAGAATTAAAATCTTACAAATATAATTTATAAAAGTGACAGAAAATAGATATAAAATGGATTTTCTATCAAAATGTGGTAAAATTCCTTTTTAAAATCAATCCTTTTATGCATGGAATTAAATTTTTTGTTATATCATATCTAGAAAAAATAGAAGATTAATTTCAAAAATTATTTTGAATATATGAAATATATATAATTATATATACAATAGAAACCATCAATATTTATTTCATTATTTTATAAACATAGTTTTTGGCACATGAGTAGTTTTTCAAAAAAAATTCCTTTTATTTAGAAAAATTATTTTACTTTTATTTATATTTAAATAACGAAAAAAAAATTATATATATATATATATATGAGAGTGTGTATCTGTGGACAATATTTTCATACTTTAGTTAATATTTTTCTACCCCTCCACTCTAACCACTGTGCTATAAGTTCCATTTTAGATAATAATATTTAGTTTTTTCTTTAACTCTGATGTGGAATTTCAAATACACCACCAAACGTAGTGTATTATTTGAAAAACACAGGATGTTACTAGTTGATCTATTAAAATAATCTATCTCATCTAATTCAAGTCCATTGATAAACCTTCCTCTAAGATGATGTGAACCAAGAACTGAAAATTTTCAATTATGAAGGTTATCATTGTAATTTTTTCATGGAACCTATTATCTCTTAGTGTTTTTGAAATGTAATAAATATTTGTTTATGATTTTATTGGGTATAATAGTACTAAAAGATTTATTCCATGAAAATTACACCAAAATAATCCAATTATGGTTGGATAAAATGATTCATCAAGGCTATAAAAACTAATGGTCAGTTTGTGTTACCAAATGGAATAAAAAAATAACCATTCTGTAAATATCTACTACATACGGTTGTATATAATATATTGGATTTTTTGAGTTATGAATTATTGTATCTTGACCTCAAATAAATTATTAATAAGAGATGAGCTCATCTAATCTAGTCGAAGTGTTCATCAAAATGAGGTTATGGATATCAGTTATTAATTGTAAGCTAGTTCAATTTCTGGATATTCACATGGGGTGTAAAGGTGTCATCGAAGTTCTCATTGAAATTTATAGGTGAACACCACGGAGATATATTAAGTCATATAGACCCTTTAAATTTTAGTTCCTTCAACAATATCTTATGTTCTTGAAGTTCTGTAGGAGTTATCCTAAAAGTAAAAATTGATATTGTTTACCTCATAATAACATCACAATAAAAAAATACACCTCACTCTCAGGAGGTATCCTAATAAATATTCAATTAAAAATACTTTAAATGACATAATACAAGAACTAAATCTAACTAACATGGTCCATTATCATCTAGAAAAAACAAAAAAAAATGATATGATACTCTGTATAACCCATGATTCTCTTATCCAGCTTGAATTTCCCTGAATAATAATTCTCATTTTTTACTATTATTACGTCCCTCATGGGATGTGAATGACACCCTTTGGTGATAACTGTTAACTTTGTAATTATAAGGCACTATCCATTCCATCTCAAATGTTTTGTCAGATCTAGTCATCTTGAGGACGAAGAGGTTCTATAAAAAACAATTGCATCCTATCTCTAGGGTAGTTGTTAAAATGGTGTACACTCTCCAATCACACTCCAAAAAGAGTATATAGAGTAATTAACCCCATTGAAGCAGTCAATTTTGAGGCCAATACTTTCCATAATTTTCATAGATATTAAATAATGGGATATAATTGTATAAAAAATAAGACACTAATTTATAGGAAATTAAATAATACATAGGACTCTAGATGGGTTGGCACTCTACTCCTAAGGAGTAAATTGTACTCCATATATAAAGAACGATTTGTTTCCTTGAGATATAACCAAACTAAAAAGATAAGGTATTCTTTATTGGAATTGTATGTTCTATGTCTTGATCCCTCAGGCATCATCACCACATCATCCTCAATAGAAGTTTATACTTCATATCGTTTCCATATGTGGAGTTGGAGATTTTACTCTAGCACCTAGATTTCATGAATACCCTCACTCACTAACCTATAGTGTTATTTTTTTATAAAAACACTAAAAAAGACCACCTAGTCACATATATGAAACATATATGAGTCCTGGTTACAATCGATCTTCTTATGACCTATCCTTTCACAGTAGTGAAATACTATATTAATGTTATTTATCATCATTTGGCAACTGGCTCCCCCAATAATAGACAAAAAATGATGCTTCCTATCACTATAATAACCACAAGCCCATTAAGGTTCTAAACCACATTGGTCCATACTTTCATCTTCCCTTAGATTTCTCTTTATTATAAGGTCTTGGTTCACTATATCAAAATTAGTAGTCAACCGACAGGAATTTACATGATATATAATGAAAAATACGTTCTTGTCCTAAAATCATCATTATATTGATAGCTCATACATAGTAAGAGTATGATCAAATTACTGAAAGTCACTAAAGTAAGCAGAGTAGTACATAACATACATAGACACCTACGACATGTACATAAACACCCAAGCTTGTTCCACTCTCAACATCACTAAAATGTTGTAGTCATAGAAAGATGTTTTGATGTACCTATAGAAAATTTAATGATTATTATCTTCTTGGTAAATAAAATCCCAGAATTACTTATTAGAATCATGTATCATATAAAATGAGTTTGACACTCCACTTTGGAGGCATCTCAAGATGGCTGATAATAGTTAACATGAACTCTATCCCTAACTCATCATCTTAGTTGACAATATCTTTTAAAAAATTAATTGTATTCTACAACCAAAACTCTCACTTATAATATAATATAGTTGGGGAAGGTCATGGGGCTCCCTGTATGGTTTCCATGAGCAATAGGAATCCCTATAAAAAAGGAAATCAGTTCCCAAGTCATGTACCATTGGAGATGTCATAGGTGGAACTACATGGTGGTTAGGACCCAATACATTATGAGAATGGTTATAAAAAACATCCATGTATTAGACTCAATGGAATCATGGATGCATATATCAACATTTCCAACCAAGCACCTCAGATGGATTCCTCTAACATTAATTACATCAATATAAAATTGGGATAGATATACGAATTCTAATTATATAACCAAACATCTTTATGCCTACTACTAATGTCTTGTCTGGGACATGGTATCATATTATATTTAATATTTCTGGATATATGGAGTCTTAATTTCTTGGTATTTTGAAAGAATCCATTTACATTGAAATTGAAATCTCCATTTACTTACATCTATTTATTTAAGAATTATAATTCAATAGATTTATGTATACCTATATCACAGACTACTTAGTTGCCTATACAATTCCCAAGTTATAAATTCCTATACATTACATGTTTCAATAAGAATTTAATGTAACAGAATCCAAAATAGTAAATTTTTTATAATAATATAATAGGATCATTTTTTTACACAATATGTAATATATTTCAAAATTTATATATTACAAATTGAATCCATATAATCAAAACCAACTAATGTCTCACTTTTTGAAACCAATGCTTCATGGGTTAAACAAATGATTATTGGTAACTTAATATTCCACCATCAATATATACAGTAAAACATTATCATAGACGAACATTTCATGTTCATTAACCAAAAATTTAGTTCCCTACAAGTAGCATTAGCACATCTAAAAATATATCAATCAAGGAACATATAGTATATTGGAGTCAATGCGTTTAATGAAATAAATATGGAATCAATATGCACGACACATGAATACTCAGGTGCCTATAATAATGCATGCTTAATACTTCCTTACCTCCTTGCCAAATGGTAATAGTGAACACACATGAATAAAAGTAATAATGCCCCAAATTGTGTACGTTACAAAACAACGGAATCAATGAAACTATGATAAGAAAAAACAAAAATAGTAAATTTCTTCTCCGGTAATAATTATTTTCCTTGTACATGAGTTAGCTGCACCTAGGAACATGCTCGTTAACAAATTATGAAAAATAAATAGTCTCCCATCTACTATACAAATCATTATGAAAAAAGGAGAAATGTCTATCAAACATATTATAACATCCTCGGTACAATTCACAAATAAATAATTAAAACTGAGTTCTACTTGACCCCTAATGTACCTCCTCGTATTGCTAAGGATTCCAACTAGTAGTGAGGGAAAGTGACAGTATTTTATAAAGACTATAACCTCAAAATCAGAGTGAAAAACATTTGTGATATATATATAGTGGAATTAGTGGTAATAGAAAAAATGGAGGATAAATCATCCAGATTTAATAGTTATATTGGTGATAAAAACATGTGCAAACACATCGAGTGACATATACAAAATGGTTCCATGTCATCGTGTTATAAAAAAGGCATAAAGGGAAAAAGGAATCCAGAATACAAAGTACATGTTATACATGATTGATTAAAAACGAACTTGAGTTGAATTGAGAGCTCTATCTCAATCCTCTACTAATATAGTCCATCCTAATATTGAGTATCTAATTTTCATAGGTGGATGATTCCCTTTGTCTATACATGCATCCATGAGGTCTATCTAGGTATCAATTAGAAGACCGAATAGGGTGTGAGATAAAATATATATCCCTCCACCGATGGTTTTCTTTTTTATCCAACTTGTGAGTGTATAATAAGATGTGTAAAACCAATAATAATACTGATAGTAAATGAAATACATAATTATAATAATGTGAGTATAATGTCCCAATGAAACAACTATTTGATACTACCTACTTTAGCCTAAGGTATAATGTCTCTAAAATTATATTAATTATAATTTAATTTCTATTATATTGTTAGGATCCAAGGATCATATCCAATGAATTAGTATATAATGATATTTGAATAAGGTATGAGTATATTCCAATTCATTCATTAATCAAAGCGATAAATAAAAAAGGATGTCATGTATGTAAATAGTTGACCAAATATGAGTATGTTCTTTGACATGGAAAACATATTATATAATTGATTGGAAACTAAATCCCATCTAATTCATCAGACATTGGTAACAAAAGGTATCTCTCTAGGTATACTATAAAAATCCAAAATTTTACTAGTCTAGCCAAGGAATTCAACACTGAAAACCCAGTATGAATCTATGTTTTATATATATGAATTTCGAACTGATCTAGTCCAAGTAATTCCACACAATGAATCCAATTTGCACTCATTTTTTAAAAGGTAGAGCCCTGCTCATAAAACAAAGGATTAAATTTTTCAATGATGGAATAATATAATCTCATCTACTCAGTGATCACTTGAGAGGGATTCAATATATTATCCATGTAATGCTCCTAAAATATCCTCATTCCATTAAAATATCAAAAAAAAAAATCAAATGTATGATGTGCCCATCCATGGTGTTTTGTAACGAAACTGAATTATTTGGCATGGAATTTCAGGATTCCAACTATTACAGATTTTTTTGAATTATCTATTTCATTTATAAAGGAATGTTAAATTAAAATGTATGAGAAGTAATGGTCGAATAGATATGGTCCACCATCATTCTCCTTTTATTTAACTCAATTGAGAACTATGTTTGACTCAATCAAGCTGTTTCATTTAATAGTAAAAAAATACACCTCAACTGTGGTTTAATTTCAAATGTAGCATAACGTTCATAGGATTTAAAATTACACGCACTAAGAGAGGCTCATGCTGAGGTATTAAAATTAAAAAATGAAATCAATTTGATGGACCAATATAAAAAAGGTGCCACAATTTAATAATTCAATTTTCCATTTAAAGATTATTGAATGGAATGTATATTGCATGACATCAAAACACTTGATATAAACATCTGCAATTTTATGAAAAATGAATAGACCACCAAAATTATTTTGGTAGATGACTTCTCATTCTATATTTTCTTATAATTCATGCTAGAATAGATGAAGTAGATAATTCATTTAAAATAGGGAATATAATATAACACATATATATCATTCCATATAAAATGATAATATATGAAAGGAATTAATAGTATTGAAGAACATATAAGGAAGGATTTAATGGAACTGATGACGTTTGATTTGGAAGGACAGTGGAGGAAGCTCAAATCCTAGCATGTTGTTAGGTAGAGGATTCGAGTCATGGGAGCTATTCTGTGTGGGAATTAAAGAATAAACAAGTAGAGAGTTTAAATAGATGGTTGGGGAAATGTTAATTAATCCATTTATAAGGGGTGTGTGGTTTGGCCACACAGTTGGACAAAATATGTTCCAACCACGTTCAACCACATTTTAGGGTGTCACCTCCACGCATGGAAAGTCACATAGTTTCAAAAACAATACGCAACCCATGAATTTTTACTATCCCACACATACTCCCCCTTACATAGTTAGGTTCACCATTAAAAACCACATTCTATCCATGATCATCATAACTATAATTTATTACAGGTTTTCATGGTTTTATGGCTTCCCTCATATGGTTTAAAAATTGTGATCCACCTATTTGGGTTACATTGTTGAGATGTACTGTTAGAATTAACCATTCCCCAATCATGGGGATCAATATATTCCTAAAAAAAACTAGAGATCTAGGCTCCAAAAAATCCTCAGACACTCCCAAAACTGTTCATAACCCCTTAGTCACTTTCACATATATAATACAAGAGATAAAATTTCAAATTATTAAGATCCATAACTTTATTAAAATGTTGGGTGTTAAATCCATTTTCCAATTATAGATCCAAAATGACTCTTAATTTGTTTGAAGGACTTGGTGGTAGATTTAAAATCACAATTACCTTCTTCAAAAAAAAATTCCAAACATAGATAAAATTGTTATTAGTTTATCCAATAACCTTCAAATATCCCAATATCATTCACCTCATATATTGATCATTGTTTTATATGAGTTTTAATATGATTTCTGTATTAAAAAATACTCTGCAATAACCATATACACTTACATCTGCTCTAATTAATATTTAACATGTAATCATAAGAACTCCAACTAGAATCAAAGTAATAATTTCAAGGTCATAACATATTATTTCCAAAACCTTTCATGTACATGTAAAAATTAAAAAATAAATACAAGATGCACTACTATAAGTTACGTCATTAAATATTTAAGGTTAAATCCTACATTTCCATTGCAATCTCGTAATTTTTAGTCACCTAACATATGGGCTTTTTATTCGCCAAGATCCCATGTACTGAAATTAAAAACATCACCAAGGTTCATGTGCGGTGTTTATGTATGAAACCTAACATGGTACCATAAATAGTCCCTTGACCTAAATCTAATAATATATGTGTGTTAATGTAATCGATTCTAAATAAATATATTACAAATTCACACCCTTGTTTGGACATATTATGCCTAACTGACCCTACTTCATACAATGTTAGTGGAAGATATCATACTACACTATAGGAATGTCACATACACCATAAATATAATATGTGAAATATTCCAAAACCCCACAAAAATGGTTAACCATAGAGTATTTTTAAATTCATTACATATATATCAACTTATAAATAATAATTATCATATTTGGGATTGAATCTTATCTCAAGTCATTGAATTCAAATAAATTAAATCATGTACATGAATTTTGTGGAAGGTATATCATATCCATATATTTAGAAAATAGTTACAAAAGAACTCCACATCCCTATTACCTTAAATTTGTAAACACATGAAATGTATCCAAACCATGATTATAGGCTTAAATATCCCTTGTCATAATAGCATACATGAAAAAATCAAATACCCTATCTAACCATCACAAGTTATTCTACTCAAATCATGATCTTTTCATAAACCAAAACATCAAATAAAAAAATAGATCCTTGAGATCCTATGATTCCAAAAACCATTTAATATCAAAAAATTTGTTTACTCATTGAAAATACCTATCAAATAATATATTTTCTTCCCACTAAGAGTTTAAACCCTCTAGTTTGATCTTATTTCCCAATGAAATATCATTAATGACAAAAAAGTGATCTATAAATCTCTTCCTTCATCACCTAGCAATAGAGAATCCACCCATGACCAATTATTAATATGAACCATTGCTAACCTCATTATGATTAAACACTCAATGCATATCCAAATGTTTATTAGTAAAAAACCTGAACACATATCATCCCAATGCTCAAAAACTAATTCAAACATAGATAAACACTCATGAACTGGTACCTAGGGGTTATGCCAACATTACCAATCCAATCTATGAAAATTTGGATATTATAAAGAGTTTATACAGATGCCATAAAATTTAAAATAGGTAATAGGTAATTTTCTCCCATGTAAACTATTATGAAATATAAGGACAAATTATCATTATCGGTTAGGATAATAAAAACAAAAATGACTTATCCTAACTCAATGACAAAATAATAGATTACAAAAAATGATAAAAATTTTAAAAAGTACGTATTTGAAATTGATGATATTGGAACAAAGTAATAATCATTGGATTAGATCTTTTATACTGTTGGGATTACAAAAATATGAATTAGAAATATGAAGAAGATTTAATTGGACACCAAATAAAGATTATAGGGTTTTGAATCTAGGAGAGTTAAGGGAGGGTAAGTGTTATATGTGGTCAGTCTAGGTGGAATAACGTAGTGGATTAAAAACATATAGAAGATTGAAAATAACCCAAAATCCCCCCTTTGAATATATAGGATTTGTTTGCTAGTGAACTATCATTAAGATCCCTATGGGATTTAAGAATTACATCCAATTTCTTCTCCCACTAGGATCCCAGTGGGATTAAAACAATTTATTAATTGGATAATTCTATATTCCACTAGTTTCATGAGGTTTTAGTTTTTCATTTTTTATTCTGATCCACTCCAAACACAATATCCTAATAATAAAAAACTAATTAGAAATTAATTTACATAATTTAACATAAAACATTCTTAAAAATAGAACAATGTATTAAAAAATCCATATAATTGGATATCTATCTTTGAGAATTAAACCTAAATATATTCATCAAACAACCCTGGTTATTGGGTCTTCATTTCTGAATTCATATCTAATGGGATCTTTTAAAAACATCCATGGTACAACAACACACAAAAACACTCACACCCTGACCAAAGTAATGATATTGAACATAATAATATTCTAACACTAGTGAACTATCTATCCTAAATATTCCCCAAAAGACGTTAAAAACATCATATTGAACTCTTAACTATCAATCTTGTGTGATAGGTAAAATTTACACCCACACGAATATGATACATAAAACATTTCATGCATTGAATAATGTCTCAGATAATAATCTAGTTGGTAATAAATGATAACGATCCATTATAAAATAATGAATGAACTAAAAAATATTGATGTGAGTATTCCATATATTCTTAATCAGTGATGACCATATTGAGGTGAGATTTATAAGAATACTCAATCATAAATAATGAAATCTTACAATATACATATCATGTATGTTGACAAATCCAATTAATTTCTATTCTGTATATCGTTATAATATAAACATAATTTTTTCTCTTATATAGGGGTTTAAAAAATATATTGTTACCAATTGATTAGATAAATGGGTTTATTTTGGTTTTTTTATTTATAAAAAAAACGAATGAAATTTAAACAAGTGTTTATGAATAATTGATGAGAAGGGTGATCAGATCAATGTTGATTTCCTTAATTAATGATATCAAAGTACGTAATTTAGATTTTATATCTCCTCCAATTAAATGAAAATTGAAATATTCCATGATAATTTCATTAATCACCCCTAGAAAGAAGTAATAGATTATACTACCCATATAGTTTTACTTACTGGCCAGTCCCCCTTCCCATGTTAGTGGATTGTAAGAAAATCAAACAGATTCTTTCTATGAAATTACAAATCAAGATTTGGTATTCTTATTTAATTTAGACTCCATTATATACAACCACACATGATCTATTGATTTCTTAATATGATTAACCAAAAAAAGACTTAACCATTTGGGAAAAATAATATTAGGTGGAGAGAGATGAAATATTTCAATCCCAGGCAGTAAATAATACGCTAAAACAAAATATAAAATACAATTATACTGAAAGTGATGAACAATAATGGAAACAAAAATAAGTTGAGAAAAAAATATTTTATTAAAAAAGGTTAAGGATTAATGAATAATAGTATAAAACCATATTCCACCAAACACATTAATTATTATAACACCATTTGATGGGGAAAATACATGAATGGGGGAAAATAAATGATTTTAGACATATGAAGAGTGGAAAATGGAAGTCCTGACCCACCATCAGCAATGAATTCATATTAATTTTTTAGATTCATGGATTCCTTATCTATCTTATTGGTTAGTATCCAAAAATATGTTATCTCCTTCCAATTTATAAATTTCTCTTCTTTCAAATAGTTTTGAAATTGAATCATTATAATATTTTCTATAAAATTCACATCCTTCCTTATTGGGAGTTAACTAAACAATTATTATATTTGTAACCATTTGGAATCCTACTACTAATGGATTTAATGTTATCATGGAACCAAATTATTTATCTTTTTTTGGATGATTTCGCTAATGCTTCTCAATATCCATCTTACATCCTTCAATGAATTTATTTATGACAAAGGGTTTTGTCAACTATTAGGTGGAAGAGGAATTTATCAACCATGTGGCTCTAGTGTCCACATAACACACAAAAGGCCTCCATGTAGAATCAACATATGATCAATTGCATAGTTGTTATGTTTCTTTAGGCTATTTTTTATTTTATAGGCATTGTTGATGGATCTCTTCTTACAGAAGGTGCATGACTGGTGCATTTGATATAAATAGACATGTGATCGGTTGAGTCCTTGAGAAATGTTTTGTGCATAACCGATTGAGTTTCCTCTTGAGGTTGGTTATCTATTACACAGTCTATTAGTGGAACACCACAAAATTAAACTATTTAATTATCCCTTAATTAGTAAAATCTTCGATAGTGTGTACCACACACAACACTGATCAACAATAAACAATGATATACTATAGAAATATTATTATTGGAATATGATAGTTAGAACTGAGCGATTGTTTTCAAGATTATAAATTAGGGTAACCAAATTATGAAACACATATGGATAAATATTATTAATAAAAATGTACTAATTAGTAAATTTGAAATCAATTTCAAATAAAATCAAATAAGATTTAGTGAAGAATTTTTTAGAAAATTGTTTTACAAACATAGTGTATTTTTATCTATGTAAATAACGTTAATCACTATAGGGGAATAATTTTGGTGAGATTTATAGTTTATATATTTATTAAAATAAATTAACATTCATTTAATGGTGGTTAAAAGATAAATAATGAGTATAAATTCATTTTATAATTCAATATTAAATTTTCCATTAAATGTTTTTTTTTTCATTTTATGAGTGGATATTATAATTAATTTCTCAAACAATTATAAATTTATATCCAAAATATGGAAATAATTTTTTAAATAATCATTTAAAAATATGAGTTATTTTTTTGGGATTTTTAAAAATTGATTCATTTTTCTTGATCAATGAAAAATAACATTTTTTTTGTAAAATGGCCATTTATTTTATTTAAATCAAGTAATTTAATATTATCATTTTATGTTGGATTTTTGTAAATGTAAAATTAGATAAAATTAATTCCACATTATCTAATTAATTTTATATTATATTTATTATATTGGACTTCATATAACAAATTTTTTAGTTTTAAAGGAGCAATTTATTTTCTAATAACATTTTTTCTTTACGTTTTGAATACTTAGATTAAAAATATATTTTTACAATTCTATAAAATAAATCATCTTAAATGGAATATGTATTTTGAATCATAAAATTAAAATTATTATATATGAGATATTTCCTTATTAGTGAGAATTAATAGTAACCATGGTAAAATTTAATCACCATGGTAAAGAGTAAAATTGGTAAAATGAGGATACCCTATGGGATAAGGTCTCAAAATCGTCCAAATGGGAAACATTAGTTCATTGTATGATTTTAAAATTACAGTCACCAACATAAAGTAGAAAATATTTCATTTTTCTATAAACCATTCAGTACAAGTTTTATAATATTTTATTTCAAGAGTAATTAAAAAATTCTACTCCTTCTAACATCATACGTTATATTAATATGGATAATGAAAATAATGATATATGAATAAATCTATAAGGAAATTTATTTTTAAAAAATTAAAATATATATATATATATATATATATTATGAATGAATTTTTATTATCAATAAATTTAAGGGATACTTTTAATTTATTAGTTAATGTAAATGAATTTTTATTTAAATTCAATTTTTATCTTTATGTTGTAAAAGTCAAAATATGTGAGTATTAGTAAAATTGATATTAAATGGTATTCAATGTTTAGAAATATTTTTATATTATTATAATATTGTAAAGTGGGATATTTACCCAACAGAATGGGTATTTTTTGGATGATTTCTTGAATGGTTCATGTATTTGACACTTTTAATTTTTAGAATTAATTTTTTTCCTCATAGAAATATAAAAAATTATATCCATTTTTAAAGTAAGAAGGATCAATGAGGAAGTTAAAATAAGATATAATGTTTAAAATGGAGCTTAAAACTATTTAAAAAATATTTTTTATTCATTTAGACTTTATCATCTTTATGATTGAATTTATTGAACTTTGGATCCATTTGAAATTAGTCGAACACTTATTATATAGTAATGTTTCATGTATAATCATGATTTACACCCACAAAAATTGTTATCGGGACCCTCATATCCTATATTCCATGCATCTATTGATCCATTTACCAAAAAGATGATCTAAAAAATCAACTGTTAACCTTCATCCTAATTTCATAGAGGTTATCTTTTGACCAAAATTCAAAACTAGATGTCTTGATGTGTAATATGAATGAGGATCCATAATGAAAATGTATAACTCTTCACCATGTGTTTTCTTATTTATTTACAATTGTACCTCCTTAAAATAATTTATAACCAATATTATATAATGAAATAAGTAGGTTCCATATGATGAAATGTTATTATATGGAGGAAAAAATCTATATTCAACTTCATTCAAATTTAATTAGAAATGAAAACCTCAGTTATTGGTATATGAGGATTACCTCCAGCATAAGGTGAAGTGTTTCTTCATCACATCCTCACATAGATGGTAATTATGACTGATTTATCGAATTAATAATATATCTAGGAGAGAGTTATAATTCAATAATGTTAATATATTACTTATTTATTAACATTCCATAAATTAAATAATGATAACCTAGCTCATTCTTATTTTTAGACTAAAACGTCCAGGAAGTGATGGGATTCATTTTTCAAGACAAATTTTCATTATTGATTCTAAAACTATATTTATTTTATAAAATTTATAATTATGACTTTTTAAATATTATTTGTATGTTGTAATCATTATCCCTCATCCTTTGTTCAAACAACTGACATTGTTTTGGGATTATGAATCAAACAGACACAAAATTTCCAACATACAATTAATTGATTCAGATATAAAATGAGTCTTGGTAAAAAAAATTCTCTAAATGTCTAACACCTCGAGATTTTATGAACCTTTTTATGAATGAATTAAATTTTCATTTGTGTCTTCCAATGTAGCAAGTAAATATTTCTTTTAACATGACACAGTCTTGGTGTATGTTTCACAAGACATGATCTAATAGTAAATTATTTACAACATGGACTTGGACTAACTTACATGCAACACTGACTTGGTGTACCATACATGGATCACAAACATGGGGTATGTTACATGCAACACCAATATTTCTATGAATCATCATTTTTTTGTTATAATTATTTAAATAAGATAATTATAACCTAGTTGTTAAACATGTTTATAGGAATTGTAATGGTTACCTTTAAAATAGAATTTATAATTGCTTTATATAAATATATCATATTGAAACCGAGAGATATGATTTTTGGTAACGTCCTTTTATGTTTAAAAATGCCATTTTCTAAAATGAACTACTTTTAATGGGCTTATACATAAAATAAAATTAATACTTTTAGACACATTAAATGTTTAATCTGATAACATAAAATTAATTTTTAAATAGTATGTCTAAATTATCAAATAAATATTTTTTGTGTTTTTTGTGAATTTTCATTTTTGGATGAGAATTGAAAAATAACAAATTTAAATTCAAAACTATTTTTTCATATAATTTATTAATAAGGATAAAATATATTTTAAATTTTTTAAATGATTAATAAGATTATATTTGTATCATTTAATCCAATGTCTGTTATTGGAACTAATTTCATATTGAAACTGGATTGAGAAATATATCAAACTTTTGATCACTTTTACTTTAAAAACATTCATTGTAGACCTGACTGTGGGATTAATTTTAAATTATTTTATGTGAATTATTTTATTTTAATTTAGTAAAATATATTTAATGTTTTTAAAAATCATAATTTATAATTTAGAATATGTTTATCTTAGTTATTGACCAAAAATATTAGTAAAAGTTAATATTATTAATTGCATTGATTAATGAAAATTTATCCTTATCTAAGGAAAAAACCATAAATTTGAAACCCAAACGATATCAAAACTTTTAAAAAACCCATTTTATAGTCACTCTTCTAACATTAAACTCCTATTATTTAGTTTTTTTGGGTTTTTTGAGACTTTTTTAGGTATAAACTTTGCTACACCAAACTTGTTTCCTTAAATTCTTACCGTGTGCTTTCCTTTCCCTATAAAAGGTCACCACATATCCCTCTTCTTCACTATAATAAAACCACATAGGGTCAGTACTAATATACCCAATAAACTTTTTGACATCTCACCCTTCCTTTTTTGATGCCTCCCCTTTGACATAATTTTTCCAAGGAATCCATTTGGCACAAACAGAAAGAAGTTACCCGATTAAGAGGTAACACCTTCTCTCAAGATGATTTCTTCAATTTTCCTTCACAAACCCCTCCTATATCCTTATTATGTACTTATATAAAAAATAATCATAAATTTAATAATATATTTTAATTATATGTATTAAACCTACACATACACACAACTCTTTCTAATAGATAACAAAGATAGTGATTACATGTATGGAGTACTACCGCCTCACAAAATGATTTTTGTTCAATTTTAAATTACTACCTATCATGATTGAAAATATGATATAAAATATCCGTAAATATTTTACTTATTTTATTTTATTCTTTTTTATGCTTATTTATTCCTTTTACAACTAATATATTCTTTACATTCCGTTTGGTGTAAATATGAAAATTTCGTTTGAGGAAGGGGGACTATCTCCCCCTAAAAATGATATGATTCATTCATACACATCATGTATTGTATTAAATATTGGTTTAGTGAATATATAAGATATATATTTTGTAATTAAAATACATTAATAATTATATACATATTTACATATATGTCATTTTTTTTATTTCTTTCAATGCAATAATAAAAACCAAAAAACATTCAATAATACGTACGTCTTACAATATCCATGAAAAATGTACTCAATTTTGTAAATATATATTAAATAGATTATAATAATAAAAATATAGTGGATATAAATTATATTTATATCATTTTTTACATTCTATAATCATGATATAAGTTTAACGACCAACAATTTAACAAATTAAGACATATACGAAAAAATTGAAATTTTATCCAAAGTGAAATCATTACATAAGATTGTTAACATTAGGGTAATATAAGGTCATAATAAAATCATATATAATATTAGATATAATAATATGGTTCTCTAAAATATTTATAACAAATTTATATTTATTATAAATGTGGATCAAATGAGTAGGATGAGATTCAAGACACAAGGTAAGTTTATTTCATCTCACTTTTTACTTCGTCCTGTCAAATGTTTTATTCACCACCCATTACTTTCGTGTGGTATATGTACTAAACATGAATGTAATATATGTATCATATATTTATATTTATGGGTATTAAAATATACAATTTATGGTCTTTATTTCTTGGTGTTTATGTTTCAAAATTTACCAAATTAGTAAAATTTTATTGTCTCAATTTTCCTTCTTTGAGTCTCATGATTTATTATGCACCTAAATTATATTTGAGGTATATATACTCCCATTTAATTGTTTATATCATTCATATAATTATTTTCAAGATATTTTATGATTCTTGTAATTTAATTTTCTTACATGGAGTGTATGATCTCATATTACCATGTTATAAGAGTTTATTTAGACAATATCATCTTTTTTCAAGATTGGTTATGTTTATGATTCTTTTGATGAAATCGTATGATTCATAAAACAAGAAAACTCATTTTTTCCTTATCCTGTTTTTAATCAAGATATATCAATGTATTAGTACAATCATTCCAATCTTTAGTACATAAGAAAACTTTTTTATGTAAAATATATATGTATCTCCCTGTTGTCAGAATTTATTATATTCGAAAACCATCTTTTCAAAAATGTTTCATAAATATATTAGACTCCCATTTTCAAGGAAATTATATTTTAAAAAGTTTTATGGTTTTCAATGATTTTCTTATATTTTTTCCAAGATATATTCATATAATTTTTTTCATAATATTATATGTTTTAAAACAAAATATTTCAATAAAGAAAGGATATATTTGTCATAAAATGTTTCTAAGATAAATTTCAAAATTATTACGCATCATAGATAACATCCAATGGTGTCATTCAATAATTTATGGGTAAATCATTCAATGTTTTCTTTCAAATTAATTATTTGGATGGATTATGTTTTTATGTCAGGATTTTTATGGAAACCATTTCTCTTTCACGAATTATGTGCTTTTTAAAACAACTTATTGTCCTGGGTTATGTTTAAGATGAATTGGTTAAAAAACATGTATCCTTCCACATGTTATTATTTCATTTCAATTTTGAAATACGAATTTCATTTCATGGGTTATGATATTTTTATTTATGATCTCGAGGCACATGTTTATAAGTAACCACTATGAGATGGGTGGGTTCTATAGCTCCTTCCAATGGATTGGGTAAATATTTATATCTAATAAGTTAGAGTAATATGGCCTTATAAAGTAACCAAGACTACTAAGATAGCCATGAAAGTAATCCATGAATACCAAGACTGAATGATGAGTGAAATCATGCTACTTTGATTGCCATGTGAGTGAACAATAAAAACTCGTTGGCATGGGTATTAAACCAATACTACCAAGATGGTCTTGAAAAAGAAGACTTAGATATTATAGAAATATTATTATATGCTTATGTGTCTACCACAAATTTAATTTTTTATTTCTATGTTATTCTTTCCTAGATTGTGTTATTTATTTCTTTATGATTCATTTATTATGAACTACCATGATTTAGGCCATGATTCTGGCATATGATCTTTGATATAGAGGGAATGATCTTCTATTTTCATAATCATGTTCTCATACCCTTATTCTCATGATTATGCTTACATTTCCCTCTTGTTTACAATTACTAGGCATTTGATCTCACCCATTTTTATATTTCCTTCCCCAAGTTATAAAGTCATTTATTATGTTTTATGAGTCTAAGAAGGGTGATAGTAATGAAGAACTAAGTGGGAGATAATGTATCTCACTTATGTATCAGTGATTATATTCCCTTATTTCTAAAGCATTAGACTATTATGGTCTTTGGGAATCTATTTTTTCAATGTTTTATGTATTCTTAAAATGTTGTGTACTATTAATGTATAAATAGTGGGGGTCACTATAGAAATTAATAATGATCATGGAATGAAAATGAAAAATCTTATTAAATAAAATTGGAAAACAATATAATCTTTTTTATGAAGTAGTTATAGAATGTATATAATGAGCTGGGACTTGAGATAAGGAATTTTACTTTAAAGAAATGTTTTAATATTTTCCTCTCCAAATATTTCTCTTCCATATCCATGTTGCCAATAATTTTTTCCATGATATTTTTAATATACTCCGATGATTTTTTATGTTCAATTTAAACTATATTTGAATCTATCCATGATGGTATAAATGGAATCTCTGTTTCATTTTCTAATCAAGGTAATTTTGATTTTTATCCAGAACTATAGAAGAAATATTTTTTTAACACTTATCAAATACATGAATTTTTATCTATTATAAATATTATTTTATTTTAATATAAAATAATAATTTTAAAATTTTGTATTCAATGAAATATATCCTATCTATAATCATTATCTTTTTAAATAATGTAAAATGAAAATGATGTCGCTCTATTGATTTCAATTAAAGGATCAAATGTTCTATTTAGAGTATTTTTATCTTTATCAATATCCTTTGAGGATTATGATAATTAATTAGAGATATAATTTAAGGATATAATCCACATTATATGTATATTATTATTATGATCTCCTTATTTTAATTATTTATAGTCTAAAATGTTGATATTTCGTATTTTATACTTTTTTATTATGAATATTTTGGTTCTTTGTTTTTTAAAGTGAATCTATGGGACTTACCTTCTAGAACCCCCCACACCTAAAAACCCCCTACCTATGGAGAAGTTATCTGGAGAAGCCCGAGATAGGAAGGAGTTTCTTCCATATTAGATGATAGAGAGTCCAATTGGGTAACAAATTGATCAACGATGTTTCAACCCTACAATATGTCAGCTAGGTGGGTTGCACACTTCTTTCTACCCGATGAGACACCAGGTGACCCAGTAAGGGGAGCAGAGCATGGGAGGTGTAAATTACCCCAAGATAAGGCTCCCATGAATTGATCCCAATACCACACTGAATAATATTTCTATAGTCCATGACCATGCACCACTACACAACTTATTAAGTAGAAAAACATGTTATTTGGGTAATAAAATATAGGTTGGTGCCACACCACATTTATTCTAGGATAAATCCTCCACCTGGGCGCCACATTCCTTTATCTAATTTTGAGTGTGGATGGACATGAACCTGGGCCAGTTCAATTTCTATAATGTGGCTGCCATACAAAGTACCACTAAGACAAGCCCATTCCACTATTATGATGGTTTATGTTGAATATGGATTTTGTTGTTATTAATTACATTCATACTATAAATGAATTGGATTTAGTAAGCAATATAAATAACATAATATGAAAAAATTATTACTTACAAGGTTTCTTGATAAAAAATAGATTTTTTTATTTAGAGAATTCCTTACCTATTTTTGTATTTTGTCTTGGTACAAGGCCTTGATGGAAAGAATATGATGTCCAACATTACACATTCCATTAATAATAAACTAGTTATTAATATATATATATATATATAAATGTATGTATATGATTATTTAAAATTTTCCTAGGAATATTTCATATTAATTTTATTAGTTTGTTTTTAGGGAAATCAATTGATTCCATAAGGTTTGATAATGAGCATATGATTTAAAGGAATTCTCAACACCTTTTTTGAGTGAACATATTGTTTTCAATGTATTTGTTTTGTTTTTCCAAAAAAACCCCAAGATTTATAATATTTTTCCTTCTTTATATTTAGTAATATTTTTATCAAATATTTTTCTAAAAGAGTTATATTTCATGATTAATTATGTAATTATTTTCAGCTTAATTATTATTAGTGGAGAACGAAATTGTTTAGATGTGTTCTCATATTTTTTAACGGAATAATGACTTCTATTTTATTTTATATAAATTACTGATAATTTTGAGGCTATTTTAGGTTATATAATTATTTCATAGGTCATTAATATGAAAAGGAACTATTAAATTTTCATTCATTCTGCTATGGGGGTCCCTATTTGAAAAAAGAGAACATGTTTTTAGTGAATCCTGAGTTTAAATTTCTGAATTATTATTTTGTAGAAAAATGTAAATTGAGTAGAAGTGTACAATTTTTTATAAGTGTTTTTCATTTTAGAGTTTTTCCTATGTTAAAAAAACCATAAAACAGATATATCCTTGATATTTAATAATGTGAAAACTTTTTAATACAATATTTACTTATGGGTTGTTATAGGTATGACCCATTATAGTCGATATTTTATTATGATTTGTTAACCTAAAAAATAACATACTAGTGACTGTTTGGTAGTTTTAATATTTTTTTAATGATGATGTAGAAAATTTCTATGCATAGTTAATTTTTAGGCTCTTATTATATTTTAGGGATGAACCAGATTACCACCGAATAGTCGTTTGTCCAGAACAACTCCAGAAATCCATGACTATCATAGAATTAAATTTCTTTTAGAATATACTCTAATCTCCTGAAATATTTATCAAAACATTCCTTCTCTAATGTATTCATTATTATAATATTTCCATGTATTAAACTAAATCTATTTAAAATCATCTTTTAGAACATTTTGATTTTAGAAAAAAAATAGTTTTATAATTCAAACATGTGACTACTCCACAATAAATTATATAATGGAGAGATTATGACCTTAAAAATAAAAATGATATCATATAATATTTTTTATCTTCAAATTCCCCTACAATTATACCTTGGAGTCTATAAATAAGAAATCTGAAATTATATGGAAAAAAATTAAAATATCAAGCCAATGGGATTTAATTATATAATATTGAATCCCTCAAGTTGTCATACTCCTGAAGTTATATTTTTCCCATTTTCTATTTTTAAAACATTAAATTTATTCACAATAATGTAATTGTCTCAAAAAATGTATACCTAACTTATTAAAATATCCCACTAAACACTCAAGTCTCAATAAGGATTCTTAGATATAAAATTAATCTATCTTCATGCTTTTCAGTTTTCTCCATGAATGGATTATCCGTTAAATTACACTTCTACTAAGTCACCTTATATTATTTTATTTCACCATATATATACAACAACTTTTATGAAATCAATGGAATAGAAATTCCATTTCTTTGTTTCCTCTTGTTTGATTTATTATAATTTTTTTCTTTTCTTCTATTCATGATGATAGGTGGGGACAATGATTTTTATTCATCGAGGTTTGAGTTGTTAATAATCGCTATTCACGATTCATTTTATTTTAATATGATGAATTTGTGATCATTTCTTCTATATATTCAATAACAATCTTCAAACACCTCCTTATTAACATAAAATTCATATTTATTTATATTGTGTATTTTAGAATCAATGGAAATTTAGTTGTTCTCCCAGATACTCTCCAACATCACAGGAACTCCACATTATTTATAACATTATCAATATGATAATATATGTTTTCCCAAATTCTGTTATCTTATCTAAATTGTATTCATTTTTATAGATATATATTTATCATTAGAATCATATTTGTTTCTTAAATATTGTGATTTTTTCTCTTCAAAAAAAATGTGGAACTGTGTGGAAAACCTTGATTTACATCCTGAATATTTTCCCCTATTATACACATGTTTTTTCTCAGGATAGTATAAGAAAAATGTAAAAATTTCATCTCTAACACCGCACAAATTCAATCAAATGGATGTTTCAAACTCATTTCTCATGTTCCATAACATAGACACCAAAAAATAATCTATATAAAGACAGATAGTTATAATTTCATATATACTATGTCTTCTTAATTAATATATTCTTGCTTTTTAAGTAATATAAGGATTAATTTACTTCTAGTTGAAGAATTTATTTTATTATGAAAAGTGTCTTTTCATTCAATTGAATTATTCAAAAATTTATCTCACAAAATCATAGAATAATCCATTATACTAAATAGATTACTTTGAAAATTTTCTTAATCAATGATTTTATTAAATATCTCAAGAAATTTGAATTATAAAGGCACTGTGATTTTTTTTTGAATCCTCATATGTATGTGATTAAAAATATAGGACACTATATCATAGTATGATTTTCAATAATTTGTTTTTTTAATGAATTCCTATCACTTGTAATTTTAAAACAATTGAATTTTAGCATTCATACAATTTTATCTCATGGGAAAAATTGGTTTCTAAAATCTGAAATTGATTCAATGATTTCAATGGTGTTTTAGTTTGGCTCACAGGGTTTAGAAACTCCCTAAAAACAAAAATTATAACCCATTTTTTCTAAAAAAGATAGAATTTTTTTTGGAAAAAGTATTCAACTAATAATATTTAAAACCTAACACGTAACTTATCCAGTGTTAACAATGAAATAAAATTTTTTTATCTAGTAGTTATATTTCATATTGAGGTAATGAAAAAAAAATCTGTATATTTATATCTTATTTTCCTTAATTTGTATGTTTGTTGGACGAGTATAATCTCCTCCACTAATCCTACGAGTTAGTCTCCATTTATACATGTTCTACCTATTTCCATTAATAGTGATCTATTTATGGATTCCTTCTTTCACAACTTATATAAAAACATATTTTGATACCAAAGTAAATTTTAATGTACCATGACATTTAGAATGAGTATTACATGACTCTAGCTTCATCATTGAGTCAAAAATAAATTCACTTTATCTCTAGGAAGGATGTTATTTTTCTAAATAAAAATTTCATAAGGAACTCATGTCCTTTATTTATAGATTTTTAATTTCTAAAATTATTATCTACAGATTTATTATAGCGCATTAAAATTGAATTCAAACACTTTTACATATTTTTATAGTATTATCATCACTTCATTAATATCCCAATATTCTATAGGTTCTAGTTTACATAAAGATGATAACTTTTTAAAAAAACAAATCAGTAGGTGAACATTCTTATTGGAAAAATTTAGGTTATCTTTTAGGAACATAATGTATATTCTAACCCATCTCTACAAACATTCCAATATTCATTGAAAAGCTTCTCAAAACATTCCTTGATCTTAGTGTGGACTCTTATGCTTTCCCATTTTATATGTGTTGTAGGGTCTATATTTATTGAGATATACCCCATATTTTCTTAGTAAATCCAATATTATTTTGTAAAAAAAACTATTTCCTTGTTTAATAATGATGGATCTTCAAAATACAATCCTACAAAGTATTTTAATCCAAATAAAAGATCACACAACCTTGGAATCATCAGTTTTGGTGGCCTTGACTTCCACCCATTTATGAAAATATTCTAAAACATTCATAATATATAAGTTTTTATAATAAATAGTACATGTTTACAAAAATTATGTTACATATATTTCTAAGATTTCCAAAAAATAATTTGTTTTTGTATTTTATATTCACTTTTAAAAATATGTATAAAATTAATAGTTATTAATTTTTTTACAAAACTCATATGTATATTGGAAAAAATAGGATGAACAAATCTCAAATTATAAGTATTTTGTAATGCCTCGACCCCAGTTACCTATAGTCGGTGCATTATTACATAACATTGGCATGATCACAAGAAAGATCAAATCTCAAAAGGTCATTTAGTTTAGTAGCCTTGGAAACACTAGATACATTAATAATGTTTTACATTACAAAATAAAATTAAAACTACAACAATATAGTCTCCAAAGTCTACACACTTATCCCCTCATACTATCCCTGCAAATCATTCATAAATTACTTTTTCGCATCCTGGAAAAAATAAAACATAGAAAGAGGTGAGCTCAAATGCCCAGTAAGGATAAAAATATAGTGGAAACTTTCATGAATAGGAATAAACATTTAAGGAAATGTATAACTAAAACAAAAGCCTTTTAAACTTAAACTTCAACATAGCATGGAAAAAATAAAATGAAATAATTGTCATTTACTTATTCACATGGATATTCTAATAATCGAATAATCACATGCAATATCAATAACCTCTTTTATAATGATGGAATGCATAATTCCAGACTATCATAACCATATATCCAAGGCCTCGTGCCAAGACATCAAAAAAGATTTTGTCATGGCCTTTTTCCAAGACACTAGTTTGTCTCATGAGAACTACTGATGCATCGAGGAGCTATAACAGGCTCCACCCATCACATATTAATTCCAATGCATTCCTCATATGAAGAGGTTCAAAAATAACATAAACATTCGTATTAAAACTAGCATACAAAATTTCAATACTTTCTCTATAAACGATGAATGGTATAAAAATAACACATCCATAGTCAAAAAAATCACAAAACCTTAAATACAATATGGAAGTTTTGTATCATAATAAATCAACTTCAAATAATCTTAAAATCCATCAAAGGATGCTGACATAGAAGAAATCAAAACTGTTTGAGAGAAATATCCTTTTTTGAAATCATTTAAAAGTCACATAATTATAAAATAAAACATTTACTTTGAAAATTTTCTTATAATATTGTAAGGGAAGCTTTAAAGATTTTATAGCAGCGGATGTGGATGATAAACCTCTTATAAAAATTAAAACAATGGTATAAATGAATTTAACCCATATTCTATTAAATAGTGAAAAAAATTTGAAATACATTTTTAAGAAACATGGATGTGGATGATAAAGAAGTCCTAGTAGATTATTACGTATAAACAACCTCGGATAATGAAGAGATTGTGAAATAAACCCTTACCATGTACTTTTCCTTTTTTTGGGGGTAGGTTAACCTCTAGTATAATGGTGAAATAATTTTTATTAAATTATACAAGAATCATATACATCAATATGATATCATATATGATCTTTTAACATTGATTTGTTAATAATATCTTAGTATTATCATTGTTTCGGGTGTTAACTTACTCATTTTATTTTATATATTTTGTTACATAAGATGTGTTTTTCATGGATAGGTTGTATCTTATTCATATTCAGGATGATATCAAGTCCTTAAAAATTATTTTTAAATCATCAAATGATAATTATACTTGAATGGATACGATGGAGAATGAATCTCATCACGTTCGTGGAGATGGTAGTCTGTATGTACACACGAGCGACAATATCATTCTTTTGATATTAAAATAATATATAATTGGATGGAATATCATATATAAATTAATAATTATCATGTTATATTTATTATTTACATGAATTAAAAATAATTATTATACCCATCCAAATAATAATATATTGAATAACAATTACACCACGACGTGGAGACGGTAAGCCGTACGTACACACGTATGGTGACATGTCATTCAAAGGATGGATAAAATACTGAATATGGTTGTACCATATTTATAATAATTTTATATTATATAGGAGATAATGGATTCATTATTTTAGAATGGGAATAAAAAATAAAGAAGAAGTTGAAGAAGAAATGAATTTGAAAAATGGTGGTGAAAACATTACCTCTTCTTCGGGTTCTTCCTTTTTATTTGATCCAAAGGGCTCCATAGGCTGCCTTTATGATCAAACTAAGGAATCTAGGTTGTAGTGAGGAAATTTTATAGAGTATTTGTGTATGGGTTGGCCGAACCAAAAGACTTGGAAGGTGTGAATTAATGAGAAGGGGTAGTGCCCTTTTATAAGAGGGGTGAGGGGAACCTTTGGAAAAGCAAGAAATATTATTTTATAATAAATTTATATTCGGTTTCTAAAGGCTAAAAACCTTATTATTTAAAGGTTAAAGTGGGTATGGGTCGAAATCCACTCAACCAATAGAATTCAGAAAAGTTTGGGTTACTATATTAACCTTATCTTTTAGTTTTAACTCTCAGTTAATTAGTTTGACATTTACCATGTCACTTTGTATTTTTATATTATATAGTTACTAAATATACAATATACATTGAAGAGAACCCCAAGTGGTCTATTAATGATACAAATACCATGATATAAGTCTATTGTACGAACCATAGATTTTTAATAATTTAATATCAATTAATAATATAATATTCGATTTAAAAACTCTTTTATGTCAATTTTGACACTATTCAATGATTGATTTTTGTGAAACTCATAACAGAATGATTTCTTCAAAGACAGTTAATTAAGTCAATACTAACATTTCATAATAACCTATAAAATTAGTGTAATTAATATAAAGTCTCATATTATATTCATTTGGGTATTTATAATATCAATTATTTTAATTTTTCTCTATTATGGTAATTACTGAATCATCATTGTGTCATAAATAAACTAAATTATATAATGTCTAAAAATTATAAATAAAACATAATTATGTATTAAATCTTTTTATCTTTATATTTAATATTTACAATTTAACTTATCTTATGTATAACCATATATTAAAAATGTTTTAGTAAATAAACATTGATTTTAACTCTCTTAACTCTTCTTTGAATTAAACAATAATAAATGTCCTAATCTAATCCAAGTGGACCTAAATGATAATATTTTATTCCTAAGGTTGGTTTTGGTCGAGATACAGTTGTCCAATAGAATTAGGACATGTGTAATGGTAATATTAATATCATTTTTACCGTTAATTACCCTATTTACTTTTAACCGTGGTAAAAAAAAGTAAAAATTTACTATTCACCAAAAATTATTTCCATCCCATTGAACCAAATTTTACTACATGATATTAAATGCGTCTCTTGGATTTTCGAAATTGCACTCACAGAAGTGGTAAAATTAATATTTATGAAAAATTCAATTTTTTAACTACCACTTAGTGGTTTCACTATTTATCAAAAATTGAAGTTTTTCAGAACAATGCCAAAATTTCACCCTAAGCTATAAATGATATTCCAAATTCAAAAATGATGTTTATTTTATAAAATTACAAACATATAAGTTTCATTAATTAATTTTATAATTAATTCTCATTGTCACAACAAATAGCGTGTTTTTTAAGAAACAATATATATCAAAATATTCACAATTATTTATGTCCAATTTCAAAGTGAAATTAATTCTAATGAACACCATTGGATAAAAATGTAAAAATATATTCTAATTATAATTTAAAACCAAAAAATATCATCATTTATCTCTATAAATGTTTTTGATTAAAAAACTTTTTTTTAAGTATTTTTCACTATTCATAAAAATTGGTAGTTCTCGGAAAAATACCAAAAATTCAACCTAGGATAATTTCGATATTCAAAATCCAAAAATAAAGTCCATTTTGAAATATAAAATATATATAATTTCAAAAAGTAGGTATTACTATTCATAATGGCTAGTTTGATTGGTTTTGGTGTGTTAGAACTCGATGTTGCGTACAACACACGCTATTACATTATTCAAAGAAAAGCGTACTATAGATGCTTGGGGTGTTACATTCTCCCCTCCTTCAAATAATTTCGTCCTCGAAATTTCTTGAATACTACCGCATGAAAAGACTCGGTAGGTTCTTCATCATAAGTTCCTCTGGTTCCCACGTTGCCTCTTCCATCTTATGGTTTCTCCACAAAACCTTTATCAGACGCATCGTCCGATTTCTTAGCACTTGTTCTCTTATATCAAGAATCTTTACGAGCTATTCGTAATAAGATAGAACGGGTTCCAGTTCTAATTCCTCATAGGTGAGTACATGCATTGGGTCAGGCATGTATTTCCTTAATAGAGATATGTGGAACACATTGTGATCTTTGGAGATACTTGGCGGCATTTCCAATCAGTAAGCTACAACCCCAATTTTTTCTAGAATTTCGAAAGGTCTGATGTACCTCGGACTCAATTTTCCTTTCTTACCAAAACGTATGACTCCCTTCCATGGAGATACCTTCAGGAAAACATAATCACCGATGTGAAATTCCAAATCCTTCCTTCGATTATCCGAATAGCTCTTCTGCCTACTTTGAGATGCTTTGATGTGATTTCGGATTACCTTCACCTTTTCCATTGTTTCCTTCACCAGTTCTGGACCTAAAAGTGTTCTTTCACCAACGTCATCCCAACAAGTTGGTGTGCGATATCTCTTTCCATATAACGTTTCATATGGTGCCATCTGAATACTCTAATGGAAGCTATTGTTATAGGAAAATTCTAACAAAGGTAAATATTGATCCCACATACCCTGAAAGTCATGTGAGAAAGATCTCAACATGTCTTCTAAGGTTTGAATAGTTCGTTCTGATTATCCGTCTGTCTGAGGGTGGTAGACAATGCTCAAATGAAGTTCAGTATCTAGGGATTTCTGAAGACTCTTCCAGAATCTTGAATTAAAACAGGGATGACGATCAGAAACAATCAATAGGGGTACTCCATGATGTCTCATAACTTCATTAATATATAGTCTTGCTAGAGGTTCCAGTGGTAGATCTTCTCTTATAGAAATAAAATGTTCTGACTTGGTAAGATGATCAATAATTACCCATATTGCATCGTTCCTTCTAGGCGACTTTGGTAGACCCATGACAGAGTCCATCGTAATATTGTCCCATTTCCTCTCCGGTATGGGAAGAGGTTGCATGACTCTTCCAGGCTGTTGCCTTCTGGCTTTCACTTTTTGACAAACCATACACCTTGACACAAAATCAACAATCTCCCTCTTCATGTTGTCCCACCAAAAATGTTCCTTCAAATCTCTATACATTTTGGTGCTCCCAAGGTGTATAGAGAAATTGGAACTATGAGCATCATCCAACAATTCCCTTTTTAGATCAGGTATATCGGGAACACAAAGCCTTTTCCCAAATTTCAAAATTCCATCTTCACACACAAAGTCTCTCAATCTCCCATCATTCACAACTTTAAACTTCTTTTGAAATTCATCATCATCGGTCTATGAACTCCTAATACTTTCTAGTAAATATAGTTTGGCAACCATTTGAAAAATCATTGATGTTTCAACTTCCCTGGTTATTTCCACGTCCATCTTCACTAGATCCTTGAAAATTGGATCCCTTTCAATTCTCATCACTTTCAAAACTCCATGGTCATTTTTTCTCAAAGAATCTGCCACCTTGTTTTCTTTCCCTGGGTGGTAGTCTATTGTACAATCATAATCCTTGAGTAATTCAAGCCATCTACTTTGCCTCATGTTGAGTTCTTTTTTGTGAGAAAATATACTTCAAACTCTTGTGATCAGTGTAAATCTCACATTTTCCCCATAGAGGTAGTACCTCCATATCTTCAAGGCAATGATCACAGCTGCTAACTCGATATCATGAGTAGGATAGTTTTTCTCATGAATTTTTAAATGTCTTGATGCATAGGCAATAACCCTATCATTCTGCACAAGGAAACAACCAAGTCCTTTCTTCGATGCATCGCTATAAATAACGAACCCATCATTCCCCGATGGTAGAGTCAATATAGGAACATTGAATAATCTTCTCTTCAGTTCTTCAAAACATTCTTCATAATCTTTTGTACAAACAAATTTAACCCCTTTATGTGTGAACTTTGTTAATGGGTTAGCCAACCGGGCAAAATTCTGGACAAAATGTCGATAATAAACTACTAAACAAATAAAACTACATACCTCAGTTATATTGGCCGGTGCAGGCCATTCTTGGATTGCCTTGGTCTTAGAAGGATCAACAGAGATTCCATCTTTAGAGATAATATGGCCAAGAAAAGAAATCTCCTAATTCCAGAATTCACACTTGCTAAACTTCAAATATAATTCATGTCTTCTCAGAGTCATCAGGATAATGCGTAAGTGATTTTCATTATCTTTGTAACTTTTGGAATATACCAAGATATCATCAATAAATACCACCACAAATTTATCATGATATTCCTTGATTACTCTATTCATCAGATCCATGATTACAGAGGGTGCATTAGTCAATCCAAAAGGCATTACTGTAAACTCATAATGCTCGTACCTGGTTCGAAATGCTGTCTTTGGAATGACTTCTTTCATCACAAACAACTGATGGTATCCAGATCGAAGGACAATCTTTGAAAAGTATTGAGCTCCATGCATTTAGTCAAATAAATCATCAATGCGAGGTAGGGGATAATTGTTCATCATTGTTATATCATTTATCTCCCTGTAGTCGATACATAACCTCATAGATCCATCTTTCTTTTTAACATAAAGAACAGGGGCTACCCATGGGGAAACACTAGGGTGAATAAATCCCTTATTACTCAATTCCTCTAGTTTTTTCTTTAGTTCAACTAATTCCAAAGTGTCCATTCTATATGGGGTCTTAGATATAGGCCTTGATCTAGGAATTAAATCAATAGAAAACTCAACTTCTCGTTCTGGAGGATGTCCAGGTAAATCTTCCGAAAATACATCTACATATTCTTTCACAAAAGCTACATCCTCTATTTGAACATTACTTTCCTCACCCACAATCATTTCATTCTCTTCCTCCCCAATAATTGAATTTAGTTGAGATACTGGGGTTGGATCTATATTAGAATTAGGTGGTGATGATTCTGCTCTAAAGATAAGGTGTTCCTTATCCTCATCATCAAAAATCGTAACCTCCTTCTTCATAGAATAAATATTCGCATCATGGTCCGTAAACCAGTCCATACCAAGGATTATATCAAACTCAATCATAGTTATGACAATGAGATCAGTAGATAAAGAAAATTTATGTGCTCTAAAGGGGACTGATCCACAAAACTTTGTTGCAATCATACTTCCCTTATGAGTTTTAACTAAAAACTCCCTTGTTAAATCAAATTGGAAATATCTAATTTTATTAGAAAACTAGGAAGATATGAAATAATGAGATGATCCAGAATCAAATAATTCATTTTCTAAACTTGAGTAAACCATTAAATTACCTTCCACCACATCTTTCGAAGATTCTACCTCAGTAGTTGTGAAAGCATAATCTTGGCCTTGATCCCTTGGCCTTTTCTGAGGTAAGTTCCCCTGATGCTTTGGACAATAATTTTCATAATGTCTCATCTCTATGAAACTATAGAATTTGACATCAGTAGCTTGCTTCTTCCCATTGCAATCGTGAGCTTGGTGTCCTTTTTCATCACACTTGTAACAGACTCCCATTATTTTAAGCAAGTACCGGGCCGTTTCTTCCCACATTTAGCACAGGATGGATATTCAACCTTTCCCATTTTCCCCTTATTTCCATTCCCAGATTGACCAGCAGATCTCTTCTTCTCTTCCTTTTCTTTCAAGTCATAATACTTAGAGAATTCCTTTTCGGTCTTGATAGCACATGAGACAATGTCTTCGATGACGAGAAGGATTGTGATACTAATGCTCGACGGAGAAATGGTTTTAACCCATCAAAGAAATGGTCAATCTTAGTTTTTGGGTTACGTATATAATCTCCAGCATACCTTTCTATCCTTGTAATGTTAGCCTCATACGTTATGACATTCTCATCCTCCTTTTTTCTCAGACTCAGAAATTGTTGTTCCATATCTACTCGATGGTCGCGAGGAAAGTATTTTTCTAAAAATATATCATTGAACTCCCTCTATTAAATATTTGATACTTCATCATCTTCCTTAATGTTTTGAATCAATGACCACCATTAATCAGCATCTCCAGTGAGGCGGTAAACTGCCATGACAACTTTTTCCCTTTCACTACTCCCAAATGCCTAAAATATTTTCTCTAGGGAATTTATCCATTACTTAGCTACTAAGGGATTTGTACTCCCATTGAACGTTGGTGGTTGTGGCCTCATGAAGCGATCTAACATTGATCCTCCACGCTGCGGATCAGGGTGCTCCATACGGGTAAGGTTATTATTCATAACCTGAGTGAGTTGTCCCAGTATGTTGATTAGCTGATCGGCACCAGTTGCATCACCAGCTCCACTATAATTATCTTGAGCAGGAGGGAAATACCTACATGGAGTGTGTTCATTGATACGGTTTCCATTTCTTCCACTAGGTGACATTTCTAAACAATGGCATTAACTAGATCAGTTTATGAATCTAAATACATAATCCCATACTTATAAAACACGTAACATAAATTGAACTATTTATGGATATAATCCATAATCATAAAAATGTCTTCATTGAGGAAGAATATACTCATAAACCCTTCATAATGATTTGTAATGAAAATGAGAGTTATCCTAAGCATATCCCCCTGGAGTTTCGTAACCAAGAGTGTAGCAAGGCCCATTGTTGTGCACCATTTGTCGTTCGAGTCTAGCTCAAAGTGGTGTTTTCGGGTTTTACCCCAAGTTTCATAAGTGCCAGAGCTGTTTTACCTGCTCGTATCAAGACAGGGATGTATTGCTTGGAAAATTCAAAAAATCTCTACAATACCAAAATTATAGGATGTTCTTCTATACTAATCCTCAAAGTACATCTTAGGTCTATGTTTTCTAATCAGAGTTTATCTAAATCTATATTCAAAGGTTTGTACTAAATTTACTCTGATACCAACTGTAACGCCCCAACCCCAGTTACCCAGAGTCGGTGCATTATTACATAACATTTTCATGATCACAAGAAAGATCAAATCGTGAAAGACTAATTAGTTTTGTAGCCTTGGAAACACTAGATACATTAATAATGTTTTACATTACACAATAAAATGAAAACTACAACAATATTACTCTCCATATTCCACACTCTTATCCCCTCATACTATCCCAGCAGATCATTTATAAATTACCTTTTCACATCCTGTGAAAAATAAAACATAGAAAGGGGTGATCTCAAATGCCCAGTAAGGATAACTATATAGCGGAAACATTCATGAATAGGAATAAACATTTAAGGCAATGTATAACTAAAAAAATCCTTTTAAACTTGAACATAAAAATAGAGTGGAAAAAATAAAACTAAATAATTTCCATTTACTTATTCACATGGATATTCTACTAATGAAATAATCAAATGCAATATCAATAACCACTTTCATAATGATGGAATGCATAATGCCAGACTATCATAACCACATAGCCAAGGCCTCGTGCCAAGACTGAAAATATGATTTTGTCAAGGCCTTGTGCCAAGACACTAGTTTGTCTCATGAGACCTACCAATGCATCGAGTAGACATAGCGGGCTCCACCCGTCACAAATTAAGTCCAATGCATTTCTCATATGAATAGGTTTAAACATAACATAAACATTCATATTAAAGGTAGCATACGAAATGTCAATACTTTCTCCATAAACCATGAATGGTATAATTATAACACATCCACAGTCAAAAAAATCACAAAACATTAAATAAAATATTGAAGTTTTGTATCATAATAAATCAACTTCAAATAATCTTAAAATCCATCAAAGGATGTTGACATAGATGAAATCAAAACTGTTTGAGAGAAATATCCTTTTTTTGAAATCATTTAGAAGTCACATAATTATAAAATAAAACATTTACTTTTAAAATTTTCTTATAATTTTTTACGGGAAGCTTCAATGATTTTATAACGGCGGAAAATAGCCGCACCCGCCATATAAGTTAAAAAAACATTCTTACCTTAATTCTGTAGAAAAGGTTAAAAAGCACCTTGTTTGGAAAAGGATGGAAAGAAACCTTTATAAACCTCTTATAAAATTTCATACAAGGGTATAAATGACATTAACCCATATTCTAGTAAATTTTAAAAATGTTTTGAAATACATTTTTAAGAAACATGGAGGTGGATGATAAAGAAGTCCCAGTAGATTATTATGTATAAACAACCTTGGATAATGAAGAGATTGTAAAATAAACCCTTACCTTGTAATTTTTCTTGGTTAGAGGTAGGATAAACTTATTTATAATGGTGAAATAATTGTTATTAAATTATAAAATAATCATATACATCAACATGATATCATATATGATCTTTTAACATTTATTTGTTAATAATATCTTAGTATTATCATTGTTTCGGGTGTTAACTTACTCATTTTCTTTTATATGTTTTGTTACGTAACATGTGATTGTCATGGATAGGTTGTATCTTATTCATATCCATAATGATATCAAAGTTATTAAAAATTATTTTTAAATAATCAAATGATAATTATACTTGAATGGATAAGATGGAGAATGAATCTCATCGCGTTCGTGGAGACGGTAGTCCGTACGTACGCACGAGCGACAATATCATTCTTTTGTTATTAAAATAATATATAATTGGATGGTATATCATATATAAATAATCATTATCATGTTATATTTATTATTTAAATGAATTAAAAATAATTATTATACCCATCCAAATAATAATATATTGAATAAAGATTACACCACGACGTGGAGACGGTAAGCCGTACGTACGCACGTATGGTGACATGTAATTCAAAGGATGGATAGAATACTGAATATGGTTGTACCATATTTATAATAATATTACAGTATATAAGAGATACTAGATTGATTATTTTAGGATGGGAATAACAATGAAAGAAGATGTTGAAGAAGAAATGAATTTGAAAAAGGGTGGTGAAAACATTACCTCTTCTTCGGGTTCTTCCTTTTGATTTGATCAAAAGGGCTCCTTATGATGGCTTTCTGATCTAACTGAGGCCTCTAGTTTGTAGTGAGGGAAGTTGAGAGAGTATTTTGGCAGGGGTTGGTATAACCAAAAGGCTTTTAAGGTGTGAATTATTGAGAAGGGGGAGTTCCCTTTTATAAGAGGGGTGAGGGGCACCTTTGGAAAATCTAGAAATATTATTTTATAATAAATTCATATTCGGTTTATAATGGCTCAAAAGAGTATTATTTAAAGGTTAAGGTGGTTATGGGTCTAAAACCACTCAACCAATAGAATTTAGATAGGTTTGGGTTACAATATTAACCTTATCTTTTAGTTTTAACTCTTTATTAATTAGTTTGACATTTACCATGTCACTTTGTATTCTTATATTATATAGTTAAAAAACATACTATATACATCCAAGAGACCCCCAAGTGGTCCATTAATGATACACCTATAATGATATGAGTCTCTTGGCCGAATCCTAAAGTTTTAGGAATTTAATATCAATTAATAATATAATATTTGTTTTAAAAACTCTTTTATGTCAATTTTGACAGTATTCAATAATTGATTTCTATGAAAATCATAACAGAATGATTAGTTCAAAAAAAGTTAATTAAGTCAATAATAACATGTCATATTAACCAATAAAATTAGTTTTATTCATAAAAATGCTCAAATTAAATTTATTTGGGTATTTATAATATCAATTATTTTAATTTTTCACTATTATTGTAATTACTCTATCATCATAGTGTCAAAACTAAATTAATCAATTTAATGTATAAAAATTATAAATAAAATAAAATTATCTAGGAAATATTTTTAGATTTCTACTGAATATTTAAAATCTAATTTATATTATGTATAACCCCATATTAAAAATGTTTTAGTAAATAAACATTTATTTTTACTCTCTTAACTCTTCTTTGAATTAAATAATAATAAATGTCCTAATCTAATCCAGGTGGACCTAAATGATAATATTTTATTACTATGGTTGGTTTTTGTCGAGATAAACTTATCCAATAGAATTAGGACATGTGTTAGGTTAATATTAATATCATTTTTACCCTTAATTACCCTATTTACTTTTAACTGTGGTAAATAAAATTAAAAAGTTACTATTCACTCAAAATTATTTTTATCTCATTGAACCATATTTTACTACATGATAGTAACCGTGTCTCTTGTATTATTGAAATTCCCCCCACAGAAGTGGTAAAATTATGTTTTATGAAAAATTCAGTTTTGTAACTACCACTTAGTGGTTTCACTATTCATCAAAAATTGATGTTTTTCAGAACATTGCCAAAATTTCACCCTAAGCTATAATTGATATTCCGAATTCAAAAATGATGTCTATTTTACAAAATTTAAAAAATATAAGAAGCCTTAATTAATTTTATAAATAATTCCTGCTATCACAACAAATAGCGTGTTTTTTAAGAAACATTATATATCAAAAGATTGACAATTGTTTATGTCCAATTTCAAAGTGAAATTAATTATAATGAACACCATTGGATAAAATGGTAAAAATATATTATAATTATACTTTAAAACCACTCAATAGTATAATTTATCACTATAAATTATTTTGATTAAAAAAGGTGTTTTTAAGTATTTTTCACTACTCATAAAAATTGGAAGCTCTCAGAAAAATACCAAAATTGAACATAAGATAATTTTGATATTTTGAATCCAAAAATGAAGTTCATTTTGAAATAAAACATATATATAATTTTAAAAAGTAGCTATTACTATTCACAATGGCTAGTTTGATTGGTTGTGGTGTGTTAGAACTCGATGTTGTGTACAACACACGTTATCACATTATTCAAAGGGAAGCGTACCATAGAAGCTTGGGGTGTTGCATATTTTCATATATATATTTGAGGTATAATGTAAAATCACTATGATAGTTTGTGATACAATTCAAAAAATATTCAACTTCACCTATATGAATTTTTTCAATTACATGACCATGGAAAATTATCCATGTGTATGGGTCTTTCCAAATAGAGAATATGTACTCATATTTATGTTGATGAGTTTTTTGGTAATATATATGATATAATAATTTGTATTCCACTGTATAATTCTTGATATTTTTATATGAGGTATCTCGTACATTTTCCAAATACATGTGTTTCACAAGTAGTTGGTCATTTAGTTGGTCTTGGCCTAGAAATTGTTTTTCAACAGTACTGGGTAATATTCTCATGGGATCAACTGAATTATTTTTATATAATTTATTTTCCTTAATTTGTATGGTTAACTCTTATAATAGTATCAAATATATATTTATCCATGGTTTGTTTTTATCTTTTTATATCAATTATCTATGCAATCTGTAGTTAGAAAACTCATCAAATTTACTTTCCAGAATGTAATATCTAAATTTATCGAAGGAAAAAAAATACATTAAAATAATTATTTTTTGAGGTTCAATAGTTAATATAGAAGCAATAAGGAGGCCCATATTCATACACAATTGATTGTTTTTTTATTAAACTCTATTATTCACAACCCCATAACCTATTAGAAGAATTATAAAGTAGCTCAATCTGGTTCTCATTGTATGGTGTCCATATTACTAGTAGGGAGATAAACCATATCCTTAATTAATTACATGATTCCCTATGTTTTAATATTATATTAAAATTATACTTCTTTAGAGATTGATTGGGAGATAGGATGTGTAATCTTACTAAATTACTAGTCAAAAATCCTATAAAACCATTCATTCCACTAAAAATATGTTATATTTTTCACACTAGATAGTTAAGTAATGAATCTATGACATTATTTTTGGGTTTATCTACCTTAATACCTTTTTTGAGGATAAATTACCAAGGATTATTATTATTTCTACTATTATGATTCACTTATTTATTTTATTTAAAAAAATCATCCAATATAGGTTCTCAAAACATTTCCCATATTGCTTTAACAATGATCCAAATAATTACCAAAATTAGTCATATAATCTAGAAATACCTCTTGGAAGTCTTTGATGTGGTCGGAGAGTATTCTTATAATATACCTTTGAAATTTAATGAGGTTATTTAATATCCAAAGAGGAATCATTTTTTAGGAAAATGTACCATTTGTACAGGTTAATGATGTATCTCTCAGTCCTCAAGAGTAATGTTCTCCAAAATATATCATGAAAAAGTATCTAAAAATTATTAATTTATTCTCCCATATAATATATCTAAAATCACATCAATAAATGGTATGGAGGAATACATATTTCTTTGTGACTTGGTTTTAATTTCTATAATATTTTTAAGATTTCAATATTCTCTAAATTCGCATAGGCTTAAATTAATTATTGTTATTTTTTATAGATTTTAAACCAATTTTATTTGGAATTACATTTATTGGGCGTACCCCTTCATAGTTAGAGATTAGGAAAATGACGTTTGATACAAAATTTATATATATATATATATATTAATATCTCTATTAGGGTGGGTTATATCTATTTATGGTGGATGTATAATAGGTATAGACTATCCCTTAACAAGAATTTTATGCGAGGATATTTTTGGATTTATTCCTTGATTATCACCTATTAACCACCATATAACTCCAACATTTTCTTCCAAAATGTTAATCAATTTATTTTCTCAGGTTATGTAAATGTTAATTCAAATTATACCATTTATTTTCGCCTTATTTATTTGGTAAACATGCCTAAAATTAATGAGGAAATGTTCTAATTTTAGATCCATGGGTTATTATAAATATGAAATAAAATTTGGGTTTCTATTTCCATAAATTTTATTTTTTTCAAAATGGTTACATGTAAGATACTTCTTAATTAAATAAATAACCAAATCCCTTTATATATTCATAAGTTAAATATCTTGAAATCTAATTATAAATTCCTAAAAAAACTTGATATCTTTATCCTCTATTGAATTTCAAATCAGGAAGTATTCCTCTACAGTCATGATCTTTTCAAAAATGATGGAATCATGAATATTTTCATCAACTTAATAGTGGGTATTGAAATGACTGAGTTCTCAGATGAAGGGTGTTTCATAAGTCTAAATATATATTATTTTCATATGTTGTCATTAAATTATATGGTGAGTTTTCCTTCATGGATGTTGATGATTTACTTGGATGCCAACCAAAATAGTCTCCAAATAATGATGGGTGAGTTTTGTCGGATCTAATATTCTCCTATTTTAAATACATAATATATTTTTTATGGTTTAAATCTTTTAATTTTTTAAGGACATCCTCCAACACTCCTGTTTAAAATATTGGTCATCAGTTTGCATGTTTTACCACCACTATTTATATATTAAAGTCTCTTATCTGAAAATATATAATAACTCATAATAGTTACATTTATAAAAAATAAATAAATTATATAATAATATAAAAATGATTGTTAAGATAGTGAGTGGGATATAAAATGTCCCTGGATCATGGAATTTTTAGTTAATTGTCATTAGATTTGGGCTAATATGATCCATTCTATATTAATTATTTCATTACCATGGAGACACCACTTTTTGATATAATTCGTCTTAATAACATTATAATTATTTAGAATCTTCCAGAGTATATCAATGAGGATAATTTAAATCTCAAAAATTAGGAATGTTTCTATAATTTCTATATTTTATAATTATTCTTATTTATTCTTATACTCTTTATTCCTGATGGTAATGGAATTGGATAATTTTTGTTCTTCACTTTTTGGCTTTTCCAAGGATTATTTAGTTTATTAAATAATTATAAACCTATTTATATATCCTATTTATTATATTATTTTTCATTTGAATAACTTCCATGTCTTTATCAGCTATTTCCACTGAGTTTTCTAAATCTTCTTTAGATGCATGTTATTCATGATCTGCATTTTCTTGTTCTAGTTTTGAACACCCAACTAATCTTTCTTTAAGGATTGGTTTTTTTGTTCTGTCTCTAGTGTGGTATTTATGTTAATGAGCCTTTTTACATCTTCTTATCATCATACCCACATTTTCCCATGGATTAGGGATTATTTGAGATCGTATATATCTTTATTTTTTGGTTATATAATCTTTAAAAATACTTAACTAATTCATTAACTCCACTATTTTAGTATTAATATTTTAAACTAGATGTTCTTAATATTTATATATTAGGGATTTTGTTTTGGTATATAGAAAATAATGGGGTCTATTTTGATGAAAATGGTTCTCACTGTACATAAAATTATTATCTATATGTTTGAAGGATTTTTGGATGGGTGGTGGGTGTTGGTAGTGATGGCTTTGTTTCTAGAATGTGGGTTGTTTTTTGTGTCAAGTTTATACAGGTATACAATAGTTTTTTATTTAAAAATCCATAATAGACTTGGATAGGTTTCCTAAATCACAATTGTTATGGGAATTTAAATGTACTAATACATACTTGACAAATATACCATTGTCATACGTTAAAACATATTTCTATGAAAATATAGATGAGTATAAACTGTATACTTTTACAAGGGTTTATTCCTCCCTAACTAGTTTCTAGCCACTAGCCACATAAAACATGTTAGATCTCCCATTTTTTTTATAATAATGAATATTAATTATAATTTCACATTATATGTATTACATTATTTTGAGTTCCTCTCATTGATTTTTTTTGAGTTCTATGTATTCATTTCTAATAGTCGTTTTTCTTATAATTGTGACTTGTCTATAAAAGATCCTATAAATAATTCATCTAAATTATTTATATACTTATCAAGTCAGACATGATTAAATAACATAAGTTAGGGCTTCTATTATAGCACTTCATGTTTGTAGTTGGACCCATGATTCTTAATCATTTCTTAAAACACATTAAGAGTCTCTCTATATTATTATTTAGAGTAATATAATTCCTTCACGATTGCAGTCATTCTTGATGTTATGAATAATCTATTTAGTAAATTTATATGTAGTCCATCCTATCCTTGAATTTCTCCTAGATGAATATTTTACAACATTTACTTTTTTACTTTTTTAATTGGTAAAGGAAATTTTCTGTACTTCACTCAATCATTCACTAATCATCATGGTATAAAATTTTAGTATATATATATATAAAAACGTTAATATTTATATTTGTGTATTATTGTACAATGTGATAGAATTTAAGATGAAATTTAATTAATATTCTCTTTATCAAAATTCATTTTTAATAATATTTTTAGTGAAATTTGATTATTTTTAATAGAAAATAGATGTAATCCATGATCTATGAGGTCATGGTAATGGTTTCTATCTAGGATGACAAGCCTTGAGTGAAAACATCAGGTATAACATGATATTTATAGAGATATGTCATTGAAATATGGTTTTCAATTTAGGATCAAAGTATATTAAATGATACTAATATTTCTAAATCAAAATAAAATAACGGGTTAATAGCTGTTTAGGTCAGGTAATATTAAAATAGGTTTTTTTGGAATTACATCCCTGAAAATGGCACTATATTTTGATAGGTCACTAGTTGGGGCTTTTTAAAAAAGATAATTAATATATATTTTAAATATACAGTTAGTGTAAATCTATGGTTTTATCTTAGATAAGAGTGTAAAAAAGCTAATGTCACTTTTTTATTATAGAAAAGGTTTGTTTTTTGTTTTTCTTATTTTGGAAAATAATAAAACAAAATTAATAAACTGTTTGAAAATAGATTATGAGAATAGTAATTAGGTTAGGGTGGGGTTTCCACATTAAATGATATCATGGTACATTAAATGGATTTTAAATCACCACTTATTAATTGAAAAATTAAACACTCGTTCAGAGATTTAACAATAACCTTTTGTTTAAACTTGTGGTGGAGACTTCCATCATAGAATTACTAATTTGATAGTTAGTCTTCCTATGTGAGTAGATTGTTAAAAAATAATTAATATTATGACTTGAAAATACCCAATGATGTATCGATATTCCTAATTAATTTATATTGGAATCACTACTACCATATAGATGTTAACTATTTCTTAACACTCTCTACCTAAAAATACAAAATCCTTTTAGAAAAAAAAAATCATTAGTTGGTAAAAGATGAAATACATCCAAACTTGGTGGTAATGTATGAATCATATAAAACCTATAAACCATTTTTATTTATAGTAATAGAAAACCACTGAATCTAGAATCAATTTTTTGAGAAATATTTTTATTCAAAAATTCACGAGGACTAAAGCATTACAAGGGAATTTGTTTTTTCATCAATCATTAAGGAATTTCCCTTATATTCAAGTGGTAGTTGACATCATTTGGTAACAATATTACATTATATAAATAATAATAATATAAAATAATTCTATGAAACAAATATTAGTATAAATTATCAACCATGAACTCACAATCCAAGTCTTTTTCCCCCTTCAGCGGTGGTTTTATCATTTTTGTAGTTGTGATTTTCCCAACACTTTTTTCATGGTTAAACCCCAAAAAATATTATCTCATTATTATTTTAAAAATTATTATCAATGTAGTTACATGAAATACATATAATAACCCTATTTTACATGAAATATTCGAACTTCCATCTTGTTTTTTGAATACTCTATTTTCATTTTTTATCTATGCCATACACTCCCATTAATCACATGAATATTAACATTGATACAAAGGATTTATCATTTTGATTGGATGATATTCTATAATTATCCCCCATAGTATAATAAAATACTTCTATGAACATATTTATGGAAATATATTTGGTTCAACATGAATAAAAAATGCAAGCATAAACCATTAGGGTCACATGCACTCATGATAGAGGAGTGATCATGTAGTCAACTTTCCATGTGGTTGATTGGGTGCTCATGTGGTAGATTTAGTTATTTTTTGTAATTTGTAGGAATGGTATATGGATGAATTATTATGTTATTTCACTCATAGTCTTGGTTAAATTAGATGAACATTTGGTCGGTTGATTCCTTTATTGATTTTTGATGAATAACAAATTGAGCTTCTTTGTATTGTTTATTAACTATTACATGGTCAGTCTATTTCCTAGTTGTGTTCAGATGATCAACCACTTGGTAGTCATGTAACCTCATGATGGTATCACCATGGGGTTGATTATGGACTTAGAGAATTTTAATCCATGATTTATTATAAGGCTCTTCTCATGGAATGTGGATAAACTCCATGAATGCCTCATAGTCATTCTTATGAACTAACCTGAAATCTCTTTGAAAATCACAGAATTACAAAAACATATTCATAATTGATACCAAATGAATAATATATTTATCAATATATCCAATATTTAAACTTATGTTTTATTCTAATAATTCCAAATACCAAAATAATTATTTATTAATCTCATTTAATGAAATTTTTTTTTTTAAAAAAAAACCCTTATAATTTAGACATGTTAAAACAACAAAGTATGTCATAACATAGTAGGATTAAAATAATTAAAATACCTAATGTAATATATTTAATTATTATCTCAAAAAAACTACAAATTTCATCATCTAACGTAATCATATAAGCAACTCCAACTCTAAGTGGTGACTAACTACATCCTGATAAACTGCACCATCTCGGATTTTTGATGTACTCAGATTTTTTCCATGATTATAAACTCTTATAATAGTTACTAACAAATAGGTGAGAAATATGATCAACAATATAAATACTTATAGGGATCCAAATATATATAATCTTAATAGCTATAGTTTTATTAAAACACTCTGGAGGATAGATTTCCCAACCTAACTCTACAAAAATCTAACAAGGAACCCTATAATATATCTTATACATTCTATCTTCCTATATGACTACCCATTATGCTATATTTAATAAAAATTACCTATCATAAAATGAGAACCCCTGGACATTTTTAACCCCTACCTAAATAGATATATCAAATGAGTGTCTCTATCTAATAAAATTTTAATAGGAATATTATTCAATTGAATAACCTCTCATTTATATATAATTTTGCAGAAATCCCCAGAGCGTGTCACTATAACAGGTGAAAAATGAGAAGCCTTTTTCTATCAGACTATTATTACCCATACCAAATCATAAACCATAGGTAATTTCATTTTTCATATGTTAGTGTCCATGGTTACCTCACCCCACTTCTGAATGGGTATTGTATGTGTCTAAGGTAAACCAGATAAACTAATATAATCTCTATTTTCACCCCCTTATTAGTGAGGTAATGAGATACATGAACCTCATTGTACCTCCTTATTATAGGACACTAAATGGTGTCTTGAATTTATCATACATATTTATCATCCTTGGATATACAACCCATAGAGAGGTGTGGAATCCCAATATCAACTCCTACATCATAGAAGTAGCGACCATCGTGCTTCTATAAATATAAATCACTCCATCTGTATCCCAAATATATAGTGGAATAGGATATTTATCAAATAACATTTCCCATATAATGTAGTATCATGAGTCTTACCCTGGTCTAAATTTCACTTGGTCAAATAACATGAAAGTTATAATTATTGAACAAAGAACCCGCGCTACATGAAACTGGTGCTAATAAAAACATTAATTATATAATTTCATTCAAATGAACTGAAACTAAAATATTTTAAACATAAATAATTTAAAACATCACAATTAAATATTAATCCACCTATATTTCATGGTCCTTTGTCATTTTGTTTTTTATAATTTTGAAGAAAAATTAACTAAAATACCATATCATTCTCATCAAATGGAAATTTTTTCACTATTTTTAGAATCACTTAATATATAATAAGAAATTATCATATCCCAAAAAAATCAATACACAATCAATTCTATTATACATATTTTATGTGATACATATATTCACAAATTGGGGAAATGAAAACTTATGAAGGATGAGTTCAAACACGCATAAATGATAAATGTAAGAAATAATATTAAAAGTTTATAACATAGAGTAAAATGATAATGAATAATATGAAATTTATACATAACAAAAAAACATCATAACATAATTAAATTGAATGATGGATATATCTATAAATAAAAATTGAATTGAAAAGATCTCATGGATAACAATAACTTCCATAAAAATGAAATGAAAAATGAGAAATAGCTAATTCCATGACCTAAGAAAATAATTCATGATATTAGACATCGAGATCTTATCATTATGGAATTGTGTCTAGGAACTCCTTTTTTATTGCTAGGCATGCACCAAAAATATCCAAGCTAGTTTGTCTTAGGAGACCATTCAGTTCGTCATGTGTCTATTTATACCAAGACCAATCTATAGCTATTTATTTTCAATGTATTAATAATTTTATGTAATTATGTATATATATAAAATATATAACCATCATTATTTTATTATCAATAAACACATGTATTGGAATAATGATTATACAGATTTTCATTATTTCCCCAATCCATAAATGGATTGACTTACATTTAAGTATCCCTCAAACTAACACAATATATAGGACATGGAATATAGTTTAGGATATAACTTCCTTAATAAAATTTTATTTGTATTCTAGTTAAAAGCACTATAATAAATGGAAGGATGTATAGAGAGTTAATGTTGGAATGGAATTTGATGAAACATAACGCCTATAATAGATAATTATTTTGAAACACAATGGAAATAATCGATTTAAAAATGCTTCATACCATATAAGAAAAGAATATTAGAGGATTTATAAGGTAATAAAAAATACATATATTAATTATCAAATGAAAAAAGTGGGGAATATCATTCATATATCAATGAAGTAAAATTTATATTTAAAAACCCATACGATGATGGTAATGTGAGAAACAAAGGAATATGAGAGAGATATGATGATGTTTTGATATAAGAAAATGAAATATATTTATTAGAATATAAGTAAATTTGGTTTTGAAAACACCATATAAAATAAAATATAGTACACAATATTCATCATGACTCATGGAATTGAATGTTGAGACAAATAACACTTATGAATTTTGATACATCGAAAGAAAACCCCATGAAGGATATAATTTAAAATTTAACAAAAAATACTGTGAATAATGTGTGAATAATTATATAAAATATCAATGGTTATGTAAGTACACGATATAATAGGAAACTTGGTGTATAATATTATGATGTCTCTAAGAATTGAAATGTTTGCAAAGAATCCTTACAACGTCAGAAAGTTTTATTTTAAAACCCCTTGGAGGATAATATTTGAAATGAAATATAACATACCATGAATAATAGGATATTGTAAAAAAATACTAAATGAGATGTATATATACCATAATAATGAAAAAAAATCTTATAATAATAGGTATCTATCAAGTGGTGAAAAACTATGCCAAGAAACACTTATAGGTAACATAATATTTTATGGTAAGAATCATTTGATATTGAGGTTATAAGGAATAATTTTAGAAACCCATAAAATATTCCAGAAATAAAATATAATTTATTAGTTACCTGGAATAAATTAAACATATAACAATAGAGTTATTAAGAAATTTTCTAATATGAATGGAAGAAAAGTGAGTCTGCACGAACCATTAGATTAATTTCTAACATCCATTAATGTTTTGGAATCTATTTTATAAAGAAAAATAACATTCAAAAATAATTAAACAATAATTATTGACTTATTATATTATAATTATGTTATTTTTTATGTTCCCATAGTCTCAAATGATGTATTTTTGTATCAAATTTCAAGAAGGTGGATAGACTGACCCATACAGGAACTCCCCATAATTTATTGTTTGATTATAGATGTGAAATTGTTTATATTCACATAATATAATATAAAAATATGTATGATGATATTATTTATATGTTTTAAATGATTATACTAATATTTTATGTGCTTTTTGAAAATGATTAAATTCAAGATGACAAATCATACTTCATAGAGGTAGTAGTCAGCACAATGCATGGTTAATAATTTCATTTCCTGATAAATGAGATAAAATGAAGGTGGATTATAACTTTCCACTACATATTAAAAAATTATATTATATATTTCAATTTTATTTTTCATTTCAATCATAATAACTATAAAATAGTGGTAATGATGTAAAACTGAAGATGGTGCTTCGATGATGTTGTAGTCCACATAACACACTATCAATGTTCTTTTTTTTCTATGTGGTTATTAATGAATAAATAAGTATTAAAAAATTAATATAATAAATATTCTGTATAATAATGATTATGAGGTCATTATATAATGATGTTTTGTTTAGGTTTGGATGGAAAATTATAAGAAGAAAAGTTCGAGGATTAAGTAACACTCACACTGGTACTTGGATGTTTCTATGGGAAGTCTCCATAGAAATGAATGACTTGGGAAAATTAATTGAAAAAGAAGGATTATGAGATTGAGTTATCATTATAGGATTTATAAATTGTTATAGTATCTACAATAAATAAACGGGGAAGTGAATGGAATGAAGGGGTGAATGTCTCCCCTTCTTATGTTAATAAATGAATCTTCGGCGATCATCGATTATGTTTCTAGAATGGAATGAAACTATTCAAGAGTAAATGGTTTAGAAATATATATGGAAAGGAATTTGGTGCGATATTTCGTTTATAAACCATATAAATTTACTTCCACACATGTTTTACTTATTTTGATTGTCATTTTTTCATAATTTTGTTTTACTTCTACCATTTTTTACTGAAGTAACAAGTTTGTACCCAAGTATCATATTATTAATGGATGTATAAATTTACCCATATTAACAAATTTTTTTGTTATAAAACAAAATTTTATCTCTTTTTAAAAATATTCTATATCTAAATAATATTAATTTTTTTAAATAAAATCATTTTATATATTGAAATATTGTTTTCTAGAAAAACGTGGTTTTTGAAATTAACTGTTCTAAATATTATTTATTTTTTACTTACCATTTATTAGTAATAATTTATTTAAATATTGTCTTAAAAATTATATTAGAGTCCATTTTTGGATATATTTTTTTAAAATAATATGTAAATATTCCCCAATATTAAAAAATAGTTCATTGAAAATAAGAATTTCAGGCTTATCATGCTCAAGAACATTAATCTTAGCAATTGTACTTTAAATCCCAAAAATGAAATTGAATTTATTATATAATATTAATATATTTATCTAAATAATGAATTTTTTTAAAGGTTGGGGTCGAAGCCTCATTTATTATTAAAGCAATGAAAAGACCTCTTTAACTGGGTAGAGGGAGACCCATTGCATAGTCCGAAGGCCCAATGGGAATTTAGCCCATTACATTGCTCGTAGGCCCTTTTTTGGCCCAAATCCCATTCGGTGAAAATTAATTCTACAGTACCCATGCTTCTACCGAACTACGCAGTACCCGCTGCTGCAATAGTACCCTTCCGTCGATACAGTGACTTGCCATCGCTACAGTTCCCGTCGTTGCTATAGTGCCGCCACTACTACAGTATATTACAGTACTCCAACAGTACCATGCACCCAATGGGTTTTGAACCCCCATTTTTCATTATAAATAAGGGGTGCTTACCACTAATCCATGCCCCAACTACATAATCTAAATTATGAAATAAATTTTATTGGATTGAATTTATATAACTATTGATAATTATTTTTTAGTATTGATGAATAAGTCATTTTTTATAAAATATTACTTATGCTTCCAAAATGATATATATTCCTTTTATAAATAAATGCTAGTAATTTTAAATGATTTATTTTGTATTTATATATTACAGACAAAAATTTCAAAAAAAATTGTGTCCATATTTTTTAATTTTAATTTAATAAAAGTGATAGTTTTAACAAAATTGGTAATTTTCACTATTCACCTAAAACCCAATGTTTATAATATAATCATAAAAAATCCATAATAAACTTATGTTAATATTATAAATCCAAATTTTAATTTATTTTTATTGAATTAAAATTATAGAATATATAAATTTTGTTTTTTAATATGTAATATAAAGAAAAACTATTTTTTAGATAATTAATTTTTTCCCCTTTAAGAGTCAAAATTTGAAATGTGTAAAATACATGTAATAAATACATTATCATGATAACTAATAAATAGTTATATCAAACAAATTTATTGTTATTTATCTCCAAAATATCAATGTTTTTGATCTATGTGTGCGATACCCACTGTTATTAGTCGAGGTTGGTGATTCCACTAGCATAGATATCCTATCCATTTCAACGAGCATTAATGTATCTCTTATACCTTTTCTATTATACCATAGTTGTTTATGTTTGGATATAAATTCATCTAGAGAGAACATTAGTTAACCAACATCTTTTAAATGTATTGAAAAATTGGCTATATAAGAAATACTTCTAATGTAACAGCCCAACCCGGGTTCAACATACCAGTACCCTAAGAAGGGTGTTTACATGACCATATGAATTCCTCCCTATATACCAAAGGCTTAAAACATATAGTAGTAGTATAATATATAACATGGAGACGTTTTACCCACTTTATCAAAGAAGAAAAATTGTAGAAAATAAATAAATAATAACCAATTATATAATCAAAACGAAAAATCAAGAAATAATCAAATACAAACCAGTAATACGTGTCAAAAAAATGGGAAAACAACACAGAAACTAAAACATTAGATATGTCATTCCATATACGACATAGGTGTCAAATGAAAAAAAATTCAATATGCGCTGACACTCCTAAGAGGGTCCCTGCACCATGTATGCTTCACCCATCAAACCTTGATCCCAACTCTACTATCTAAAAAATTGTTGTTCCCTTATACTGTCATGAAAACATGTTGTCTATTCATATACCAATCATGAAACCCAAGTAGGCTGTGAATGAAACTAAGTAGGCCAATACCAATGGAATATAAAAAAATATGGTCTGTATTAGTTTACAAAATTATATAATTAATAAATTAAAAAATAATTATATAGTTATCATATTTCATTATTCTTTAATTTACCACAAAATTTAAACGGGTTCATGATGTCACCCTAAACGTAAACACCTAATTCTTCCCAAGATGATGTTCTAACAACACCAAATCAATAAAAAAATTCATTATAACATGGGTTATTATGGAACATTTAATTCTAATTCATGTCATGACTACATTGAACCATAGTCAAATGCCATTATTTTTTGGTAAAGAACATCGTGTCTAGCACCCCACGGGTATTTAAAGCATTAGTACATGTCTCAAAACTAATTTTTGTCACCAATGTTAATTTTTTTTCATCATTACAAGTCACACACACAAATATAAGTCAATTATATGTGGGATCCATCTAGGTCCCTCACACTTATATCACATATATCACAATACAACATAAACCATAATTTCCTATACAAAAAGTTTAAGAATCACTAAATTTCTTACCAAACATTCGAATTAAAGTGTATATATTAAAGAAATAAAAAAAAATTCATCAATTTAATTCATATTGAATAATATGAAAATTTACCATAAAATTATTTATCGATATTTAATCAGCTAAACCATTAACCTTTTATTGTTGATCTCACAAAAAAATTAATTTACATTAATAAATCAATTCAACATCCCATTAATAAAGATATTTAAAAATTCCATTTACAAAATTTGATTTCTCATGTTCAACAAATTTCATTATAACTTAGAAATTCAATTAATATATTCAGTTTTGAATACAATTTTTCAATAATGATTTTTAAACGTCCCTACTACATACATAGAATGATAATTTAGAACTATTGGAATTGAAATCTATACCACCAACCACAATTTCATTTATGAAATATTTCCCAACAATAAAACTAAGTTGATGTGGAATGGTCTTATAAAAAATAATATAATAGATGTAGTACCAAAACCAAGGATAAAGACCAACCCACAATCCCAATGTTTTCAAATGGATCCACTGCTTCATCAGAGGAAGGGGGAAAAGAAGGAAACCAATTCAAAAAAGGAATTATGTGATTCAAACACTAATCTTCGATGATTAGAGATGAATTAATCACTCCAAAATTTCTTAGACTCGTCATAGGGATGATAAATAGAAGGATATATAAATGAATGAAACCTAAATGAACCACATAAAAACATTTAATTTCCTTGTGGGGGAATTAAATATTATGTAATTCCATAAAAGTTGTGTAATTTATTTTAAGGATTTATTTTAAAACTCTCATTTCCCTAGGTGATTCTACCCTAATTAAAAATTTAAATGTTGTGTAACCAATAAACAGAGCATTTAAATTTTATATAGACTATTTTTTTGTCTAAAATTTAACTTTGAAGATCTGAACTACCTCAAAAGACTCCCTAACCAAATAAACCCTTTCCCACCCTAGAAAAAATTATAATTCTCAAAAGTAAACATACCTATAAAATAATTGGATATTAAAATCTCCCCAACTTATAATATCTCATCCTTGATATATACTCCCAAGAATCTCTAAGGTTATAATGTATAAAGTGTGAGGCACTGAGCCGACATATCTTCTTATCTCTCCTATGTTTCCTCCTGAACAAGTATAAGTTTCTATAATACACAAACTATCTCCATATTCATTCACCACAATTCCTTCTCATTGCAATACATGACACATATTAGATGATTCATAAAGAAAAAATAAATATCATGCTAAATATAATCAACATCAATCACATGAGATGTTTCTGGGGATACTTTCAGAGCTGTGAAACATGAAAAAGATCATACATAAGAATATACATATTTTGAAAATCAAATCGGTACACCACTAACACTATTATATAAATAATCTAAAAACACACGTCAAACATGGGTGGTGACTTTCACTTATTCCAAACCCTTTGGTTACCAAATCAGGGAAACATTTGAAGGAATAAAAAATCTCCCACTATAAACTCATGGGGTCACTGATGCCTATCAGCATACAACTTCAGCCAACTTCCAGCCATTTTTCCATAGGAAATAATGTCCCCAAGATGGTTAATTACTGGGGGTTGAAATCCATACAATCATTCGAATTAGGTTAATTATTTAATAATGTTTTATAATTGGTCTTTAAATAGAACCGGAAACAACCATTGGTTTTATATCATCGAGGGACATGATTTCCATGGGTGGGATCTTGTTGGCGAGTTTAGCCAATGATGCTTAATAACTCAAATTGTTTTATAGGATGGGAGTTCTGGATAATAAAATCTTTTTTGGGGGACTTTTTACATATTTTGGGGATATATTATATATTTACAATATTTTCATGAATCTTTTGTCAATCCCCATGTACAACATGGGACACCCTTGAATGAAAAATCAATTATTAGTATGTATAGAGATTAGAATCATTTGTATGTATCTGAGGTTCTTCACCAATAGAGATATTTGTATGTATATGAGGTTCTCCATGGGTGGTATCCTCTTACGCACTGATTTGAGATTCTTGGGTTATTGTTACGACAATGATGGTTTTCTAGCCACATATTAGGGAGCTCTAGAGTGTGTCATCATCCAGGGAGACGTGAGTTGTTTTGAGGTTGGGATGAAACCCATGTGATGTGATTCCTAATTATCCTAAGAAAAGGTATCAGAACACACGTGCTTTGATGGCACCTATTAGGGATAATCATACCATTTAAATTCATGTGATAAGGACCAAACCGTGCAGTTTTTTATAATGTAGCCATGACATCTATCCAGAATATTCCTGGTCAAGGTTTGGTGTGGGACTTTTGATAATGAATCCCTTGTAACCTATAAGGGATACGAATTTATAGGATAAATTAGACCATAATAGGAATGTGGTAATGATAAAACTGGGTTAATTTGGGGTCTTGGGTTTGTTCCACAATGAGGCTTCCAACATATCTCTTTTTGGATTGGAATCAATGCCCAAAATTTTTAGTTATGAGGGATCACTTCTATGGGGGAAATATAAAGGTTTTATTCATATGGGAGTGCGATCCTTGGAGATGATAAACTTGGTTCTTAATCCTAAGGAGGCTTCCCAGATATGTGAGTTTGGCACCATGAGAAATGACTTATCCCATCGTAATACAGATTTTTTCTTCTGGGAAGACATTAGATAAGCATGCCAGGATTGTTTGATGTTTGTTTGGGACATAATCTTGAAGATGGTTACCTGAGTGAGTTATTTTGATTTGGTTTTAGTGGTAATCCTATAGAGGATTCCCACATATTAGTATTTATTGGGGATTATACCAAAATAAGAGGCATGTTGATGAGTTGATACATACACTTGGAATTTTTCCCATGGCTAGTTTCAATTGGGGCTTACTCCAAAAGAGGATTCACATGGTGTATTTGTGGATATTATTTTATTCTTACTCCTAAAAAATATTCCATTGAATTGTTATGATTGGGGCTTAATCTTGAAGTGGATTCCCAAATGTTTTTTTGATCTGGTGGATATCAAAACAATCATTAGCCTCTAAGCCGATATGAGTTGTTCTTGGTGTGAGAAAAAAGTTGAGATAGATGATCGAAGAAAGAACACAACATACATTCCCCTTTGGATAGATACATGACCTTTTGGTAATATTCTTATGGATATATTATTAAGTAAGCTGATAGAATGATTCGGGCGAAGTAGTTTTTCCAAAACCATGCACATGATGTTGTGTATGTCATGATCATGGTCGTACCCTAAGCCCATGCATGTCATGCTGAGACGTGATTGACTTTTAAAAACAATAGGAATCCCATGATCGTTGAAACCAATCTTCCATCATCCTCCACTAGTGGGAGAAGCTAAGTGTTTCATAAAATAAAAATCATATTGAATGTGCTCATTCACTCCCTCATTTCATATATATGATAGTATGGTCTAGCAACCCATTCAAACACGAACCTTGGGGGAAATCCAAGAGTGTGTGAAGCCTTATATATGATTGAATAATGGCTCAATCAATATGGTATTCTATGGAATTGGTTATGCTGGACTAAAGAAATATATCATTCTATATTTAATGGAAAATAAAGCCTGATCCTCACCAAACTTTCTGGGACCAAAAGGATTTGGGTAATAGATACGACAAGGGAAGAACATGGTCTTGAACCAAGTATCTGAGACATGATTCTCACCAACACTATGCCAAGTATCCAGGTCAACATGATTTAATGAATTAAAATACACATGCACCATGATGATCGTAATTATATGGTAGGAAAAATGCAAGAAACATATTACAATAGGAATTTAAATCTAAATAATAGACACACTAGTGTTCTCCACTTCATGGTATTTCTAGTCTAGAGTCTTCGGTAGAGGACTGAAATAAGTCCCATCAGGTGTGGGATCCAATGGTGTAGGAACCCTTCAATTGGTGGATAGTAAGAGGGAAAAAAGGTGGGATCATGCAGGTAATTTATTTTGAGGGAAGAGGTGCCTCATGTAGGGACTCAGTAGAATTGGAAGTGCTTAGTGTAGGGGGTACAAGACAACACGACCTGGGTATGCATTATCCAATGGGACACCTGGGTAACATCACATAAGAAATTATTTATCCTAGGAACCAAGAGTCTCTTTATTTGTCCTTGTATTGGTCAAATGTAGCTCCCTGATTGGGGAAAGGGGCCATGCATATGTGTTTATTTACTTGGTGAAAAAAGAGTCCTCATGCAGAGGTCTTGTGTTTTAGACCTTGGAGTTACTTGGATATCAGTTATCCCATTGAATTATCTGTTCTCTCTAGTTTTGGAGAGCTACCTGGGGGTTTTTGGGGACCTGGCTGAAGGAGATTCATGACTAGTGATTGGAGGATTCTTCTCATTTTCTAGTCATGGAAATGAGTATCCCAAGGATCCTATTTGTAGAAACATTGGGTACTTTGTCCGAAGGATGTTTCCTACATAGGTATGTTGCAGAGGTCCTTGGCACAGGTGTTCTGTACTGGGGAGACCTTCCATTTAGTTCCACACGAGGGGGGGCATTTATTTCAATGGTTTTAGGGAACACACTAATTTTGGAATGTATATTTGATTCACCAAGGAGTTTCTTAGTGCTTGACCATGACTAAGGTACACTTCATAATGTTTTCACTCCACCTGAAAAATGAATTGTCAAAAATCCCCCCCCCCCCACCTTGATTTTATCCGATCAAAAAAGGGTGGTATAGTCCTAAGGTCGAATGAGAATAATATAATGATGGGTGTGTCAAAATATTATCCAAGTTTTGCATGGAGGTATGTGGTGTAGGTGTAGTGTTTACATTCTCGATACAGGATAGGTGCTCAGGTTCCTAGTGTGAGCCAGCAGTATTGATAAATACACCTTCTCCATTGATGTCTTCCATTAAATTTGTGTATGTGAATTTCTCTCTCACCGCACAACTAGTCTTATCAACTCTGTTACACTTCTATTTTCACGATGGTCTCCCGATGAGTTTCCCAAGGTACAACAACAAGATCGATGGTGCTTTACATGGAACCTGGTTGAAGGGATTTTACATGCAGCCTCATCGAAGGGGATATTCATAGAACCAATTCAAATGGGTAATGAGAGTTCATTCATTTTATTAAATTTGGAATACTTACAAGTCCAAATTTTATACTTTCTATGTCAATATGTTCTCTTAATGGGAGAACATGGTTCCTTATTGTAGGTTCTCAATGGTTTCCCTAATGAATTAGACAAAAAAAGTTTTTTCACATTCCTTTAAGTTGATCAAAGCTATTGGGATAGAGTAATACAATGGTATTGAGTCTACTCACCAAAATCTAGAGAATCATTTTCCATCGTACCAATGTGAGTAGCCACAAAGTGATTACCTACCATTGTATTATAACAGACTTTTGAGGGATGCCATTATTACCAAGGATTGAAGTTACATTCCACCATTTTCATTTGAGATGCATATCAACTGACCAACTTCCCACATCTCATATAGGGGTTCTTATTTTAATAATGGTACAGTTCTTATTGGTTTTAACATGCATCACAATGGCTGAAATTAAGACCTGAAGCCACACATTATTGAATTGAGAAAACATTGTTATTACCTAACCTACTACACTTATTAAAAACATTTAATTCATGGTTATATGTTGGATAGGAATATCCATTCAATTTATAGAGTCAGTATAGAGTGTATTTGAGAATATTGGATACACTATAGGTTTACAAAATTTAAAAAAACACTACAAAACGTCTATATCTATAATGATATGTGTGCTGAAAAAATCATTTCCTAAAATAACACAGATATAATCCCTGAATTATTAAGATGATGGAATTTGTAGAAAAATTCCATTCACTTGATGCATGGTGATGTTTGCATTAGCCTGTGGGATTTCTAAAAAATTTATGGAGCTCACATTCATAGGGGAATGTATGATGAGTTCAACCCACTAAGAAAAAATGGGATGATGGTGAAATGAAACCATAATTGTACCAAAGTCATTTCAATATGAAGATGAAATTAAAAAATTATGCTCTATGTAGGTGTGATATCTATACTACAAAATGTATGAATGCCATTATACAGTTCATAGATGAATGTCCCACTTGCGCACCTCCAATTGTATATCCCACCGCAATGAATGAGGGTGACCATAGAAAATATTTTCCTACTCTACAGAAGAGACTATATAAATATTGGGAATATAAGGTAAACCCCGTGGTTGATGTGTGAAATTTCATGGCTAAATTTCATGAAATGTGGACCAAAATTTATCTATAGTTGACCCTGAAGTTCAGTTTCATGGTGAGGCTTGGTACTATATTTATAAGGGACAAAATGATATAGTGGAATAACATAGTGATGGATTCCCTTGTCCTGGATAGGATTTAGCATTTTTTTTATCCATACATACAATGGTATGGACCTGTTTAGAATTATGTTGTTGTTTCATGTGTTTTTTGGTGTAGATCCCATCACACATTAGTTAATATATAGTGTTGAGTCTAGTTGAAATCCCCTATAGTCAATTCAACCCCTTTGCTCAAGTTTTCTCTCTAATTCAGTATAGGAACATTATTTATGATTATGTTCTAAGGTTTCCAAATGTGATATAGGAATTTAATATATATTTTTAATGCAACTCACTAAAAAATAAATTTAATAATTATGGAATGGATGATAATTATGTGTTGAGGTTATACACGGTAGCATTCAGCTATAGAATATTGGTGGAACAAATTGAACATGAGATCATCCACAAGGAATATGCTTCGTATAAATTTTCCCAATTGTTTCAATTTATTTTACATTCAATAAATTGTTCCCATAGGCATATTAGGTTTGAGATTCATCTGACTGTAGCTCGATAGCATTAGATAAGGATGTTCATGGAGGTAACTAGAATTTCAATAATATTTCCTGCATCAGACATATCAATTGGGCTAGAGGCTAGTAATTCCGAGACATGGATCTCTTCATACACTCAATAGTATTTGAAGAGGTAATTCATAGATTCAAGGCCATGAGAACTATTACTCATTTTATAAGTGTTAAAAATGATTGATCTGAAGAATATGATTCCAACATTCCAAGGGCTTTAAAGAGATATTTAGAAATGATCATAAAGGTGGATAGGGTTGAGAACACCATACCTACTACAACATGATGGTAAAATCATTTTAATCTAGAGGATACTCATGATCTATCCCCTCATACTTCTATGACTGAAAAGAGTCCTGAAAAATCATGCTAGTCAATGATTGTTGGGCCATCCTCACAACCAACTATAATAAATAAAAATTATGTTTTTCCCTTAGAGAGATGAAATTGATAGTGTGTAACTCATGAAGTATAAGATTACTAGAAGATTCTCCAACTTCAATTATGAATCCTAGAGTTGTGAAATATTAGTTCACCATAAGATATCCACCATAAATGTAATTTGGTTGAGGTTGAGAGGTACATTCACGAGTTAGAGGCTTTGATATATGTAAAGGATGATCATAACCCATCAAAAAAATTTAGTTTCAAACATTTTGGATAGAGGATTACATGAGAGGTAACTATTTATTACAAGGATGGATGGGAGATCTAACTCAGTCATACAGTTGATTTTTTTTTCCTCTTTCCCTTTTCTTCTCTTCCATCCACCATAATTAATATTGAAGGGATTTAATTTTTATGTTCATATTAGAAGAAGGTGAATAAAATATTAAAGGAGTAGTAAGAGATGCGCTCGTGGTTCCAATGTATGGTTTCATGGGAACTCATATTGAGGATGTTTATGAGGTCATTGGTTCCCCAGAATTATTCCAAGGCCAGAGGACCATTATGGAGGAGGTGGTGTTGTGAACCCCTTGACTGTCACCTCAATTATCTACTACCGAGTGGAATAAGATGGATATTTATCCATCTCAAGAGAGTATGTGAAAGATGGCATTAAATTTGACCTCACAAATGTGCTTCAATATGTCTTCACATTTTCACCTAATACTGTGGATTACTTGATATACTCTTTTTGATCATACATCTATTTTATAGAATCCACATAGTTTTCCTCCCTTATGGTTTTGACACTGATCCTTCATGGATTTAGTATGATTCCCTAGGGGAAGAATGGATATAGGCTGATGAATCCATTATTAGAATGGATGAAGCTTCCATTGATGAGGTTGTGTCTTCTCCCAGTCTTGAATAGTGGGGAGAGGCCTAAGGTAATTTTATACATGATATCTGAGGTATCATTCCCATTTTATAGGATTCCTATCCTCATGATATTTTGGATCCATTTCCCACACCATAGGGTTTTGTGATAGTCAACGTTGATCTCATTTTCACCTTAGAAGGATATGATAAGGATCGTAGAAGGTCTAATAAAGGGTTTGATGATGACCCTGACTCTATGAGGGATGAAGTTGTTTTACTAAGTAATCCACAGAGGTTATCTATGGGTGATCCAATTTGGGTGCTGATAAATGTACCTCAGATACCCCTGATGATGAGAAAACTATGAGGATTTATTCCATACAACCTGAAATGATAGAACCAATTAATCAAGACATTTAAATTATATTATCCCTTATAGAATTTTGGGATTTAAAAAGGGAATTGTTTGGATGATAAATATACCATTCCTTCATTTTACAAACACAATTTATAATATTCCACCTCATGCTTCACATTATTGATCAACTTATGTGGCTTTATCTGTAGAGACTATCTTAAGGAACATCATGAACAAGACATCTAAGTCCACCGTTATCATATTTTCTAGGGAGTGATAAATGATAATAATAATGGGGTATATTATCAATATCCATTGAACCTAAATATTGAGAAAATGAAAGAGGATTCTCCCCATCAAGATATTCATGCCCAAAGAGTAGAGTTTTAGGTACATGAGACGTATCAATTCCAAAAGTTGACCCAAAATAGGTGATTGATGTTAGCTATTTTCATTTCTTCATTGATTTTATTTCATGTTGACCTTATGGTGTCAACGAGAAATGTCACATATTATCCAGTGTCATCAGATTCAATGATTGAGATTGAAACAGGTGATTCCATTCTAGCTCCACTAACATCAGTAGGAAAACTGAGGTTATTTTGGAGGGAGAGAAACAAAGAACACATTGAGTGCATTGATTTTAGATTATTTCTTCCCCCCTAAGAGTGTCTCTTAGTCTGATCTGGTGACACATGAGGCTTTCCAAATAGAACACGTTTTGGTCTAGTACGATATCTGGAAGATAATTAGGGAGTCACAACATGAATAAATTTCATCGTGACTTAAGAGAATCCCATTAAATATTGTATTATTGGGATATGGTAGATTTAATTACCCTGAGATCTATAATGTTGTGAAAATGATCATCTAAAAGCTGGTGGGGGAATGATGGTAATGACATGCCAAGGTGGAGGTGGTGGGAAAATCAAACGAACTTAGAGCTATTGTGATCCATGCTGAGGTGAGACACTCCATGAAGGTGGAGGAGTAACGCGATCCCCTATATAATAGTTATCTCCACTTAATTCTCCTATAAGAGGAATTAAATGCCTCAAAATAAGTAGTAGTCCAACTCCATTAATCCTTGGTAAGGGATTTGGCAGAAAAAAGTAGAAATGTTGGTGTAGATCAGTAGAAGCACCATAATGATTAAGAGAGTATAACCACTCAAATGGATAAGCTATATGAAACTATAGATATTTCTCATTGTTTAGATCAAATTTACAAATCCTTTGTTGAGGTCAAATGACTTTTATGATATTTTTTATATCAAAATTATTTGACAAAAAATTTTTGATGAAGACCAAAACAAAGATTTTTTCCTTGAAGGTTCCAAAATTCTTCAGATAATACCCCCCCAAAGGTAAAATTTTAGCTCTGATTTTGTGGTTTCCATATACAAAACAAGATATTCATGATTAGAGTATGTCTCTTATAAGGATAAAATTCACCCCTGATTGAATTTGTTTTGTGGACTACATTATGTAAATCTAATTTGGGCATCAAACAACATAGATTATATTGGTATCCTTTGGCTGGAAAGTCCATTTTTTGGGATACATTATGAAATTCCACCTGGGGTGTATTACATCATTATTATGAAATGAAGTTATTGTGTATTATAACATTATATTTTTGATGACTGAAGGGAGTTTATGGATATTTGGATTTCTCAATTGCACATTGAGTGGGTTTTCTAAAGGGATGTGTCTAAGAACAGAGAGAGAATATTTATTTGTATTGTATATGAATTTAAAACCGATCCTGTACAAATTTTTATCGATTGAAGTAGTGTGCATTTTTTTTAATGATTTTTGTTTCGGTTAAATACTATTCTTAATATTGTATAAAAAAATTTGTAGTTTAATGTTGTGCATCCTGGAAATTAACGTAGCAGTTTATTTTCTTAAAGAGAGTACATTTGGTAGTGAATTTTAATGTTATACAGTAATGAATTTATGTTATGAAATTTAAATTAATACAAAAAGGATGTTATGGGGGATATGATTTAGTGTATATCTCTTTGACCTAAAGTATAATGATTCAACCATTCTGGGACATTTTATTGGAAATGTAACATCATATTTATGAATGAGGTTGGAAATACTCTAAGGTGTAATACGGGGCTTTTTTTATTTAAAATGTAATTTTCTAAAAAAAATATGGTGATAGAGGTTTTCTCTCCCGAGGATGGTGTTATCCCTAATTGAAAAACCAATTTGTGGGATACATAATGCAATAATTAATACAGATTTCTATAGCATATCCACTAGAGTAATAATTTTTCTGAAAAATATGTTTCCTAGAATTATTTATGAAAATAAAACTATGGTGTATTACATCATATTCGGGAAAATAATTTATCAGTAAAATGATCATTCTATCACTAATGTCCAAAGGATGTTTATAATGATTCAAATTTCTCAATCACAAGTTCTGGTTTTTGAAGGAAAGTACATAAAAAATATGGGTGGAGTGTTTTATGTAAAAATTAAATGAGAATTATAGGAAAAGGATTCCTATGATGTTCTAAGCTAGCAATGAGAAACACGGTCCCTATAGTTATAGGTCATTCTCCTTGGACTGTAAAATTATTGAAACGATAGGTGATATGTGGCATATCCAGCCAATATCGCTCCGTCATTCATCAGACATGAGGGAGGAAATCATAAACCATGTTCTTTGGGGTCTTCATATTTATGATAAATGATATATGACAAATATTTAGGGTATGACTGTAGACAATTTTTAATCATGAGTTCCAACAAAATTCCATCAATGATTACAAGGTCAGAAGTTGCTTCTCCCAACGTCGAAGTTATCGCTGGTTGAAAAACCTATTTTCTGGGTTGTTCTATGCTATGAAAAAACAGGGGTATGTTATACCATAGTCAATAGTGGAATATTTTGGATGAAAACCCATTTTTTGGAATTCTTTAGGCAAATAAAACTAGGTTTTGATACTACATAGTTAGGTAAATGATTCCCCATGTTTCATACATTCTATCACATAGAGCTAGATAATGATTATGAAGATTTGAAAGTGTCCAATATTATGAGTATGACATGTGGATGGGAAATTTCAGAGAAAAAATAAATAATTTGGACAGATCTTTTCCATTAATTTTTAATTCCCTTTTATAGATTTGACTCACATGTATAAGGGGATATATTTGTTTCCTCATTGGACCCCAAATGATTGGACCCAAATTAAGAGGTCCTGAAAATATCTATGTTTTTAAAAAGCATTGGTAGTAGTCTTCCTTACCCTATGGCTGGTAATTGGACATGAGTCCTAGGAATCACTATGCATCTCATTAAAAAGATAATCAAGTCATAAATAGTTATTTAGGTACCATGCAGTTTAAATTCATGCGGTCAAGAGATTATCCTTCTAGTATAACATCATGTGGTTAGAAAAAATGTTTTTTGGAATGTATAGAAATGGAATAATATAGATAGGATAGGGAATATAACTTATGTGTTACTATGTATATTTTCAATGAAAGAATCAATCCACTCATAATTCTAAAATAATGATCCCCCACACTGATTGAATTCATGTCTAGAGTTATTGGGGATTTTCTAATAAGGTATTATGTTTAGTGTGAGAACCCATATTGTATCCAAAAATGTATTCAAATTTTAACATGGGATTGTGTGGGAATATGTTGTATTATGCTACATTTGGGTCTAGGATTGATGAACTGATCCTCACAATGTATCTCATTAAAATGAGAATTCTTCCAAACTATGTTCTTAGGGAAATCAAGTACTTTATTTTCATATGATGAGGACATTTGGTGTTAATTTTACAGTCATTCTATGAAGATTGTGGTAACCCCAATGTGAGTTGGCATTCCTTAATTCTAAATGGAGTCCTTTTACCAGAACTCTTAAGCCCACATGAGCTCTGCTCGTTGTGAAAGAGAAAGAGAATCATAGGATTATTAAACATAACAAATGCAATAAATATGGAAGATTGGGGAATTTAATTAATGCATTGGTTGGGCTAGGATATCTAATTAGTTTAATTGTATGTGGTGAGGATGAAGATAAACCTTAGTGAATGAACCTAAATTTTGTGTCTGGACCCACGGACATAAATAGAGGAATCATTACATGTCTCACATGAATAAGAATCAAGAAACACAACGTTCTTTGGGAAATATGTAGTTTAATGTAATGCAACAAGGATGTGAGGTTCTGGACATGAAAATGTGTATTTCGACTGGACTAGGGTATAGGTATCGGGTGTAATTACATATCTTGTTAAAGAAAGAATCAATCCATATGTATTTATTAGAATCCCTTGATGTATAATGACATGAGTCAATGATGAATACCATGCAGTTTAAGGTCTTATTATAAGGATGTGGGTCACTTGATGTGAAAGGATTGTTGTTTCTGGACTAAGATATTGGATCCAAGTGTCACTACATTCCTTTCTGTAAAATAAATCAATCCAATAATATTTCATGGAATTTACTCCCCACATAAATCAGGCATTGACACTAGGAAAGGGGATTTATTATTTTTTATAGTGATTGATGGCACTGAAAAAGGAATTTAGTTGTCATTATGCATCCCGTTGTAATGGGAATCAATCCATGTGACAAAGAAATGTTCTTTGTGCAGATATGACTTATACATAGGGAAAAGGAAGGGTCTTTTCATTTCCATAATTGTGGATAGACCCTAGATAAAAGATCTAGGTGTCACTATGTATCATAGTTGAATGAGAATAAAGAGACACACATTTCTTGATTCTATCATTTAGTTTATTTTCATATGATGAGGATGTGTTAGTTTTGGGACATATTATCATAATGGGCTTGAAAATTACAGTACATTATGGCAATGATATGAGTGGGGATATTTCATAAATGTTTCCTATCATTTAACACCCATGTTTAGAAAATAGGGTATCTTGACCTGCCAAGGTGTTAGATGGATTAATTTGGGACATATAAATCAGTTGAAGGCCCATATTTGAGGGTTCATGAGGTGTTTCTGAGACCACAGCATTGTGGGGGTTACATAACAAAGAAGGAGAGGGACGTTAACCATGAATTTTATTGTAATTTAGTGAGGATGAATAATTTCATGTAGTATTAGGTCATAATAATAGTGTAACACCCCAAGATTTCATAGTACGTTATTTGTTCAAATAAATTCAATAACTTGCACTACACACAACACAAGGTTCGAGTGCACCACAAGATTACCAAACTAGCCATTCCAAAGCAGTTATGAATAGTATTAATTGAATATTGAACTATATATAATCCATATAATTTTAGATTCCATATTATGAGTTTTTAGACATAATGTAAAAACAAATTCATTTTTTCAGATAAAAGAAGTATTTATTTCAAAAAATGAATTTTTACCACCTTTTAATGTTGAACCATTTTTAAATCCAATATTTAAAACTTTTATATATTCTATTTGACATAATAAACTTATTCTATAGAATAGGTACATAAGAATTTAGTTTCAATAAATTTTTGTTGTTTACTGATAACTTTCATATTTGGGTGAATAGTGAAAAATACTATATTTTAACTAGAAACAACTTTTTTAATCAAAATAATTTATAGTGTTAAATTATACATTTTAATGGGTTGTAAGTATAAATAGATTATATTTTTACCATTTAATCCAATGTTGTTCATTGTATGTTATTTCACTTTGAGATTGGACATAAACAATTGTCAATATTTTGATAGATATTGTTTCTTAAAAATATTCCTTTTGGTTTTGACAATGAGAATTAATTTTAAATTAATAAATGAAACTACATTGTTTCGAATTTGGTAAAACAGAATTAATTTTTTAATTTAGATTATCAAAATTATCTTAGGGTGAATTTTTGATATTTTTCTGAAAACTTTCAATATTTGATGAATAGTGAAAAACACTGAGTTATTGTTTAAAACCGACATTTTATATAACTAATTGTTTATTAAATTTAAATTTATTTTAGTTCATAATAGATACATAATACCTATATATGTTCAATGTAATTCATTGAAGTCATATTTTAATAATATTAGATATATAAAACCTTATTGTACTTTTCACCGCCTTTTGCCTGCATCCTAGGAGAATTTTCAAAATCACATAAAACATAATTTTATCACATCTATGAGTATAATTTGGAATATCCTAGAGACACGGTTAATATCAATGAGTAAAATGTGGTTCAATAAGATAAAATAAATATTTTGTGAATTGTATCTTGGACTTTTATTTACTGTGGTTAAAGATAAATAGTGTAATTCTATGAAAAAAGAATATTGTAATAAATGAAAATTATGTTAACACATGTCCTAACCTATTTTATACATAATGTATTACCATGGGCATCCTTTGTTCAATTTTGGGACCCCATGGAGTCACATATGAATGATAATGACACTTTAGAAAAATTAATTTAAAGTAAAGGCAAAATTGACCTAAACAAAAAAATAATTTATTAATTAATTTTTATATGGTGTTATATTATTAATATTTTTGACTATAAATATTAATTGTAAATATAAAAATATTTCCTACATTATGGTATTTTATTTATAATTTTTAGACATTATATAATTTAATTTATTTATGACCCAATGATGATGGAAGAATTACCTAATTTATCAAATATTAAAATAATTGATATTTTAAATATACAAATAAATGTAATATAAGATTTTTAGGCATTCAACTAGTTTTATAGGTTAATATGACATGTTATGTTTGATTAAATGTATTTATTTCGTAGTAATAATGTTGTTAGGACTTGAAGAAAAATAAATTATTAAATAATCTCAAAAATGACATAAATGAGTTTTTAAAACAACTAAAATATTATTGGTTGATATAATATTACTAAAAGTATATGGTTCGGCCAAAAGGCCTAAATAATATTATATGTGACATTAATGAACCTATTGGGGTTCACGTGGAAGTTTATAGTATGTTTACTAACCATATAATAAAAAAATACAAAGAGACATGGTAAATGTCAATCAATTAAACTAAGAGTTAAATCTAAATGATAAGGGTAACATAGTGACCCAAACCATTATAAAGCCTATTGGTTGAGTGTTTTTAGACCCATCCCCACCATAGACTTTGAATAATCCAGTTTTCGGCCATTAGAAACTGAATATGAATTTATTATAAAATAATACTTTAATTTTTTCCTAAAGAGCCCCTCCTTCCTCTTATAAAAGGACACCAATTCTAACCAATTCCTCACACCTCACAAGCCTTTGGGATTGTCCAAAATCTATCAAATTAATCTACCTACATCCTTATCCTCCTCTTAAAATCCTTACCTTAGGCATGGGGCACTTCAAGGGTCCTTTTGGTTCAAACAAAATAGAGTTACCAAAATTAAAGGTAATAGTTTCTCTTAACATATTTTCATTTATTTTACTTCTCCAACCCCTAAAATTTTATTATTATTTTCTTTTGTAACAACACCAGTATCCTAAATATACTAGTATTTATTTATGACATTGATTCTAACTACACTTACACACACCTCCATCTAATGGGTGAAGAACATAATGTTTCTGTGGATGGAAACCAAACACCTCATGAAGCGATGATTGTTCAAATTATCTCCTACCACCTCCCATGGTGGCCATTATGATGGAACAATAATTAAATATGATATATATGATATTTATTTTATATATAAACTTATGTAATTCCATTTTATAGCATACCATTATTCTTTTCATGTTGTATATATATATATATAATAATAATTTCATTTGAGGAAGTGCGGACTACCGCCCCCACAAAGTGATATGACTCGTTCATACCATACATGGAACATATAAAGGATGGTGTTAATGAAATTAAGTAACATATATATGATATTATATTATACTGTAATATAATATACCTATGCATCATTTGGTTTTTATTCCTTTTAAAATGAAAAATGAAATAGAAGTAGCGTTCGTGAGTACGTATGGATTACCGTCACCACGAACGCGGTGAGATTCATTACCCATCATATCCATTGAAGAATATTTTTCATTTTATGGTTAAAAATAATTTTTAATGCCATAATATTTTTCTATATATAAATAAAATATTTCCTATTCATAACAGACATGGTTTACGTAACCAAGCATATAAAGGAGAACGAATCAGTTAACACCAAAACAACGATAATACTAAAAGGAAATATTACCAGATCATATATTATATAATATTAATGTATATGATTCTTATATAATTTAATAACAATTATTTCACCATTATACAAGAGGTTAAACTACACTTGACCAAGGAAAAGTACTAGGTAAGGGTTTATTTCACAATCTCTTTATTATCTAAGGTTGTTTATACGTAATTATCTACCGGGACCTCTTTATCACCCACATCCATGTTTCTTAAAAATGTATTTCACAACATTATTACTATTTCATAGACTCAGGGTAAAATTCATTTATACCCTTTTTTGACTTTTTATAATATTTTTATAATGTAATCTTTCTGTCCTTTTCCAAGAATTTTCATTTTAACCTTTTCAACCAAATTAATGTAACAATGTCTTTTTTTATCATATACGGTGGGTGCCACTATTTTTTGCCATAATAAAATAGTCGAAGCTTCCCTTACAAGCTTATAAGAATATTTTCCTAGTAAATTTTTTCATTTATAATTATGTTACATTTAAATGAATTTAATAAAAATAGATATTTATCTCAAATAGTTTTTTTTTCATCTATGTTAACATCCTTTGAGGGATTTTAATGTTATTTAAAGTTGATTTATTATGATACAAAACATCCATATTGTATTGAGGGTTTTTTGATATGTTTGACTGTGGATGTGTTATTTTTATACCGTTCATGGTTTATGGAGAAAGTATTGACATTTCATATGATAATTTTAATACGAATGTTTATGTTATGTTTAAACCTATTCATGTGAGGAATGCATTGGACATAGTAAGTGACGGGTGGAGCCCGCAATTGATTCTCAATGCATCAATTGGTCTCATGAGAAAAACTAGTGTCTTGGCACAAGGCCTTGAAAAAATATTATTTGTGGTATTGGAACAAGGTCTTGACTATGTGGTTATGATATTTTGGCATTATGCATTCCATCATTATGAAAGTGGTTATTGATATTGAATGTGATTATTTGACATGTGGAATATCCATGTGAATATGTAAATTGAATTATTTCATTTTATTTTTTCCATATTATGTGGCAGTTCATGTTTAAAAGGCTTTTGTTTTAGTTATACATTTCCTTAAATGTTTATGCTTGTTTGTGAACGTTTTAGTTATATTGTTATCCTTACTGAGCATCTGAGATTACCCCTTTATATGTTTTATTTTTTTTATGATGTGAAGATGTATTTTTTATTCACCTGCAGGGATAGTCTGAGGGGATATGAGTGTGGACTATAGAGACTATGTTGTTGTAGTTTTTCACATTATGGTGTAATGTAAGACTTATGAATGTATCTAGTGTTTCCAAGGCTACTAAACAAATCGGTCTTTCAAAACCTGATCTTTTGTGATCATGAAAATGTTATGTAATAAAGCACCGAATCTGGGAAACTAGGGTCGGGGAATTAAAAATAGGACCATGTGGTGTGCAGTTTATTATTGTGAAACATGAATGATGATTTCATGCTGTTTAACATCATGTGGTGTTGTTGTAATTTCCTTCCTTATTAGGCCTTGCAAAAAATACCAACTACACAGTTTAATGTCTTGCAGTTTGGATGTTTATTATGTGATTAAATGCAATATTTCTTGAGCAATATTTTATTTTTTAGGGTCATAACGATCCATCAATCCTTTTATATTATGGAATAATAAATTTTATTGTATACCTTATTTATAATGTAATCTCCCACCAACTTTGTTTTAAGATTTATAGGCTTTATTCCTTGCGTCGTTTGAGTTATGATGACCAATGAAATCTCTCCTTGGAGAAAAGAGTAGAAGAAGACCTTCCTGTTAAAGGATCTTTCTATCATATTTTTATTGTACTCTATGTTATTGATGGAGTGATATCATTCTTCATATAATATATCTAATTCATCCAGTGGTTTGTGTGAATTCTTAGTTGTGGATAACTGATCATGGATGGAAAAATTGAGCGATGACAACTAGGCCTCAATAGGAAGGAATACTTTTTTTCCATATAATAGTGTGTACGAGGTCACCTGTGTGATATGAAAGGCTATAATTTGTTAATCCTGTAAGGAATGAAATATTTTTTAGGCCATAAATTTCATCATTATCGACCATCATCTGGAATATACTTAATATGGTCATATTGAAGGCAAATTTCTATCCATTATACAATTTATGCTCGCAGGATGAATGGTTGGATTTGATATTGTGCTACAAATATAGCTTTTCCACGTCACTAAAATAAGAAAATTTTTCCATTAACTATTAGTATTATTTGAGGGGCACAAAATATGGTAATGATGTTTTATTTCATGAATTTGGAAATGCTTTTTCCACTACATTATTTAAGGGGTATCAGCTAAAACCATTTAGAGAATAATTTAGTAGTATGTAAGATATATCTAAACTACATGGTTGTATCTAGAGTGTATGGGCCTAAATCATTAATTATCCATATGGATAATTTCCTGGAGTATTTGGTTTCATGTAGAAACTCTGAGGGTTTATGGATGATGTTAGAAAGCTCTTCGAAGCAGTGAAATTTTCTAGTGAATATTGTGAAATCTTGTATCATCAAGGGCCAAATGTACCCAAAATTTTTGAATTTCTAGAAAGATTATATCTAGACTAATGGACTTTGTAGGTCCTTGTGTGAACCTCACTTATGATAGTAGCAGTCTCTTCTCCTTCAATGTAATTGATGCAGACTCCATCAAAGCCTCATTTATCATGGACCTTCTTATGATTTGGGTCGTCATAAAGTGTGATTTTGGATTACTTACATTGTATACGATCGTTCCCATCTCTATCCTATGAGAGTACTCTATTCGATATATATTCCATGATGGTTTTCATCCACCCAAAGGTGGGACCATAGTGTTTGGGGAATAGAATGACGTGATTAATCTCTTGTTTTCTGATACAAACAATAGGTGAAACCATTCGGTGGCATGCAATTCTAATGACTATTTCCTCCCAATTTAGATCTTCCCAAGATATAGCAACATTCTATAATGCTTCATCTTATTTAGTTTTTTGATCTTGAGATGTTATTCAATATTATATCTGAGGGGATTTCCCAATTTAACCCTTAGACTCTATCAATTAGAGGGATGAGCTCTTGATTTCTGATGGAATAACTCCCATTTTTGTGTTTGATTAACAACATAGATTCATCTTTAAACTCCATGAGATCCATTTGTATTTGGAGTTCTAGTTCTAGGCCTACAATTAGGGCTTGTATTTTTCCTCGTTATTGGTGTAGCCTTCTAACAGTGGGAAAGAGTAAGGTAATACATCATTAATTTTCATAATATTCATGATCCGTAACCTATATTTTTGAGATCATGTTCTTACAAAATTTTCCTTGTTGGGATCTCGGAAGCACAGTCTATGTACATTTCCCACACTCAGGGGGGCCATCATGAATATATAATATCTCTTCTTCAAGTAGATCATTATAAAATGTCATTTTGTATGTAGATGGGAGTTATTAAAGGAAATCCTCTAAGGCGTGACTATTAAGTACATTATGAAAAATGAACTATATATCAAAATACATCTAGGTAACTATCCATTATTTTAAAAATCCTCACAATATTGGATTGATTATGATATATTTTAGTGGGTTACTTCGAGAGTACAATTAGACCTCATAGTGAAGAAAGTAGTTCCTTAGTTTTTATACTTCAAATATTAATACCTTGCATTATTCATGATATATGCATTATTAGTATTATCATAAATAATGTTTTCAGTGATATAATAAAGGTTTTTATCATTCACAGTGTCATTATTTTTTTCTAGGAATGTTCCTAGTGATTACACCAGCGATGTCACATAGAGGATGCGTGGATTTCACAAAATGATTAGAATTAATACTGGTGTAATCAAGAGGTATTTCATGATGGTTTCACAGGATTCCTAGAATTAATTGGTCAATTGATACGTGATTCCATTATTCATTAGTCTGATGAAGGGATAAAAATTGTTGGAATAGATAGTTGTGAAGCGCTAGATATAGAACATTTGTCCTTGAACTCATCTAAAATATTTGAGGCCTCTAAGAGTATATATTTTTAGGATAACATTTTTTTCTTTGGATCATCATCGATGTTGTCATGGAGTACAATGATGCTAAGAAACTTCCCCAATGTTACCCCGAATACACATTTTAAGGATGTCATAATTAGGCTATGATTTTATTGAATTTTGAAGATGATCTCTAGGTCTTCTATATGGTTCAAAAAATTTCTGACCTTGAAAACAAGATCATCAATTTATAATTATATAAACATTTCCTATAAGGTATTTAAAATTTGATTCATGGCATGCGATCTTTTGGTGCTGGTGTGTATACAGTCAAATGGCATTACCTGATCGAAAAATACTCCATAGGGGGCTCTGAAAGAGGTTAATTATTCATCTTATAGGGACATCCATACATGATTGTACCAAAAATATCCATCTATGAAGGTGAGGTCCTGATAATAATCTATTTTATCAATCATGAGTTCTATGATTGGAAACAAGAATCCATCCTTCAGAATGTGCCATTTGAGATCTCAAAAGTCATTGTAGACTCTAAATATTAAATTTTTTTATTCATAAGAGAAATGTTATATATATATTTCATAAACATTACCTCTCAAATAATATAATTCCTGAGGAGTTATTCCACTTTAGCCTCAATTTTGGAGGCATTAATCATGTGTGTCCATCCGTCTTCTTACTTTTAACGTAGATTTTCTTCTAGAAAACCCATGTGATGGGTGACCAACTTGGGTCCAAGGCCCCTTAATATTTTTGTAGTTATGGGTGAAAACATCTTGGTGTTGCTTTAGTAAGGAAGTAAACACCTCTTATTCCTCATAAGTTAGGGACACACTAGTCAATGTGGGCCATGGATATTCTTATATGCCTATATTTACCAATTTTATATTATACAAAATTATGGAGACATATTCCTCCAATTCTATAAGGGAATCCCAAAGGTCTTAATCTTCTTGTTATTCTTCATGATTTACATTTTCTTCATCTTCATATGAAGTAGGTGACAAATCATGTCCATAAAATTGAGGAGAGGAGTTTCCACTTCATCATATGAAAGATGAGGTAACTATTTGAGGCTCACTTGATTGTATGAGGCCTTTTTTGAGCTCTGATGGGAAAATAAGGGACAAAGAATTCATCTCCTCATTTTATCTTATTGATATAACAACTTCTTCCATCCTAGATGGATTAATATGCTTTTTTAGATCTCAAGGTATTAAATGAAGATGTATTCATTCTAGCTTTCATCATTACATGTAGAGATGACACCTTCTCAAATACCATTTTCCTCTATTTTTACAATTGACTTCAAATCAGTCATTGGATGTGTGCTCAAATTTAAACGCACCACTTTTATTTGTTTTATAGGGAGGAAAAACTCTATAATGCGCTATTTGAAAGGACTATTGAGAATCCTCTCCAATCTATTTTCTGTAATTCTCTTAGCGACATTATCAACCATGGAATACTTCCATTCTTAATGATAAAATACCACATCAATATATCATGACACACGTGAATTGAATGGGGTCTTGTGGCGAAAAAAAATTCCCAATTTGGACATTGATACAATATTTGAATAATTTATTATACGATGAGGTAATATATTCATACTAATGTATCCAATGTCATACAAAAGGAATATTGAAGGCATTATCATGTCTAAAAACCATAAATTCTGAGTTTGACAAGAGATGCCAAAACTATGTCTTGAGTTTTATTTCAGTGAGATTCATTTTCTCGTTAATTTTATAACCTTGTAACTTTTGGGTAGAGGGGGAAAAGTGAGATTCATTGAATCCCAATTAATTTAGTGCTCAGACTGGAATGAGGTTTAGTCCTAAACCAATTCCAATAAAAAAATTAGATTTCATTTCCATTTATCATGCCATAAATATACAGGGGTATGAGGTTCCACTATAAGATGACATCCTCATCCTGGTATATGAAATATATGGCTGAATTTCACTCTATACGATCATTCTCTAGATGGAACTCCTTAGAAGAAACAACCTCAACTTTAAATATCTGAGGTCTTGATGAGGTCTTGATATTTGATTCCCATATATCTTTTAGATGGTTCATGGAATCTAGGATTGAAAATTTAGTTGGAACTCGGGATAATTGTTTCAAAACATCATATTTCTGGTCCAACGGACTGTTCTTAACAGCAAAGGGATTTTATTTAATTGGTTTGTTAGGATTGGATGATCCTGATGTAGACTTAAATTCCATTCGAAAAGGAACTGAATATTCATCTTCTCTTGGTGGATTGGGCCAGCTAGGTCTTCCTACACACTGATTTTAATTAGGTGGCGGTGTATCCTCTAAATAATATTCCATAATGATCATATCAAGGTAGACCCTATCACATGAAGGAGAACATTTGTGCCCATTCTAATAAGGTTGGAGAGGTATCACATGGGTTTCATCTTTGTATACAGTTTTATCAGGGGTGTAGTTGATGAGTGACCCATGGAATGACTATATCATCCCCTATATCCTCAACCCTGGCATCCTATTCGCCTAATTCCATAATCAAGTGTAGGTAATTGTAGTTCATAATCACTATTATCATCTGATGAGGGATCCATTAAGGGAATATTGTAAATGGAAAAAATGAAAAACTTCACATCTGATAGGGATTCTGTTTGGTGAGTGATCATATGTTGTATCATTTAGTGGGGTTGTGCTCATGCTTCTGAGAACATTGTCATGAAGTCTGATAATGTAAAGGATAATTTTTTCTTTGACATAAAATCACGTTTTCATGTTTTATTATTAATATTCTAGAAGTGTCTCCTTTTTTATGACAATATTTTTGATGTATGAGGTTTTGGTGGAGATGGCTGCATTATAGCGAAAGCTACCAGAGGAATAGTTGACTGTTGCAATTATCCATAGAGGATAAAATGAGTTTGGATGATCCATTTTCTTGACTATAAAATTTAATAACATCTACTTACCCTTTAAATTAAATTTTTATCAATAATTATACTCATACAGTTCAGTATTAGGGATATATAATACTTTAGCAGCAGAATATTTTATCTTTACCTTCCAAGAGTCCACCATATTTATAAAATATTCATTAAAAAAATAATACATGATGTTTTTATGAATACATAAGGGTAGGGAAAATAATTTGAAAAATCTTATTCACCCACTTTTTTAGCCTTCTTATGATTAAGTAACATTATCATGTTGTTTTCCAGTCCCGATATGATTTTTTAAGGAATTGGTCTTCTATTAAAAAAATAAAACATATTTTTTTCCTCATCAAAATATTTTCAACTATGATCTATTTAATCATTTTGATGAGGTGTATGTTGTTGCTGATGATTAGGAGGTGTAGGAATATGATATGGTGTGGCATTAGAGTAGGATCAGGTATAGGGGTCTGATTGTGTTTAATAGTCGTAGCCTCTATTTTTAATGTTCACCTTCCCCAAGTCGATGGAATTACTCAGGTATTTTCCATAGTATCTAAAATGGAGTCCTCAACTTTGTGAAAAAATTTGGTGAGGTTTCAAAACACTCCTATATATTTCACATGAATCAGTGGAAAGTGTAACATGTTGCAAAGATTTTCTATATTGATGGGAAAAATTTCTTATTGAGAGATTTGTAGGTTTAAAGAGTTTTTCAATCATTTCCACTAAGAAATGAAATCTATGAGCATATCATTATTTTTATATTTTTACATTAAGATACCAAGTAGTATTTTATTTGGTAGTTTCTAGAAAAAATATAAGAGAAACATATACTGGAGGTCAACCAGCCCCTTAATTGACCAAGCCTATAATAACATGCACCATAAATTTTTTTCCCATATAGTGATTACAAAAAAAAACTTATGTTTCACTACCTCGTATTGTTCAGGGGTCCCCATCATGGGATCATAATGAGAGATCATGTCTATAATTTTTTTTGGTCACCCAATATATTAAAATGGGAACTATTTTGTTCTCTAAATTTGATGGAAGAGGGTTTGAATCTTCCCATTTTGGTTAAGGATTTCTTTCCAAATATATCGATGCTCATCATTTATCTGTGGTTTCAAATAAAGATATTACTGACTAAAGAGAATTTATGAGCCCTCAAGGAATGTTTGTATGATCGTGATTTTGATCAGGTGTATCAGTTGGTAGGTCCTTGAGCGAGGTTACCATAGACATCTTCCTTTTGTAGCCCATAGGGGTATGCCTGTGAGGATGTGTTTGGCCCAATTATATTTATTCACCCACAAGAAGAAATTCTTGATTTTTTGTTGTAGAATCCAATTATATTAGCATTTGTATCCCAAATTGATCGAATGTTCCAAATCCATTTCAATTATATATAAAAACCATCTTTTTTGAGGTACCATATTTGGGGTGTGTGAGTTCTGGATCTTCTTATAGGGTATATCCGGCATAAAGGAATCCTTGGAGTAGTTCTACATTGAGTCACCCCAATTCCTTCATATCCTCCTTCTATTGTGAAAATATGCCACCCAGTGAAGGTTTCTTATATTCCCTGGGTGGTAGGTGAGGTACAATATCACACATTCCCTCTTCCATATCATATTCCTTTCTGGGTGGTAAGGTAATATTATTTTAGGGATTGTCTAGATTCAAAGAATTGTTTTGGTTCCTGGTGCAAACACATAATTCAATTGTTTTTTTTCAAGGACTTAATTATGTGTTGTAAATTCCTCCTCTGAATCATCTTTTGAATTTGCGTCACATTTTCTAGGGTCACCAAGGGCAGTATTGATGACATTATTTGATTCGTAATATATTTAATACATTCTATTAGTGTCTCTTTTTGAACCCCCACAAGGCCTCATCCTCTCCAATTCTAGTTCTCTAGGGGTTGTTTGGTGGATGGTAACCTAAAGGAAATATCCAAATAGCTCAGTCGTGTAAGTTCCTAGTTAGGGTACTAGATATTTAGATGGTGTGAACTAGGAGGCACCATTATATGAGTTTTCCCCTAATTGATAGAAGATTGAATTCAATATAGGAGAAGGTTATTTAGGTGAAAAATACCCCATTACTAAGGGATGGGGTTGTTCTCATTCCACTTACACAATTATTTGGGACTAGATTGATGACTTCAAAGGATGGGATAAAAATCCCATAGGCATGTGGTTTGGGGTTTCTATGGAACTGATATTCTTGCTACTATTAGGGTTTCCCTTCTGATTCTATATAGTTTTGTCCGAACATGGGCTTGGTGCATCAGCTGGTAATAACTATGATCACCCACTTCCAAATACATGTATAATATATCTGAAACACACTCTATTTTATGGTCATTTTCTCCCAAATTGGAAGCTTACATGATTTTTTTAAAATTATTATTGAAAAAGTATCTCAATAGCATCCTATATTCTTGTCCAACATTGGAATGAGTTGATCATGACCTATTTGTAAGAGAATAATTTTGGTTGGGGATATTATTTGTTTATTGAATCAATCTAGAATCTATAAAAAAAAATTTGTTACCACTTTTGGAAGGCTTTTCTAGTTGGGGAGCATGGTAAAATGTAACCCAAAGTGTCCACAAAATTTGATGATATAAACACCAGATTGAGAAATAGAGATCAAGTATCACAATAATATTAACATATTGAGGAATTTTCATTGAAGGGATCCTAACAGTTTCTAGGGATGTTGTGTAACTCAGAGGGATTCCATGTATATTTGGTGTTTCATTATTTAAACTAATTTGACAGGATTTTGGTAATTTTCAGTGGGTAATACTTTTTCCATCAATTAATTTTTTTCATATAATAAATCTAATTTTATGAAAAAATTCATTTGAAATAACCCGTGTAATGATCTATTGTGGGTGTGTACGTGCCAGTAAATGAAATTTTTGTTATCTTTATCCTTCTATATCTTCATTTTTATCTAGTCATCTTCCTCCTTTTTAATAGTTTCATCTACCTGTTTTTACCAGAGAGGATTCTTTCCCTCCAATTTATGATAAGAATACATATGGGTATGGACTTCCTCAATTACACTGAAAGGTAGTTAGCCCAAGGTTGGATTAGATAGTGACCATCTCCTTATGCAGTATTCAGTTAATAAAGGCTTCCACCTGTCACTAAAACAGAATCATATATGACTCATCTTTTTTACTATGTGCCTCATGATAGGAGGGAATTGTTATAACTACATTATCAATTGGAGTATTATCATGGAAATAATAAATAACAATGTAGATAGGAATTTGGTAGCATGTTCCATCTTATGTAGGACCACTGTATTGGATTACAATAAGGGGAAACCCTTTTTACTCCTTCATCTTCTGGCCACATGGAGGCATTTCATGACTCTTGTTGGGGGATGAGATCTCGATATTATTTTGATCATGGTCATAAATAATGAATTCATGGTGATATCTCTATAGAGGACCTTTAGAATTACTATTACTGCTCCATTAATTTTTTAATAGGAGAATAAGATCTTGATCTACCATTGTTAAGCATCTAGGGGCTTCAGGAACTCCCCAAATGAGAAGGCAAGGATCATAGATCGGCTCATAATTTTATATTTTTCACTATTTACGATTATTTTTGGATTCTTTATTACAAGCGATCAAGGCCATTTGCTAGTGGGATGTACTTATTGTTGAAAATAGGTTATTATTATCTTGGAGTGTCTATTAGGGGTAGTGTTATTACCTCAGAATGGATAGAGTGTGTTATATAGATCCAGTCATCTGAATATTGCGGGGGACTATTCCCCACAAACCTCATTCAAGGGAGCAGTGGTGTCTGTCTTCTCGGGGGTGGCATGCTGACGATCCACCCCATTTGTGGCAATAGGAATGTCAATCCATCTATATGACACTAATATTATCACCATAATGATGTCTTGATTCATATATCATATTTTGTTGTGTATTTTAATCACACCATGCACCATTTTTCGGATATACTTGGTGACTTGAGAGATTAAAATGGGGATATATGCCAATTCTATATCTGGTGCAAGTGTATGTGGTTTCTCCAATCCTTATTTTCCTATTTGGGGATACTAATAGTACTCATGTGTGGTGTCATATAATTAGTTTTTACGCTATCTGTTGTTAGTGAATTCCAACTAACTTCTTTGGGTGCTTCAAAATGAAACATCAGGTAGGCTTATTGAATGCATGAAGGTGTCTGAGCCACCTTGCAGATTTCTATCATACTTAGTTGGTGGAATTTTTTGGGTGCTACCAGATGAGTCTGTAATTAGGATTGGTTGGTAATGGATGGTGTAATTTCCAGCCCACTGTGTTCCACTATATTTTAATTAAAGGATTCCTTATATTCCATCAGGTGAGTTCAATAGATTTCTGAATTAAGTTGGATGAGTGTATATTTGCGCTCACTGCTGGACCCCAATTTTGATTGGTGGGCATCTTTGGAGGGTATAGGATTTTATTCCTTCTCATTATTGGTAATCATCTTCCACCAACGAGCCATATTTCATGCCTAGGTATATATGTACTTAGTTGGTTGGCTGAGTATGACACCATCATTATGTTGAGGGATCACTACCGCATGATGATGGGGATGATGATTTCTTGAAGGTGCCCTTTGTAAGAACTATTGTGTCATCTATATGAGTCCGTATATGGAATCTTGATCCAAATCCATAAGATATATGGTGGAATAGTTTTCATAGTTTGAGTATAAGCCCCCAAAATAGTTGAAGATGGGGGTTGTTGTAGCTTTTTCCAGAACACCAGTCATTGTTGATAAGATAACCAGAGGGGTTTCAAATGATGATGATCCTGTCTGGAAGCCTACAGGGATAAGATTGTATTGTACTAACATACTCAGGAACTGGTACATTAGAACCCTAGTTTTTAATAATTTTATATGGTGATGGATTCCTCTACAAGTTCAATGACTAGGAAAATATAGTGGTTAGGACGTACACCTGAGGAAGTAGGAAGGACACTATTGAATCAAAGGGAGATCTTAGAGAGCGTTCATGAATATATGAAAAACCTAGAAATGAAACCCTATTCAATGTAGAATCTCATTGGAAGGAACATATGAATGATTTATTTTCTTATTTCCCATATTTAATTTTGAGAGTTAATGGGGCATGAAAATTGGGTGATACTATCACCTTTGTTAAGGATATATTTTGGGTTCACCGTTTTTTGTTTCTATTGAATCCAAGTCTCCATGGTAGTTGACTTTAGGAGGTTGAAATCCATGAAATTATTCATGTCAAGTTCTTTATTTCTTAATGGTTTCCAACTAGACTATTCATGGAATTTGAAACATCCAATGTTTCTATGTCCTAAATGTACCTTCTTTCTATGGGGGAGCACTCATTGGTGAGTTTGGCAAGAAATCTTTTAGAACTCATATTGGTCGGGAGGATGGGAGTTCAGGATCATCACAAATTTTTTGGGAAATTCTTAACTACTTTAGTACTATATTATTTATTTAATAATTTTTCAATAATCAATCATTAATTCTTATGTATGAAGTGGAACACGCTTGAATTGATAATCAATTATTAGCACATATTGAGTACAAAATAATCTCTATGTATCTGAGGTTCATCGACAATGGAGACACGTGAATGTATCTGAGGTTCTCTATTAGTGGTATCCTCTTATATACTGATTATATATTATTTGATTTTTATTATGACAAAGATAGTTTTCTATCCACACAGTGGGGAGCACTGGAGTGTATCTCATCAGAGGAGATATTAGTTGTTTTGATGTTTGGAATTAGGCTGAAGAATCCTAGGGAAACCTTTAGGGATGTGAACACCTAGAATGTAATATACCATATAGTTAGTATGTCCTATAGAGAACATGGTTAATTTGGGGTTTTGGGTTTTATCCTCAGGGGGGATTCTTACATATCCCATTTTTGACAGTAATCAAATCCTGCATAGTTTGTTTATGAGTGTTCATTTATATGGATACCCTCTGTTGTTTTTTTATAGGGGATTTATTTAGATTGAGTGGATTGATTTGGGCCTTACTATTTTGGATGATACCCTAATATGTGAGATTGGGATAATGAGAAATGCATATACCCATGGAGATCTATGGTTGTGGTTTGGGGTGTTGTTTAGAGAAGGATGAACAAATTATTTGATGTTTGGATGGGTCATACACATTTGGAGGATTCCATTAGTGAATGAGTATGGTTTGGTTTGGGGATTAATCATGAGGAGGATTCCAATGGATTATTTATGATTGGGGCATACTCTAAAATAGGAGGCCAATTGAAGAGTTGGGACTTATAGTTGGAATGTTTCTCATGGAGTGGTTCATCTTACTCTTACTTATATGGAGGATTACCTTGGTGAGTTTGGGGATACGATTAGGGATTGTTACTAAAATGGATTCACATTTATGATTAATTTTTGGGATTAATCAGGAAGAGGATTCCAAAAAAATTGGGATCATGTGGATTTCAAGAAAATCATTAACCTCTATACCCACATGGTTCAATAAAAGTGTGAGAAACAAGAGGAAATGAGCAATCCATGAAATAAAATACAATGATTTTCCTTGAGATAGGATACATGACCTTGATGACCCATTCTTATAGATACAATCTAAAGGAAGGAAATCAAATTATTCATGAGAAGATATTTTTTCAAAAATATAAATTTTATGATGTGGATGTCCTAGTCGTGGATGTCACAAAAGTCCACGCAACTCATGATGAGTCAGGATTAAATGTGAGAAAAAATAGGATGTGAATGATCTAGAAACCACACACATCTCCTCCCCCACCAGTGAAAGAGGACTAGGGTATTGAAGAAGTATGAGGGACTTGGATGTTTCTATTTCCTCTCTAATTACCTAACAAGGATTGTTAGGTCTAACTACCCATTTGGACACGACCCTTTGGGAAAATAGGAGTAAGATTGAAACCTCCAACAAGAATTTAGAGTGGACTAATCCATGTGAGATTCTCTAAAATTGGTTCTACAACAGTGGGGTATTATTACATTTTTAATGAAAAAAATCATGATCCTCACCCTCCCTTCTTAGAACCAAAGGCTCGAAGTAATCGATATAACAAGAGTAAGACACGGTTGTAACCCTTGTATCCATGACCGGGATCTCTAAAAAATACCCCTAGTTTTGGGGATCTCATGATCTTAGGAATGAAAATCCACATGAACCTAGAGGACCCTAACCTTTTGGGAGGAAAATTTCAGGAAAACACTAACTATAGGAATGAAAATCCAAATAAGAAACTTACTATTGTGCCCAAATTCTAGGTATTTCTAATCTTGATGCTTCAGTGGAGGTTTCAAAATAGTCCCCTTGGGTGAGGGATCCAAAGTTTTTGTAGCGTTTCCATTGGTGGTTTCGATGATTAATGAAATGTGGGCTCAACATGTCCTAGATTTGAGAGAATATGTGCCTCACATAGGTCCTAATAGGTTCTTGAAGTGATTCTTATGTGGGGAGTATATCAGCAGATATTGTGTGATCCTTGGATAATGGACCCCAGGGTAACAATACGTGGGTAAGTCTTTGACATAGGAACTACTGGTCTCCTTAGTTGTCCCTAGATGTGTCTCATTTAGGTCACTAATTAAGGAAAGTATACTTTTATAGGTGGTTCTTTAATTAGGGGTGGGAGGGTCCTTGTACATGTGTCTAGTTTTTAATACCCCAATAGATTTTACTCTCACGTATCCCTTTTAATTCACTCTTCCTTCATGTTTTTGAGGGCCACCTATGGGATTTTGGGGACCTGGGGAGATGATCCGCCAAGGAAAACAAGGAACCTTCTTCCAATTTTCAACTCATTCAAATAAGGATCCTAAAGGTCCTATTTATAAATAAATAGGGTACATTTCTCGAAGGAGGATTCCCGCATATGTCAGATTCACAAGTGTCTAGCATAGGTTCTTGCTATATGGGTGACCTTCTATTCAGTTCCATGTGGGGGTGGGGGCTGCACCATCATTCTGATTCAATAGTCTGCATGTACATGATGATTTGGGAATGCACCTTTTTAATATACTTGGAGATTGTAAGTGATCGATCATTCTTAAGGTATTGTTCATAATTTTTTCACATTAATTGAAAAAATCAGTGTCAACAGCTATAACTATATGTTTTCCAATCAATTGAACTTACTCTGGAAAATCATGCATGAGAATCATTCCCAACTACTCCAACTCACATTCTTCTATCTAATATAGATATGATCTTCATGACCTACCCTAAAAGGCCTCATTTGGATCCATCTAAATAATTTTCTTATAACAATTATTTTAGAAGAAATCTATGAGTTCTAAGTAATTGTCCCATGTCGCACCAATTTCTAGTATGCACGCCTGTAACATATCCTCTAAAAATGTTATAGTATATTCTTACAACACTCCTTTATGTGGGTGGAAATCCATAATCAATAATACCAATATACCAAGAACCTTCTATAAACCTCTCTAGAAGCATGAATTGAAACATGAGTCATGGTCTGAAACTATACTCCATGACAACCAATCAAAACATAATATTTTTCAAAAAAAAAATCCCCATATTGTTCAACTGATAATGTCTCCTATATTGTAATGAAACACAATACCTTGTTGATCATCCCAAAAAAACCCATATAAAATCAATATTATGTGGTGTCCTCGTGAGACCCCCCACAACAAACATATTTAATTAATCTCACTTTCATTCTAGAGTAGTAAATGACAATATTAATCTATTAGGTCATTAATTATCAGTATTCACCTTTTAGAAGTTGTAGTCTCATTTCATCCACCATGTAATCTCATTCTTCATGCCTGACTACCCATATTTCCGATATAGGTCACAATACATTTTTTTCAATCATTGATGCACCACCTAGTTTGAGGAATGAAATTCCCATATCAAATTATTTAGAATACATATAGGCACATCAATATGGTTCTTAGAATTGATTATCTAATCCATATCCCTAGTCAAATCAAAAAATTTCTCCCCACCTTCAAGGCTTTCCCTCATGGTGAAACACTTCATATCATAATACTGCCTCTCCCTAATCCAACTCAAATGTGATCCCTCAACTAATACTGAGATGTGTGTCATCTTCTTTTGTTTATCCCAAACCACAAAATTATTCTCATCTAGTAATGTCATCGTCTTCCTCTCGGAAATAGACTCCTAAAGTACAAAAGACAAAAAATTTATACTTAATGTGAAAAATTGTTTTTCCCCTTAACAAGTGTATATCATAGCTCGAAATCTAATTATTACATATAATCATACCGTGTCCACTTCTTGAGATGAAATTATCATTGAGAAAATATATACTTTAATCTCTTTTGATTGGTAAAAAAATAATACTTTTCACCCAACAAATAATAATTCCAACACATCGAAGCATAAACCACTCCAGCTAACTTGAGGGCACGTGTAGGGTACTTACAATCATTTGGAATATACTAAAATAGAACACATTCCAAAAAACAATCCCCAACATCAAAACTAGTCTAATACCTATCATAGTTGTAACAAAAAACATATTATACACCAATTCTGGCATGGGTATGATAGAGATCGGAGTTGTTTTCAGCCATTTCTTCAACTACTAGATTGCATTTTCTAATGATCTATAATATTTAAACTTAAATCCCTTCTTGTTCAATTAAAAAATAGGTACATGAAAATTGGAAAGGTCTTGGATGGACCTCAAATAATAACATTCTATGAATAAAAAGATGTGGATGTCAAAAATAATTATTGGTCTTCTCCAGAGGAAAAATACCTTCACCCTCTCGGGTTCCATTGACACACCTTCTTCTAGGATTATGTGAGAAAAGAAATGTACCTAATAAATCCAGAATTGATACGTAGGTATCTAAATATATAGAGGATTATCTTTTAATTTGAATAGAATTATTTCAAGATGTTGGGAACGGTCATCATTTGTCTTGGTGTACACCAAGATTTAATCCATAAACACTACCACAAACTCCTCCATGTGCGGGTGAAAGGTTTGATTAATCGAGGCAATCAACACAACAAGGGAATTCATTAGCATAAAAAATATTACGATGAACTGATATTGGGTGTAACTGCTTTGGAAATATATCAGTTTATTATTAAATGGTCAAACTCTCGACTGAGGATACCCCAATCTCACGTTGATCTTTGATAAGACACTATATCCCCTCAATTATTCAATGAGACATTCAATACATGAAGAGGATATAGGTTATTCACTATAATCATGTTCAATATCTGGTTATTAACACACAAGCATAAAGTCCCATCATTATAGTTAGAAAACATAAATGGATAACCCAATGGCGATGTACATGAAGAAATAAACCCCTTATCCATCAACTCTCCTTGTTGTGTCTTAAGCTCCTAATTCTTGGTTGGTGACATTCAATATCATCGAATATAATTTTTCTTAGTTTGAGGCATCATATTAATTCTAAACTTCATATCTCTTTATGATGGAAGCTGTGATAAGTCCATAGTAATCACGTCCTGAAACTGGTCCACTACTGGTAGAAATATATAATTCACCACACCCCCTTCATCCATAAAAAGATTTTTAACTTGGGCAGTGATATTTCCAAGTTGTTGATGAATTATTCTTATATGGACTACCTTAATATCAAACATTCCATGATGAACATAATTTTCACCCATAAGAGATTTAAAGGTTAATAATCATAATGGGATTGGTATAATATCATCATGTCCATACCAAAAATTAAGTCAAATCCTAACATATCATGAATGTAGAGATATTATGGGAGAAAATACTCCCCAAATATGTGTGATAACCCCTTACATAAATAGATGTCTCTCAACTATACTCCCATAGGTGTATTTATTTTCCTACCACCACTCACAAACTTCACTGCCAGACTAAACCCATTCACTTGTTTTGTATATGTAAAGGAATGAGAGTTACCTATATCAAATAAGACACTAGAAATCATAGATGTTATTATAATAGTACCATCAAGGATCAATGGTATTTCCACACTATCCAAAAGTATAGTTTAAACTAAATACAACTATCCTACCCCACATCTTTGTGATATAGTTTGAGTCCCCTGGGATGCACCACTTTGATGATATGGGTAATCATTCCCTAGAAGTTCTACATCAACACCCTCAACCTCCATGGATAGTTGAACTAAAACTATTAGAATGATATGGGGTAGAATACCCCTTTCCCATGATATATTTATTCCTAGATTCTCCATCACTAACCATCTGACAGGGGTTAATGAAGAATCGATGTAGATGTCCCAGACTACCGCAAGTTCGGTACTCTACTAGTGGTTGGGGAAAATATCGTTGAATGTGTAAAAATACTAATAATTTCTTGAAGTGAATCATTATTTTTAGGTAATATTTTCCATTTTTTATTATTACTTTATTTTTTCCTATATTGGGGAGCATTTGGGTGAAATTTTATGTTTTTAATAGGTATTGGGAAGTCTATGGTTGGTGAATGATATGCCCAAACTGTGGTCTCATCCCTAGAAAATTTTTAGAACCCAAATAGAGGGGAATAACATAGTTAGTAAATTGTTTTTAAAATTATAAAACCTCTTATTAGTGACCACGTAACCCCTATGTTAGGAAAACAATTAGGGTGCACAGTTGGGAAAATTATGCACCCCATCCTAGGAAACCATGTGTATGGAGTCATTTTTATTAAATAGTTATTAAAGAATATAAACCCTAACATTTAACCCTCATTTACCCCCATTCAACATAAGATGTTCTCCCCCATTTATGAAGTTCTCCGAGAGGATTTTTAGGCTATAAGAAGTCTGTTCTTGATGATTTGAAGATCTGATTGAAGGATCTTCACCTCTCACTGTAAGAGATTATCATCAAAATTGGTTTCCACACTATCTATCCCCAATATTTTTCTCATTATATAGAAGGACGATTTTAGTCTATTGAAAAAGGATGGATCTATGTTTCCTAGGATCTTAATATTTTTGATATTGGATCTAGGTTTTGGATCTAGATTATATTATTTGTTGTGAAATTGATAATTCCACATCAATTTAAGGATATTAAATTGTGATCGTCTATCATCAATATAGAGGTGTTGGCCTAAATTTCAAATCCCATTGTCTTGATAATAAATTAAAAAATGGATATGTTAAATAAAAATTATCATTTTTGATATTTCATTTTGAAATAAATTAATTAATTGTATAATTAAATAATAGAAAGATGTGATTATGAATATTAATGGGATTCAGGAATTGGTTAATTATTTGGGATCATTTAATTGGATAATTATTGAGAAATAGAATTTATTTTTTATGGGAATAAAGTTATTATTATATTAAACTTGAAATGTTAATGGTTTATTTGATTAAATGTTGAAAAATTGATTAAAAGTGAATTGTACGTATTATTCCATGTGATGTAAGTGATTTTCCATGATTGTTTTCATAATTGAATTGGTATACCGAGTTGTGAAAGATATATGAGAGGGTTTATAACAATTAAATTTGTTAAATGTGATGTGTTTGATATATTTTATTGATTGATAAATGGGTCGTGGGACACTAACTCACGCTCCAAATACCCACAAGGTGTTATCCATGATTTTTACACCCGAATTCATGCGTCAAGTTGTTATTATTTGGGACATGGAATGATGATCCAAATACCGAGGGGGTGTGGGATATTGGTTGTGCTCCAAATACCCATGTAGTGTTTGACATGACGTTCTATGTCCATGAGATTGGAATTGGACTATGGTTATAATTGGCAATGTTATGAAATAGAATAAAATGGATAATGAAAAATCATGTGTCGTAATGAATTGTATTTCACTATATGATATGGTTCTGACATTGGAATAGGCTTTAAAAGATATTGATGTTATGGGTGTCATTGTGAGACCATTGGGTTTTATGTTTAAATAATGAATAATTTAATATGTAAACTATTACATTACGGATTTTGCTTTATTATTTATACTTCTATGTACACTGTTATTGGTAAGATATTTTTTTAGACATCGTTGGTGGTGGTCTATTGAGTTGAACTGACTCCCAAATTAGGTTTCCGGATCAGTACCTGAAGAGACATCATGTTTTTCGAACATGATAAGGTTAGGGGACCTTTGTGTGATGAATGAGTCCAGATGGAGCATGAATGAGGGAATGATAATTAGTGTTGGGAGCCACTTTGTGTATTTTAGTGTCTTTATTTATTTCATCATTTGAAAATGGACAAATTTTTGGAATGAAATTTGTGATATTTTATTTTTAGATATTTATTCTGGTTTTGGTTCATGTGAATACGGTTTTTTCTGGATATTTATTATTCTAGCAGTTATAAATATAATCTGGTTATTTTTTACATTTGTTGTTTTTATGATTTGATAATGAGTGTATAGTCTCCCCATGGTAACTTTATTAGAGCCTCATTACTAGTCATCAGCCTCAAGTATGCAGGAATTCACTATTGAGGTCACATATCTAACCTGATCGAGGTAGCAGTATGTCACACCCAGGTTGGTCCATTGAAAAATTTTATCAAAGGCATTATTGTATTTTCTTTTTTTTAATTATTTGATAATGTTAGATAAGAAAATAGGATGAGGGGGTCCTTTTTTATGTGTTTGTACAAGGGAGTAACTAAACCATATTCGGGGATAAAATCCAAGCACCCAAGGTGGTATTGTTGTTACTAATCTGTTTTGTAAAAGTTAGATGTTATTTCACCTTGAGTGATTTTCTTGTTGGGTTATGTGATTTTGGTTTCAATGATTTTTTGAGATTTTAATAATGTTAATGTATGGAAGAATAGTTGGGCATGCAAGAATCCTTCTATGCACTCAATAATTTCTGTAACATACATCATTTTTTCAAAATACATGGAAAATCAGGTTCTAGAAATGTTATTGAAATTGAAATTTATTTCATTTCATATGTAATTAAAATAAAACAGTTCTTAATATGAATTTAAAATTTTAAAACGATGAAAAATGTGGATAATGGGTGTCTTATGTGAAAATGTATTAATGGTAATGTGTTTACCCATTTTTTGAAATGGCCAAGATCTCTGATGTTTAACGGTATTGATAGAACATTGGTTGTGACAAGGTGGTGAGTTATAAGAGATTATGTTTTATGGATTTATGTTAATGACTCCCATTAAAAAAAATTAATTATTTATAATGTGTCCAAAACATGTTTTTTTAATTTTTGGTATTTTTTTCAATGATGGTCTTGTTGGTTGGAAAAAAAGTGTACATGGTTTTATATGTGCATCTTGCCGTGTAACTAATGGATCCGATAGTTCCAGGTGATGATGCTAGGGATTAGTTTTGTGATAACATTACATGAATTATAAAATTTATGTAATGTGACCTAGGGTGGGTAGTGAAATGTATGTCATACCAAATAATGGAGTTTCAGTTGAACCACTCTCTGATATTCATGAGGGAGGGTAGACCCGAGAAAGCTTATTTTTAGATTTAGTCTATGAAGATGATACTTGTCCACTTAGATACTCTGATTGAGAATATTTTCAAACTATAAGATTTTATGTTGTGAGGATCAGTGAAGAGCTATTGGGATATTTCTACCTAGTGCAAGAACATAGAAAACATGGTATGAAAGGACCTAAAAGATATGATCCTAGAGAACTTTTTCCTAGAGACAATGAGTTATGAGAGGCAGGTATAGTTTATGAGGCTAATGTATGTATGTTTTTCCATTATAAACTATTTATCTCACATTAATGACATATAAAACATTTCTCCGGTGTCAGAAAGGGATGAGACAACTATGAAAATACATTTTTGGAATGGGCATGTATATGATATTTTGTCAAAGGTTAGCCTGTTTTGTTTATATATGTTTTCTTAAGTAGACGTTCATGAACTCTTATTTGGTGGTAACTTGAAGGAGGATTCCAATGGAAAGCATGTGGTTTCTGGTGGACAATCATGAGGTATTTCTCCCGTGAGTAGAAACATTACTGTGAGAATATCGACCAAAGAAATGGAAAATAGGGTGGGTTGGGGGAATGTTTAGTTACTGAAGATCTTACGTGAGTGCTCCACCACCAGTGTTGTAAATTAAATAAATTTCATAGACATTTTCCCCAACCACTAGTTGATTGATGGTATTATGGTAGGATGGGATATCTATAGAAGTTCTTCATGAACCCACAATAGATGGGTAGTGATTAAGGATATAAACAGAATTAGAGTAATTGAAGGAGGTATCCTAGCCCATATCAGGAAGGTAGTTTGAGTTCTACATGTCATGTCATTATAGGTAGTCGATGTGGTGATTTTGGGAAATATATCCCATATCATCCATTTGGTGAAACTCAATGGACTCATATATCATCAATGGGATGTGGGGCATGATATTTTCATGCATTATAGCTAATAATTATTGATAGAAATTTTGGACCTTCAACAATTAGCGGTACTATTATTATAGATTTTCAACTTTATGGTTCCTTATATGATTTTGGTGCCTCTAACTCCTTTAAATATGTAAAACACTTGAATGGTTTGTGCCTAATATGATGGTTTGTGATAAGGTTTATGACAATTGATATGCATTAGGAAGAACGGTCGAGATACATTTTCTTGTGCAAGGGTTTTTCTCTTGAGGTTGAGAAGTATCGCTTTTGTTGGGAACATTACATCCATGATATTCCAGGTTTTAAATTGATTATGGGTATGGATTTGGTAGTATTATATCGATCACATATTTAGTTTTACCATAAGATAGTGATGTTTAGGTCTCCTAATGTTGACAGTTATGTACATCATGGAGAATAGGATATACAAGAGGTCTGTGAATGGAAAATTCATTTGAAAATGGGGGGTCTTGCCACCCTAATTGAAAGTATTTTTTTGAATGATTGGGGTGGTAATAATGTTGTATTATATACCATCATGGATATGTTTTAAGAGTATTTTCCTATAGAATTCATAGAGATACCATATGGGAGAGTTGTGGTATTTATGACTGAGGTCATGTTAGGGGCCAAGCATGTTTCTATTCTAGCATATAGAATGGGACCAACAGAGCTTTATGGGACTAAGTCTCAAATATAAGAGTCAGGGGATAATCAGTTTATTGATATGACTATGTTCACTTGGGGTTCCCCTGTTTTTTTAAGATGAAGTATGACATGATTTAGTGTTTTTATGTTGATTACTGAATGGTGAACTAGTTGATAGTGAAGAATGGGTTCTCTATCTCACGTATCTATGTTCTATTTGACCATTTGGGAGTTTCCTTTGTGAGACAAATATTAAATTGAAATGAGGGTATCATTATTTTAGAGCAAGACATTATGATGTTATGTGGAATTATTTTTGAAGCAGATTTATGGCCTTTATGAGTTCTTCGTGATCTCATTTGGGCAGACAAACAAATATGTTGTGTTTATGGCCTTGAGGAAAAAAACCTTCGACCCATACCTATATTAGGTTTTGGTACTATTTTTTGATGAAATATTGGAATCCTCCAAGACTCTGTAATATCATAAACAAAATCATGACATCATCTTGAGTACATAGAGGGAGAATCTTCTATATTCCAATCAATCTAAGTGTCGATTTCTGATTGAATGAGTATATTTCATGGGTTAGATGTTATTATAGTAAGGTGTTTTAGTGGACTGAGAGAAGGTGCATGATTTTTTTATTGATGAAACAATGTCTTGTTATAGCTGGAAGATGGTTAAAAATTCCAGTCATTGTATTTTTCAATCAATACATGGTTGATCAAGGAGTATGCAGGACATGTTTTTTTCGGTTCAGATTTCATTAGTGTTGAAAAAAAGGATGTTGTGTGAAAGGTTGAAGGTTAATATAATTGTTGCACACATGTTCTGTTTTGATATTTTCTCATTAAAATATGGAATATTAAACAGTAGCGTGTTTCATGAACATCAGAGTTGCACGACATAATAAGATACTTGCTTAGTGGAAGCTGTGCAAGAAACTTATGGGATAAAGTTGAGATAAAAATGGGAATTTCAGAATTGTAAAAAAATTATGTATAAATTGGCAGGTGAAAAAGTGACTTACATTAATGTCTAACCATTTATATACATATTTGGACACCTTCTAAATTCAAACTAACTACTACACTGAAGATATGGAATTTCTATCGCATTAAAGAGTTGTGCGCAATAAAAATTGTGAATAGAGAGTTCCGTTTGTCTAATAAGACCAATTGAAACTCAATTGAAACTCATGATATTGTTACATGAAATATAAATATTTCAGTAAAGATAATTTTCATGAAAAACCCATTATTTTCACACAAGTACTAGAGTTGCGTGCAATTTATTGAGTTTCATGACTAACATGTCATGTTTGTCCGGTTTTCCTGATCAATGCTTTCAAGTGCATCAACTCAGGTTTATGGTGAAAGTACAGTCTCAATCTAGCTATAGATAATGATTTAAATTCCAATATTCATAAGATACCTTCAATTCATTAAACTGAGTAAGACCTCACCTAGTGTTAGGAGTTAGGGGGAGTCGACAGAAGAGTTCTTAGGGAGGGAGTGTGCTGTCCCAAAAATTATGTAAAGGTAGTGTTCCTGGAATAAATAGGATATTTAAAAATTTTAATATTCCATAATAACTAGTTATAAATAGATTATTTAGGTACAAGTGACATAATATCAGTGTATTATTTATAGAATATCCCTTAGTGGTGTACAATGTAAAGCTGATATGTTGTATCTTTTAATGTGAATGCTAATTGTAAAAAAAATCCCTCTGATAACTTTTTCACATTCTTACCATCTTGGGAACAAGATCCTTTTTTTAAACAAAAATATTACAACTTGATTCACCCTACCCCTCTTAGGGTGTTCCGGGGTCCTACAAGTGGTATTATAGGAGATATGTTATTGAAGTTAAATCTATACTCTCTTATTTTTCATGGAGAATTATGTGAATGTTAGGGTAGTCCCCCACATTGATGAAATAAACTTCCAGATTTAGAAAAATGTGATGTGATCCTATCGGATAACCCTTGGTTTGAATGTTTTATTTTTCACAACTCAAGGTATTCTAGTCACTCATGCAACATGTATTTTTATGACTAAAGAAGATAAGAAAATGGTTGATGAAGATGTCAAAGAATAAAATACTTTTACAAAATAACTTTTTATTATAATATATCTGAAGATTATGAATTTTACTATATACAAATATATGATGAAGAAACTGAAAAATATTTATGACAGTGAAAAGAAAGTAGAAGAGGCCCGGCTTCAAGTCATTCATAATCAGTTCGACAATCACAAAATGAGTTCAGGATTTTTTTAGTTTCCTTAATCACATAGATGATGTTTATGGAATAATTCTAGTACATGGAATGAAATTAAGTGTATTGAAATTGTGATTAAAATATTGATATATCTCCCACATTTGAATAATAAAAAATTATATCTCTAGAGGAAATATATATATCTAATAATTCTCTCGATGATCATAAAAAAACCCTGGTGACTTATCAAATGAGAGTCAAACCAGAAGATGCATCCACTTGAGTAAGTGAGAAAATAGAATCCAAATCCATGGAAAGACATGACATTTCTATAGTAAGTGATGACTAATAAGAAGAACTAATTTCATTATTTTCTAAGAAATTTAGTAGAGGAAAATGGATTTTTGATATATTACTCTTATTGGCTTGTTTTAGATGTGGAAGAGTTGGAAACATTTCCTCCTAGTGATCATGGTAGTTTGATGATTAATAAAGTAATGAATGAATCATGATGAAGCCACAAAAAATCATCCCCTAAAATGGTGTCCTAAAATCAAGGAAAAAAATTATAGAGAAAGGTTTTTGTATATAAAGATGAACAAGATGATAATGATTTTTTGGAGGATGAAGAACCTTTGTTTAAATTTGAAATCCATGTGTCCATGATGGCTATAGTTGAAAAGATAGGACCATTAAAATATGAATATAACATTTTGATGGGTGTTTTTATCCCAATTTTGAATTTATGTGTGATCCTTATATGATTGACATTCATATAATGAGAAATAAAAATATTATATCCATTCTAGAAGAGTTTTTAGTGTATGTTTATCAGTTGATAATCAAATTGATTGATTGTAAGTAAAGGAAGAATAAAATTTATCAAATAATTAATTCTTTGAAGAAGTTTTGGAATTTTAGTTCTTGATTGAAGAGAAGGAAAAATTCATCAATTATTATACAGCTAAACTAGCGGAGAAGTCTAAGGGAGTTGAATGACATGAATAAGAAGTTGTTACTCTAAGGAGTAAAATGGAAAAGAATCCAAATCAATGAAAACAAAAATAAAATAACATTTTGGAGGATTCTTATATATAGAGTTGTTAGAAATTGACAAACATTGTTATGAAGAAGTTGACGAGGTAGTGAATGACCATTGATCCATAGGTATAAGAAAAACATAAATTGGATAGAATGGAAAAATAGTAACGTCTATAAATAGGATGAGACAAATTTAGGGGAATAATAAATTTAAACATATAAAAAAGGCACCTTATGTCCAAAAAAAGAAATCACTGGACCATTTCAAAAAGAGGGTTGAATATAATCCTCATGTAAATAAAAATGATCGCTAGTTAAAAATAATTTCTTGATAAGGGGATGTGATTCAGAATATAATTGATACGATTTTCCCATTATGAAATTACAATTCTATGGATTTGTGAGACATACCATGTTATACTATGAAGACCTAAGAGGATTTATAAATGAGGACTTTCATAGAAGTAAAAATAAAAATAATGAGACCATATCCTTTGTTATATAGAATAAATAGTATATTTGGATATTTTATCGGATGTTCTAACTATGGCCAGATATCTATTTATTAATGGCATAGGAATAATGGGAACAATAACTACATATCTCTAGGTCATGTTAATACCCTCCAAACATGAAAAATCTATCATGAATATTGATACTCTCCTATAGGAGAGGAATATGAATATTATGAGTCTGTACATATTGAAAAATGATTGGAATGTCAATATTTTTCCCTTCATTCAATCATGTATCTAATGTATGTAAAATAATAAAATCTAAAAATCCAAACTATAAAAAATATCTATCAAAGAAACAAATAAAAGTGTCACCTAAATTATAAACATTGGATGCTCATCCAAAAAGATAATAAACGTATATTTGGGGAAGAAAGATAAGAAAAAAGTATTATGGAACAATGATATTTGTCCATGATGGTGCCTTAAATAACAAAGGAAGTTGATGTAAATAACTATAAAATGAAGAGATAATGAAAAATTAATTTCACTCTATAGATGGTTTGTGTCACAATCTCTTGAGTGTGGTTCAACTCTATGATGCAGGATTGATAGTGACCTTCAATATAATGGGGTTCACAATAAAGGGAAGGATAAGTGATTATCATTTTAACAGGTGTAGAACAGATAGAACTTTATACTAGTTTGAAGGAAATGATAATTTTTTTTATGAAACAGTTGAAGAAGAAATCGACTTTTGGCCATGGACGTTGGCTCACACTAACCAATTCAGCATTAAATATATATCTATGATTATGATAGTTGTAAAAATTCCTAATAATAATCATGATTGAGAAAATACACGTGATTCATGAATGTGAGGAATTTTTTTCTGGAGTTCATATCAACCGAATAAAAAAAGGACATTTGATCTACTTGATATTATCCACATATATTTATTCTTTTAAATTAATGTGGATTATACATATGGAGTGAGGTTCCTAATTTTTTTTATTTTTTATTATTGTATGATGTATTTTGTAGTAATTATATAGTGAAAATAATAAGTTTTTAATTTCCTAAAATGTTTTTATTGAACAGCTAGGAATGAAAATGTCCTCATAATCAATATTCTATGCTATAATTGTGGAGAAGAATACATATCCATTGAATTAGAAAATTAACTCAAAACATGGAATAAAGCATGAGGTGGATATAGTGACAACCCCATTGATAAATAGAGTTGTTGAACACATAAATCGATAGTTTAAAATTATTATTAAAACTATATTGACTGAGAGTCATGTGTATCATCTTTACAGGAAATAGGTTGTTTAAGTAGAAATGGATTATAGAAATTGAATATGGATTTTATGGTAGAAACCAAGCCACCATATGGGTAATGGTTTGGAAGGAGGCTCTCTCTGAAGTATTTTCTTATTTTTGGAAGTAAATGTTTATCCAAAACAAAGATAGAATTCAGGGAAAGTATGGTGATGTTTCAGATGATGGAATATTCCTGGGATATTCAAGGAAGAGTAAATCATAAAAATGTTAAAATAATCATCTTTTAATAATTATGGAAATATTTGATGTCATGATCATTGATGATAAAAATATAAATTCCTTGGGGAGTTAATATGTTGATATGAGATAATTGGAAGAATAATTTAATGAAGGGAAAGATTCAAATTTAGAAATAGTAGAAGGCTCACAAAATTATTATAACCCAGAGGAATAATTAGATTAGTAATCCACTACTAATGAATGTTTATAAAAACATAAAATGAGAAAACAAAATCATAAAAAATGATCGATATAAAATTTTATGGGATTAGACTACACCAACACAGTCATAAGGAATTGGGAATAAAGATCGTTTTTCATTCCAATCATTTGTCAAACCAACGTCATTTGAATAATTATCAAAGTGTGAATCCTGAATTAAGGCCATAAATGAAGAACTAGATTAGATTAACATGAAAAAGACTTGGAATCTTGAAATGAGACCTAACAATAAATGCGTGATTCAATCAAAGTGGATATTTAAAAATAAATTTGACGAACCTAGAAAATTGATTTGATACATTCCAAAAATAGTGTGTAAAGGCTATTGAAAAATTAAATGCATTTATGTTAAAGAAATGTTTTCTCCCATAGTAAAACTATAGTCAACCAAGATTTTTGTTTCCATGTAAATTTAGTGAGATTAGAAATATTATCAGATGAATTTCAAAATGAAATTCTAAATTTGTGTTATGGAAAAATGTTGAGTCAATAAGGTTTTCCTTATGACATTTCCATTCCTTCTTGTTTTGAAAATCACAAACACCTTATCTTTAAGAAAATCTCTTTTATAAGGAAAATTTATTTTTTAAGGAAAATTGTTTTTGTCATAAAAATTTTCCTTATCATATTTTCATTCATATATTTCATAATTACAAAATTCGGATTCTTTTCTAGATTCTCGGAATTGTACAAAACATTGATTTAAAGCATTCTGTTTTAGGCTCCAAATTCTGGATGAGAGCTGTAATAAAGCTCGACTCCGAATTCTGGATACGATCTTTAATAAAGATCAACTCCGAACTCTGGATACAAACTTTCTTGAAGTTCGATATCGAATTCTAATGACAAATTTTCATTACAATTTTTAATGATGAATTACCATTACAAACCTCATTACGAATTATGATGATGAATTCTCATTATGAAATCTGATGAAAAAATCTCATTATGAATTATGATGATGAATTCCCATTACGAATTCTAATGACGAATTATCATTACGAATTCTGATGATGAATTCTCTTTACGAATTCTGATGAAAAATTCTCATTACGAATTCTCATTCCTGATTCACCTATTAAACAGAATCTGATCATCTTTGCTTTATACACTCCGAATTTATTTAGAGTCCGAATAATATTTTTGATTACACTCCAAACCTTCACTCCGAAATTTTGTGTTAAACTTAAAACTATGTCATACATTCTTTTACACTTTTTTTGTTATAAAACGATGTCTTCTATTCTATTATAAAATAACCGTTGGTTAAGTGACACGTGTATAGGTCCCTTCATTTTTTAAGGAAAATATGACCATTGGGAAGGAGGACGACCTTACCTATAAATAGGAGCTCATTTGAATGAGCTCATAATGATGATGACTTCTTCGACATTGTTCACACATGCTGTTGAAGTGATTTCTAGAGAGAGAGTCTCTTATTAACTCTCAATGCTTCGTACGACTCCGAATTTTAGTGATTACATTCGAGGACTTCAGGGGATAGGAAGACAGAGGTACCAACTACCTTAAAGCTCGAGGGCTTCCTTGCTGAGTAAGACAGAGGTTTCCAACAACCTTAAAGTTGAGGGCTTGCGGGGATAGCAAGACAGAGATTCCGATATTCTTATCGAGGGCTTACCCTGGTGTGGGTAAGACGGACTTTCATGAAAGTATAAATCAAGAGACCTTTATCCTAGGTTGTTGGATACCATCCTCTTTGGGTTAAAAAATTTATATCTCATTTTTTCCCGCTGTATTTTGTATTGTAAGGAAAGTATAACTTTCTTATACATCCTTATTTGTACTCTAATTCATTTTGATTCTATACGCTTTAAGGTAGAATCATATCTTGTAATCTTTAGTTAAGTTTTTTCCGGATCCATATTTTCGGAACCTACTTTCAGAATCTATTTCCAATATTAAGCAAGTACATAGAATTTGAAGTTTATATATTCATTCATTAATCCAGTTCATCAATTGGTATTAGAGGTGTTGTGAATTTACTTAGTTTAACTTTGTTAAACTTAGCTCTTTCCTTTTCTTAAGGAAAACATAGTTATTCGTAACTAACATTAAAGGTTCCAAAGGAATTTTTAAAGTATACAATTCACCCCCCCTCTTGTATATTGAGCATCTACATCATTATTTAGATCCTACAATTGGTATCATAGGAAGGTCTATGAAATACTTATACTCACAAACAAGTCTTTATTGCTCATATTTTTTTTCATACTTTCTCATTCCAAACTTTGTCATTCTGAATTTTCTCATTCAGATCTTTGTGATTACGAACTTCTTCTATTAACAAGTTTTGTGGTCCAAGTTTGTTTTAATTATGGCAGGAATCAATGTTGGTTCTGTTGATAATATAAATACTACAAGACCACCGATCTTTGATGGTAATGACTATGAATATTGGAGAGATTGAATGAAGACTTTTATTATCAATACCGGAGTGGACAATTTCGTTATGCTTACTGGTGATTATAAGATTCCTGATAAGGAAATCAGAACTTTCACTAACCAGGAAAAGCAAGAATATCAACTCAATTATAAGGTACGCAACACCTTACTTTGTTCAATGAATCGTAATATATATAGCCAAATTACTTCTTGTGAAGCAGCAAATTGTATCTAAAAGAAATTAGAAGTTACACATTTTGGATCTTATAAAGTGATTGAAACTAGAAGAGCTATGCTTAGAACTGAATACCATGGATTAAATTTTCCTTATGGTGAACCCATCTGTAAAGTTCAAAAAAGATTTATGATTCTATAGGAGAAAAAGGATTAGATGATGAAGCTCTTGTGGATAAGATAATTGATATTATGCCCAATGAGTGGGAATCAAAGAGAACTGCTATAGATGAGAACAGAAAAGTCACTCAAATTTCTCTTCATGAGCTATTCGGAACTCTTCTCCAACATAAAACCAGAACGAGGAGAGATGATGACAACATCAAGAAGAAAAATGGAAATGGTATTGTTGCTTTTACAACAACATAAAATCAGATGAAAGCTAAGACTCCTAAGAGAGTAACCAGATCCAAGTCTAAGGAAGTTATTTTCCAATCTGAATCAGTGAGAGTAATGTTTCTGAAAATGACTTAGCAAATCTTGCTCGAAGGATGAACAAGATAGCTGGCTAGAGGAATTTCCAATCCAAGTATAAGAAAAAGGAATGGAATGATAGGAAAGATGGAGAAGTTACATGTTATGAATGAAAGAGAGTTGGACATATTAGACCAGATTGCCCCTTTCTCAAAAAGAAAGAAAAGAAAGAAAGGCATTCAGACAGGAACAGAAATAAGTATTATAAAGCCAAATCTAAGAAAGTACTAAAAGAAAATGATACCTGGGGTGCCAGTGGTGGTGACACTTCAGGTGAATCTTCTAATTATGAATCTTCAGGACAGAAGAATCTTGGTCTTATAGCCAGACTACCTATTGACAATCATTGTTTTATGGCTAAGGTACGAAATGCTGAATCATTGACCAATGTTTCTTTAAATTCTAATGATATTAAATATTATAACTCTTCTGATGAAGAATCTTCTTCTGATGAAGAATCTTATTCTGATGAAGAAAAAATTTTACCTACTTATGAAGAAGTTTCTAGGTTTGCTGAACTTCTTGAAATTGAGAATTCCAAACTCAATAAAAACATGATAAGGAAAATTCTAGGAATTCTATTCTTACAAAAGAAATTTCAGATCTTTCTAAATATCTTGACAAGAAAAATTCTTATTTTGAAAGTATTTCAAAAAATCTTGAGGAAGTAAGTTCTGAGAAGGATAAACATTTAAAAGAGTTAGAAAAAGTAATTTCTATGAAAAATGTTGTTGAACCTAACTCTAGATCTAAATCTAATGATTTTGATAAAAACATGGTTATAAAACTCAAGCCCGAAATCTTTTCCTTAAAGAAGTGTTTATCAAACTTTACCCATGGTAAAGAAAATTTTGATAAAATGTATTCTCAAATACGACATTTAAGAAATAAATCCGGATTTGGTTATACACATGCAAAACCAATTTTTCGTAACAATTATTTTGTCCCTCAAAGTGCCCCATTTTTTGCCAAGTGTCAATATAGTGGTCACTGGGCAAAGAATTTTTCTTTAAACAAAACTCAATATTTAAGATTTCACAATGATTATTTCTCTAAGAAGATGTGGGTACCTAAAATTTTGTTATCTGGAAATCTCGGATCCAAACAAGTCTGGATTCCTAAAATCTAACTCTTTTCTTGATTTCAGGAAAACAAAGGGAATACCAGCAACAATACATGGTACATGGATAGTGGATGTTCCCGGCACATGACTGGTAACAAAATCTATTTTGAAAAGATTATCAAAACGAAAGGAGGAAAGGTAACTTTCAGAGATAATGCTAAGGGAGAGATTGTTGGTATTGGTAATATTGTTCTTCTTGGTAAAACTTTGATTTCAATTGTTCTATTTGTTAAGGGTATTAATCACAACCTCATTAGCATTAGTCAGTTATGTGATTAAGGATACCTTGTGAATTTTAGGAATGATAAGTGCTTAGTTCCCAATTCCAAAGATGAATATATTCTCTCAGCCAACAGGCAAGAGAATGTTTACACTTTGAACCTAGAAGACCTTAGAAGCCAAGATCTACCTTACCTAAGTGCAATGGAAGATCATTCCTGGTTATGGAATAGAAGACTAGTACACTGTAACCTTATAAACTTATGTAAACTCTCGAAGAAGAAACTAGTTATGGATCTACCAGAGCTTAGATTTTATTCTTCTAAAGTTTGTGATCCTTGTAAATATGGCAAGAAACATAAATATAGTTTTAAATCAATTGGTGAAGTTTCAACAACTAATGCATTATAGTTAGTTCACATGGATCTTTTTGGTCCAACACAAACTAGAAGTATTGGAGGCAAATACTATGTATTTGTTCTAATTAATGTTTACTATAGATTTACATGGGTCTATTTTCTAGAAAAGAAGTATGAAGATTTTTCTTATTTCAAAAGTTTTAAAGCCCAAGATAAAAATGAGAAAAACCCTTCAATTGAAAACTATTCATAGTGATCATGGAGGAGAATTTCAAAATTCTAATTTTGAAACTTTTTGTAGTAAAAAATGTATTACTCACAATTTTTCAGCACCTAGAAATCCTCAACAGAATGGTGTAGTTGAAAGAAGAAATATAATTCTTCAATAAATAACTAGAACCATGTTGAGTGAATATTCTATAGCTAGACATTTCTGGGCTGAAGCTGTAAGTACTACATTTTAAACTATAAATCGAGTTTTGATTAGACAATTTCTTAATAAAACTATTTATGAGTTATGGAATGGTAAAAAACCAAGACTTTCCTACTTCAAGGTTTTTGGTTGCAAAGTATTCATTCTGAAAACTAAAGATAATCTACATAAATTCGCACCAAAATCTGATGAAGGAATTTTCTTAGGCTATTCAACAACCTCTAAGGCTTATAGTGTTTTTAATAAAAATACTTGTACTGTTGAAGAAACCGTACATGTAAAATTTGACGAGTCAGATCCTTTTGTTTTCAAACCACCTCAATCAACATCCTCAGATGTGTTTTCAAAAATTGATTATCAACCGTTGTTAGAAAATTTTTATGATAAAAAAAATGTTCAAGAAGACACTTCTGAAACATTTACCCCAAAAGACTTTCTACCCTATGTTGATGAACAGGATTTACAAAATCCAAATCAGATGTTTCTTAAGAATCATCCCAGTGATAGTATCATTTGTGATGTAAATCAACCTGTAAGGACTAGAAGTTCCTTAAGAAATGAAGTAGAACATCTAGCATTTCTTTCCTAATTAGAACCAAAAAGCACTGATGAAGCTTTATGTGATGATGATTGGATCAAAGCTATGAAAGATGAACTAAATGAATTTGAAAGGAAAAAAGTCTGGACCATGGTTGAAAGACCTAAGGAAACATATGTTATTGGAGTAAAATGGGTCTTCAGAAATAAATGTGATGAAAATGGAGTCATTGTAAGAAATAAAGCTAGACTTGTTGCTAAAGGCTATAATCAGCAAGAGGGAATAGACTATGAAGAAACCTATGCTCCAGTAGCTAGACTTGAATCTATCCGGATCTTACATGCCTTTGTAGCATTCTTTAATTTGAAAATTTTCCAAATGGATGTGAAATGTACTTTTCTTAATGGTTATGTTCAAGAGGAAGTTTTCGTTGAACAACCTACTGGCTTTGAAGATACAAAACATCCTGATCATGTTTTTAGACTTACCAAAGCTCTGTATGGACTTAAACAAGACCCACGATCCTGGTATGATAGACTAATAGGATGTTTGCTTCAAAATAACCGTGTTAAGGGAAATATAGATCCAACAATTTTTATAAAGAGAGATAAGAAAAATGTATTGATTGTTCAAATTTATGTCGATGACATCATATTTGGTTCAACTCAGCAATCTTTAACTGAAACTTTTGCAAGTATAATGAAATATGAGTTTGAAATGAGTATGATGGGTGAGTTAACCTCTTTCCTAGGTTTTCAAATTTCTCAAAAAACAGAAGGAGCCTATATATCTAAACATATGTATATTAAAGATCTTCTCAAAAAGTATGGTTATGACAACACTAAGAGTATAAGTAATCCCATTAGTACATAAAACTCTCTAGATCTTAATGAAGTTGGGAAACCAGTATATCAAACATCTTTTAGAGGTATGATAGGGAGTTTACATTACTTAACAGCTAGTCAATCAGACATAATGTTTTCAGTATGCTTTTGTGCAAGATATCAATCTAATCCTAAGGAATCTCACTTAAAGGAAGAAAATAGAATTTTTCGCTACCCTAAGGGAACCATGGATCTAGGATTATTTTATACTTCTGGAAATGATTTTGTTCTAGACAAATTTTCATATGCTGACTTTGGTGGATGTAGAATGGATAGAAAAAGTACATCTGGAACTTGTCATTTCTTAGGAGATTTGTTAATTTCTTGGTATTTCAAGAAGCAACATTCTGTAGCACTTTCTACTGCTGAAGCTGAATATGTAGAAGCTGGAAGTTGTTGTGCTCAAGTGTTGTGGATGCAACACACACTCACAGATTATGGCATGAGTATTAATAAAACTCAAATTATGTGTGATAACACAAGTGTCATTTCCCTATGTAAGAATTCTGCACATCACTCTCGTGCAAAACACATAGATATTAGACATCACTTTCTTAGCGATCACACACTAAAAGGAGATATTATTCTTATGTTTATCAGAACACTAGATAAACTTGCTGATATTTTCACAAAATCTTTGCCTTCTGATAGATATGAATACATTAAACAAAATTTAGGAATGATAACCATAAGGTAATCATTCTCCATTAAATTCTTGTTCAATAATTCTCCTTACAGTAATAAACTCCTTTTCATAGGGGGAGTACATTTGATTGTTAGAATATTTTTCTCTTTCAAAAATTTTCAGAACTAAAATTTCGGAATGGAAATTTCTGGAAACGGATTTTTTTCAGAATTGATATTTTCGTTTAGAAAATCCATGGAATGAAATTTTTTTCCGGAATGGAAAATTTGTACTGAGATTTTTGTACTGAGATTTTCTTACTGAGATTTTTGTACTGAGTTTTTCGTACTGAAATTATCATACTGAATCTTTCATACTAAATTCTTCGTACTGAATCTTTCGTATTGAGACTTTGGTAATAAATTTTTCATACTGAATCTTTTGTACTGAATCTTTTTTACTGAGACTTTCGTACTAGAACCTTTCGTACTGAGTCTTTCGTATTAAGTATTATTTCGTAGTGAGTTTTGTGATCTATGAATTTGTATAATAAAGTTTTTTTTAGAAACAAATATTACCCATTACGAATAATATTTTAAAGAAAATCCGAAAGGTATGATTTCCTTACTCATGTTTTCGTAATCATACTTTACTTATTGATATTCTCTTATGTTTTTGGATTATAGTTTTCTTATGTTCTTGTTTCAATAAAAACCTAAAAAAGATCGGATTCAAGCTTTCTTGAGAATTGTTTTCAACTGTCAGATCTGATCTCAGTTCTTTACAACTGCTCGATCAACCGAGGAAGATGAACCATCATATAGTTTCCTATTTAAAGGGGACCCAAATGGTTGTCCCACATCGATTTCAAGTTCCAGCATCCCGAAGCTCTGCATCTCTATCTTAAAGCTATTCCGATCTTCAACATTCTCTGTTCCGAACTTCTCAGAGGTCTTTAGATCCGAATGTCTGTGGAATTAGTTTCTCAAGAAATGTCATCCTCCAATCCGATTTCAAAGTGGTTAGTTTATAGAGAACGGCTGGTTCATCCAGATTTCTTCAATAACTTTGATTATTTAATTTCAAACAACATAAAACTGAACGGATGGGAAGATATTGCGGTATCCAAACCAGGTAATCAAGATGATGTTTTTTCGGAGTTACTTTTTGAATTCTATGAAACAGTTTCTTTCTTTAAGGAAGATGATAGGGATAAATTTTCCTTTAAGTCTTATGGAAAGACTGATAAGCTTTCTTATACCAAGGCAGCCAGCTTGGTAGGGCTAACCTATGATGGTGAAGCCGAATTCATATCTCACGTATTTCCAGATTCTAAAGGAATCTTCAACAAGGAAAAAGCTTTGAAGACTCTCGGACTGTCAGATGACAAGGCTCTGAGGATTGCTAGCTTGTCTACAAATTTCCAGATTCTAGAGTTGTGGGTAAAAGGTCTTATCGTACCGAGGAAAGGTGATAAAGACAGTCTAAAGAAGAGTGAAATCAAAATCTTAGATTTTATGGTAAATCTAAAGTAGTTTAACTTGATGAGGCACATTATTATAACTATTGAGAATGTTAAGAAAGGAAATCTCAGAGCATAGATCTTAATGTACCCAGCAATATTATCAAAGTTAATAGTTCGATGCCTTGAGTCTTTCAATAAAGCTTTCTAGACTAAGCCAAGGGTATGAAAAATTTTATTGCTAAGTGATGACACTCTTAAGAGGATGAATGTGGCTTTCAACAAGGAAACTAGTGAGTTCTTCGATTTTCCAGGTCAACAAGAAGCGGTTCCGAAGGGTGCTAAACCAGAATCATCCAATCCAGTAAAGAAGAGAAAGATGAAAGAAGTTGCAGCTGAAGTAGAAGATCCTATATCTAAGAAAGATCAATCTGCACCTCCAAAACCAAAGAAGAATAAAGCTTATCCTGATGAGGTAGTTTCCAAGTGAAGGGCAGATAAAGAGAAAAGGAAAGAATGGGATCCGTAGTTTGGATTGGATGCTGCGGAAGATAAGGCTTTGAAGGAAAGGACAAAAGATGAATTACAAAAACAAGTAAAAGAAAAGAAGCTCAAGAAGAAGATGTCTGAAGCTGAGACAGTTCAAGATTTGTTAAAATTTTATGAGATGGTATCCGAAAACATTCCGGTACTGAGATCCTTCTCCTTGGAATATCTAACTAAGACTCCAAGAAGAAACCTTGACTTTTCGGAAGAGGTCATATCTAAGCATGTTGAAGAAGTCGAGTAGATTGAACAAGTTGAAGAGGAAGAAGTAACTGCTGAAGGAAGTGATGAGACCGAAGATCTGTTGAAATAAGTAAAAGATTATAAGGGGTCACCCTTGGAACATCTGTCACTCATAACTTCAGAGGCTGAATCCTCTAAGTTAGTAACTCCATATAAGGATAAGAATGAAGAATATATTGTCCAAAAAGTTGTTGATGATGTTGAAAATATTATTCAAGTATCTACTAGTGAGCAGAGGACAACAGAACAAGATTCCTTTCCGAAAAAGGACAAGGGGAAGAAACTTCATGTTGATACTCCAAAATCAGTAGAAAACAAGAAAATAGAAATTGGTGGTTCATCTAAAAGGATGTTGGAGATTATTGAGGAAGAAAATTCTCCTTGAAAAATCTCAGATTCGGAGTCATCCTCGTTGGGGCATGACTTTGCTGTCCAGTCTTTGAGGAAGTTGGTGGGTTCCATTCCAACCATCTCGACTATAGATTCATGATTCCAGATGCTCCAACATGCTCTAAATCAGAAATCAAACTCTGTATCCATGGTTATGGATAAGTGGGTTGAGATAGAAGCTGAAGTCAAATCGTTTCTTGTTGGATATGAAGCTCATAAAAGATCTTGAAAAAACATAACAAGCTGGTCGAAGAATACAGTTGATGAGATGAGTCTTTTTGATGAATTTCAAGATAATGTTAAGGATACATTTGAGACAGAAGACAAAAATCAAAATGAACTTTCTTCATCCTTTGAAGAAAAATTGACAGGTGAGAAGAATTCCCGGAATCGAGAAGTCAGATATCTGAATGGGAAGCTGAATTCTATTGATCAAAACTGGAAATATGAAAGGGATTATCGGATTCAGTTTGAAGAAAAGTTCTTAAAGCAAGAACAAATCTTGAAGGCTCGGGAAGAAAAACTTCAGGCTCAAGAAGAAAAACATAAAGCCCAAGAAGAAAATATTGAAGCTCAAAGTGCAAGAATAGTGGTCTTAGAGTATTGTATGAGTTTACCCCCATATTTCTAGTTTTTTCACGCCTAGTTATTTGTTGAATTTATTTATCTTATTACCAATAAACCCACAGGGGAAATTTTTTGGAACGAAGGCCTATTATAGATAGAAGATGGAATCAAAGTCTAGTTTTGATTCTTATCAATCCACACTTGGTTTTTCAATAAGTTTGCAAAAAATTACATTTTATAGTTCATATGTATTCAGTGATAATGTTAAAATAATTTTCATTCAAGATTGGAGGTGAGTTGAAATATTGCGCATAATAGTAATTCTAAAAATGTCACAACAAAATTTGGATATGGAAATAGTTGGATGAATGATCTGAAATTACATGAAAGTCATAGTTGTTTATCTAGGGAAGCTACCTACCTAGTTGAAGGTATTCAAGTATCTTAGTTGCTAAAGGTAACATCAAAGAAATGATTTACACTATTGGGAAATCATTGCAGTGTTGTTGAAGGCATGTAAAGAAAATGTGAGAAAGTATAGACATTTCTATAAATATGTGGATACCACCTTCATTAGAAGTGACTTTTCTAACAGATATATGTTGGATCGTCCACATAAAGGAGTTTCGCGTAGTAAAACTGTACATAATTTGTTCTCTGTGTCCACAATGTCCTAGAAAAACTATTCTGAAACTTGTAATTTAGTTCTGCAAAATATAAGTTTTCCATAAAAGCTATCTTGTGTGATGAACCCAAAAATTGAACTCAAATATAGGTATATCATGCATATACTTGAGTTATGTGACTATAAGGTTTTGTTTATCCCATTTATTTGGTTAGTTATTTCAACTTCATAAACTCAAGTTTATGGTGAAATTATAGTCTCGTTCTAGTCACAGAAAAAGAATAAATACCAATCCACTAAAGTGGAATTCAATTGATAAAACTGATTAATAATTGACCCAAATATATGAGCTAGGGGAGTTTATTGATGTGTTCAAAGAATTTTTGTGCGATATTCCTATAATATTGTAAGGGTATTATGCCTTTCATATAGATTCCATGTTTTATCTTCTCTACTCCTTAATAATAAACGAGTCTTAGTGGATTTAGGTATGATTGACACACTATTGGTGTATTCTTCTTTTAGTAGCCCTTAGTGGTGAAATAATTAAAATAACTTTGTTGTATCTATTTATTTTAATGTTTAATTAATATAAAATTCTACTAGATGTGTTTAACATACTCTTAACAAAATGGTAATAAGATCCATCACTTTTAAAGTCAAATTCGACACCCTACTTCACTTCTCCCCTATCAGGGTGTACAAGGGGCCTACAGTTTCATGACATTAGTACATGAATTTTTTTTATAAAAAAATTTATAGCATTAGTGGGATATTATTGGAGGTCTATTTAAGATTTATTCTCACATGGTATCTCCTATTTAGTGATTAATAAAGAAGAGAGTTATGTTTGATTTGTCTAGAGAATGAGAGAACACTTTTTAGAATTGAAGAAGAGTTTCACTATCGCACAGATCATGATCTTTCTTGAGAAAAGGGAGGAGTGAAAAGTGTTATAAGAAGCATCTGAGATTGGGCATGGAGTAGTGTTGATGCAAGGAGTTGATTTGTAGTATATGAGTCTCGGATGTTGAGGCCACACAAATATAACTACTGTAATGTACAATATTTTTCTGTGTATTTTTTTAAATATTTTATGGGATTATTTTGAGTCTAGGCACTGAGAAAGTGTGAGATTATGGGGCCTTGTGTGAAAAAATTAAAGGGTTGTGAAATATTAAACCATAAATATCATGGGTGAGTGGTTTTCTTGGAAATTTGTAATAACTTCTAAACATTTTCTCAAAAAAATATGAGTTATCCATTGCATTAAGAGTTGTGGGTTTACCCTAGCTGAGCCCTAACATCAGCTGGTGTGGGTATGTTGTCAAAGATAGTTTAGGACATTTTAAAGAATAAAATAAATTTATGGTATTAAATTTATTTCTATGTTATGCAGCGACACAATGAAACATTTTATTTTATTATGGTCTTTTTAGGAATTTAGGGTTATCACAATAACACTATAATTCATTTGATATATAGAGAAGGGAATCTGGAAAAAATGTTGAAAAATGAAATTGGATCGACAAACTCAGATTCAATAGATCATGGATTGAAAAACAACGATGGCACAACTTCACCATTTGTTAAGGATCTTTCCAACTCGAGGTAGGGAATCATGATTTCTGTTTTTCACTCCATGTTCCTAAAATCAATGATAAACTTGGATCAAATAATGAATATGATGACATATGGATCGATCATTATTGTGGAATGGGTTTTATAGCTAGAATTATTTAGAGATGATTATTATACTTTTTGGTCTATTTAATCGTTCGTATGGGAATGGATTGATATAGGATCCAACAACGATTGAGAATTTTCCTTGAGTATGTTCTATATGATTTCATCCAAATTTTTCAGGTGCCTATGCTTTTATTCATGGGATATGAATGAAGTATATATGTGACATCGATTCATGGTGAAACCTTCAGGAATTGAATATTTGATCTCATGATTAGAGGTGATGCACTAGGGTTACATTACATTAGGCCTCCTTGATGTCTCTAATTATAGTTTGTACATTTTACTTTTTACTTTTTACTTTTTACTCTTAGCTTTTTACTTAGTACTTTGTCCCATGTGGAGTTCCATTGTACCCCCTATTAAAATTGGAAATATATATTTTGAGTGTGACATGATTTTTTCAGGACATTGGTACATGGTGGTGGTGCATGATGGGAGATGGGGCAGAGGCCCTGGTTAGTCTCAGTGGGTGGTGGCGCGGGTCCATGGGTCTAGTTATTGTCAAAGTCAAGGTGGACAGTGAGCCACCATTATGGTGGATGGCATAGGTGGAATAAATCACGTTGGGAGCTATGTGGGAGCGAGCAGTGGTGGCGAGGCACAGGAAGGTGGAGCACGCAGTGAACATGGATCCAGTAGGCCAACGACATGGGGTGATGTGCGACACTATGGGATAAGTAGGGCATATGGATGATGCATGATGTGTGCGACAGATCAGCTAAACTGTGTTCGTACAAGCTAGACCATGGGAACTACATTGTGTTTGGAGGCCCAATGAGCCAGACTTGTCTGGACCCAATGGTTCAAGTCATCCGGCAGGGTGTGGCATATCCAAACCGATCCTGGGTTGGATCCCTTCTCTAAAAAGAAAATATATTTCAAATAGTATGAATGTTTGATGAGTTGATTGCAATGTTTGGACACTACCATTGTGGTAGAACTTCTAAGAACAATGGTTGGGATTAATAAGGACTTAATGTGATGTGGGCCTTTTAAATGGGCATCACTTAGGGTCAAGTGACATAACAGTTATGACTACTACTCACGAAGCTCCCTTTATTTCTAAATGGGATGATTCTCTTGTCCACCATATCATTGATTTGAATCATTATAGTTTGATCCCTTTATTTTATACCCTAAAGGTTCTTGGATATTGTTTCCTACTCATAGGATTATGATACCTTCAGTAGGAATTCCATTATAGAGTTGTTGGAATCCCTTGACAGGCCTAATTAAGATCCCATATTCCAGCTTCGTGCACTAGGTAGAGTCTTCAGTATTTAAACAACAATATTAACCAGGTGTCAATCCTCTACATAGAGAGTTCATCCTGATTGAGTTTTTAGTATCACCTCATGGACCTGGCTATGATCCTCGTCTAAATTATCATATCACCCTTCATATCTTTTAGCATATCTCTCCCAGGCATTTCCTAATGAATAGTACTTCTTGGACAGATTCCATCAATGAAATCAGACATATGACTGTGTTCTCCCAGATGATTGCTTTGAGGAATCTTTGAAAAGAATCCTTAGTTGTGGAATTTGGTTGTTTTTTATTATCTTTTAACTGAGTTTCTTGGTTTGGGTATATATGGATATTCTTGTTTTATGATGTAGACATATACTTGTGTAGAGTTGACTATGTTTTCCTTTTTGGGTTACTTTTTAATTTCTGGGTGTCCTAATGACTATTTATATAATCATCTTTAAACAAACTATTCATACATGTGTCATGTATTGTGTTGATGAGTGTCAGTTTGATAGAGTCTAGTGATGACGAGGATTGAAAGGGACCTTGTGAGATAAGGCAGGCCAAGGTGTTCTTAAATATTCATACTACTATTCCATCACCTTTCCTTCAGGTTCGAGCACATAGCATTTTCTATGGATGAGTATCATGAATTTTTTTAGATACAATCCTTTTGGTGGGCCCGTATTCTGGCCCGATTTACCTTAATATACATTACATTTCTATCATAATCTAGTTAGGTTATAGTGGTATTAATTTATCTGTTCTTAGTGTGGTTTTTACATTTCTGTATAGTGGGCTGGGAGATGTGTGTGTTCGTAGAGGTACTCAAAAAATACCACATGTGAAATTGATATGAATACTTAGTGCTAGTCACCAAGCACATGCCTATTGGAGGTGGGTTTGGGGAGCTATGGAATTTTCCCCATTAGAATGGGTAATGACAGAATGGTATTAGAGGTGGTTGGTTCTACCTTACGTCCGAGACTCTGTGAGATTTCCTTGGGGAAAAATGATATATGGTTAGAGTTCAACTTTTGTTCCATGGACTCCAGTGTTGGTGGAAAAGAAAAATTATCCATAAAACAAGACTCTGATAACATACCTTTCATATCAGTTCATGATAACACTAGTTTTACGGAAAATAATGGTAATGTATGATATATTAAAGGATTGTGTTTTCCCTATCCTTCTTGAGTCAGCTATCTAGATATACTCATTGACCAAGGACCATCTTGTTTCCTTACATGAGAACTCTACGACACATACTAGTTAGGATTCATCTACTCAATCATAAGGATGACCCCTGAGTAATGAGGATTCAGTAAAGGGATCAGTTTCTTAGCTATTACCTCTGGGTGATGCACACGTTATACCACCATCGATAGAGATACTTGTGTTACATATAGTACCACCAGATACGGAGTGTACGATCTACATGCTACTTGAGTTTCAAAGGGATTGAACCCTCAGGTTCTAAGGCATTTCCAACCCTCATTATGTTGAGGATTGGATTGAAATGGTGATCCAAGTTTCCTACCTAGTTAGGACACCAGTCGATCACATGCTCATCTTAGTAGAGATCCTTCTATAGAGTTGGCAAGATGATAGTTCATTTTGGATATCCATACTCACAATTAGGTGACGCACTAATGGAAAGAGTTCTAAAAAGTCTTCATAGAAGTCTTTTATAGCATTATTCTTGGAGATTTTTATATATCAGAGCTTCTTCGTCTCCAATATGGGATAATGGAAATAGTTGGTTACTCATTTAGGTTCGCCAACCATTCCATGTACTTGATAGATATGCTCATAGATTAGTAATTTTTTGGTTGAACATTCAAGAGAGGAATATATAGAGACATATGAGTATAATTATCCCTCATATAATGCCTAATTATGCTGGGGTTCTTTAGTAGGCTTGGTTCGTTGAGTTATTTCTAACTGAGCAGAGACAACTAGTGATAGTCAATAGAGGGAATACAAGAGCAGAGACCCCGGTAGTAGAAACACAAAGTCAGTTGCAGGTGTCCAAACAAGGGATAAATTTTAGGAGGAGGTACCATGATATTGGATCTATAGTTTACAGTTCACATGGTTGATCCAGTTATCCTAGAGAGAGGTGATTTGACTCATGATATGGAAGGGGAATATTGCTCCGGATTATGCAACCCCCCATGATGCCAATAGGGAGGCATCAGATGGACCCTGAAGAAATGGGAGATTAGAATAAGGTAGATCTGTAGGGAAATGGATGTGGGGGAGGATCTGAGAGAGTAGTGGGAGGTGGTCGATGTTTTACCTTAATACCAAAACCACACCTAGGTGGTCCTCAACAAGATTAGGGAGTAGAAGGATAGCGGTGGTGAAACCTACATGTGTTTTGTGGTTATGTCCCAAATACTCTATGTATGATTTGATGTATGATGTGTGTCTTTTATACTTTATCTACATTATTAATATACATAGGTTCTACAAATTCCTTCTTCACATCATATCTTTTTTGAGACCTTGATATTATGGTGAAAACCATCGACTCGAACTTTGCACATAGAGACACACCTCTGGGAGGAGAATTTATGATCACACATCTGTGCTGATAGTATGACCTAAACCTTAGAAGTTAGAGTTTCAGTTTGATCCTCTTGGGGGAAAGATCGAGGCCTTATGTCATCATTCTTGGTATGCATTGGCTTTCTTTGGTCCATGACCACATTGAATATTTTTTGAAAATTGTCTATTGTGTCTTCATCCATGGAATGATGTTTTCATTTTTTAGTTAAAAGGAAACCCTGACAGCATAAGATGGACTCATGTGTATGATGGCATAACTGATCAAACGTCACCTAGCTAAAATAACCCACAATGTAGCAATTGTTATGAGTTCCAAGTTCTGAACAATTATTGTGGAGTACAAAGACGTCTTCCTAGAAGATGTTCCAATATTGCCACCCCATTAGGAGATCAAATTACTTATCAACCTACACCATGTGATGAAATTTATATCCTCACCATAATATTGTATGGATCTTGAATAACTTCATGGGATGTGGGTGTATTTTGAGGATTTGTAGAGGAAGGGGTTCATGAGACCCTATGTTTCACCCTAGGTAGCCCCAATTTTGATTTGGAAAAAGGTAGATGGGAGAATGAGGTTGTGTGTGAGTTATCAGTGCCTAAACATGGTAACCATGAAGGAAAATTATCCACTACCAATGATTGATGACATAATTTTCCATTTGAGAGTGGCATAATGGTTCAAGAAGGATGAAATTTGATCATGCTATCCCCAATTGCGAGTAAGGAATGTTGACGTACCGAAGATAACATTCAGATGCCAAGACAGTCTCTATGAGAACTTGGTGATTCCATTTTTCATGAAGAATGTCCCCTTAGTGTTCATGGGACTCATTAAACTGATCATTCAACTTTACTTACACCAATTCTTGTTCGCCTTCCTAGATGATATCCTTATGTACTTGGCATCGGAGGAGAAGCATGTGAGACACTTAAAGATGGTTCTGGAAACGCTCTTGGAGAACCAACTATATGGGAATATCTCTATGTTATAATTCTATATTTAGGCAACCCACTTTATGGTACATGTTATCTAAATAGATGCGGTGGCATTGGGCCCAAAAATGGTCAAGGTAGTGTTACAATGGGATCCCCCAAAGGGCATGATGGAGGTGGAGAGATTTAATGGACTGGTTGGATATTAACAGAGACTCATACCTAATTTCTCTAGGATATCAGCACCTATGACCGATTAGGCTCAAAAAGGGGAACAATTTCTTGTATAAGAATAAGTGTCAACAATATTTTCAGTAGTTGAGGAATAGTTTTATGTGTGACCTGATCATGATATTTCCAGAGGAAAGTGTTGATTACAGCATATTCTATGATGCATTAGGGACTACATATTCTAGTGTCCTAATTCAGAGGAAAGTGTTGATTTCATTTGGTTTGAAGAAGTTGAGATTACATTAGCCTAACTACGTGACCCATGATCTTGAGATTGAAGTGGTATTCTACATGTTGATGATGTGGTGACACTAACTGAAAGGTGAGTGTTTTATCATCTACTATCATTACAACAGTCTCATGTATATCTTCGATCATATGTATTTAAACATGAGATAGAGGTGGTGTTAAGAGTTCCTAAAAGATGTTGACCTTATGTTTATACACCTAGGAAGGGAAACATGGTGGAAGATTCTCTCAATATGACATCATGTTTGCATTTGATGGATGAGGCCTCGAAGAAGTAGGCCTCGTTGTAGTTATCAATTGTTGGTGGAGATGGGGCAGCTTACCTTTAGTCAATGGTTGTTCCCCCTACACTCTTACAGTGTGTTAGGGAGGTACAATGTGGGGATACCAATTGTCAGCCTCTGCATGCTCAGTTGTCCATAGGGAATTCTCTTGATGGATATGTGAAAGGTGGGGAGAAATTAATTCTCTACATAGGACAAATAGTTATACCAGTGGCATTGTGGGAGGTGGTTTTGAGAGATTTCCACACATCCACTTTGGGGGTCATCCATGTGTGGACATGATGTACCCAGACCTACGACATCATTTTTGGTGGGCATGGATTAATAATGGAGTTACAGAGTTTGTTTCTTGGTGCCTCACTTGTCAACATGTGAAGGGTGAGAACCAAGTTCTAGTAGGTTTGGCTCAACCCCTTGAGGTTCCAAAGTGTAATTGGGATGACATATCGATAGACATCGTGATGGGTTTACCATGTATGTTCAATGAACACAATACCATATGGGTCATCATTGACCTACTCACCATTTCATCCCACTTCCCACCTATCTTGGAGTAGAGATTAGTCGAGATATTGAGATTCATCTATGTGCATGAGATAGTTCAGATTCACAGAGAACCATGGATGATTATTTTATATCGTTATTCTCAATTCACATGTCTATTGTGAAAGGAATTTTAGGAGGTTTTTGGGACTCAATAGTCCATTATCCTGACATTTCTTCACAAGATTAATGGTGAGATGGAGAGAACCATTCATGTTATAGAAGACTTGATGCAGACGGGCATGTCGGAAATTAGTCATAATTTGGAGGGCCACCTACCACTGGTGGATTTTGCGTAGAAAAACCTATACCTCTCCACCATGGTTATATCTCCATTCATGGATCTGTATAGGAAACACTATAGGTAACTACTTTGCTGGACTAACCCTGGAGATTCAGCACTCAGGGCCTAGAGTTGGTTACAACTACTACTGAGAAGGTGTAGATAATATAGAGAAAAATAAGACCGCATAGAGCCAGCAGAAGTCATATGTCTATAAGAGACAAAGACCTTTTGACATAGAGTTGGGAGACCATGTGTTTTTTCAGGTCTCACCTCGACATTTCTTGTACATAATTTTTAGGGTAGCATGTTATCAGTGTGGTTCATTAGTACATTGTAGATATTATGTAGAGTTGGAGATATAGGGTACCAATTAGATCTATCTCATAGTTGCATTAGGTACATGATGTCTTCCACATGTTGTAGATGTGGAGGTACTTTCATGACTATTTTCATGTCATCGACTAGGGAAATCTATAAATTGAGGACGTGGTGACTTTTATCTAGTACCTAATGGATATTGAGGATCGGTTGGATGGGATCCATCATGGGTTAGTGATTCCCTTGGCATGTGTCTGGAGTCAGCTTAGAAATCTCTAGGAGAGTATTTGGGAGAGAGATGTTTAGATTCATCTAGAGTACACATTTTTTTGGAGTAGCCTTTTGTTTTAACATTTCAAGGATGCAATGACCTAAGGTGGGGAGAATGTATTATCCAAAAAAATTATTTATTATTTTTAATATTATATGAGATTATTTTGAGACTGGGTGTTGAGACAACAAGTCATTTCGATGCCCGTTGTACCCAGAATAAATATTTAGAAAATTTAAAACATTAAATAGCATTCAGGAGAGATTTTACTATAAATTAGGAATTAATTATAAATATGAACTCATATCATAATTCTGATGGAACAATTGTGTTCAGAGTGGTGAGTTCACTATCGGTGAGGCCTAACATTGGTTTATGGAGGTTGGATATGAAATATTGCTTTAGGTCATGTTAATGAATAATATAAATTTAAATAATTTAATTTATTGTGAAATTATGTAGCGACACAACAAATATTTTTCTTTTATTTAGGCTTTTTTGGAATTTAAGGCTAACACCATAAACATGGAATTCCTCTATGACATAGAGAAGGGCCTCTTGATAAAACCCTAGAGAACAATGACTGATCTAAAACCTTTGATTCGGATTATCAAGGCTCAATGAACGATTACTAAAGAACTTTTCTCTTCATCAATGATCATTCCAACTCATGTTAGGGTGTTGCGATTTCTGTATTTCTACCTCCGTTCGTGGAATCAATGATGAAAATGGATAAACCCCGTAACATTTTGAGACATGGTTTGATCATTCTTGTGGGATGGGTTTGACAATGAGAATTATAAGGGGATGATTTTTTTATTGTTTAGTTGGATTGATTGTTCTTATGGGAACAGATCAATATAATAATGATAAAAAGTTTATTTACATTCCCTGAGTTTGTTCCACGTGATTTATTCAACCTTTTTCTTGTGTGTTTTATATTCGAATGATATGAATGAATGATCTTTGAACCATATATACTTGGCATAACCATCCAGAATAGAAGATCTGACCTCACGATGATGTAGTGGAGGTGAGATGGAGAAGGTGTAGAGTGATTTGGCTAGGGTGGTTGCTCACAGTTGGGAAGGTGTTTACACACTATGGTGGTTAGGTCCATGGCTTCGGTTAGTCCCGGTGAGTTATGGGATGGGTCCATGGGACCAGTCTAGGCCAACGCTGAGGCAAACGATGACCTGCTAGTGTGGTGGCTGGAGGAAGAAAAACATAGAATGGCAGAGGCAACATGATAGCTCTGAGAGTAGGTGAGGATGTGAGCAGGCCGTGCATGGGGGGTGCACAGGCATGTTTGTCTGACCGCATGGGACATGGTTCAACACCATAGGACAAAGAGGGAATGTGATCGAGACAGGATGCATTTGGCAGATTAGCTAGCCTGTGTGTGTGCATGCTAGACCGGAGGAACTTTTCTTTGCTATACAACCCAATGGGAAGCAAGCTTAGCATTATAGGTTGGGTTGGCCGGTAAGAAGATTCAAATCGTTAGCAGACCTAGTTCATACCCATTACCTAAAACAATAATATCATTCAAATAGTATGACCGTCTGATGATAAATCTATGATTTTGGGACCCTGATATTGATATGAGCATTCTGAGACTAGTGGTTTGGTTTCATAAAGACTTCTAGTGATGTGGGATGATTATATGGGTTGTACCCATGGTAAAGGGACACTATGGGTGTGACTAATACTCACCGTTCTCCCTATATTTCTATATGGGTTGATTCAATCATCCACCATATTTTAGAAGATCTTTGTTAGAGTTAATTCTCTTTATCATTTCTTTTAATGGTTTTTGTATCATTTCCGACACATAGAAGTATGATCCCTTCAGTATGACATCTCGGACACAGTTGATGGAATCCCCCAAGAGGCTATGTGTGGATCCTCTCTTTCTTCTTCATGTCCTAGGTAGAGTCTTCAGTATTGACGTGACCATGTCCACCGAGCATCGATCATCTACATAGAAGGTTAATTTATATTGATTTTTTGGTATCAACTAGTGTCCATCGCTATGATCCCCATCTGATATATCATATCTCTTTTAATATATATTATAATATCTCTTTAATCTTGGTCCTCGATGAGGAATAATTCTCAGGCGAATGTCATTAGTGCTATCGGACTCAGTAGTTTGTTCCCCTGATTGAGTGATTTATGGAATTGTCGAGCCGAATTCCTAGTTGTGGTATGATGTAGTTGTGTCTTATCTCTCAAATATGTGTCTTAGTTTTAGTATATCTATATATTCTTATTATATTCTATGGACATATAATTTTGTTGATCAGAAAATTATTTTCTTTGTGTATTGCTTTATGGTTCCAGAGTGTCCTTTTGAGTATTGTTATACTCACCCCTCCCCAGGAAATCCCCACATAATTCATATCTTATGTAGATGATTGAATCTTTGAAAAATTTCAGAGTGGACTTGGAACAGATGGATCCTTGAGATATCATGATGTTCGAGGTGTTCCTAAAACTCTAGATAGTAGTTCCAACACCTTGCCTTTAGGTTAGATCATGTAGGGTTTTCAGAGAATTAGTTTCTATTCATGTTTACATGATTTTTGGTGGGATTTTATTCTCAAAAGGATTAACAAAATATAATTAACATTCCTATCATACATTGGTTGGGTTATAGTGGTATTCTGGTACTTTTTCTTAGTGGTTTTTTACTTTTCTTCATTATGGGTTTGGAGATGTCTACATGCAAACATTTACTAAGTAAATTACTCTTGTGTTAGTAAAATTCCAACTCATGCTTGTCACCAGCCATTGTCCTATTAGAGGGAGGTTTGGAGAGTCACATCACGAGACCCACTAGGGAGGGTTGGGAAAATTAATCTATGTACGAACTCAGTTTGGTTGTAGCATTTTTTAATTTGATGTTATTGTAGCATTATCTTTTGGGTGAATTTTTGTATTTATATAGATCATACGACCTTGAAGTATATCATTTCGCAACAATATTTGAATCAGTGGAAGTGTAGGTAGGTTGAATATATATTATCATATTATTTTATGGTAGAATACACACATTTTAATGGAACTATGTTACTAACACATTAAGAAATAAAACTCAGAATCATGTAGATTAAGAGTCTATTTATGAGTGGAAGATGATGACCTTGATGGCTAAGATTCGTGTACCAACTATCCAATGAAAATAGGGAGATATGGAATGATACACGAAGCAACCGCATTCTAGAGGCTAGAGGATTGAGATGCAGAAGAATCCCCATCCTTAATATAGCATGATAGCATGGAAATACCCCACAACGAGCACTGATCCAACACTTCCCAAGAATGTTACACATGCATAAATGTGATGGTATCCTTAAGGCTATGGATATTATTACGCCCATCACTACTGGACCTCGCCATCCTGTCCCAGGAGATCCAATGTTGTATTCCCTTGAATAGGGGATCCCATATAAAACCTGCAAGAATTCTATCGAAGCTCTGAATGACTCCCTTTGGAGCTTTGATATTAGAGAGGGCATGCACCGGGTGGATAGAAGAACGTTGTTAACCAACATGATCCTCCCCCTGGAAATAAAGATACTTGTTTTTCCAACTGAAGATTCTCTCAGTGACTCTGCTAATAAGGGAATAAATGTCGCGGATGTGCAGTGATTTTTAAGACAGGGGGGCTCCCAAATAAATCATAGGAAAATCATCTTTTGGATACCCATAGAGTTTCTTACAAAAAGGACTCGAGTATCCAAGCATCTATTCAAGATAAAGAAGCTTCTCTTGTTCTGGTTGATGACATGCCCACTCCACTTACTATACTCCTCAACCACCCTATTAAAAGCGCTTACCGACCTACTCGAAGCATTAAGGAATACAATGGAGTCGTCCGCGAACATAATATGTGAGACCGGAGGAAGGTTCATTCTTCTGCAAAATGGTAAGAACCTTCGTCTACTGATGTTCTACTAAATGAGACAGCTAAGAACGTTCTGGGTGATGATAAAAATAGTTGGATAGATAGGGTCTCCCTGGTGAAGTCCACAAGAAATCATAAAGAGGCTGAAGGATTTGTCCATAAAGATAAGTGACATCCATGTGGAGATGAAGCAATGAAAAATAATATCGATGTTCCACGTGGACTGTCCCATACCAGCCAAGACTTTTTTGATAAAGGCCCATTTGACATGATCATGGGCCTTACTCATATCATGCTTAATAACCATGTTGGATCCCTAAGTTTAACGATTAATATCTCTGATCATTTCATGGGAGAGAGAAATTTCCCTTGGATAGGGTGTCCCCTTCTGAATCCATGTTGTTTGGGTGAGATGTAGATAGAAAGATAAAGGGCCAAATGGGTGTTAAGGATACTGGAAAGAATTTTGTAGTGGGTATTGCACATGCTGATCTGGCGAAGGGGGTCAATGGAGGACGGAGCCTTAGATTTAGGAATGAGCACAAAAGAAGTTTCACAAGCCACGCAAGGCAGAAGACCTCCATTAAAGAAATCCTGAATCTCATCAATGAGATCACTTTTCACTGACTCCCACGATGCTCTTTAAAAATCTCCAAAGAATCCATCCAGTCCTACCATGCTATCTGGTTTATGATTCTACATGGCCTCTTGAATTTCTGCCTCATGTGGAATGGTGCTCAGGATCGCATTGTCCCGATCAGTAAAGGTAGACTGAACAACATCAATGAAACCAAAAACGTCTTCAGGGTATCCGGGTGAAGGATGATCACGGGGTCCAGCAAGGAGACTGTAGAAATGAGATCATGCAAGCTCCCCAATCATGCTCCTGTCCTCAGAAAAGGACCCATCCTCGAGCTCGATCATCGAGAAAAACCACCTTTTCATTTCTTTAATACATGCGTGGAAGTATGCAGAGTTCTTATCTCCCCCCTCAAGACATTTGACATGTACGTTCGCTCTCGCCTGACGTTCTTTTCGGAGAATCATATCCCTTAGCTCCTCTTTTCTGTTGGAAAGATCCACAAAGATCCATTCATTCCAGTCAACTTCAAGTTTTCTTTCGAGCCGATCAATGTCATGCATGTCCAGGTCCATAGTGCTGTTAGGTAGGCGATTATCCTTCAACCATATTAGGAGCTTTGCGTTGAGACAACGAAGATTGATGTGTAGATCCATCCATGTGTGCCCAGGGGCTGGGTCATTCCAAGAGGCACTCTCCAGCTCATTGTATCCAGGGAGGTTCACCCAGTGAGGGTAAAAGCGAAAGCAAGTAAGAATCAAATGTTTGTTGGAGAGGGAAAGAATGAGCAGAGAGTGATTGGAGATTCCCTGAGTCAAATGTGTTACCAGGGAGTTATGGTACATAGATAATGCATGCACATTGGCCAAACCGCAGTCCAGACGGCTCCATGACCACTGATTTCCCTGTTGGTCGTTGCACCATGTGAAGCGGTCACCTGTAAACCGAAGGTCCAGAAGGCCCTGTCTTTCCATGAACTAGGAGAAAGATCAGCTTGATTGCCGGTTAAATGGCCCACGACCCTTTCTCTCATCTGGATCCGCAACTACGTTGAAATCCCCCACAACAAACTAGGGGTAGTTCCCCGGATCAAAGAAATTATGATCTCCCCACAGAGCTTCCCTTTGGTGAGAATCACATCTTGCATAAATAAAAGAGATGAAAAAAGAGTGAGGCCCTTGAGACACCTCCACTATGACAAACTGATCCCCTGACTGGGAGAGGACAACTGAAGTACTCTGGTTCCAAATTATCTATATGTTTTTATTATCTGGTTCAGTGTGCATGAACCCATGCAAATTAATCTTCCTTTAGAAATCAGTGATTTTACTTGACTGTTGTTTGTGTTCAAGAAGGGAAACAATTGAGATCTTGTGGTTTGAAATATTGGAGCACACAAAGTCTGACATAATTTATGTTCTAGCACCTTGGACATTCCAGACGAGCATTGGCGTCACTGAGAAACGAGGAGTCTGGGACTGGCCCCAGATTTTATGGCCTTGTCAATGTGGGAGGGTATGCTCCCCTTACGCTTCCTGGATTGAGATCGAGTATGTACACCAGTGATTTTAGGTTTGGTCATACTAGATGGGATTTCAGCAACATATGGCATCAAATTTGCTATGTTCTTGCTTTCCTAGAGGGATTGACATAGCCGCACCTGCCTATCATCAGTCCATGAAGCAACTTCATTAGAAGGACCTAAGGAAATTTCTGAATCTGTGTGGGAACAGGTAATTTGGGCCTTCATCGGTGAATTCACGGTGGTATCTATTACAAATATGACGGAGGAGCTTTTCATGGTTCGTTGGTTTCACGGCTAGGGAGAGGTGAGCACTGAGAGAAAGGCACAGAACCTTGTTCTACAGGCAGGCTGCTGGTGCTTATGGAAAGCACGAAACAAAAACGCCTTTGATGGGTTGATGTCATCCGGTAGAGAGATCATCTCTAGAACCACATCCCTTCTTCTGGACAGGAGCATGGCCCTTAATATTTGCAGGGAGGCTCCTACGCTGCAACGAAATTACTTTAATTCTCATGGAGAACCTACCCTCTCTAATCCTTTAGGAAAATGGGTAAGGTGTTTCCCTCCATCTCATGGTTTGAAATGTAATATTGTTGGCTCCTACAAATCTGGACTAATTAATGGAGGTGGAATTGTTCGTGATTACTCTGGTTCAGTCTTTTTGGCTTTCTTGGTCTATCTGGGGCATGGTACCTCGCTTGTGGTAGAAGAAAAGAATATTTTCATAGGACTCTCTCTGTTTCGGCAGCATAATATTTATCTTCTAGAAGCCGAAACCAACTCATTGATGGTACATAATGCCATTCAGGTTTTGGGACCTATTCTATGGTCGATTGAATATGTTACCCATAAGTGTCGTACTCTTCTCAGCACCCACATAAAAGTGTCTCACACATGGTGGGAAGGTAACAGGGAAGATGATTACTTGGTATCTCTTGATTTTCTTGAAATGGATGCGTATTTTTTCATGACTTCAAGAGGTTTAAACAAACAGGGACTAACATTCTAAGAGGTGATGCTCTAGGTCTCCATTTTTTAGACCCCCATAGAAGAATGTCTCTCTCTATGCCCTTTTTTGAGCCTTGTTTGTTTTTTCCCTTCATTCTTTCTAGACATCTTTATTATATTAATCATGATGATGATGATGGATAATATTCATTTTGTTGTTCAAGAGGTCTAGGTGAATATAGACCTCATATTAGTAATAGTGGAGTGTACAATTTTATGTCATATCAGGGAATGGAAGAATGAGAATTCATAGTGCTTATCCTTTTTTAAAAGCCATGAAACTGGGCAGGCTCCTTCAAATTATGCAATATAAAATGATGAGATCATCTATATTTTAGGTTGTGTTTTTGTTTTTACTTGAATGCGGGAAGATTTGATTCAAGAATATCTTTCCTAGATGTGTGTGGTGCATCTGAGTTTGAACAAAATGTATCATGAACCATGTCAAAAGTATTGGTAGCTAAGAATGATAAAGAAAATTCCAAGGCTAATGACACAATGCTACAACTATTAATATGTGATGGTCGAGCATCAACATCTAGAGAGTTTTCTAAATTCATTTCCCCTTATAGAATGGAATAAGGATGAAGCTACTATAAACATTATAGTGTGTCTACTGAGTAAACCTAATATGATTGATTATATTTGGTTTTTTGTGGATTGGATGATGAAAGTAGCAAATTTCCTGTATAAAAGGAGACTTTCATAGTAGATAAGTTGGGATACTTGTAAGTTTGAGAGATAGTCTATCCTCATGGGTTTACAATCAGTATAGCTTCATAAAATGACTCACATTTGACATTGAACTTTTTGATTTGATTGTATAAGGCACTTGGTATGTAGTAATTTATGAGTACGGATTTCCTCCCTTAGACTAATGGGTAGTTATAATGTACTATATAGGTTTTAGATGTTATCCTATGAGTGTGTGTTCTAGAATTTAGTAGGTCTTGGGATAAGCACAATTAAATTTTAGAGATTTACAATAATAACTATTTTCATGAATCTTTATATGATTCCACAATATGAGGCTCTTTATGGTAGTCCATGTAGATCACTTCTTTGTTGGATGGAGGTAGGTGAGTTAGTACTGTTGGGACTGAGTTTCATGCAGGACCTAATATAGTTTGTTCATATTATTCTGAAATGTATGGCTATAAATCATTGTAAGAAAATTTAATATGTGGACAAACATCGATGAGTAATATATTTTATAGAGGGTGATCTTATGTTCCCTTAGGTGTCACCTAGATTAGTTAACTATAGGATTCAAAGACAGGTTAAGTTAACACCCAGTATTGTTATACCTTTTAAGGATTTATAGAGGATCCTATTTGTGGGATAAAAATTGGATCTTCAATAGAGTTATAAAGATATACATGATATTTTTCATGGGTCACAGGTTCAATGTTATCACTATAACCCTTCTCATGTGATCAATGTTGATGATATAGATCGTGATATTGATTATTCCTTTGGGGAGCATCTGATATGTGTGTTGGATCATAGTGATAAAGTGTTGTAGGGAAAGAATATGCTCATAGTTTTATTAATATGTAAACATGGGTGTTTATAAGAGAAAACATGGGTGAGAGAAGTGGATATGAGGTTTCAATGGCCTGATCTTTTTACATAAAAATCCTATAGATGATTGGGAGTAAAACACATGGATGAGATGTTATTAGGTGTGGAGATTATAAGATCTCAACCATTTATAAGAATTTATAATTCTCATTTTCATATACATTTTTTCTTTGATTTTTCTATTCCCCGATTGGGTTTTACATTGGGGAGATATTTGGTGGAATTGTAGTATTTTGGAGGGGTACTGGGTAGTGGGTAATGACCCACACATTTTGAGTATTTATTTTTTTAGAAAATGTGTGTGATTTCTTTGTACTAAATTTTCATTCAAATTACTAGTAATGTGAGAATATTTTAATGTCACCATCATGTTTCGATCGTTATATGACCATTGGTCAATTATCATCATTGTTCAATATGACCATTGTAAACAATACCATTTAAATTATGATTGTTGTTTGTAATCTAAAATGATAATGGTTGGTAAAAAAAGAATAGATGACAGCCTCATCCAGTAGAATTGTGCTGTAAAAAAAACCAATTTTTCATAGATTCAGGAGGAGGAAGTGTCATAAAGATTTGCTCTAGACCAGGGCCAAGCCAAGATTAAACATGTTAATATTGAATGAAATCTCTTATGAGAGTAGTTGAATTTAGTTTAGATTACAAATTGGGAAATGTTATCTGAGCCACCCGAAGAGTCTATCACCATTTCACACAATAACCTTTAGTCATACATGAGTGTTATAAGGGGTCATGTTTCAAGGCCATAGTCAATTAAATTATAATCCCACTATTTTAATTTTTTTATTTCATTATTTCTATTTTCAGAATCATTTATCATAACAAAATATATATTTAATTTAAAAAAATTTAATAAATAGATTTTTTATTTAAAAATTGTACTTTTCAATGATTTCTCATACCTAAATAATTTTAATGGTAAAATAAACATCATTTTGGAATTTCAAAATTTCAAAATTAATCATCGTTGAATTTTTATTATTTCTCTACGAAGATTCATTTTGTTAAATGATAGTGAGATATACTAGAATTTTTTTGTTAAATAATTTTCATATATTAAATAATTGATTCAAGGAAATGAATTTTGAAGAATCTACATTCACAGTTGTGATCAATAATATATTTAAAGACTGATAAGATTAAAAAAATTAGTAAATAGTAACTTCACCCTTTGGAATAGTAGTGTTACCCTTATGAATAGTAATATGACCAATGTAATAGTATCCTCACCTAAGGAAGTATAAATGTAATTTTGGAATAATAAATTGTAATGGGATGTAATTATATCAGAGTTTAAGGGAAAAAATGGTTTTGAAATAATTATTTAAGTATTTTTATGTCTATAAAACATGGATCATTTATAATTAATAAAATGATTTAAAAAAAATTAATTTTCATAAAATGTATTTCATTTTTTAATTATACGCATCAAAAAATAATTAGGGTGAATTTGAGGTTTTTTTTGAAATACATGAATTTTCGGTGAATAATAATGGTATGGTTTTGATTTTCTTGTATATTTATTGAAAACATATCTATATCATAACAATGTAATTATTAATTTAAAAATATTTTCACATATTATGTGATTATGTAACTCAATAGGTGTCCTTGTTCTCAATACGAATGGAAAATACAATGGGCATGTTCATGGTTTTGCAAATACCACTACATTGGTGTCTGCAGAAATAAATAAACAAACCCCTCTCCTTTGCAATGAATACACATCCATTAGATAGTTTTATTTCATTCCAAATTATTTCATAATGAATAAATTATAATATTTAATCCTAAGGAGTCCTCCCAAGTTGTTTTTATTCCCCTATATTCCTGATCCTCGGGTTTTAGGAGTGACTATTCATGGTAAGGGAAATCTCAACTTCACATTTCCATTAAAGTTATTTCTTATGTTGAATGATTTTCAAAAATCTAAATTATTTTTTATACATTTTGGTATACCAATTTACTATATTAATATTCTTTTAGGAAGGGGAGACCCTTTTACCATCCCTTTTAATTTTTTCCAAAAACCAGGTCTTACACACATCATCATTTATTATCAAGATAATTTTTTATATTACTTTGTGAGTACACTTACCTCTATCATCTCCATTGGTAATCACATAGATGAAAAAATTATCTATTTTAATTCTGATATTAAGATACATGAGACCTTCCTTCCTTATTCAGGGGATTAAAATGAAAAATGGTTCTTGATTTAAAGAACATTATAAAACAAAGTGATATTTAAATGAAACCTATTTATTATATTCACCATGGGTCTTTTATGAAATGTTTTATTATGATCAATGTGGATCAAATTAATTAATACATATGAATGGTTTTCCATGATAATGATCCAATGTATAAGTTAATGAATTTAACCACAAAAGAATAAATGTTTTAATATACATTGGTGAATAACATTAGTAATTTTTATGACACCTTTGTGAAAAACCATGGTGATTTGATTATGAATAAATAATTAAATGTTATTGAAAAATTTATTATTCATGTTATTTAATTTATGATATACCTAATTTTAACTTTTTCATGACATATTTATATTCTTCATTTTCATATAATATATTTCATAAGATCAAATTCAAAATGCTTCAATTTTTTCAATTACTGGGCCTTCAGCTCACCATTATCATTGATGTATGTCCTTGGGTTATGAAATGAAATAAATGTATTTATGATGAACCCAGAATAATTATTTAATGTGAAATATAAAAATTATTTATGTTTTCAAGTATTATGTACCTTTTTTCCCCGACACTAAACTTTAAAATATCTTATGATTATAAATTCTATGTATAGTTATGTAATAAAATGTTGGGATAGCATAGTTGGTATTAAAGGAAGGTTTAGTTATTTTTGGAAGTTAGGATTCAAAAACATTAGTAAGAAACATAGGGACAAGTTTTAATATTTGAAAAATTCCTTGGGTTTTGATGAAATTTTAAGTATGTGGTTTCCAAAAAAGTAAATCCTAGTCTGGATGAAAAAAAGTGGATTTGGCTCTGGCACAGATTTTTTTAGGGGTAAAACCTAAAAACACTACATTTAGTTATACTAGAATGATAACTAGTTCAAAAAAACTAGCCATCCTACACTCCTGGTGTGACACTTCCAAGGGTTATGTTTGGTAATCACATGCATTTTAGTTACCATTATAAAGGATTTGAAGAAAATGTAATTATTTCTAATGACTAAAAATGCTAACCATTATGTTTTAAGACCTAATTTTTTTAGAGTTATAATATTAATAAATGAATGAAATTCCTCATTACAAATATAATCTTTTAGAAATTGGTGGGAAATAGGAGGAACTGTGTAAACTGGATGTGCAACAGACTATGCATTGATGTCCCTAATATGGAATCTAGAATGGAAACCTTTATGATAATGATGAATCAACTAACTCATGTTTTGGGGAATACCTTGAATCAAGTTGAGAGACTGGTTTCACCACTAATGGGACAATTTTTTTTATTCCTTTATGAATTAATGACCACTAACTTTTTTTCTTAAACCAAACCCTTGGTACCATACTCTAAATACACCAAGCCTATCTTCTATTGGCTATGGGATGATGACTATCACCAAAAGGGTGAAATAAGAAAAGGGAAGGCATTTAATTTAAACCTATACATGCATAGATAGGAAACAATGCACATAAGAAAAACACAACAGAAAAGGAGTAGTAAATAAACCACTAAAAACCACCATTGAGAGTAAAAATAAGCACTGAAATAAAAAGGGGCCAGTATACAATCCCACAAGAATGTATAGTATAGAATGAAGAAAATAAAATCTCTAGATATCATCTTCCAATGATCATACCTGAAGGGTAGGTACATCTCCTCACTACGGCTCAACATGTAAATTGGTCACCTCTATGCATTTTCTAGCCCTTGATCTCCAATTTCTCATTCATTCTATATATCGTCTACACAAGACACAAAAACATGTGGGAGAATCCCATGTATGGGTGAGTATAAAAATAATATGTAGGGACCCTGAGACCCCCAAAAGTCTCTCAGAATCCTACAACGGAAAAACCACAAGCATGATCTCAATCCTAGAGCACAAAGTAAAAGGAAACTCTCACAAGATATACAACATAAAGAATAGGAATAAATATGATTATTCATAAATCTAGATCATCTTATTCTTTTCAGAGGCACTGCTGCTAGTCCGCACAGGGTTTCTAGGCGCTGACCCATAGAGGATCGCTAGGTGCAGATCTATAGAGGCTCGCTAGGTGTTGAACGTTGGAGGATCACAAGGTGCTGACCTACAGAGGATCTCTATGCACTTACCTAAAAAGGACCATTATTTTATGACCCTTAAAGGATCACTATGTGCTGACCTAAAGAGTATCTCTAGGTGTTATCCCATAGAGGATCCCTATTCATTCATCATGTCACAGCCAGCCACTAGATTCCCCCACTTAGCACACATAATTTCCATAGGTTCCTCTCCTAAATCCCCTAGTTGTATCTCAACTTCCATGAACTGCGACATATAATTAATAAAATAGATCATCTTTTGATAAGGGTTCTAACATGGCAGGCAACACATCAATCAGACACTCGGTGTGTAAGATGTAGGCAAAAAGGTAAACAAGGCCTTGTTGGATTCGAGTCTGATCCAACCTAGATGAACTCAAAAGTATTCCAAAACTCATGTGAGGTGTCTTAAAAGGACTGACTCATCGCAGGGGTACTCAAGTCATAGAACTCACATTAATCGGATGCCCGGTCTAGGAGTTATAGCCATTTTAGTGAAACAGGGACTCTCAGGTCCAGTTCTTGTCTAACCTGGTCAGACCGACCTATCCTGATTTGAGGGTACGACATGCGTCTGGCCCAACCAACCCATTGGGATAGCTGTACTTGCCCGGTGGTAGATTCGGCCCTACTTACGCGGGTCGGACCCGACGTGTGGGTCCGGCCCGCAGGTTGCTCAGCCTGCCTGGTGGGGCATAACCCAGTTGAAGGACAAGGCATCATGGTTTGGGTTGGTTGTGCTGGACCAGATGCATTGAGTCAGTTATTCTTGCAAGTAGTGCTAGCTGGAGATGCCCCATCATCAGTAATTGTCTGTAGAAGGCCGAACGTTTAATCCACCCACTGAGCTATCCGAGCGGGCTGCTCCTGGCGCTGCGCATTCCTCACCATTGAAGAACACCTAAGGGGGTGTGTCCACCTCCCATGCAACTAGTGAGAGTAGGCCACATATTTCCACCTTGCAGGTTGCACATTTCGTGGGCCACCAGAGATGCTCCAGTGGTCCATTTTCTATCTCGTCTGTGCCTACGGCCACTCGGGTCACCGCCTCCCCTACAAAGCACAGAGAATCACCTTGCCACCAAATTTCTCAGTCTCCCATGTCGAACTCACAACATCCACCATCATCAGAGGGTTTTTTCCTTGTTCAGATTGTCTCATGCCCTCCGTGTTAGCATTTTATCATTGGGAAGATAAAAATTGTCACATAGATTATGAATAATCCCCAATAGAATCCCCACAACAACCTCCCGCAAGATCTAAAGGGTCATGGATCAGCCTGTTAGTCAATTGATCTTTGTTCATTGTATTTTTCAAGAATGGGATATGATTAATCATTAAACACTAAAAGATAATAAATCATCTACCATGATTTGGTTGAATCCATTGTACAGGATGGTGGAATTTAGTATTCATTTATATTCTATGTTCTTTTGTGTTCGTTGCCGATGGTCGATCTTCAGATCAGATCCTCCATCGATCAATGTTCATTCACCATTCTTCATTAGAGATGGATTTCAGCAATGTGTTTGTTATAGTTTTCTTCTGTGGCCATTAATCTATTCCCCAATGGTTTGAATAATAAAAAGAAAACTATCTTGTCATTGTGTTCATTTTTGTTGTTCATTAATGAACATTAATTAATTAACCATTAATTAAATAGTTGTTATGGTTAAAAAAAAGAAACAAGTCATTAAATCACCCTAATTTAATTCTCATCATTATGCTATAGTTTCTCCAACCATCACTCAACAATTGAAGAAAAGAATAAAATAACCCAACTGGTTAGTTTATTATTTTTCCAAAATGTCCAAATTTATCTTTTCCATCCTACCCTTGCCAGCCGATTTGAAGCTTCACCTAAGCGATTCCCGACACTGCGAATTCAACGCTGCACTCAGATTTTGAATTTGATCACTGTTCAAAAGATAGAAAACCCACCTAAACATTCACTTTAGTGATCTTAATAAAATGTTCAAAATTCCGTTCTGGGCTCACTGGGTCTCAGAATCATGTGTCATTGAATTTCACAGTATCATAATAGTACTATATAATAAAAAACTATACTTAATTTTTAGCTCATTACATTCTACTATCCTTAGGGTTTTACGTCCCTAAAATCCACAATAAAGGATAAGAAAACAAATGGTGGTATTGAGCACATATCTGAGCCTCCCGCTCCCATATTCTCTCTTGGAGGTTCTCATGGTGACACTGAACTTGCACTAGATGAATCAACAATCTAAAAAGGACCATCTCCTATCGATCCTCTATATCCACCAGGAACTCTGCAAATGTCACCCCATCGTCAATGTCCAGCTCACCCCAGTCGATGACATGTGATCGTCCATGCATGTATCTTCTCAATAGTGACACATGGAAAACATTTTGCACTCAGTGAAAATGTGGGAGAAGAGCTAGGCAGTTTTCCACATCGCCAAATCTATTGAAAATCTATAATGGTACGATGAACCTTAGAGATAGCTTGTCACCCCAGAAAAATCTCTACAATCCTCATTGAAGAGTGACCCATATGATGACATGGTCTCCCGACTTGACCTCCGAGGGTTTCCATATCCGCTCAACATATGATTTTTTATGATATGTGTAGTATTTATCCATTCCTAGAGGATATTCACCTTCTCAGTGGTAGCTCGTACCAACTCTGGACCCATAACTGATGAATCCTCCCGATCTCTCCAACTTAGAGGTGATATGCATGGTCTCCCAGAAAAGGCCTCAAATGGTTTAATGTCAATGGTGGAATGATAGTTGTTGTTGTATGAGAGATCCACTAGTGGAAGGTGGTCCTCCCATCTAAATTTAAAATCCTGGATGCAAGCATGAAGAATGTCCTCAAGTCCTTATATGGTTGGCTTCATCTGACGATCTTTCTAATGGTGAAAAGAAGTTGTCCAGCGTAGATGAGTCTCGAATGCCTCTTGGAATCACTTACACAACCGAGATGTAAAACTAGAATCATGATTTGAAATGATTGTATATGGTATCCCATGAAGTTGTACTCTCTCCTAAACATAGAAGTGTCCCAAGACCTCTCCTGATCCCTGTTCTTGGATTGGTAGAAAATGGGGTGACTTGGTGCGTTGGTCAACGATCACCCAGATAGATTCATGGCCCTTGGATGTGTGTAGTAACCCAGTCATGACATTTATGTAGTTACCATACCACTTATAATATTGTAACTCTAGTGGTTGTGATAATACTGTTTGAACCTAATCTCCGGCTTTCACTTGCTGACATGTGAGGCATCCTGAAATTAACATTCCCACTACTTTCTTCATCCCTAGCCCCTATTTGTGACGTTGGAGATCCTGGAACAGCTTTTCAACACTAGGATGTACCTCCAAAGGGGATGTGTGGAACTCCATAAATACCTCCTCCCTAATCATCATTGGTACCACTTTGCATCCTCTATAAAAGAAGAAATTCAACCCACCTATCGAATATCCATTAGCAGCATGTCCGGAGGATATCTAAGAACATTGGGCCTCACTGTAAATGCCTCCATGTTGTGCCTCCCAAACATACTAATTGAGTGGGGGAGTGAAATTAAAATACTAGATGTATTCTACTCTATCACTGTCCATGAAGTATATCTGCATCATGGATAGATTCTTAGTCACCTCACTCTTGAGATATAAAACCGACCTCCGGCCGAGTGCGTCTACTACTACATTTCCATTCCCAGTAGTGTTGACTATGTCAAAGTCATAGTCCTAAATGAAGTCCATCCATCACTTTTATCTCAGGTCAAGGTCTTTCAGTGAGAAGATATACCTGAGACCCTTGTGATTGGAGAATATAGTAAAACATTCACCCATCATGTAGTGTCACCACATCTTTAACACAAAAAACACTACTGCTAATTCTAGGTCATTGGTCGCATATTTCATGTCATGTTTCAACATCTATCGTGAACCATAAGCAATCAATCATCACTCCTGCATCAGCACACAACCCAGTCCAGTCCCTAATGCGTTATAGTAGACTACATACTCGAAAACCTCTTATGGTAGCCTCATTATGGGGGTACTCGTTAGTCTCTGCCTCATCTACTAGAAAATGAGCTGGAATCCCTCTGTCCTTACGAAGTGTTTTCTCTTCATTGTCAAAGATGACATAGGTTCTTCTACTCTATAAATATCAAGTACAAATCTCATTTATTACCTAGTCAACCCTTGGAAACTTCCCACCTCATTCATGCTCTGGGGAGGCTCCCAAGAAAGCACTGCCTCTCTCTTCACTGGATCCACCGTAACTCCATCTTCCAAGATTATGTGTCCTAGAAATGGAACTCCGGTATCCAGAAATGGAACTTCAAGAGCTTACCATATAGCAGGTGCTCTCAGAGTGTATCCATTACTATCTATATATTTGTGGCATGCTTCTCCTCCAAATACAAGTTTACCAAGATATTTCTAATGAAAACTACCATGAAGTGATTGAGGTAAGGATGGAAGATCCTAATCACGAGTCCCATGAACACTAATGAGATGTTGGTCACGATTAAAGACATCACCAAGTACCCTTGGTGGACATACCAAGTTCTGAAGGCTATCTTCAGTATGTTCGCATCCTGCACCCGAAGCTGATGAAAGCTTGTTCTATGGTCTATCATTGAAAACCACCATGTTCCCTTTAGATAATCGAAGAGATCATCAGTCCTCGATAGAGGATACTTTTTCCTCATAGTCTCCTAATTCAGGTGCCAATAGTCCATGCAAAGCCTCAAGATCCCATATGACATTGTGGAAAACAATACTGGGGCTGCCCATGGAGAAACACTAGGTCTTACTAACCACTTCTTATGAAATTCCTCCAAATATACCCTCAACTCTAGAAGAACCACAAGAGACATCTGATGTTCTGGTGTAGATATCGTTTCTATTCCAGGGTACCGGTTGATGTATAATTATACCTATCTATAAGGAGGTAGTCCAAAAGCATTCTTAGGAATGACATCCACGTACTGGTACACCACTAAAGGATAGATCAGACTCATCTCGTCTATTACTCCATGGTTGAGGCAAGAATATAGTTGAGTGATCGGTTTCAAAATCCTCCGTGAAAGTCTATCATGTGTTATAAATGATCCCTTCTCACCAAAAAAGAAGAAATAGTTCCATCCTTGAAGACACACCACACATTGAGCCTAAAATAGACGAACTATGCATGGACTGTGGATAACCAGTCCATAGCCAAGATGACTTCATAAGGCCTTGATGCTACAACTAGGAGATTCCAACCGAATCTCTCACCTTATAGAGTAAGCTTACACTACAATCACTAGTGTATAATTTTCGAATCCTCTCACATAAGAGTCTCTAATGGTATAGATCGAGCGAATAACTCCACCGGAATATCCGAGCTACGAACAAAAACTATGGTAATGATTGAGTGACTAGAACATGTGTCTATAAGAACAATAACTATGGTGGAGTGGACATATATCATACCTTTAGTCATCATTGGAGAACCGTGGTCATTGGACCTTGTTTCCAGATGATGATCCTATCTATTCCACATGCTCCCTACGGTCAGAGTGGACCACCTGGGGGTGGTGGAGGTAGTACCTCAGAACATCACCTCCGACTACTGCATGGCCTACTAATCTGCCATGTCTACCACCCTACGGACCTACTCTCTTAAACCTCTATTGCTGTCTTGGTTGTCCCTCGACCACCTTATGGTCATCCACGTAACTAATTAAATAGTCGTGAGCCATGTTCCCTTGTCCACCACAATAGTAACAAACTATAGTCCTTAGATGACATGTTCTACCTCACAAGATCTGCAACTCCGACCCAATGTCCTAGTGTCTTCATCAAGAAGGTATGTCCTATTTGGACCTCTATGTCATCTACCTATTGAATTCTATATATGTCTTAGCTGAAAGTTGTGTGGTGGTAATAATTGCTATCAGTGAATTCTTAGCAAGGATACTCTCCACCAGTAGTGCTTGATCAAGCACTATAGTCAGCATTGGAATGTTGAGAGAAATCATTGATTCTATAATCTCCCACTAGAAATCATACTCAAAGCCCTAGGATATAAAAAATGGGTCATGTACCATGTCGGTGGATTAGTGGGAGAGGTCATTAAATCAATTCGAGTATTGGGCCATAGTCATGATGCCCTACTATAACTACAGTATCTATTGAATACACACAATGCATAGAGTCACTAGTACAAACTACTCCTTGAAGAGGCTCTCAAAGTCCCACCAGCAATGATCCGTCTCCTCATGTTTCATGAGTGTCAGGCTCCACCATCTCTCTGATGTTCCCTGAAAGTGACTTGTAGCTAAAATCCCCATCAAGTCTGCTAGTGTTCCAACCAAGAGGAAAACTCATGCCACATCCTCCAACCAATCCTTAGTTGGTAGTGGATCTATATTTCCTCAAAACCTTGGAGGAATATATATTTGGATGTCGTGCAATATTTTTAGTCAGCTTGCATTATCTATTAGTGGGATAGTGGAAATTTCTTACCTATGGGTGGTGTTTCTGCTAGGACACCACCCGAAGGTGCTATAGTTGTTAGAGGGCCCTACACCAGTGCCTCATCACTCGGTGGACTGTCATCATGATCTATCACAGGAATCCTAGCTGGTTGTCTATGTAGAGGCATCTTGTAAGGAAATAGATGTGCCACGATCAATAATTATACCATGTGAGATAACTCAAAAGGGAATAAAATAATTTTTTTCCACAACAAAGGCTATTAGTGTTTTCATGTATCGAGTCAGAAAACAAAATTTAGGGTCCTTGTGTATGGATACATCTGTTTCCGCACAAACACTTGAATCCCTAGAATGAAATCCATACTCAAAAAAATTTACCCTATTTCCCCATTGTGACAAAATACAAACTCTTAAATTTTATATTAGAAATGGTTTCCCTCTAATACCACATTTTCATTACCTATCCCCTAGGGCCTATGATATGACTACCCCAAACCCGACTTCAATAGGTCAGGGGCTGGTGACTAGCACTGAAAAAGAGAAACCAAAAAAGGGAAGGCATTGCCTTTAAACATGTACACACAAAGACAAGGCAAACTGCACACATGAAAAATTCAATATAAAGGGAGAAGTACAACCACAACTAAAAACCACTAGTGAGAGTCAAAGTAAGTACTAAAAGAAAAAGGGTCTAATATACAATCCCAACTCAAAGAGTAGTACAACAAAAAAGAAATAAAAGCTCTAGAGACCATCTGCCAAAGGATTCTACCTGAAGGGTAGGTATAGCTCGTCACTGCGGCTCACCACGTAAATCGGTCACCTTTTTGAACCATCAAACCCTAGCTGTCCAAAGTCTCGGTCATGTTTTTTGTCATCTACAAAAGACACAACAAGGTGTGGGTGATTCCCATAAATTGGTGAGTATAACAACACTTAGTAGGGACACCAAGACCGCTGAAGGTCTCTCAATGTCCCATAGAGGAAAAACTAGAATCATGATCTCAATCTCATAGAACAAAGTAATTACAACTCACTCCAGGTATACAATATAATGAACCTGAAGATGATTAGTTTTAAACTAAGATCATCTTATTCTATCATGGGGCTCTACTGTTGGTTCGCACAAGTTTGATAGGTGCTGACCCACAGAGGATCACTAGCTACTGATCCACAGAGTGTCACTAGGTGAAGAACCACAGAAGATCACTAGGAACAGACCCACAAAGGATCTCTATGCACTAAACCATGGTGGATCTTCAAGTGGTTACCCATATAGGAATGTTATTCTTTCATCAAGTCACATCTAGCCACTAGATTCCCTCACTTAGCATGCATGATTTACAGAGGGTCCAGTACTCAGGACACCGATCATATCTCAACTACCCAAAAGCCCATTATAGTAGTATCCAAATAGACTATCTAACCATATGGGTTCCAACACCATAGACATAACGTCAATCAGACGTACAGTCTATAAGATAAAGAGGAAAGGCGAAATATGGATTGGTTGGATTTGATTCTGATCCAACCCAACTATATTCCAACTTCTTTCAAAACACAATTAGATATTATAAAATATAACACCTCATCTCAAATGCTATTATGAAGAAAACGGAGCAATAATCAGACATCCGGTCTGTGAGTTATAGTCATTTCAGTGAAACGGGGTTGGTCGGGTCCAGGTCTGGTCCGACCTGGTTTGACCAAACTAACCTGTCTCGACGGTCCAACATGGGACCAGAAAGTTTCCAGCATGGGATTCCCATTTGGACTGTGGGTATGGCATGGTAGTGGGTCTGGCCTGGCTGGCGCGGGTCCGGCCCGACTGGTGGGGTCTGACCCGACTGGCTTGTCCGGCCCACAAGTGGCCTGACCCGCTTAGAGGGGCGTGACCCACTTGAAGAACCTGACCCACATGGTGTGGGCCAGTTATGTTGCACCTAATGTGGGGATTCTTCTTCTTCCATCTTGTGGCACCAGCTGGGGCCTTCCCATATCCTATAACGGCATGCACGAGGTCAGTCGTTTCGTTCGCCCATCGAGCGGCCCAAGAGGGCCACTCCACCTCCACGTTTCATCGACATTCACTATGCCTCCACCACCCTTGTGACACACTGAGGGGGCCCTTCCACCTACTTCATGGACAACAACAGTCAGTCACCTCTTTCCTTCTTAGCACCTGCGGATGCTGCCTCCTCCGCGTGGCTGGTTTGCACCGGTCACCATCATTGGTTGCCGGCGTCGCCGTGCCGGTGGTGCTGTGCGAGTGGGCCCGTGAAGGCGGAACCTTCCGCGAGCAACCAAGAAATCATTGGTGGTATGTTTTCCATCTCGTATGCACCTATTGGCCTCACATGTCACCACCATCAATGCAAAGGCCACAAAATTTCCTTTCTACCATGTTTCTCAGTCGCCCATGAAGAATGCACCACATCTCAAATTAGATGAGATTCTAGGACTTGTTTGGATTGGAGCGTGCCCTCTGTGTTATCATTTTATCACAAAAAAATATAAAAATCATAACATTGATTAAGAATAGGACCAAATAAAATCCCCACTTCACCCACAAGAATGATTAAATGAGTCACGGATCAACCTTTTAGTTGGTTGATTTGTGTTCATTGTTTTTTTAAGAACGATATAAGAGGAATCATTAAACACTTAGATCAAATAAATCCCCTACCTGGATTTGTTTTAACCCATTATAGAGAAGGGAGGAATTACGTGTTTGATAAAAATCCTTGTTCGTTGGTGTTCGTTGTCGCTGGTCGATATCCGGATTGGATCCTCCAACGATCGACCTTCTTTCTTCATTCTTCGTTGGAGAGGGATTTCTATAGTGTTGTCCTCATGTTTTTCTCATAAGTTCATTAATCCATTCTCCAATGTTTTTAATAATAAAAATAAAAAGATATTGTCATTGTGTTCATTGTTGTGGTTCATTAATGAACCTTAATTAATGAACCATTAATTAAACAGGTGTTGTGGTTACACTACAAATGTAATGAGTTATTAAATGACCCTCATTTAATGCTCATAGTTACACATCGGTTTCACAAGCCATCACTTAATGGTTGATTAAATAAAAAAAATAACTCAAAGTGATAATTTAATAATTTTCCAAAAAGTCCAAAATTTAACTTTTCCATCCGACCCTTGCTAGATAATGTCATGTTTTACCTAAGTGAATCGGAGAACTATGAATTCAACAGTTCCATTGGATTTCTAATATGAGCACTAGTTCAAATTATAGAAAACCTACCTGAACATTCACATAATTGAACTTTATAGAAAGTTCAAAATTATATTCCAAGCTCACTATTCCTTGGAATCACATGTCATGGAATTTCAAAGTCTCTTAATAACTCCATAAAATTAAAAATATTATACCAAATTTTTAGGTCTATACACGTGTAGTGGATCTACTGACCCTTTGATTTTGTTATAATAGATGATCATTATAGAAAATATCTTTTTTGTACAGAATTATTTCCAATATGAGAAAATAACTCTGAATATGTACCCATTTGATGGAGAAGTTGATCTATGGAGGGAAATAATTAAAAACATGAGGCAAAGAGGGGACATTGAAGTAATGTAATAGGAAAACATGAAGGGAATATACTTTAATAATATTTTTCCTCATTCGATGAGAATAAAAATGGAGAAGGAATTCCTCAAATAGAAGCAGAATGAGAATGAATATGTTGAAATAAATGAGATGAACTTCACAAGAAATTCACATTATACCTAGAGATTTTTTATGGGTCATAATGCTAAGGTTCATAGATTATTTGGAAGACTAATACATAATATATGGAAGAATTTATCAAACAAATACTATGACAACATTGAGAAATCAGACATAGCACTATAATGTCCAAACAAGAGTTAGGTGAGATGCAGTGGTCTTATAAACCAAATGGGAAGATGAGATCACAAGTGAAAATCCTGGAGAAGAATTTTGATGATGGGTGGGTTGATATTAAAGTGAAACTTTTCACGTGTAACATTTGTGGGAATAATCATTCAAGGAATTGCTTGTTCTGCCGTAAGAAATGTTATAAGTTGGTCAGAGATGACCGTATCAATCGAAACTGTCATAGTGAATTGAAAAATCAAATTCTCAATAAAAACTAAAAATTGAAATGGTACATTCCCAACCTAATGTTCAATGCTATAAGTGTGGACAACTCTGGAATGTTTCCAATCACTGTCCAAATCTACGGGTAGTGGAGGTAAATAACTATTAACTTCAATATTGGGAGAGGGAGAAAGGTTGTTCTTTTTCTATCATGATGGATGATGTTTTAGCTCCATATGATGTGGTGGAAGGTACTCTCCTTGTTCTCTCAATTATAGAAAGTAATTTGTTTGATTCTAGTTCTACACATTCTGTTATATCCTCAATGTTTGAAAAAAAAATATTGAATGAATCTATAAACTTCTAGAAGTAGTGTTATTAGTCATGTGTCATAGAGGGATTATCCAAGAATCAGAAGTTTTTAGAAACTATATTATTCACTTTGGTAAGAATAATATTATCTCAAATATAGTATTTATTTCTATGTTGGAATTTTTAATTACAATGGGGATGGAATGGCTGTAAAAGTATAATTCAAAGATCAAATGTAGAAGAAAGGAAATACCAATAGTATTTAATGGATAAACAATATATTTTTTCAATGGAGAGATATTTTGACATAATTGTTTCCTAGAAGAACCACCTTTATGCCTCATTATACAATGATTTTAGAGAAATTAATGAGATCCCAATTAAGAACAAGTGTCTTCTTCCCAAAATTGATGATTTATCTGACTATATTCCCAGGGATAAATTATTTACAATATTGATCTTTGATCATGCTATAATCAATTGAGGGTGAAAAAATATAATATTTTATAGTCCTCCTTCCGATAAATATATGGGATTGATGAGTTTGATGTTATGCACTTCAGATTGACTAATGCACCTACTATTTTTATGGATTTGATCAATAGAGTCCTGAAGGACTACCTTAATAACATGGTGGTAGTTATTTTTGGGGATATTATGATATATTACAATAAACGTGAGGCATGTGAGGATCATATAAGGATGACCACAAAATCTATGAGGAAGAATATGTTATTTTGAATGTTTAGAATGTTTCTATTGGATACAACATATTTATGTCATGGCGAACATTGTATCCCGTAATGGAATCTAAATTGACCATAAAAAATGGTTATGGTTAATTTCCTCATCCAACAATAGTAATTGAGATTCATAATTTCCTTAGTTTAGAATGACATTATATGGGGCTTTTGAAAAAAATTCCTGATATTATAATCCACTAACCATGTTCACTTGAAAAGGGGTTATGTTCATCTGGACAAAGGATTGTGAAGAATGTTTCCAAGATGTTATGAAGCGATTGGTCACTGAACCTGTGTTAACAATACCCTATATCTAATAAGGATTCATTATTTTTAGCAATGCATATCTGAAATGGATTGGTTGTTTTTTCATGAAAAATGACAAGGTTGTTGCTTATTCATATAGACAATTGTAGCCTCATGAGAAAATCTATCCAACACATTATCAAGAGTATCTTGTTGTTGTTTTTTCATTGATGATATATAGGAACTATTTTTATTAGGAGAAATATGATATATACATATACCATAAAATTTTTATGTATATATTAACACAAAAGGAATTTTAAATGAGACATATGTGATGATTGGATTTTATTAAAGACTATGATTATTCAGTTCATTATCATCCCAAAAGAGAAAAAAAATGATGTTGCATTAAGTAGGAAGGACCCTATTTTTTATCAATGATGAGGATTCAAGGAGATCTTTTGATCAATGACGTAGTAAATTTGGATATGGGAATTGTTAGGGAAGGGACATCACCAACCCTATCCCAAATTATTTCTCAAAATTAGATCAAGAAAACTAAAATATAAGATCCTTTTATGAAAAATATGTTTGAGGATATTATGGATTGGATGTTTTCAATGGTCAATATTTATGAAAATGTAGTAATGAAATTTTATACAAGGATATCTGTTCCCTCTATTCAATAAATAATGATGGAACTGATGGATGAAGCTCATATCCTAAAATTCACTATAAATTATGGAAACACTAAAATGTATTGCAGACTTTAGGATAATTATTGGTGGGATAACATGAAAAGGTTTATTCCCAAATTCACTAAATGTTGTTGGTGTGTCAACAAGTGATGGTAGAGTGACAAATAATTAAAGGGGTATTACAACCACTAACCATATCAAAATTGAAGTGTGACAACATCACTTCACTAGTCTCCCAAAAACATCCAAAGGAAACAGGGTAATATAGCTTATAGTGGGCCATCTCACAATGACTACCCATCTTATATTTATTTTGTAAAATCTCTCTCTTGACCAAGTCACCAAGATATATGCGAAGGAAGAGGCAAGGATGTCTGGTGTTCCATTTTCTATCATATCTAATCGTGATACATGGATCACATCCAAATTTTAGTGATGTCTTCAACATGTTATTGGTAACTAATTGAATATTCATATGACCTATCACACTAAAAAAAATCCAATCTTAAATGAATATTCATACACTTGATAACATATTGAGAACATTCTCAATGGAATTTAAAGGGTTATGGGATCAATATCTCCCATTAGTTTTGTTCTTATACAACTAAAACTTTTATTCAAGTGTTCAAATGGCACCCTATGAAGCATGTACAAGAAGTAATATAGAATTCTTACTTGTTTGGATGAAACTGGTGAGAGAATGCTTCTTGGGAATTTTCTTGTGCAAGAGATGACAGAAATGTTTGTGTCGTCCAACAACACATTAAGGATAATCAGAGTCTGCAAAAGATCTGTGCAGAATACCATAAAAGGGACTAGGAGTTTGATGTTGGTGGGAAAGTCATCCTTCAAATTTCACCATGTAATAGAGAATTGGGATTTAATAAGAAAGGTAAGTTTATCCCTAGGTACATTGGCCACTATGAAATACATGATTTCATTTGAGAACTAGCATATCAACTATCAATTCCATCAAATATATCTCCACATCATGATTTTTTCCACATACCACTCTTGATAAAGTATATACCTAACCTTATAAATGTACTAAATCTAGAGTTTGTACAACTGTAGAATGACTTCTATTATGAGGCGTACCTGGTGGAGAATTTGGACCATAGGGATAAGGTTTTACGAAACAAGACTACCCACCTTATCATTGTGCTATGGAGGAACAACATGTATGAAGAAGTGATGTTGCAAAGAGAGGAAACAAAGAGGAAGAAGTACCCTCTCCTTTTCTCAATTGAAAGAATGTGTTAAAATATCAAGGATAAAATTTATTATTGGGAGAAGAATTTAGAATCCTGAATTTTTTTAATAATAATTATTTTTGGAAAATATGAATTTTTTTTCTCAACAAGCCCTTTCCACCTTTATTAATAAAGTATTTATATTTTAACGTGACCATCATGTTTCAACTATTATATTGCCATTTATCAATTATGAATGTTTTTCAATATTAGGGTTAAAAACTATAATATTAACAATATGATTATAGTTTATAAATATAAATAATAATGTTAAATATAAAAAATGAGTTGATGGACACAAAATATAGAATAATTTCATACAAAGCCCATTTTTTAGAGCTATGTAAGGAGTTTGATTCAACATCCTTCACTCTAGACCATGCCCAATCCGAACATTATCATGATAATCTTTTAAAATATAACATATGGGGGAAGTACAAGTCATTAGATATTACCACTAGTGGATATTATTTGAGCCACCCCATGATTCTTTTAGCATCTCACACCTTACCCTTAGGTCGTATATGGGTGTTAAAAGGGTTATATTTCAAGACCTTTGTCACTTAAATTATAATACCTTTTTTTAATAAAAACATTTTTTCATCATTTCCATATTATGAATATTTCATTTTGTAATTTATATATATTTGAGAACAAATTATTAAATTAATTGTACATGTAAAAATTTTACTTTCTAGAGATTTTTCATAATTAGAGAATTATTATGGTACAATAAACATCATTTTTGAAATTAAAATGTAAAAAATAATTTATAATGAATTCATATTATTTTTATAAGATGTTTTATATTTTTGATAAATAGTGTCAAATACTAAATTTTTTCTGTTTAATTTATTTTTATACATTAAATAATTTATTTATTGTAATTATTTCCTAAAAATGGCCATAAATGGTTGGGATCACAAAGATATTTAGTGTTTGATAGGATCAACATAATTTTTTGGTGAATGGTTGCTTGTACCTTTGGAATAATAATGTTACCCTTATCAAAAGTAATATGACCAATGAGATAGTTACCTTACCTATGAATGTGTAAATATAATTTAGGTATCTTAAATGGTAATGTGGTATAATTATATCACAGTATAAGTAAGTAAATGTATTTGTAATTATTAGTTAAGTATTAGTAATTTTTTAAAATATAAATGATTTATTATAAATATTATTATTAAAAAAATTAATTTTTATTAATTGAAGTTTATTTTTAAATTTTACCTATCTAATAATGGTTAGGGTGATTTTTGGTGTTTTCGTAAAATATTTGAATATTCTGGGAATAGTAGACATACTGTTTTGAGTTTTCGTTATGTGTAATGACATCATTAATATGTCATAATGATATAATTATTAATTTAAAATTCTGATGGACTCTTATGCTTTAAAGTAACTCAATAGGTGTCCCTATTAATTGTTCATTGTAATTTTATAGTAAAACTAGTATTCATTTGTGATCATGGGATGATTTTCAGAAGTGAATTTCTTATATTTGAAATTATCATGGACATTATATTATGTGTCCTAATATATTAAAAATATAACATTAAATTTGACTAAAGGATGGATAAAATTATTTAATAGGAATAAAATTCCAATAAATATAAATTAGATAGGATTTAGATACCTTGGGTAAAATAATTACACAACTAAAAGTATTTATAAACAATTTAAAACTATTTTAGTGAAGTGGAGATTTAATGTTCTTAGTTTAATAACTAGGAACATATGAGTGGGTTTAATATGATATGAATACAATACTCATAGTTTTTTTGTGGGTGATCAGTGTTCCTCAAAAAACATTATCTTTGGAAATAACATACAATGTTGTGGTTTTATATCCATTCCCTTATCATGAGATATTTTTGTGTCTATAATCCACATTATCAATTTTATAAGGACATTGAATTGAGTAATATCTTTGTTTCCCTCATTAATGTGAATTTTCCATGGAACATTAGGATGAACTCTTTTTAATTTCCCCTTATCCACTGATCTCTCCACATTTTGGTGGAAAATTGTTTCCCTATTAAATAATTTACCATAGATAAGACATCTTCTATTTCCATTCAGTAATTTTCCATGGTTATTTTCCTACATTTTTGACATGGATTAAATTTCATGTTCTTTCCTCCATCATCTTGATAAACTAAACATTCATGAGACTCCATCATTCTATTATTTAGTTTTTTTTGAAAAATAAACTTTTTACACTTATATAATCATCATTATTAATAGATAATTTGGTTTAATAAAAATTATTATATCTCTGAAACCTATCCTATTAGGTTACTTATTTGGAAATATAACAACTAAAGATGAAATATGTTGTTAACGTGGTTCCTTGAGGCTTATCTATTCCTAAAAATTATCTACTAATAATGGATGATGACTATTTAACACCATAAAATTCATATTATATGATAATTAAATGAAAAAAAACAACAAAATGTATTAATTTTCAAAACTAATAAATTATCATTATGTTTTACCTAAATAACTCTATTTTCAATATTGTATTCTTTATGTTGGGCTCTGTCACACCACATATCCAAATTCCTTAACATAATAAATCATTTATTATGTCTTTTGAGGAGAATATGATTGACCAAAGAACATACCCTAGGAATATAAAACTATGTTTTAAGTTAGGCCTCATTATCATTGACTAGGTGATGATTGATTTAATAACCAACATTCCCATTTAGTATTATTATATTAATTATATCTGTGTCAGAGCCTACGTACACTGGTATTATCTAGAATAAGATTTTATTTCCTGAAAAATCAATATTCTCTAATTTATAAAAAAATTAGGATTTTATACTATATATAAACTTATCCTTTATATTTATCCCTTGGGTTTTGACTAAGATACTATTATGTTGATCACTTAAATATTTGATATTACTTAAACTAGAATCAAGGGTTAAATATAACTTTGAAACTATTAAGAACCATTAATTATAACTCCTTAAATTATTCTAAATTAACATAATAATCTCTAAAATATGTAAACACTCATTCTACAACTGTTATAGTACCCCATACACGCAATCTTGGAATCCAGTGTGAATAAACAAATTTATTTTTTATAACATTCAATCTAACTGAAGCTACTAAATTTTAAAAATATATAATTATATTATCACTAAAAAATATTGAGTAACATAAATTAAATGGTAATTTGGGGTTTATATTTTTAGAGAGTTAAGAAAAAACATTTACTAGAAAATCCCAATCCCCTTTTATCGTAGGGTATTTTATTCTACAGTATAATAAATTAGATAATCAATCATAATTATTAAATATCTCTCAAAATTTATGTACATAAGAAATTATTTTTGAAATCATGTGTAATAAATTTCTTCATAACTTGGTGAAATATAATAATAAGAAGGGAGAGATAAAAAAAACAATTAGGGTTAACACAAGAGATAATAATCAATGAGAACAATTAAGAGTTTGATACACATAAATAATATGATATGGATAGATTATAGAAAATAAGGTAATAATTGAATGAATAAGAAAGCGTACTATTACCATGGAAAAAAATGGAAATGAAATAATCACATGTATAATAATAACTAGTTCCTTAGTGATGAAATGAATAATGAAAAAAATGTAATCCATGAGATAAGACAAAACATTAATAGTCAAGGCCATGTGTTTAGGATATACTTTTTTTGTGAAGGATTGCGCAAAAATACCCTAGGTATATTGTCTCATGGTATGTATGAATGCATTAATGGGTAATCTATATTGGGCCACACCCATATCTAATTAAGTAATATTAATTCACCATATGAATGAATGAATATGAAAAAAATACATAACAAATATTCCTTAATAATCAATAAACATTTGTATTGTACTAATAAGTATATTGGATTAAAAAATTTCCCCAATCAATAAATGTAATAGATAAACATCCCTCAAACTAACACTGAATATAGAAAGGGGTAAATGATTTGGTCTATAATATCCTTATTCAATTGACATAAGGTATTTAGGCTCCCAACATTCTATCAAAGGAATGAAATATTAAGTTTTCATAATTGAAAGACATTTATTGAAAATAATTCCTATAATAGAGAATACTATTGTAATAAAAAGGAAATGAAGTAATTTTATATGTTTATTAACCTAAAGTAATATAGTATAAGTGGACATGGAATGTAAACCAAGATCAATATATACACCATGAACAGTAATCACATGGTGTATACAAATCATATCACTATGAAGAAAAATTGAGATGCAAAAACCCTTATGGTAATGGTAATATAATAATAAAAATAATATGAGAGGGATAACATGAAATTTAAATGTAATTAATTGAATGATATTAATTTTTACGGTATTTTTTACACTACACAGTGGAAATTATGTTATTAAATGAAATTTAAGTTTATTAGAATTGAAAATAGTGGAAAATAAAACTTAATAATTTATAAAACATCAAATCAAAACACCATAAACGACATAATTTCAAAACTAACAATGAATGCCTATAATAAAGAGCGATTCATGATATAAAATATCAAAATGGTATAAAATAAACCATATAATATGAAAAATGGGGTACAATATAATCTAGTCTCAAGGAATTGATATTTTAGACCAAGAACCCTTACAAACTTTTTGAGTTTAGAGTTAGAAGCCCTCAATGATATGATTTCAATTGGAATATTAAATTCCACAAACAATTATAGTATACTAATTAAAATATATTATATGTGTATTATATAGACCATATAAACAAAAAAATGTATAATATGAAATATGTCTAAAGGGGGAAAAATTACCCAAGAAACCCGTATGAGAAAAATAATTATTCCCTACCTATATATTATTTATTTGTTATCTATCTTCAATATCGTATTCTAGTTATCATGAAAATTCTTCTAATGATTAAAAATTAAATGGTTGAAATTTTACTTTAATACTGGTATAAAAAATATAAAATATTATATTTTTAGAGGATATTAATAATTTTTATTAAAATAAAATTACACAGTAGTAACAAAAAAATTATATGAAAATAAAAAATTTATCATCATCATAGTCATTAACATTAATCATAATAATCATTATTTTATGCCGCAAAAAAATAAAATTTTACTTATTAAAAAATATTATCATGTATATATAATATATTAAATCTATTTTATTGGATTTCGTTTTAATAATTTATGATAATTAATTTCTTATTATAATAAAATAAATCAGTTTTAGATTAAAATGATAAATATATTTCTAAAAATGATAATTGTTAGTTTTATAAATAAAACAATATAAATTTAAATGGAATATTTTTATTAAAAAAATTGGTATATATAATATAAAAAAAATAAAAAATTAAATTTCTTCATGTATTATGATAATGTTCTAAAAGTGATAATTTTAGAAATATCAATTTTCACATTTCACCAACATACAAATGTTTTCAGAAAAATCCCAAAAATTCTTACTAAGATATATTTTTTCATTCCAAATCTTATCAATAAATTAATTTTTTTCTAATTAATAAATATAATGAAAAATAAGAAATCTCATTTTATAATTAAAGAAATAAAGAAAAACTATTTTAATAAAAAGTAAACTTTTATCTCTAAAAGTAAAATTTTAAAAGGGGTTAAATACATGTGATAAAAAACATGTTATTTTAATAAATACCAAATTGTATAATCATTTTTACAATTATATATCCCCTCAGGATCTTCATGTTATATCTACACATAATTATTACTCTCATTTAATTTTTGAGTGTGGTTTTTACTAGCATGGTTTCCGTGGAAATTTCCTTGAGAATTAATTTATCTCTGAAATGATTGTTCTCAGACCATAATTGCTTGATTTCGATAAAAGATTGGTTTATATAAAATCATATCAAAGATACATACATACCCATTTTAGATATATTAATTTTTTATGGAATACTTTCACTCCCCAATTCCTTTTCTTTCCATTTTTTGTATATTTTAAAATATGGTTACTTCCTTTTATACGAGATAATTTAACAACAATATGATACCCAAAAAATATAATTTTATCACATAAGAGTTTCTTTTTAATACATTTTTCCCAATAAAATAATATATTCACATTAAATACAACTAAATTAAAAATAGAGTGATGTTTCTACATGTTATAATATTATTATATGAATAAATAACCATTACCGACAAACAACCATATCATATTTCCATTTTGAGAAATGTCTCACCATACCAAAGTCCTCACCTGATTCATACCCAAAATATTTTGGATTTTTATATCTAATGGTATCAAAAATAACATCAACCATCCCTAGGATATATTCAATCTCAAAATTCATTATTTAACGATACTCAACAAAGCTCCTCAGCCACATCTTCAAGTCTTATTGTGAAAAGATGTATAAAAAACTCTTGTTCTTTATATAGACAAAAATTTATGTCTAAAGAGATAATGATTAAATTAAATCAATTAATAATGCAAAATGGTCAGAACAAAACCATGGGTGGGGTGATTCCTATCGTTGGGTATTACCTGGGGTGATATATAATATTAAATAACCTATTTACCAATTTAAGTTTGACTCCTAGATAAATCCTAGATATGTCACAATATAATGTAAATTAAGCATTCTAGTTAGATCATGTAGACACACCTGAGGTGGGTTCGGGGGAGATCCAGTGTGACTAAATTTTAGAAAGATTTAATTTATTCTATCAAATATTATCAAACACTTTGGTCTCCTGAGAAAAATGATGTCAATTAGAAACCAATTTTTTCTTTTTCCATTTTAATAATAATATATAAACATGGGAAATACAAAATATTAATAGAAAATCCACATGTGTTATTTCACAAGGTTTGGTCTGGATGTGGGAAACATACTCTTTTCCATGTTCAAATCCTTTTCAGGACCGTATTCATCACTATAATGAAATTATCAATTACAATTTTTTACACGGATTTGAGGGAAGGAAAATTTTCCATATCACACATTACTCTTCCTACTATTTTACATAAAAAAATAATGAGGAATACAAAAACCCTTTCATATTAGAATCCCCCATGTTTTTTAATAAATTACATCCACTTGAAGAAGAGATAAATAAATATAGATTATCTATCTAAATCCAAATTATATATATGATTCCTCAACTCATATTTTTTGATTTCTTTTAATATTATAGAACACTTATTGTATCTCTTTATCTTGTAATAAATTTAGTAATAGATAGTGACTATTGAAATTGATTATTGGTATACTCAAACTCAGACATATCACACTGAAAGATTAGGTATACAAATTTGTAACCACTCACTCAACCTCAAATTCAAAAACCCATCATTCTTCTTTTTTCAACCCAAAATGTATCTGTCTAGTGGTACATGTCATCCTATTCTTCTAATTTACTTTAAAATTCAATGTACATTATCATTATAACGTAGTTTTATCTTCTATAATGTTACCACTAAAATATTATTCCAATTATTATTCTTATACATCCTCTAAATGTAACTACTTTTATATCTTATATATGTTTTAATTCTCTTTTTTTTTTCTTCCTTGAGAGAGCTTCTTCCCTTAGATAAAACTATCCACACTAGAAAAATCCATAACCTCACCCTTTTTATCAATTTTATTCCTTTCTTGATTTTATCAATCAAAAATGGGGAAATATTATTTATCTTTTTCTATTTTTGGATTCTTTTATAAAATAACCAAAAAAAATAACTTATTTTGGTTGTACATGATATTTTATGCACTTCTTGAAAAATCCCACATGAAACTTTTTTTTGTTTATTTTCAAACCCATCGTATAGAAATTCACTTATATTTATTTTATTCTAAGATTAGATTGAATAATTATATCTTGTATTATCCTATATAGGCACAAATATTATTCTTCTCAAATGTACTTCACAAAATAGGTGAAAATAAGAAATTAAAACCATTATTCATTATTTTTAAAAAATACACCACCATCAACTCATTGAGATAAACATTATTTCTCCTCATTAGTGATTTATTTGAAAAATAGATACCAATTGAATATTTATGAACCAAATTCATCTCACATTACAATATTCTCATACATGAATAAAAAAATATTTGTTTTATCTAATCCACTAAAAACACTACACAATGCATCACCATTTTTTGTTACATTTCCATCTGTAAATAAATTCGTATTCTCCTAATTTAGACTAGAAATATATCTTGAAAGATCATATTTCCATAATATTTCTTTTTCAGAACTCATTGATACTTTTTAACTCAAACATCTAATATAACATTGATTATTCATTTACATTAGTTATTTTTTTACAACTTATGATGTTACACAACATTTTATACATTATTATTGAAAACCCATGTATTTTATCATGAATTCACTCAATTTAGTGTACTTAAAAAATGATAGAATCAAATCTAGAAATAAGATCATGATATTAGGTAAATGATTAAAGATCAATATCATCATAAAATGTCAATTTATTTTAAATTATAGACATTGGAAAATAAAATTTCAGACTAAAAATGTCTCCTAAAAATTCTTTTTCTAATTATATTTTATATTATGATTGAAGAACAGTCTCTTAAAGTTTTATTTAACATGAATCATAGTCAATAATAGATTCTATATTTTTAAATCAATTAAACAAAAATATTTAATCATTAAATTTTAATTTATTTTTCAGATATTAAATCTCAAAAATCAAACTTTCATAGTTTTTAGAAATAAAAAATTTCACTAATTCAAAAAGTTTACAATATCAGACATCATACCTAAAGGAACCCATCAATGACTTAAAAAACATGAATTATGTATAAAAAGGGAAATATTAATGGTTAAATAGGAATTAATTATTCTTATTTGCCCATTATTATAGTTATATAGGTTATATATAATGTATGTTCAATATTGAATGATGTTTACATTAATACATAGGTGATACACATATTATATCTCTCAAAGATTTTGAAAGAAGAATAATTATTTGATAGCATAATAGATACACACGAGTGAGCTTATAAGAGAATGTAATACCCTAAAATTTTATTAAAAAATTAATTTTTTTGGAAATTTTTTTCAAATTAATATCTTTTGGAACATGCAATGCTAGTATTTGTATGATTGATTGCATCTTTAAAACACAATACTGAGCTTCAGCGATGCATGATATATATAACTGTTATAACCTAGCTGGTAAATATACAAAAATTAATATTATTAACTATTTTTGTATGTATATATATATCATCCTTAATATATATTATTAATTATTAATTTATTAATTAATCAATTAGATTTTATGAAAGATATTTTATTCATAAAAAATATGAATTCCTCAAAAAAATATTGTCTAAATTGCTTGTCATAAAAAATATATTACAACTAATTTTAGAAAATTTTAGAAAATTTATTAGGTAAAATGAACTTAATTATTGTTATAGGCATATCAAAATTTACTTCTAGTGAAATTTTGGGATTTTTTTGGAAAATATTGATTTTCAATGAATAGGGAAAATACCTGATTTTGAAAAAAATTCATTTCATTTCAACGAGTTATGTTATTTAAAAGTGACATTATACTATGAATATTATTTAAATTAACTTTATAATTATTTATTTATATTTAACCCACATAATAGCATTTTAATCAACATTTTGTTACATTTTAGTTGATGTTTGATATTGGGTTTAGTAATATATTTTTCTAAACACTATTTTAAATTGGATAAAGATTACCCATTTTAATTAATTAAAATAATCCCTAATTATTAATGATATAAATTAAATTTATAGGTAATTTTTAAATAAATATTAAATTATATTCATGAAATCATTATTATTAGACATTGAGTTAATATAAAATAATCTTCTACTTGAATTATATAGCCCCTAAAAACCTGTATTTTTATCACGTTTATGTGTTTTTTTAAATTTTATATTTAAAAATTTTAGAAAATTTATTTTTTTAAATTATTTTTTCAAATAAAAATTTTAAATCATATTAGGGTGTATTTTTAATAATATTTTGAAAATATTACTATATTGATGAATTATGAAAAATGTAGAATTAAAATTAAAAACTGATTTTTCATTTAAACAATTTAAAATGTTGAATTATATTTTAAATAGGTATTAATGTAATTTTTTTAAATTGTATACATATTAATAAAATGTAGTTAATTTTAAAAATAAATGATACCACTACTGGAAAACTAACCTATTCCAACTGATTTGAACCATTTGTATAGGCCTCTGAAACATTGGTATAGCCTATACCAACAGTTTGGAGAACCGTTGCAAAGTAAGCCATTGGGATAGGTCTATACCAACGGTTTTGGGAAAACCATTTGTATAGACCTATCCCAACGGTTTTGGAAACCGTTGGTGTAAGTAATATTAAAATCTATACCAATGGTTATGGAACCGTTAGTATTTGTATTAAAAAAAACATTCGTTGGGATTTGATCCCAGGACCCCCAGTTTATCATTGAATGAATTAACCACTAATCTAACATGAATTTCTTGAACATAATTATATAAATATATATATGTATTCCAAAAATTATTTTAAATTTTGATTTATATAATGTTCTAGGTAAGAATAACGGATAAAAAATCAAAATATCTATACCATCAGTTGTTAAAACCATTGGAATAAACCTATAACAACGGTTGTCACAACCATTGGTATAAGTTTTAATTATATATTTCGGTTCTGGGTGGAAGGTTGATTCATGGGGGACCACTTCCAATGGTTTTGCCAAACTGTTGGGAAAGGGTATACCTATCCCAAAGGTTTGTCCAAACCGTTTGGAAAGGTGGCGTGAAAGTGGGATTTCCCAATGGTTTGGCCAAACCATTGACAAAGAAAACCTATACCAACAGTTTTTACAAACCGTTGGTATAGAAGCATTGGTAAAGGTAAGATTTCCAGTAGTTTACTAATATTTTATATAAAAACATAAGAAACATTTTAATATTTTCTATTTGAAAACCAACTTTCTCATTGCATCTGCTGGATTAATTTTAAATTAAAAATTTTCCCCTTTTGTAAATTAAATTTAAAAATTTGAGGAAATTTTGGGATAAATAATATTTAATATTATATGATATGTTCAATTAAATTTTTTACCCAAATGGATCGTGAAAAAAAAACCATCGTCATTGTTAAGGTAAAAATGAAATTACTTGTGGTTATAATAAAACAATAGGCATTAAAATGACCTAAAAACATGTGAAAATTTTATTTTATATCTATAGTTTGACATTATCATTCATATGATCTATAGGATTATTTTATTGGATCTTTTTTACATGAAAATTAAATGGATGAAATTCATTATTTTCAAAAATTTCAAGTGTGGAAGTCACCTCACATATAAAAAAGCCACCCCTCATCTATTGACACCTTATAAACAAATGATTTCACCCAATACCTAAATCATTTGTTATATAAATACCAAATATTATCCTAAAAGACTTATTTTTATGATTAAATCCATCTAATTAAGGCCTTCAGTAGAAAAGAAAAGAAGTTACCTATATAAGAGGTAACATTCTTCCATGACTGTTTTTATCTTATTTATTCCTTAATATATGTAAATTATTATAAAAACATGATTATATAATTAATATATTATCTAAAATATAATAAGATGTTATTATATTAATTTAATAACCTAAATCATTATTCTCTTCTATAAAATGGGTTACTAAATCACCACTCATGTGTATTACAGACTACCACCTCGCGAACTTATGTCATTCATTTTTCCTTCACCACGTATCACTCTAGGTAATAATGATGGATATAAAGTATATATATAAATTTTATAATAAAATTATACATATGAAGTAATTATATCATTTATACCATTTTAATTTCAATTTTGTAAGGGGTACGATAATATTGCCCATGGGTACAGTGAACTACCATCTCGCGAAGTGATGTGAGTCATCTTAAACAAATGATTTAAATGGAATGAAATAAGGATTTATTTATTATATTTATGTGATATAAAATAAATAATTATAAAATTTAAGAAATATATGTCATTATTAGATGACAATATATTATTTTTATTTTTTACACTAAAAAGATGTTAGCATCGTTCGTGTTTCTGTAGACCACCGCCTTCATGAAGTGATATGACTCTCTTTTCTTACCCACACCACATAGATGATTTATATATATATGATTATATATAAAATTATAATATGGTATATATGATATTTCTATATTATTTAAGGATAAAAGTTTACTTAACTAATTTCCATAATGATCACTGAAAAATGATAACATTACTCATGTGTATGTCTAACCTACTATCTCCATGATCGAAATATACATCATTTCAAGAGACCATCTTTAATGATAGGTATTAAAATTTAAATTTATGTCTAAATATGATAATTATTTTCTTATTATTATTTTATAGTAGATTTACTTTATAATATGTAAAACAACTATAACATTCATAACAAAGTAGAAATGAGAAAGCAACTCAATTAACTCCTGAAACAATGAAGATAATGAATGTTTATTAAGGAAGTGGTGATAAGATGTTACAAAATGATGAAAAATATTAATATGTTTCTTTTATAATTTAAGTAAATTTATTCAACCCCTATAAATGATGTTAAATCATATTCACCCAAAAGGAAGTATACAGAAAGGGATTTCAAGTATCTCTTTTATTTTTGGGAGATATATGAAGATTTATAACTTATTTATTTTGTATCGGGCATGTACTAGTACTTATAAATTTTTACTCATTAATATTATTATTTCAATGATTTATAAAATTTAATTTTTATTTATTTATTTTAGATTATGATTCAAAATATTACTTTGGAGGTAAGACATTTTTTAAATTTTCTTTCTTTAAGACATATGTTATGTTATGCACCAATGTACTTGTTAGGTGTATATACAACCCAATAGATATATTATAGAAAGAATATAATTATTTACATGATATTATATGTTTTATATAATATTATTATTTAAATGGGTTTTTTATTCAATGTTTCAAAACATATAATAGTTTTAGGGTACAATCTCATCATTTATCATCATTGTTTATGATTGTATTTTAAATGATGGAAAAATATGATACAAATCTCAAGAAACACATTAATATTATTAAACAACGTTTATTCAATGATAATAATTTCTTTTCTTCATTTTACTAACTTTATATACACAATAGATAAAACAAATGTTTCCATGAAAATCCTTATTAATTACTTTCTTTAATCAAGAATTAATTTTCTTCAAGAACAATGTTTTATAAATATGTTTCCAATTTTTTTTACAATATTTAAGTGATTTATTAAGGACATTTTTATATTAGCTGTATTTTTTTACAAATTTTATTTAATGTATTCTAAATGAAATTTTAGAACCAAACACATTAACTTTTACTGTAAATCTGAATAGGACTTATTTAAATGTCTACTATAGTAACAAAATATCCACCATCATGACCATTATATTCATTGAATATTCCTTTATAATTTTTCATTGTTATTTCTTTTCAATGTATTGAAAAATAGAAATTTTGTTTCAAATTTTAAATGATATTTTCCTGAATAATATTTTTAAACAAATTTTAAATCTTCATTTATATGTATACAATGTTGTTTTCAATGAGAAACATTTTCAAAATATTTTGAGAATTATTAGTTTTCAAAAATCCTTTCAAAATGATTTTTGATACTAATGGAGAATGTAATGATAATTTTTTGGAATTCGCATTCATAAACATCAAGAACCCTTATCTTCACTTTTTCCCAAATGGGGTTATAATTTATTGTTACCATCCTCAATCATTATCTGGATTTGTTAACACTATTTTAAATAGATTGTTATAGAAATTGTTTCTCTTCCATGGTTTAATCATGTTTTAATGAAATTGTTATGAAACCAAATTAATTTCCACTTGTTAATCATATTACACATATATTGCTTTGGAATTAAATTTTTTTCCATGGGTTAAGAAATTCAAAAAGATATTGGTAGGGAACTCATTACCTTTTCATGGGTTGATCATGTTATGAAAGGAATAATGATTCTTTTAATGACTATTATTAAAAAATTATAGAACATTGTACATTTTTAATATTATGGCTCCTGGACATTAATTATATGATGTGTTCACCAAGATAGTGTCGAGTGATCCTACTATACATTATCGAATTTGTGCGCCAAAAGATCACCGAGAGATCCCATTATAGCTTATACAATTAGAATTCCTAGATAGTCTTGGGTGATAACTTTATATCTTATATTATGGGTTCCCCCAGATAGCACCAGGTGAGCTCGTTATAGCTTATATGATGGGTTCTCCTAGATAGATCTCATATAAATTAGGTAATTATTTTAATCTATGAATAATTATATTGGAATATGGTTGTATAATTATTCTACTAGTATGTTTTATTGAAGGGTTCGGTAAGTGTTCAATGAAGATGATGTCCCATGATACCAACACGTTTTCAAAATAATTTTAATTGGTTGGTAATGTTTCTCTAACCAATATTGATATCAAATGGATCATAATTATTGATTCTTATTAATCTTTAATTTATTAAATCATTACTATATGATTCATAATTGATGATTCATGTATTGGTCGGCATGATTTAATTTATTATTTACTCATGGACTCTCAGTATTCCATGATAACATTAATCAATTCTACTCCTCATTGATCAAATAAAATTATTGATTATATTTTACCTTTATTGAGAATTTGATCACACACTTCTTAAATTTCCTCTTTCACAAGTTATAATGAATTATTTTTAAAGAATTATGTCATGATGTTATTTCATATAGATGATGTTGATGACATAATGTGAAATATGAAAATCGGGGTTATCTAATAGAAATGATTATTTTACAACTTTTGTATTTTTTATATAATTTTTTATTAATTCTCAAGAACCTTAAACCTAAATGGTAATTAGGATATAAGTGATACAGTTTATCCTTTTGATGTTTTAAGGTTTCAATGAAACAATTTGGTTACAATTATTGGTATCATTGATGGAAATGTATATTTTATGATTTCATCACTGGTCCAAGAGTGTAGGTTCTTGGTTGTTATAGTTGGTATCAAAGGAAAGGTTTAAATAACATTGGATTTTAGGATGTTATAATGTGAGGTTATCTTATGATATTTGGATACCATCAGAGGTCTAGAATATTTAGGTTAATCATAATTTTGATTACTTAGACACACTTAGTATGTTTTAAGTGATTAGATCTTCAAGTGATTAATTAGTGTTTAGGTGTAATTTTATTAGGTTTATGTACATGTAAATATTTGGCTTTATTTGAAGTATGAATTTACATTCTGGTAAAATAATATTAATGATATTGGAAACAATTACAGTTTATATGATCTTAGAGACTAAGATAATTTTGGGAAAAAAAGATTTATCTTATAGATAACCATGTAATTAAAATGTGAGTTGGTGACTAAGTGATTTATGATTTTTAAAGTGTTAAAATGTTTTTTTTATTTAAAGTTGAAAGGTGTAAGATTACATTTTAGGGTAAAAACATTTTTTTGTGAGGTTATTTTGGACTAATTTAGTTGGAACCTTTGGTATTATTGTTAAATTTGGATGATTATTGTATCTGTTGGTGGTTCACTCAATTTGGTAATTATATTACAATGTGATAACCATTTTAGTTTTATTATTTATTAAATAACTAGTGGAATTTATATTTTTTTAAATCCTAGTTTTTTTAAATAAAATACCTTGTTGATAATAATCTATGGTTATTTTATATTGTAAATGTAAATTTTCAATGAAAATAACATAATATATTATTTAATGTTTTGTAATTAAGGAAAAATACCATTTAATACCTCATAATATTCTGTGAAATATCTTTAGAGTCAAATGATGTGTTAGTGAAATATTTTATGGACTATGAATCCTTGACACTGATAGAATAAAAGTATATAATATATTATTCATAAAACATGTGATTTTTAAAAAATTATTGAATATCTTACAAAATTATTGTCTTATGTGAAATATGAGATATCCAATAGGTCCAGGATGTGGGGTTTACACTAGGTGTGACATAAAAGTTTTGTGCTTGAGATTTTTTCAAACATCACACATGAGGGTAAGTTATTTAGTATTTTAATTATATTATTTTTCTCGAAATAATTAAATATATCCAATATGGTACACCATGTGATAAATCTAATATCACTAGTTGGTTGAGTATATGGTGTTTACCCTAAGAAAGAAATAAAATTTTCATGCATCATATATTTAATAATATCTCTACTAATGTTATGTTATTAATAATTTAAATATATTATTTTGATTAAATTACTTATTTATTTTTTTATGCTGGGATCATCTTCTCCACATGAAAAAACCATGATTGGAGAATGTGGTACACCTTTCAAACTTCAAATATTAATGGTTTTGACAATGTATAATTTTTAAAGACCTTAATAGAGATTAGTTAATGACTATGAAATCAAAAATCGATTGAATCTTGGATTAAAGTAGATGTTTTAATTTATGGTTTTAAAATTCTCAATTTTGGGGTTATAAATTGACATCCATTTTTGCATTGATTTTGAACAATCTCACTGAGTTTGAGAAAATTCTAAACACCCTTGGGAGAGAAGGATTTGTCTGGGGTAGTCTTTTCATTTGGTTCTATATATGGTTCTGGTCTTCTTCTAAGTTTGGGGAACTACACACATTTATATTTAAGTGTTTCTTATTTTATTTACATTATTATCAATTTTTGTTACACATCACAATAATAAAAAAGGAGAGCTAAAATAAATATTAAAACCAAAAATATTTTCCAGTGATAATTTATTAATTATCAAAGGATTAATTATATGATTTATTTTAGTATTAAAAAAATGATTTTTCCAAGGATAATTAGTTGTTATTATCATGGGTTAGTCTATAAGAAATTATAAACAGATAATTTTTGTGAAATTATCAATAATAATATTAATAAAGTGATAATTTAAATTAATTATCCAGAGATAATTATAAAGTGATAATCACATTGATAGTTCATAGGATAATTATTTAAAATTATCAAATGATAATTATTTTTGACAATGAAAATATAATTATTATAAAAATAATCAAGAGATAATTTTTTATTATTATCAATGTATAAATATATGGATTATTAAAAGATAATTATATAAAATTATCCAAGGATATTTTATGATGAAATTGTCACAATATGATTAATAATGGATAATTTATTATCTAATAATAATTTAAAATCAATAATAAAGGAACATTTATTGAAATATAAAAAATGATATTTGATTTGAATTATCAGGGGACATTTAAATGTTTTATAAAAAATAATTATAATGAGTTTTTAATGGATAATTGCATCATGCTATCAATGAATAATTTTTGTGAAATGAAGTTTAAAGAATGGATAATTTTTAGGGAAACATTATTACAATATAATAATAAAATTATTAAAGGATAATTATAATGGAATTATCATGGGACAAAAAAATAAAATTATAAATGGATAATTAAGAAATTTTCAAGGATATTTATGTCTTTAATAATGAATTATTATGAGGAATACCATAAATATTCTTGAATTAATTTATATTATATAGTATATAGAATGTGGTTTTATTATTTTTTGTGAAGAATATTTCTATTTCATCTATTGACCTAAAATGATTTTTAGAAATTATCCAGGAGAGAGAATACATCATCACATGTGATATGTTGATGATAATATAGCAATTTTTTAATAAAGATAATGTATCATCATATGTGATAATTTATTTATTTTTAAAATAAAATAAATGGTTTGGGTTCTATGAACCCTTTAAAACCTCATGCATTGATGTTCTGTTGTTTATAATAATATTCCTATGAAGTGGTAGTCTTGACTATTGAGGTTTCCAGTCAGGATTTCAAACCACATAGAGTGGTTTATTCTTAACTTTAACCTCGAAAACATTGAGACAGGAGGTTCATTTCCATTTTGGCCTTGTATATATGATTTTATCAGGATGTTATTTTTATATTGAACTAACCCTTTCTTTTAATGAGTTTCATGTCATTGTGTTGGTAGTTGTCGTATTTTTTGTTCATGACATGTGATTATATATGGATTGTAATATTGAACTTAGTGTGCATTATCATTATTTTGTACAACATGAATTATGTGAGGGTTACATATCCTAATGAATTTATATCTATGTGCTAAGATAATTAGTTGGATCTTAGATGTTTTGATTTGTGTGGTTTTAATAACCATAAAGGTGGTCTTGGATACCGCTATATAGGGAAATGAATCATTAGCTAGTTAACCAACTAGACACATTCATAATCCCATTAATTGGAAGAGTAGATACCCTTGTAGAGGGGAAATCATAGTTTTTATCTAGCAGTTACTCAGATACACAGGTGGAGCCTTGAGTTTAGGAGTTATGTGGATTAGTAGCTAGTTACTCTTCCTGGCATAGTCCTAACATCCTTAATGGAGGGCATAAACACCCCTACAGAGAAAAAAACATATTGTCTTTCTAGAAGATATAAGTCATTCCTTCTACTAATTTGGATCACGGGGGACTAAAATTTAATAGTGTCATGGATCTACTTGAAAGAACATGAGGTATTCCTTTGACAACCACCATATTGGTTGGGTGAGCTCTCGACAGGGTGGAATGTATTGCATTCCTATGATGACCATCAGTGAAGTGGGGTGATCCCATTAAATAGTTTAATGTGAAGAGTTCTTACGAAGACCACCAATTAGGTGGGGTGAGTTATGTAACCTTATTTTTGGTATGTGAGTTCCTAAAATTATTTCCAGAAATGATCTGAAGCTTGCGGTACCATGGATCATGGAAGCTTGGTCAAAACATGATGAGTCGTAACATGATTTTTAATTAATAATTTACATATGTCATGATATGCACTATTATATATATTGAGAAATAATGGTAAGGATGCATTGGTGGTGTCTTACTAAGTCTTGTACTCACAACCTGTAAGGGAATTCTACTTAACATGATTATTTTTGTGGACTAAGATTCACCTATGGTTAGGGACCCATAGTGGACAGTACAGTGGTGGAGCATAGAGGTAGAGAAAAACTGGAAAAATAATGGAGTACCCCATATATATAAATATACTTTTATTTTATTTCCTATTACTTACACTCTAGATTGGATTTTCACTTTGGCATATACTTTTATTTGTATTTCATTTTTTTGTTTCAGCATATTAGTTTATTTATTCATTTTTGTTTATTTTTTTCATGATAGATGCCTGGATGTGGAAGGTATAATCTCCCCATTGACCTCCAAATTTCCATAAATGGGAAATAGAATTTTATTATTTCTTATATTTAAATTCTCCTTGGCTAATGCATATTATTTTGTTATTTATATAATTCAATTTTTGGTTTATCCATTCATGATGACTAGGAACATTAGTTCACAAGCTATAAATATACTTTTTCTATGCATCATTTTAATTATTAAATAATTCCTTGTTTTTTTATCTGTTGGGGACAGTTTCTCCTTTTGTGGTATGCATTCTTCAATGCTATTATCATATATCTCTATTTAAATAGATTAGATGAATTGATCTTATTGCTATTTTATGATATATATGATGAATGTGGCTAATGTGAATGGATAGAGACTAGGGTTATTTCTAGGTGGGTATAGTTTGGGATATGGGTAGACTCTTTGGAGGACATTTTGTGATCCCATATACCAATTTGAACATTCAATGCTCCTAATTTTCCCTCTATTATACAAGATGTCACCTCATAGACATTTGGTGGGACCCTTATCAAACCCGATTACTCCTAAAAATTTTATGTCACCTACTCTAGTGGTACAAGCAGTTGGACCACTCCAATCAAGAGTCCTTCTGCTAACAACCGTGATCGACAATGCTACACACTTCCAACTTCTACATCCTCCATCCTTTTACGGTGTTGGTAGACTATAGGATTTGAAGGATGGGATATTCATAATCATGGATGATTTTGATAAAATTTGGATAGTATAGGTTAGAAAGCTGGAACATTAATTTTTCATACTACTTGGGTCGCAAAACAAAGGGGGATGTGGTGAAACATTCAAGAAGATCTGAATGTTTTATTTTCACAATTTTCAAGACACATTTAATTAAAGAGTAACATCTTGGTAACATGATTTATTTTGTACCAATGAACTCCTAGAACATTGGAAGAACAAAATGGGAGTGACTTCGCACGCGAAATGACACATGGAGTTACTTCAAATGTCACTGATGGAAAATATAAGACTAAACGGTTGTAGAGTTGTAGTAATCCTCCAAACATCCAATGGATATTCCTATGATACTTTTAAAATATGTAATATGAAGGATGAAGGTTAATGAAAGAGTGGTGGTGGATAGTCAGGGAAGATAAATGGATCAAAAATAGCTATTGTGAATGAAATAGGTATGTAGTGTGTAAATTGTAAAGAGGATGAGAATTATCAGAAGTTATTACGATCAACTCAAAATCAATGTTGAAAATATTTTAGTACATGAAATCATCTATAGTTTTTATCCATATCTATGATGACATGATTTTTTATAGAGTCCTGAAAAAACATGTTCAATGTACTTAAGGAACTAGTCGGGGACTATAGCGGTGGACCATGATGGTGGGGACTATGTTGAGTCATGGATAGGGCCATTGTGATGAGGCACTCCATGTCTGTGATGTGGATCGAGAACCAATAGATGGTGAAAAGGAAAATTTTATTTTATTAGGTATGGTCATGAAAACATTGGGTGATTATCTTCCTTATTTAATTATATATTTTTTCTAATATCTGTGAGTTCTTTCCAACTTTTCTTATCAGGAGAGTTATATTTTCCCTAATAGCCATTTATTTGAAGATGAATTTGAGAGACTACAGGAAATCCTAGTGTATAAGAGATAAGTAGTCATTTATTTAATCAATTAGAGATTGAAAAGGGATATCCATATAACTAGGTGGTAGTACCTCATTGGGGAATTTGTGATATGGTTACCCTACAACATGAAGATCCATGATGCAACCGAGGTTACTGTTGATCAGTTGAAAAGATTTATCCACAAATTTCCAATAAAATAGAATTACATAATAGTCAAACCAGAAATGATTTATTTCTAATAGACAGTTTGATCATGAGAAATCCGCTTGAAGATTGTTTCAGATAGAGATACATGTTTTATGATGTAATTATGGTAAATATTTCAGATGGTCCTAGGTACATAGTTAAGATTGAGGAAATTATAACATCCTTTGGAAGATGAATAGTTCGAGTGGAATATACTCATACTGGATGATATGAACTGATATTTCATCCTAGACATTGCTGGAGCATGTCATGATCACCATGCCTTATCAAATTAAGAGTCTCTTTATAGGTGTTCATTTCATTAACCACCTTCATTTGATGAAGAGGATAACGAAGTAGATATAGGGACTAGTCTGGTTCAGGTGACCATTGAGAGAGTGCATCTAATTTAGAATAGGATGATAAATTCTTAAAGAATGAAGAGATTATATACCTACCATAGGAGGAGTCCTTTGGAGTTCACAAAGGATGATCAAGTTTTTCTTATCAGCTACTCCTAGATTGGGGCACATAAGTCTGGAGAAGTAGAGAATTCTAGGACCTCATATTGTTGCATCCTTTCAAATGACTAAATGATTATTGATAATGACATTCCATTAAGACCATCCTCTATGTTATTAAGACATGAATGATGCATTCTTTGTTTCTCATCTTTGGAGGTACATTCCTGATTCTGTGCAAGTTATATATTGTTAGGAAATTGAGTTGTAAGATGATACATTTTAAGAGGATAATATGTTATATATCATATACTAAATAGATAGGGTTTTTTGGGAAATATTATTCCAAAAAATTGGATATATTACCACCATCTCTATAACCAATAGAAAGCATGGGAATGAGGGTCTGGTACACGAGATTAGTGGCCTCAGTTGTTTGAAAAATACTTCTAAATAGACTTCTGATGGAAATGATTTAACCATAAAAGGTTGTGACACCCGAGTTTGGGAACATAGAATTGAGATCTCCTATGCTACCAAGACCCACCATGAGGTGGTGGGGTATGGTGAAGCATTTAGAATCATATGAAGGTTTGACCAGAAAAATATTGGGAAAAAATTATCGAAGACATACATATGGGTGAAATAAATCCATTTATTTCCCAAGAACTCATCAATCTTTGAAATAGCATACCATTAGTGACTAACAATGTGGCACAACTCTGAAATATACTTGGAATGTACCTGATAGACCTGAAAGGAAAGGAGTTGGATGAGTTAACGGATTCATTCACATTTCATATGAAAATTCATATGATACTTCTTGAATAAATAATATTGATGATGTGTTTTTATGATGGATTACTAGAATAAATCCAAGGAATAAAAAGGTAACAACAAAAAAATTAAAAAAGAAATAATTCTGTACTGATTCAACTCTAACGTGTTTATACATTATAGAATGTTCTTCCTATCACCACACAGCTAGGCCCAACAATATGAAAACACATGGAAAGTTTGGTATTATTTCTCTATATGTGTAAGGAAATTCTTCTATATAGAATCATGGTAAACATGGGCATGGGACGGGGGATCTAGTAGTGTTCTAAAACTGTAGGGCCAGATAGTGGGGAATCTAGTGAGCCACAGATAGGGTCATAGAACTATGTTCAACCATTTATATGAAGTGGATAAAGAACCAATATATAGTTATATAGAAATTTTTACCATATGAGGTATGGTTATAAACACATTATTTTATATTCAACCCTATTTAATACTGGTACATTCATTATATCTATGAGTTTTGGTTTGACTTGACTTACTAGTGGAGTTATATTTTCACTAACTTACCTTTATTTGTATTCATTATTGAGTGACAATGTGAAAACATAGTGTCTAAGAGATATGTATTTAGTGACTCCATCAATGTGATATTGATAATGTTATTCTATATATATTGGTGGAAGGATGTAATGTTGAACTTTGTGATGGTGTTACCCTAGACCTTGATGTGTGATGGTGGTGTATGAGTGATTGTTAATCGGTTGATAAAAGTTATCCAAATTTTACCAATTATATAGATATAACATTTATTTAAAAAGCAAAATAATTACATCCAAGAGATATTATGATTCTGAGTAGTTCTATTGAGGGTTGTTATAGACATAGATGCATGTTATACATTGTAGTTTTGGTAATGTTTGTAGAAGTACCTAGGGACATAGTTGAGATTGTGCACATCATTGAATCCATGGAAATATGTATGGTAGGAGTACACTATATTCATACTGAAGGAAATTTGATCATCTTGTGTCCTTGAGATTGGTGGAGCATGGAATGATCACCTAGTATTATCACATTAAGAAACTCCTTACGAGATGTTCTATCATTCACTACCTTGATGGTATGAGACATGTGAGGTTGCAGTTATGGGTCCTAGTTTTGATTAGGATCCCTAAAAGATACTATAGATAATGAACATGAGGTTTATCATCACTGAAGGAAGTAAAAGATAAAATATTTATTGTATGAGTAAACCTTTGTATTTCTCTGTTGGTGTTCGAGTTTTTCATATGAGTGGCTACTTAGTTGGAGCACATCAGTCTGGGGAAGTATGGAAAACTAGAACCTAATTTTTTTAGATTCTTTGAGAGTACCAAATAATTGGGGATAATGGCATACAATTTTTACCATCCTCTATTTGATTGAAAAATTTATGATTTCATCGACATTTATTTGCTTCTGCGGTACATGCCCAATCCTACACATGTTATAAATAGTAAGGATGTTGAGTTTAATAAATTCTAGATGATGAGTTTCATAAAATATATGATACAACCATTTGGTTTGAGATATGATATTTTTCATAGGTGAGACAAAACATTTGTGTGTATTATACTTTTAGTAACATCACACCTAAGGATATTTCAAATAAAAAATTATATTATTTTTTCATTTTAAATTGAATATCTATCAAATAGTTCCTTATATGAGAAATATGGGACCACCATTGAGTCTGTGATGCATGTTTTACCGTAAGCGGGCCATAAAATTTCTTCTCATCGGGTGTCTGATTAGATGGAACATAATGTATTCTTATTAATATTTATTAATATAATTTATTGATTAAATTAATTAATTATAATTTAGGTTTATAGTGCATACATCTTCTCCACAGAAAAAAACCCACATTGGTGCACATGGTACACCTTTAAAATCGCATATTTTAATGGTTCTAACCTAGTAAAAATTTTCAACATAGTAATTGGGTTGTATTAATGAGACAACAATCAATTTTCATTTGAATTATTGATTAAATATGTATTTTAATTTTGTTATTTTAATTATATAATTTTGGGGTTATAAATAGCCAAACCATTTTGGCATTAATTTCACTCAATCATGTTATGTCCGAGTGACCCCTAAACTCCCTTGGGCACGAATGATCATTCCCTAGTGGTATTTTTTTGGATTCATATATGAGGTCTATATTCTTCTACTTTTTGAATTGTCCACACATTATTCTCCAAGTATGTTTTGTTTATTTTTATTTATTTTATTCTCAATTTTTTACACTTAACAACTCAGAAAAATGGTGAACCAAAATTAATGGTAAATTCTATATTTATTACAATGATAATTTAAAAATTATCAAGGCATAAATTATATTATTTTTGGGAGAAAAAAAGATTTACCCATAGATAATTGTTTTTGATAATAAAGTGATATTCTAGAAAAAATTTATCAAGAGATTATTTTTGTGAAATTATCGAAATAATAATATTTATAATAATTATAGAGGTATACATTCAAATAATTATCAAAGATAATTTACAACGATAATCACATTGATTTTTTATGGGTTATTATTTAAATTTACCAAATTAAAATTACTATAGATTATCAAAATATAATTATCAAATATATTATAAAAATATTATTATGAAAGATTATCAGATGATAATTAATGGTATTTTAAAATGCTAATTTGATCATATTAACAAAGGATAATTTATGAAGAAATTATTATAAGATAATTATGAATTGATACATCATTATCAATTGATATTTTGAAAAAATTATCAAATAATAAATAATTAGAATTTCTAAAATGAATATTTATTTGAATTATGAGAGGATATTTACGTGTTTTGTGAAAAATAATTTTTAACAAATTTGAAATGATAATTGCATGAATTATAAAAAAAGTTGGAAATGAATTATCCAAAGATAATTTTGAAAGCATAATTTTTATGGATAAATTATTAGAATATAATTATAAAAATAATCCAAGGGTGATTATAAGGGATGTATCATGTGATAAAGATATCAACTTATCATAGGATAATTTTTCAATTATAATGGATGTCTGTAGGACTTTATTAAAGAATAATTATGAGGTGTAACTTATGTCTTCTTAAATTAATTTAAAGATACAAATTATCAAACATGGTTTTATAATTATTCTTTTGAAGTATATATCTAATCCATATGTTCACCTAAAATGATGTTGGGAAATTATCCAGGAGATAGCAAATATTAACGCATGTGATATTTTATGTATAATTGATAAATTATCCAGAAGATAGAAAGTATCATAACATGCGATATTTAATTTATATTTAAAATAAAATAAATATTTTTGGTTCTATAAAATATTTAAGAACATCATATATTGAAGAGTCAAAATTTTAGGTAAAAATAAAATAAAGTGATGTTATTAACTTTTGAGGTTTCCACTTTGACTTTCATACACACATAGTGGTTTATTATTATCTTTAAAGTTGATGAATTTGAGGTATAAGTTTCATTAAATTTTGGGTCATGTATATATGTTGATATCAATATGTGGTATTTATGTTGTAGTTCCCCATGATTTCAATGAGATTCATGTGGGTGCATGTGTAGAAATGTGATTGTTTGTTATATGTGATTATATGTGGCTCTTAATATTGACCATTTTTTCTATATCATTCCATTCTATGAAATGTCTTGTTTTTGTATTGCATAACCTATTAAATTATGCTATAGGTTCCAAGATACTCAATTGGAACCTTGAGTTTGTGATTTCTATTGTTCTAATTTCAATAAAGGTTCCCACAACTACCCCTGTAGAGGGGATTGAATCAGTAGTCAGTTACTCAAAATAACACTATCTAAAGTACCTTAATTGATGGTGTAGCAACATATATAGTGGGGAAATCATAGTGGCTAGCTGGATGGTACTGAGATATATTGGTAGGGCCTTGAGGTTGGGAGTTATAAGTCTTTGTGGCTACTTACGCAACATGACATAGTCTTATGTTCTTTAAATGTGGTATTTTCTACCCTTTAAGAGGGGAAAGAATAGTGTATAGTTGGAATATAATGTTCATCATATCCTTTAACGTTGGGTTGGGGATTATTAAAATGTTACGTAGGTCATGGATCGACATGAAAAAACATGCAACATTCATTTGACAACCACCAAAATGGTGGTGTGATCTGTTGACATAGGGGAACAAGAAGCAATCCTGTAAAAGCCACATGTGAGGAGGGGTGAGATATTAACATAGAGAAATCATTGGAGTTCATGTGAGGACCACTTGTGGAGTGTGTGAGTTTTGAGGCCTTAGTAGAGGTATGTGGATTCATGAAATTCCTAACGGTCACGTGATGATGAATGTGGGGTTTGTGTTCATAAAGTCTTTGTGTGTACTTGAAGACTCAGAACATGTATGTTTATTGAACATTAACTTATGTCATGATATAAAATGTTATATATATTGTGCACTTATGGTAATGAAACATTGGTTGTGTCCTACTGAGTGTTTTACTCACACCCAACTAGGCCATTTTAGTACGGTTGTAGATTTCATGACCAGATATCCAGCTAATGTCAAGGGACCTATGGGGGATATTTTAGTAGTGAAGAATAGAGGTAGAGGGGATTTGGATAGACAGTAGTATACCCCACAGATGGATGTTTATTTTTTTCTTATATTACCTACTTTTTACACATTGTATAGGCTTATCACATTTGGAGATACTTTTTAATGTAAGACATCATTTAGTGTCCCCATTTTATTCTACTCATTCATTGTTCTTCATTATTGTCCATCTTGGTGAAATTATATTGAGGGTATTGTCTCCCAAATTTATATTTAGACCATTTCTACTAGTCAGAAACATCATGCATATGGAGAGTTGTGGATGAGGTCATGTGGAATTCTATCTCGGACCCTGTGGTTTAGGATTGGATTTTACAGTTATCCATTTTATGGATATATGTGTAAAGACTAGTTGGTGTCTTATTTTTATTTGTTTTCAGTAGATCAATATGTTCATGATGTAAATCATCTAAAACATATGTTGTTTAATGAAAATAATTTGTTCTTTGAAATGTTGATGAGAATATGAATAGTTAATGTTTTTTTAAAATGCTTATGATTATAATCACCATCATAACCATTCCACTAGATGAAGATTTTAATGGATGGTCTAATGATGCTGGCAATTAGTTAAATGTTGTAATAGAAAAAAATAAATTAGACTCCCTCCATCAAAGTGATATTTTGTTGAATTTGACAAATATTGATAATGGGAAGCCATTAAGAAGTCATTGAACCTCCAAATTGAATTTTATTGTTCTTTTTTGTTATTTAATGTTATAAAAAATCATAGTTTATTCATGATACATGACCAAATTAGAACATTGGGTCATAAAAACCGGTCTATAGGACTGATGTAGAAACTAAATCATTGGAATCCATTTATTTTTGAAAGAAAAAATTAATTTAAAATGCAAGAAGAAATAAAAGATGTTTTATCATAGACCAATAAAGCATTTGAGGATGAGATTCATAATATGAAAAACTCAATAAAATGTAGAATTTTAGATTTCCCAAATTGTATCGGATGGACCATAGATACTAAAAATGATCCAATAGAACAATATTTTGACACTTATTCATTATACATAAGCAATAAAGAGGGGTATTATTTCATTTTAATCTTCCCCGTATGATCGGTCTAAGAAAATGTATGAATAGTAGTATCCTAATGAAATAGTGATTAAATATGTGTCACATGTTTATTTTTATACTAAATGGTTATGGTGACTAAGGTCAAAATGAGTTCAAAAATGTATTAAACCATTTTCAATTTACTTAGATCATCAGAGAGATCAATTATTATTTTTTAGTGGTTGATATTGGTTTTTAATTGTGTCAGGATAACCGAATTGACTGATTGGCTTCATAAATTCACATTCTATATGAAGAGATATCTTTATTTTAATATTGGTTCAAGAGAAATAGATGAAATTTTTTAAGTTGGGATGTTATGATCGATCTGTTGATCCTTTTATGGGATAGTTAATCAGACATATTTTTTTAGGAATGATTGTCAGGAGAAAACAGAGGTATAAACACAAAATTGATTCTCCAAAAAAGAAAGACTGGATTTTAATGATCAGAATAGAGTATTGGTAATATATTCAATAATGGATAATGTTTTTATAAGATTCAAAAAGAATGAATAATGATTTAAATATATTAACAAGAGTAAAAACAGTAAAACATATAGCTCAAATGAACACAAAATTTTTAGTCTTAATGATTTTTGAAGTGGGAAGTAGAATCGGATTTCCCTCTATCAACATTATGGGATTCAAATAAATAGACAAAACAAAACATTATTAATATGAAACATTTCAAATTTACCAAAATATGAAGCTCTAATGTTTTTGTGATAGATTTAGGTCCAAACAAAAAATTTTGTTTTAGGTTGAAGTTCAGAAGATCAGAGTGAGTTCCACCAGAGCTATATCAATAAACATCAGTTCCATTGGAGTGACAATCATCCAAGTGATATTCATAAGAGTATAATCCATGAAATAAATTCTCATAATATGGAGTCTCATCGGATGGAGTCACATTACATAGATTCTCAATCTTATGGAGAGGCTATGATTTTATGATTGAGTTTTACTTGTATAAAGATGGATTCCAAGAAGAAGAACCAGATGAGGACCATAATACATAGGTTACTCAATTGAGGTTTATTGGAATGACTACTTCTAAATTTTATAAATGTGAATTTGTTCTATATTACCTATGGAGGATTTGATTAACTTTCTAATGTTGATCAGAAAATATGAAAAGTGAAACTTATAGTTGGGGGGTTTAACCAATTACTAAAGAGTCTTGTTCACAAGGGTGTATAACCATCTATGGGGAATGTAGATACCAAAATTATTATTGAGGAGAATAAACAAATGTATAAAAATATATTTCTACTTGGTTATAGAAAAATTTTCTACTACAACCAATTTATTTTAAAATTTAGTTAGTGAACAAATCCATGTTGGAGAACTGTCCAATATGGAAAGGAGTTGGACTTTATACCAAACTCTGAAAATATCATGTGTTGCTACATTATATTTTTTTCATACAAAGTGTTATGGTGAGATTTAATGTTAGGTGGATCATTACTCTATCAAATTTTATATGGTTAAGAAAGACTTCCCATGAAGTTTTTAAGATACTTTCTTATAAAAATGAAAGTATCCACTTATTATCCCCCACACCCCCACCTCTCAGTGGTCTTGATTTGATTGGAAACAACATTTCATATCATATCAAGGAATGTATTTATGAAAAATTTAAATTTGTAAATGATATTTTTTATAGCATTACGGTTTTAGTGAGAATCTAGAAGATTATACTAATGTAATGAAATAGATGAGAAACATTCTAGACATATTTCAAAGCAGTGTTTCAGATGTATAATATTGTGAACACTTATCCATGGATGAATACTATAACATTCTTGTGGAATATGAAATGACAAATTATCTTGTCTTCCTAAAAATATCATAGAATGAAATTTACATAAAATATTGTATAAATGGGATTACAAATATAAACTAGATTAATAATAAAAAAGTGATTAAGAAGCATATGAAAAAGTAAAAGAATTCAAGAAATTCATTTCAGTCCTTTATACGAAATATAATAAGGGAAAGTGGAAATGATAAAATTATCATAAATCATTTAATTTTGAATGAAAAGACCATTTTGTTAAAAAAATAGTAGGAATAAAATTAGAGTATGAATCTGGAGGAGATGATAATAAGTATCAAAATAGAATTTGATGATTCATAAGGAACAATTTGTTTTGTGAAAAGAAGATGAAAATTTATCTGTGTAGAAGAATGAAGGATGATTTCTAATCTAGGGATAAATCCCATCAAAAATTCATATTCCTTGCTCATGTTAAGAATAGAAGTTCTTTATCAAGAACTGATGATTATTGTGAAGAAATTATTAAACATTAGTGGGTTATTAAGACCAATTTGGAAGTAGTACATGAGGTGAATACTCAACACAATAAATAAAGAATGATTTAGAATAAAATTATTGAAGATATAATTATTGATAAATTTGATTGGATCAAGATAGAAGAAATACACCTCAATATAATTTGAGATAATACATTTAATATTTGTGAGATTGAAATAAGGCTATAATGTTATAAAGTAAAATAAGATGGTGATGATAATATAAACATGTTATAATCTATATTTTTTTGTGAATGTAATCAAATAAAGTTAAAATTTTTTGAATATGAGAAGTTGATAAATGTGATCAAGGATAGTTTGAATGAGAATGAATATATTTTTAAAAAAACAATCACAGCTTCTTAAACCAAAAAGTGAAATAAGAATTATTATATTATTATTAACCAAGGAATTTCATTTAAATTTTAATACATCTAAAGATATTGAATATAAGGGTTTGAATAAATTGTTTGTTTCATCTCCTAAAAAATCTCAGTATACATCTCTTTATACTAACTCTACATATTCAAAAAATAAAAAATCCTGAGAATTCATCATCCACTAAGAAAGTGTATGATCCTTAAGAGACGATTCTCACTAATAATAGGGGTCCACTAATCTTTATATGAAAATAAAAAAAGTGTATAATAGTTTTACTATCAATCCAAATGAAAAATACTCAGAGGCCAGTATTGGTGGTGTTGGATTTCTGGTACAAAACATCTCTACATAGAAATCAGTTTGACTCAAATTGGATTTATAATAAGGCCTTAGCTTTAAAAATTACAAAAATCATGAAAAAAGATAATGATTCACATTGAGGATATTCTCAGGTTTTGATCTTTATAGAATTAGGATATAACTTATACATAAAAACATGAAATTTACATATACACACTTCTTGTGACTATCATTTATTTTGTAAATCAAAAAATCATAAACGAAGAAACATATATAGTTCAATGATTTAGATAGAATGACTTTTCCTTGATCCCATACATGACCCTATTACACTTTACTTCCTATGAAAAACATTTCAATACTTGGAATGAACATAAAAATCTCAGTAAGAGATACACAAAGAAGGAAAGCTATTATTTTTCAAAACAACATGAAAAGAATGAATACTTAATCATAAGTAATACTTTTCACCATAATGTAGTAGCAAAAAACATCATTGAAAATAAGCTCATTGCTTGCCCCTTTTTTAACCAAAATATTACAATAAATCCCATATAATACAACATATTCCAAATAAAGGTAACTTGGGAAATAGTCATTCATTAATGGAATAAACAAATAGTTGACTCCCACAAATAATTCTTACAAATGGATTAGCCATACGGCCTAATTCCATACCTAACACATTGGGAGGTAATAACATAGCCACAAATCCTTGGATTATCACAAAACCACCGATTATTGTGTTTATCGTGTAATTACCTGTCAAATGTCCAAGTACCAATATATAATCACTACATATAAAATATTACAAATATCAACATTTCACTAATTAAATTTCAATTGAAATTACAAAAAATAATTTCATGTTATTGAAATTATAAATCAATTTATAATACTATTTTCAATACCAAAACAACCAGAAAAATGGAATAAGGGATTTATTTTCCTTTTAAAAACATTACATATTATTGAGGAAGCCAAATATCAAATAACAATTATGGCAATGAAGAGGTCATTGTCACTACAAAAGTAAAAAAAATTATTTTTGTTATTTAGTAAAAGGCTTCGTAGATTAAATATTACATTTGAATAAATGTAAAATTAAACTGGGTTTATTATACACTTTTTTAAAGGAAGGAGCTGTATATTATCAAAACATGCCCCAATGAAAGGAGATTGAGAAAGAGTCCCTTACCTTGTGTCTGATGTTACTCATTTATTCATTAATTTTCTTAATATTTAACTTAGGAAAATTTCTACTTGATTTAGAAATAATAATTATTAATTCTTTTTTATCACTTATTACTTTGATATAACAATTATTTAATTATTTGAGTTCATATCATACATTTTTTTGATGTTAGGAACTTGAGTCGAAAATGAACTTGTTTTAATTATAAATTGTCCATGTGGTAAATATTCAATTATCTAAAAAATTAAATTCATGACTCATATATCATATATATAATATATATATCTATTATATATGTATTTATAATAGTCCATATCATTTGGATAAAACAAATGAAATTCACCGTTAATGGAGATGGTAAGCCGTATGTACGCATGCACGGTACATTAATATATTTTTCATATTTAAAGGAATGAAAACTAAAAGATACATATTTATATTATAATTATAGTATAATATATATGTTATATATTTACATATCTTCATAAATTTGATACTTTATACATTCCATTTATAGCATGAATGAGTTAGATCACTTTGAGGGCGTGGTAGTCCGCACTTCCTCAAATAAAGTTATTGTATTTATACAACATGAAACGAATAAAGGTATGTTATAAATGGGAATTAATGTAGAATATAGATAAAATAAATTTCATAGATATCATATATAATTTCAGTTCCATCATAATTTCCACTGTTTTATGTGGTAGGTGAAAATCAAACAATCATGGTTTCGTTAGGTAGTAGTTCGCCGTACACAGAAACAATATGTTAGTATACATTAGATGAATGTGTGTGTATGTGTTGTCTGAATAATTTTCATAACAACAACCTAGTATATTTATGATACATGTGTTTATATATTTAAAAAAATAAGAAGAGAATTGGGAGTGGAGAAGGAAAAATATTGGATTGAAACTTGAGAGAAGACATTACCACAAATTGGGTAACTACTTTTGATTTAAGGTGAAGGGCGCTCATGAATTGCCTTATTCCAAGGAGAAGGCTTCTAGGAGGAAAAAAAATTGGGATATTTTTTGGGTAGATTTTGGATGATCTGAGGGGATTTAGTCGTGTTATTAAAGGGTTAGAGGTGGTGCCCTTTCATAAGAGGGAGGAGGGGCACTTAAGGATGATCTTGAAAAATTATTTTATAATAAATTCTATTTCGAGTGTAAATCAGTCTGAAATAATAAAGATAGAATATAAGATGAATATAAGTCTAAATAAAATCATTAAATAAGAATTATACTGGTTTGGGATATTTTTAATCTATATCTTTATTATTTAACCCTTTATTACACTATCCTTTTTATCAAGCATTTAACACTTTGAGAGTCAACATAGTAACCAAAACATGAAAAATATCTAGTTAAAGAGTCAGCAATAAAATTAATAATAATTATAACTAATTTTATGAATCATATATTTTTTTGGAATTTTTTTATCTTTAATAAAAAAATTATTTTAAAATATGAATTATGTCAATTTTGACACTATTCGTATCATGACTTTTTTAAAACTCCATAAAAACATGATTAATTCAAAAAAACATCACTAATATAAATATGAAATATAAATATTATCCCAAAAAGTTTTGTATGGCCTTAAAATAATGAAATTACATATATTTTTCATTTACAATATCATTTATTTGAATCCCTTATTAACGAAGCGATCATTGCATCATAGTTGCGTCTTAAATAAATAATTTTTTATAATATCTAAAAATTATGAATAAAATAAAATTATTTAGAAATATTTTTATATTTTAAATGACTATTTATTTTCTAATGGATAAATTATTTAACACCATATAAATATTGTTTTACCAAAAGATACATGATTAGCTTATATTTTCCTTAACTTTAAATTATAAGTAATTAAATGTCATTTTCACACACAAGTGACTCCATGGGGTCCTAAAATCGACCCATGTATGAACATGGTCAGAAATATCACATAAAATAGGGTTAGTAAATTAGTTTGGGTAATTTAATATTATTATAATATTATGATTTACTCTTATTTACCATATTTACACTTTATCAAATGTAATTAAAATATTTACTAAAGTGTCTATTCATAATTTCCAGAAATTAAAGATAAATATTCAAACAATTGGGGCTTCGTGATTCAAAATACCGAATTATCATTTCCATATTAAAACCACTTAAGTTTTAGATATTAATTTAAAATTTATTCTGGTTGTCAAAACCATAAAAGCGTGTTTTTAAGAAGTAAAAACTATCAAAAGATTGAAATGTGTTAATGTCCAATTTCAAAGTGAAATTATTTCCAATGACCAAGAATGGAATAAATTATAAATATATAATCAAATTTAACTTTAAAACCAATTAAATGAGTAAACTAATCATATAAATAAATTAGATGAATGGAAAATTTTTACATAAAATAAAGAATTTTTCACTATTCATTAAAAAATAAACATTATCAAAAAAATACAAAAATTCACCCAAAGAAATTTTTTATGTCCCAATTCTATAAAGGAATATTATTTTGTCAAATTTAACATATAAATTTGAAAAAAAATAGATTTAAAGAGGGTTTTCTATCAAAAGGTAGTAAATCGACCTTCTAAAGAATATTAGAATATTTTATGCTTAAAATCAGATTCATTATTAATTTAAGCCTCTAAATTTTTTTGTATAAATGTAAATACATTTAAAAAACAGGTGTAGTCATAATTTAGTTTTTTATTTTCATTCTCAGAAATACAATTGTTTTGCGTTAACTACCATTTAAAATATTATTATTATGTTATTTTTTGTATAACTCAAAGTTGTGTGCAACATTAGACTTTAAAGAACCCCATTGTCATGGGTTGTGTATGATATTGAAAAAGGTGTCCTATTTAACATAAAATTAATAATGTATTCATCAATTTTAATATATATGAAAAGGCTTTATTCTATAAATACTAGGGTCATTACATACTTCCCGCCTTTTGCGAACTACATCCTAACAATTTTAAATTTGGGCATTTAAACATCATTGAAAGTCTCACATGAGAGAAAGTGTTAACAAAACTATCACATTAAAAGAATTAATGATAAGTAAAAAGGTCACTCAAGATAACCCTTACTAGTATTCCATGTGTGAAAACATTGATATGGAATAGAATCTAAGTGTCATGTTTTGAAGGAGAGTGATAGAAAACATGATCAAGATAATGTTAACAACAATAAAACCTAAAACTTGTGATGGATTAAATAGTAATTTGTTTCCCAATATGAAAAGTAAACAGACAATGTTTTTAATTTAGGTTTCATTTCATAATTTTGAGGAATTAATTAATGGGATTAACTAAGATCATAAGTAAATATTGTTACATTTCATATTGAGTTTTATCTTTTAATTTGTTTCTCCAAAAAATCATCATTTCTCTAAATGATGAGTATTGAAGATTACTTGGTCACACTTAATGTGCTAGAATCAATATATATATAATCACATAGTAAAAGAAATATGAACATTAAATTTCCCCTTTCATTTTTCATGAACCAAAAACAAAATGGTTTGTATTATATCATATAATCCCCAAAAATATAATCCTTTATAAAGATAAATACTACTCTTAATCTCCAAATCTAAACAAAAAATACCCAAAGTTCTACAAGGACTATTCAATAAACAATTGTCCTTAAAATTCTTCAAAATAATGAAAACTAGGATTGAAACCCAAAATTCCAAATGATTTGATCACACGGTCTTCCATGATATATATTAATATTTATCTCCAAATAACATTGACTACTCTTAAGGTTTAGTACATAAAAGTGATTAACCTAATTAGATGCTTTCTATAATATGGTAATCATTTCCATAAATAACCCTAAGCACTATATGTATAGAATAAAAATAATATATTCTTCCGAAATAAAATTTCAATAATTACTCCACAAATGAGTTCACATACAATTCTATTTTTCCTAATTATATAGAGTTCCTATAAGAGAGAAAGTCTTCCAAAATAACCATAATCACTTAATCACCAAATAATTTTCCTATAATAAGGATATCAATTAGATAAAAAAATTTCTAAAAATAAAATTATTCTTTATGTATAAGATAATTTAACTAAAAAATTAGAAGTCATAATAAATATGGACTTCACGTATTCTAGTGGTAGGAAATAAATCCAATCGTACTTTGGTTGTGGGTTCGATTCCCACGGATTTGTCTGACACAATATTTTGTCACATGGTCAGCTTGTTTTCCTTTTTTAAAAACTATATAATTCTATAAAATTACAAAAAATGAGATAAATTACTAAAAAATAACCATAAGATATTTTTACAACAAATGTTTTCTCATACCTCAGATTTTCATCCCAAAAAGTAATAACTTGTAATTGCCTCAAATTTAAGGATCATGTAAACCAAAATCATTCCTTATAACTCTACCCCAAAAAAAGATATCTATATATTGAAAAACATTTTCACAGAAGAATCATCAGGGTTAGACATACTAGAAATAAGTCTTCAAAAGTAACCCTATCGTTAGTACATTTAAACATATCATCATCCATAGATCCAACATAACTCTTCATATCCTAGAAATCTTAATCATCAATCATTTTCCATGATCCTTTATCCAAGTTTTTTCATATTATTGTTTTATACTTCTTTCCTAAATAATAAATCATTCATAGTTCACTAAGATTTTAGTAATGTCAAAACATGAGATTAAAAATAATCCATTACTTTCATAGGTCATTTCTATTTTCTTAATCATCAATTGGAAGGGCATCAAGAATTGGTAAACATTCATTTTTACGATCATGTGGATCCCACTCTCAAACCTTTTTAATAGGAAATCTATGTTTATAATGAGAATGAACACCACATTTAAAAAATTCAATTTATCATTAGGAAAGAACTTATTTCCCTTTCCCAGAGTCAAAGAAAAGCATCCATTTTCCATGATAGGTTATTGATTTATGACCTTCATTACAACATTTGAATCATTTTCCATTCTTTTTGTAGCATTTTCCTCGGTGTTTCGTTCTACATCCTTGACACAGTGGTTTCTGAATATATTTGACTTTATGATTATTACCTGAACATCCATTGGGATTTGTTTCTCCCATATATTATTCCTTAGAAAATTCATTATGGTTCAAGTGGTCAATCATGACTATAGATAGTTACTTAAGAATAAACACAAAATATTTTCATTACAGTTCAAATTTGATTTGGTTTCTCTTTCATAAATCCTCAATAGATTTCTTCACATATATGGTAACATTGTTGCATACTAGATCCATCCACTTACTAAAACAAAAAAGTTTAGTGTGAGTATAATAGTAAAATCTTTATATATTATCTTATGAGTGTGGTAGACACTGAGATATACATATTCATGTTATCTTAATCTAATTATATTTATCTAAAATAACTATGACTCTTTATAACATTCAAACCAATGGTTATATCACTTATTCTTAAATTACACCCTAACCTACAATGTTATCTAAACCAACCTTTGATACCAACTATAATGCCCTGACCTTAAACATTACATAATATTGAATTAAGTTAATAATTAATAGTGAGAATCTTTTTAGGTTTGTAGATTTAGTCTATTAGGTCATAACTTATACATAACAACTTGAATATTACAAGTAGACACTTCTACTCGCCATCATTTTTCTCATAAAAAAAACTCTTAAAAAAGAAACATGTATAATTCCATGATTTAGGTAACATGAATTTTTCTATGATCCTATCCTAGTGCCTATTCATCTTTAAGTCCACTGAAAAACATTATAAAATTTGGGATTACCATAAAAATCTCAGTAAGGGATACACAAAGAAGAAAACCTGTTATTTTTCAAAAAAACATGTAAACCATGAATAATTAATCATAGAGTAATACTTTTCAATGTAACGAAGTTTAAAAAATAGATCCCTAAGAAAACCCATTTCATACCCTTTTTGTAACCAAATGATTACCATAAATCCCATATAAAACAATGTATATCATATAATGGTACCTAGGGATATAATCATACTTAAATGGAATAACCATACAGCTAACTCCTACAAATCATTATTAAAATGGAATATCCAAATGACCGACTTCCATACCCAATGCATTACTGGTTATAATGTAACCACCCATATTTGGTTTATCACAGAACTGCTCGGGAATTGGTTTACCATACAACCTCTCATCAAATATATATATGTATAAATATATAATAATAACACACAAAATATTGAAAATATAAACATTTCAGTAAATTAATTTCATTCGCAATCACAAGAAATCATTTCATGATATTGAAATAATAAATACATTTAAAAAACAATTTTCATTACCAAAAAATCAAAAAGGGAATAATGGATTTCTTCTCCTTTTAAAAACATTACGACTTCTAGCTGAAGCCTAATATCAAATAACAATTACGCTGATAGAGAGGTCATTGTCACCTCAAATGTTAAAAAAAGTCATTTTTCATTTATTTAAATTATTCATAGATAAAATCATCCAATTAAGTGAAAATAATAATCAAAGGGGTTTATTATACACCATGTAAAATAATGAGGTGTATATTATCAAAACCTGACCCAATTAATGGAGATTGAGAGAATGTCCCTTACTTCATATCTAACATTACTCATTTTTTCTTTAATTTCAAAAGTAATAGAAATATGTTAATTTCTAATTGATTTAGAACCTTTTACAAGTTTAATATTTCTTATTTATCACTTGTTTCATTGTTATAACAATTAGATAAATATTTGAGTTCATATCATACATTTTGTCGATGTTCGAAACTTTAGTCAAAAATGAACTTTTAATAATTATAAATTGTCCATGTGGTCAAAATAACATTATCTACAGAATGATATTGATGATTTATATATCATATATATCATGTATATAAAGTATATATGTTTTTATAATAGTCCATATCATTTGGATAAAAGAAATAAAATACATCGTTCATAGTGACGGTAAGCCATATGTACACATGAACACTGCTTTCATTTCTGTTTCATATTTAATGGAATGAAAACTAAATTATACATAGGTATATTTTAATTAAAGTATAAAATCTATGTTATATATGTTACATAGGTTCATTAATTTCTTTCCTTTATACATTCTATGTATTGAATTAATGAGTCATATTACTTTGAGGGGGCGGTAGTCCACACTTCCTCAAATGAAATAATCGTATTTATAGAACATGAAAATAATAACGGTATGTTATAAATGAGAATTACAGAAAGATATATATAAAATAAATATCATATATATAACAAATATTTATAGTTCCATCATAATGGATACAATGATAATTGGTAGGGGAAAATGGAACAATCATGGTTTTGTGAGGTAGAATTTCTCCATACACAGAAACAGTATGTTCATATTCATTAGATGGAGGTGTGTGTAAATGTAGTTCGAAATCCTTCTCATAAAATAACGTTGTATATTTAGGATAGTGGTGTTGTTATATAAACCAATAATAATAAAATTATAAGGAGTGGAGGGAGAAAAATAATGGAAAGAAACTTGAGAGAATACGTTACCTCAAATAGGGTAACTTATTTTTTATTGGAGCCAAAAGGCACTCTTGAATTTTCTTTTTCATAGGGGAAGGCATCAAGAAGGAATATAGGGATGTTGGAAGAATATTTGGATAGAGTTTGGGTGATCCAATGGTCTTGGGATATTTTATTAATGGATTAGAGTTGGTGCCCTTTTATAAGAGGGAGGAGGGGTACTTTAGGAATATCTTGAATTATTATTTTATTATAAATTATCATTCAAGTATAAATGGGTCCATATTCATCTAGTTTTTAGATAAGATTAATATAATTCGAAATAAAATCGAAAATTAATAATAAGAAATGTTTTATATATTTTTTAATCCTTATCTTTTTTATTTAAATGCATTTTTACTTTTACCGTATTATCAAGCATTTAACACTTTGAGAATCAAAATTGTTACCAAAACATGAAAAATAACCAATTAAAGAGTCAATAATAAATTTTAGGATTTATGATGACTATTTTAATTAGTCTTATATTATTTTCAACTTTATAAAATTTAATAAAATATTTTATATTTTAAATTAGGAATTATGACAATTTTGACACAATTCATATCATGACTTTTTTTAAAATCCCTAAAAACATTATTGATTAAATAAATATTCATTAATATAAATCTATCATGTAAATATAATCCATAAAATTAATGTATTACATCACAAATACCAAATTAAATTTATTTTAACTTTATTAATAATATTTATTTGAATTCATTATTAATGGATCCATCACTGCATCATCATTTTTTAATAATTAGATTTAATAATTTAATATATAATAATTATAAATAGAATACCATGGTTTATTAAATATTATTATCTTTCTAATGACTATTAATAGTGAATAATATAACTTATATAACCCTATATAAAAATCGTTTTACCAAAAGATACATGTTTTGGTTATATTTTCCGTATCATTAAATTAAAAGTAATTAAATGTCATTTTCACTCACAAGTGGCTCCATGCAATATTAAAATATACCCAAAGATTCCCATGGTCATAAATATCTCATCCAATAGGGTTATAAAATTAGTTAGGGTCATGTAATATAATTATAATATTAAGTTTACTCTTATTTGACAAATGTATCCTTTAATCATGGTAAATAAAATATTTACTGAAGTTACTGTTCATAATGTATGAAAATAAAAGTTACCTATTTAAAATTTTTGACCTACTCATTAAAAATATGGAAAATATTTTTCTAAATTCAAAACATAGATGTTTCAGAAAATCATTTAAAATTAATTCCTGATATCAAAAGAAAAAAATGTGTTTTTATGAAATAAAAACAACCAAATGATTAACATGTGTTTATATAAATTTTTAAAGTGAAATTAATTCTTATGATGAAAATTGGATTAAATGATAAAAATATAATTTAATTACACTTTAAAACCAATTAAAAGGACAACCTAATCATATAAATAAACTAGTACCTCGCCCGTGCATACGCACGAGGCTATAATTCAAACCTATTTTATAAAAATGTGTTAATAGTTTGAGTAGTTAATAAGGGGAGATAGTTAAAAATATGTTACATTTACAACTTCAGTGTATGAAATAATTGAAAATAATTGAAAATAATTGAAAAAAACATGTATTTGAAAATATAAATGAAATGTAATCAAAAAGAAAATAACATGATGTGAAAAGATGCAGTAAAACATGAGTTATCATTATGTATATATAATAATAGAACCCTCATTTTCACCATGGAGTTATTATAAATAATAATGTATTTGATATATCTAATAAGAAATGATAAAATGTAAAGTTAAATCTTAAATTGAGTTCATAAGAGTGAATCAAAATCTATATCTCATTTCATATATTCATGCATAGAACTATATCATACTAATTTGTAATGGATCCATACATGGTCACCCACTTCCAGTTTCCAACTATGTTGTAGTAGGTTTTTGAAATCTGGTTACCATCTTCCTGTATTTTGCAACACAATAGACAACATAAAATAAATCACTTCTGATATTAAGGATCACAATAGAATTTAGAGAATACCTTATTTAATTAGGCACTGATGGAAGAACCTATTCATGAGTGACCAAAAGAAATCATTTATAATCAAGTTACTGTGTTAATCCCTTATCTTCCAAAATCATGATGGGAATAAATAGTGAATAATATAAATCAACAAACTTACTAATGTTTGATATTGGAATATAGTATGGCTTCTTTTAATTAATGATTTTCTTTCCTTTCATAATAAATTAATGATTTGAAATTTTTTCTGAAAATAAAAAATCATCTGTATTAGTAATAATAAACAACTACAATCATAAAGATAACATGAACTGAGAATCATTATATCATGTTATTCATTTGTATGGATCAGGGTTGAATTTAGAGAATACCTTTCTCAATATCTTTATTTTCATCCAATATAAGCATCTCATATCGAATATCATCAATATATAATCTATAGTGGGAGAATAGATATTCAAAATATCATAGTTTCTTTGAAATAGCAAGATATATTGTCATGAATAAAAGAACTACCTTAAAAAAATACACCACATAAAATGAATCATTATTATTTTGGATAGCTATACATCCAAGCTGTAATGAATTGGAGAAGTACTTCAAAATGAATAATCCAGTAACTCCTAAACATGAATAATATATGTATAGAAAATAGTGAATTTCATAATAAATGAACTATAAGAAACAACTATCATGAATAAAATAACTACCTCAAAAATATAAATAGTAATTAATTCCCTGGTTAGTTAGGCTTCACATATAATCATGACCTGCTATCATGTTGATATAACACATTTGTAAAATGAATAAAACAGTTGTAAAATGGAGTTGTGGTGGCTATGTACTTGGAAAAAACAGTTCCCACTTGAATGTTGGTATATTAGTTACATATTTTTTCATTATCAATAGTAAAATATTGAGAAACCCTCTCTATCAAATACATAATGAAGGAATACAAGTTATAGCAATACTAACTAACTCAAGGAAAATATTATGAAATAGGGTAGTAAAACTTTGTCAATGAGCAGTATCAACTATAATAAAGTTGTTCTAAATCCAATAAATGGATATTCTATAAAATTCAAACTAATCTTGAATGCATAGAAAGAATTATACCATTCTCTTTCTCCCCCAGGACCATCAAATTCTGCATCATAACATCTTTGAAGAAAAAAATTAATTTACATAGCAGAGTATTAGTCTAACATTACACTCCATCTACATCGTCTGCAGAGTCATGTAAATGGGCTTATTTTGAGGTCATTTTTGATAAAAAACACCTGAAATAAAATTCACAAACATATAATGAAATGGCATACATCATTTAATATATATATAAAGTATACATAATAAAAATACCATGTTATGATTTTCAAGGATTTTTCACCATTGATGTTCAAAAAAGAAAGAAACTTTATACCTTCAAGCATTGCACTTCCAGGAATCTCATACCTACATCCCAGCTAGTGCTGATTTTGGAAGCCTTTTATACTTTAGTGTGTCATGTTTTTCTGGTGATTTAAGGCAATAAAAAAATTTCCTATGAAAAAAATGATAATAATCATCCTAGGAATATGGTATAAACATGAATAAACCACAGTGCCTGATAAAGACATCACCTTGTAAAACATCCACTGATCAAATTAAAAACCTTGTCCACTGCTAAAACATAGCATTTGATCAATTTTTCAAAAACATCTACCACAAGTGATATATAGTCCAGCTACCCATTTTTCAAAAACATGTATCAAAAGTGATACTTAGTAAAAGTAAACTAATAAGTGAGACATAATAAAATGATCGAATACTTCAAAATGTCATTGCATGTCTATTGCATGATGTTTTATTCCTCTAGAATCATGTTATAGTAAACTCTCTGACATTATATGTAGGATAGAAAGCCTACATTAATATTGAATATATGGAATATATTGAAATATTACATTAGTGGTACATATTATAGAAATAAAAGTGTACACCAAATATCCACATAGATTAGAGAGCAGAAATAACAAAGATAATTTCATTATATCATTGTACTGAAAATTAAACCTCAATATCTTCAAACATACTCAAGAATTTCATTGGATAAGAGTTGAAAAATTTATAAATTTAATGTTTAAAAATAAGGGTAAGTACTAATGAAATATGACTAACAGTTTAGGATGGGCATGTTAGATTTATCCCTGCACATAATAAATGAAGGAAAGCATTATTAAAATGTTCCACCATTGGGAGGAAAAGAATTTGTAATTGTCACATGATCTATTGAAATAGACCTACCTTCCAATGGTCCAACATTGGGAGGAAAAGAATCTGTAATTTTCACATTATTCATTAATATATTTGATTTACCCTATACTTCTAAAATCAATTCTTTGTATGGTAGAGTGATATGCATCTAAAAGAAATGGAGTATAGCAGTATAGTATAGTGATATGTCTCTAAAAGAAATGGAGTATACGAACCTGATTACACACAACTCAAGAGTGGTCTATTCCCATTAGTACAATTTCATTGGTCATAAAGCATTACATTCAAGTATATCTCTAATTCTTCATGGAAGCTAAAAGATAAAAAACAGGACAAGGATACAAAAAATTAAGAAACAAATATCACCATTTGTTATATTCCAACTCAAAGAACATATTCAAATAACAGATTTGAAAACAATAATAAATCTAATGAACTGCTTCCAAAAACCACAACAATAAAAAATATCATCTAAAAAATTCCATTACTTATGAATTAATTTTATCATAAAATGGTGGATGAAAAAATATGAAGTTTACATTAGATTAAAAAATGTTTCAAAAGTTACAATTTTGGGGAAGAATCAATGTTTGATAGAGAATAGACAGCTCCGAACAAATTCATAATTAGAATACACAAGGTAAGACTACCAGAATACTAAACCAATAATTTATATGGAAAGTTACCTTCAATTTTCATCTGCATGCTAAAAAATTCTTCTAGATTGCCATAATATTTTCCAGTTTTTCCCCACTCTGGATGATGTAAGGTGGGAATTTTGAATCCTCATCATTTTCCTCATATGAACCTGCAACAAACAACATCAATATATAACACAATGAAAATTGATTACAATTTGATATAGATGGATATCAAAACTTTTCAGTGTTGGTGAGCTTGGAATCACAGCCTCTGGTGGTTCTGGTTGTAGTTCGGCCCTCCTGGATAAAGTCCGATATTGGTTTGATTTGGCTCCTGGTTATAAATCCCTTCTCATCAGGTATGGGTAGCGTTGACCCTTCATATTGTCAATTACAATGACAATTGGTCCCATCTTTCGTTAATCAAAGTGTGATCTCTGTTGACATCAATGGAAAATCATCTTCAATGATGGTACCTATTTTGGATATCAATCATATTATTCAAATTAGAACTATATCATTGATGCTGCATGATCAATGGGTTCGTCAGCCTAAAGAACGACCGTAGACTGAAGATTGTTGTGGAGGTAGAGGGTGATAATGGTGAAGGTGCGAAACCTTGGTCTAGAGGAAGGAACCTTGAGCAGTGGTAGATGATAGTAATAGAAAACCATAGGAGAAGGAAGTAGAACTCTCTAATGGGAGGGGTAGGGATTGGATCTATAAAGAGCTGTGATTCATGTATCATAACTTATACACTGTATAATATTTTATGTTGCATGAACATAAAAACTATTGAAATAAATTCTCAATAAACTAAAATGTGCACAGTTCATATAAAATACATATTCCAAACTGAAAAACTAACAAAAAAATAATTTGAATAAAATAATAGTATACTCAAATGTTTCACACTATGTGTAATAAACAATCGTTATTGCTTTTATTCCCAAAACCAGACCCATACATTAAAATAACTTAAACACCATTTTGACACATATTCACTTACTACTTCATTTAAAACATATTCAGTGAATACTTCATTTAATACAGACTCATAATTAAAAAATCAATTTTTTTTAGTTTTCACTTACATTAATAAAACGGAAACACATAACATGATGATTTTTCATCATTATAAATGAAGCAGTTAGGGAATGACGCACCTATGTAGCCCCCTGCACAACACTGGATTCATCTTTATCCATCTTCTTCCTTTCCAAAATGTTTTCATGTTGACATGCATTTCCGACAGTATGAAATCAATAGGTCAAAAATTGAGAGGAATAAAATGAATTGAAGTTTGTTTAATCATTTAAGGAAGTGAAAGTTAGAGGAATATCGCAGGGATCCCATTATATGCCTAACTTCATATGTTCCAGATCTGTATAAATTCACATGCTTCACCAGATCTTTTACAAACATATGAGCACTGAAAGAAAACCAAATCAATCAAAATAATATCACATAGTGAACCATTTTTATATCAGACTATAGGTTAGAAACTATATCTAATCAATAGAAAATTTTTTTGCTTTAATTCGTGCTAGATAGCAAGGATTAGTTTGGATGGTCCGGCAAAAAAACCTCAATGTACATGCATCATAAAAGAAGCTGTATGAATTTAAAAATAATTAATAAAAAATTGCAATTATAAAACTCCATATATGCTGGAATATGTGTTATTCATTAATAAGTTATTCATGTATCTTAACTTATACATGCTCTAAAAAGTGATTCATGTATCTTAACTTATACACTGCATAATTGTTTATTATGTATGTACATATAAACTAATAAATGTTCAATTAATTGGAATGGGTACAGGTCATATAAACTACATATTCCTAACCAAAAAACTAACAAACAAAACAATATGAATTAAATAATGGTATAACTTATTATTTCATAATATTTGGAATAAAAAACAATCGTTATTGCTTTTAATCCAAATATCAGACTCATAGCATAAAACAACTAAAACATCTGGTTGAAACATATTCACTGACTACTTCATTTAAAACATATTCATTGAATGATTCATTTAATACTGACCCATAATTAAAAAAACAATTTTCATAGTTTTCACTTACATTAAAAAAACCGAAACACATAGCTTGATGATTTTTCATCATTATAAATGAAGTAGTCAATGAATGATGCGCCTATGTAGCCCCCTGCACAATACTGGATTCCTCTTCATGAAGCTTATTCCATTCTGAAATGTTTACACGTTGACATGCATTTTCAGCAGTATGAAATAAAGAGGTCAAGAATTGAGTGGAATAAATGAATTTATGTTCGTTAATCGTTTAAGGTAGTGAAAGTTAGTTGAGTATCGCAAGGATCTCATTTTATGACTGCCTTCATATGTTCTAGCTCCGTATAAAGTCACATGCTTAAGTAGATCTATTAAAAAAATCTGAGGAGTGAAAGAACACCAAATCAGTCAAAATAATATCACATAGTGAACCGGTTTAATACTAGACTATATGTAGGAAACTATATCCAAACTATAGACACTTTTTGTGCTTTACTTCTTTCCAGTTATCAAGGATTAGATTAGAAGTTCCTGCAAAAAAACCTCAATGTACATGCATCAGAAAAGATAAAAACTTCATTTTCTCTATATTTCTCATAAAAGAAGAAAATTGAATTAAATAGACAAAAAATGTAGATTTCATAGTAGGTTGTGGGAGAAGAAATTCATATAATAGTTTTAGGGGTACGGGTAACAACAGTACATATTTAGGGTTTACCATAGGTAGAGGAAATTGAAATAGCTATCCCAAGGTTGTTTTTCAGTGTAAAAAGTGGGAGCATGATCCAATGTAGGCAAATACAACATAAGAATTATGAGGTGGATAACTTGAAGCTGGAGGATCCATATCCATAGGAGACTGAGCCAGAGGTGGAGGTGGATCAAGAACCTGCATGATTAATAACGTACCAGCTGGTCCAGGTTCTAGTCTAGAGCAGAGGGGTGTGTCCTTTTTTGGGGAAAAACTATCACAGTTAAAACACCATTAAAGTTGTTAATCTGCAGTCACATTAAAGAAAATACTAAGGGGAACTTATCAACATGAAACTCAATTCTCATCGAAATCAAATTCATTGGAATAGAAATAATGGGATCAGGGGTACCGTATATTATGCACATGACCTAAGGGAATCCAATTTTTCAGTAGATAGTGAATATAAAGTTTTTCTATATTCATGTCAAGGATGAAGAAACAAAATTTCAAATTAGAACATTTCATGAGCACAATATGGCAGTTATTTATCTCTTTAAAACACTTCTCTTCAAGATTAACATAATCTACAAAGAGATCAGTTGACAGTTTGAGAAGAAACAAAAATTTACATCATTTTTCCACTAAAATACATGTGTAGCATAAAATGTTCAGACCAAATGAATTGTCATATAACACCTTGAATTTTGTTACCATTCCACCATCCATTATTAATGATATTGATATTTATCTATAATAATATGTTCAAAAAATTCAAATAATAATGAACGATCAATTCAAATTGCATAATTCTGGCCACTTGCCTTGTTTGGATCATAAACGTAAGATTGTAAACTATCAGTTTAGGAAGGAAATGTTAGATTTATCCTTTCACATAATAAATGAAGGAAATCAATATGAAAATGATCCACCATAGGGAGAAAAAGAATATGTAATTGTCACATGATCCATGGAAAGAGCCCTACCTCCCAATGGTATAATGAAAATTCATAGACAAGCTAATAAAAATGAAAATAAAATTCAAATGAAAAACACATAATCATAAGTGATTTAGTTTTTTATAGTGATTATCCACATAAAATATTACCTTTTATAATACAAAGGGACATTGGGTGGTTCATTAAATAGAATTAATCTCAAAAGAAAAAACTTCACCTCTACAATGACATCTAACTTCATCAATCCACCATGGTAGTAGTTTTGGCACAGCTTCATAATTTGTAGTTGAAACATAATCCCTCTCTCCATAGAATCAATTGAGATTTTGTATACACTTCCCTGCAACTAATATGATATTTGTTTCATAAAATCAGGAAGTGGAAACGTATCCACGATATCAAGGAGGGACAATTAACTACAACATGAAAAATTACCAAAATAGAACCTATTAAAAGGATGACCAACTGCTATAGAGGTATGAAATTGATCTTTTTCATGATGAAAAGCACAGTTTGGCATAAATTAATAAAATTCAATGATTTGGTTTTTTTCACATTGCATTATAAAAATCCTAAAAGAACATGTTAGCAGCACGATGTAGGAAATAAAAAATATGACTCGATACGTGTAGATATGTGAAGCTGGTTGGGATAGAGAAAAACATGAATCAATATCCATGACTTTTCTCTCAATGGCTTCAGTTTTAAACAAAGGAGAAGTAAAGATGTTGGAAAACCTGAGTTGTGATGATGATGTCTAAACCAAAACCTGGAATCAAGATGAAACCAAATGAAAATGTGTAGTTGAGGATGTAGAGGGAGCTAAGAAATTGGTTACCAAGCCGAGCTGTTAGCTGATGCAGAGCACCACCAATTCTGATTGAGAGACGTCGACACCAATTATTATCAGATAATACTATATATATTCCAATAGTAGCTTCCTAAAGAATATTGAAAACAATGTCATGTACAAGAAGCAGTCTTTTTCTGAAATAGAGATGTTGAAGGTTTCTGAGAAACAAGGAAACGGAATGAAATCAGTGAACCACACGAAACAATAGAGCACTCCGAAGGACCTCCTTCACCCATCGGATTAATTTTTATCCAGTGCTCCCAAACATAGGGACTAACCTGATGATTTCTTGTAGGGGATACATAGAAGAAGAAGTGAACGTCCATGACTACGCGATATCTGCGATGAAATGGGCAACGAGGCCTCGGATGTCGACGATGGTAAGCCCGAGGAGGTTTTCCAGGATGGTGATGGTAAGCACGTTGATTCCGGGGACAGTTTCCTGGAAGAGATAAGCAGAATCGAGCACCGGTAAACTGATTTGAGCAGGGACGAAACCATAGTCGCATCTGGAGAACCTCGGTTAGAAGCAGGGCTGATAGGAAGGGTACGAGCAGGGAAAATAGAAAAAGGAGGAAGTGTGCGACGCTCTTGGGGGTATTTTTGGGATAGTTTGATTGAAGTTGGTGATGTAGAACAATGTGGAGGTGACACGTCAGCCTAGAAGGACCCAGGTTTAGTAAATATAGTGGATTATATGAAAAGATAGTTTTGACATAAAATATTTCATTTTTACTATTCATTAAAAAAATGAACTATATCAGAAAAATAATAAAATTTTACCCAAAGTAAATTATGATGTCCCCATTTGAAAATAGAATATTTATTTTGTCAAATGTAACATATAAAAGTGGAAAAATCTTGATTTAAAAAGCATTCTCCATCAAGAGGTAGTAAATCGTCCTTTTAAAGAATATTAGAGTATTTAAGGCTTAAAATAAGATTTATTATTATTTTAAGCCTTTAAAATTTATTTGATAAATGTAATGACATTTAAAAAAACATTTTGAATCATAATGTATTTAGTTATGTTTTCCTCAGCAATACAATAGCAATTCGTTAACTACCACTTAAAATAATATTTTTATTATATTATATTTCATTATAAATCAAATTTTTGTGAATCGAAATATTTCAATGAAATACATATTTGCGTGTTGAGTACTTTATCAATAAAAATTTCCTCATTAAAATAAAATTAATATACTATTCATAAATATTCATAAATATGGAAACATATTATTCTATAAATACATGGGTCATTATAGTTATGATGAGAAAATAAGATCTACATTTACCAAAACAACTATGGAACTAGAAAAGTGAAATTAGAATGTAAAAATTGTTTATGTATCTACAAAAAAATGAAAAAATTAATAAAAATGATTACCTTAAGAAATATGAGAAAACTAGTAATTATAAGATTGAAAATAAATAATTCTTATTTATTTTTCATGAGAAAGTCGGTGTCAGAACCTGACCCGTACCAGGGATTGAGCTTAAACTACCCCAAGCCCACCTACATAGGCCAGGGGCTAGAGACCAGTGCCAAAGGCATGAAAACATGGGTTGTCATTTTCCTATGTACATATGCACCCACACATCCATATTAATGAAAAAGTGAAGAGGTAAAGGAAAACAAGATACTACACTGCTATATATAAAACACAAATTTTCATCGAGCTCAAAATAGTGTAAGACTAGAAAATAAAATAGAAATAGAAAAAGGGAAAAATACATTCCCAAATAGAAAATTTCCACAACCAGGAAACAGGTGGAAATTTAAAACAGCTTAGAGATCCTTGATACTGTATCCCAAGAAAAAACCACTACATGCGGTCGAAACACCCTATATCCCTATGCACATCTAATGTCACTATCAACCTGTCCATTGTCTGCAAGGGTACCCTGAGGGAATGTAATGCCCGAGTAGGGGTGAGTATAAATATACTCAGTAGGATTCCTTGATGGATCATGGTAGAAACAAGTGAGGTACTAATGATAGAAGTAGTAGATAGAACAAGGTATAATAAAGGAGTACAACTCAACCTAACAAAGAAGTGATGTAATCTCATTAAAACATGAGGATCTAGAAATGGTTCAAAGGTGAAATTCACATAGAGTCTTCAAAACCTACAGTAGGATGTTCTACTCAACCAACCATGAGAATCTTGAGATGGAAAGCATGTGGCATACCCCATGCATCTTTGCCTCTACTATATGGATAGTAACCAAATCCCAAGGAGTGGGTACTTTAATACGATATAAATATGATCAACAAAAAGAACCCAAACAATAGATTATGGGGATATCCATATAAATAGCTTAGCCCAGGAAAATGGTCACCAATAGTTCTCAAAGTAAACACCATCGATGCCCAATATCCCACACATCTTCCCTGAACTTCATGTCATAGTGGCTCATTCACCGCACCCGGATACTATCTTCTTTGGGTAGTTTTGTCATGCCTGCACAGATTTAGTTCACGTCATAAGGATTTGTCTTGGTGGGATAAGCGACCCTCTTTCATGGGTGTCTAAATTCATGTCAATCACGTCTCGTCACTATGTTTTACAGTCGAGATATTGTTTCACAAATTCGTGAACCCACTATCAACCCCTGCTGGAGGATATACTTATAAAAGTCATCATCTAACGCTAATACCTAACCCAGCAGGAGGGTAATCCCTGAAAGATATCAGCTAATTCCACTGCCGAGCTATGTTAGAGGGTATTACCTGAAATATTAACAAGTGAACGGCACTACACAACCTCACTAGAGGGTAAGCCTGGAATGATAATGGCGAACACCACAACCCAACCTCACTGGAGGGTAAGATGGAAAGAGAATGTATTACACCACATCCTAGCCTCACTGGAGGGTATTCTCGAAAGAGAATAGCAAATACCACTCCCCAGAATAGGGTAATTGTAGGCCACAATCCGAGTCTAGAAGAATTAGATATGAGATATAGATGATTCATAGTAGTACATGGCGCATGTGGATCTGACAAGATGTATGATCCATCCTCATCACCCGGCTATATACCTAACCAATTTCGGGTCCCTTAAGGGTGAACAAGTACCAATATTCATATCAAGGTACATCTAGAGTACACGCCACATTACTTAGATTACTGACAAGTTCACTATGATTCTCTGTAAGTTAAATGGTCAAAATCAAAGATTATTGGATATGCTTCCTTGAACAATCCCAGAACATTGACAGTATCTCCTCACACGTCTTCTATACTCTTTCAATAGTCAGATCTGACCAAAGCCATGGACTCTCATAAATAACATCAAAATTTTATTCCTTATATATTCTTGTTAGGATTCCACATTTAACAAGAAATCGATAACAAGGCGCCACACATCCAAACGGATCACACCATCGCGATCCAAGAAAAAACACACAAGATTACCTACTCACTCGTCTGAAACGGACTACTAATGCAAAAACTATGTCTCCCAGTGTCATATACAAATGGTTCCCTATGGGTCTTACACTGTGATCCCAAAAAAAATCACACAGATTGTGTCACTGCAATCTCTTCGAAAAAAGCACTCATAAATGTGTGCTCAAACACCCCAAATGGATCCTAGTTGGAAAAATGGAATTTCATTGTAAAAAATGTGAACCAGACATGTGGGTCTTGAACCTTGTCTCCCACCTAAATTCATCAGAAAGTTTCTCAAAATTTACACACATGGACGGGTGTAACACTGTTGTTGACATTACATCAACTAGACATCCCAAATAGATGTTAGGTCCTACGCAAGAATAGTTAATTAATTAATTAATTAATTATTCACATTAACCATTTCATCCCACCAATTGAAGAAAACAAATCACAATGCTTTTAAAATAAATTTAGAAGGACTACCTTGACTCCAAGGTCCAAACACCTCTGACAGTGTGTCAAATGGACATTCGGTTCATGAGATACGTCCATTGTAATATTTAATAATGATTTATTAAAATTAGATTTAAGCATTCTGGGTAACCCGACATTGGGAAATAAACATAAAATCTTCGAAACCAATTTATTAATGTATGTCTCAATGATATATACATGTGGCCGTAGACAACATGTCAAACGAATGCGCCATATAGATGTTGTTCCCCTTTGAACGTGAAGAGGCCCAATTGAGTTAGGCCATCCCAGCCGGCCCAGTCTAGACTATCGACCCACAGCCCAGCCATGGGTCTAACCCATATCACTGGACCATAGTGTCCATGGCCGATGCCGACACCATTGGACCCATGGGTCTGGTTATCCAGTTCATACCGGCCCCGCAGTCGGTCGTTGTCTGCACGCCGCAAAAGCATGACCCGCAAGATGAGAGTCTTTGTCTGTTGTTACCACTGAGGCCCTGATGTCAGGGCTCCCTCCTATTGAGTGTGACAGCACCCCGCCACCTAGACTCCATCTAAGCTCCGCCATCCCAGTGCACCGCACCGATTCCACTATCTCTGCGTGAAGCCCTAGCCTCAGCTACTGCGCGTTCCAATGCCTAGTGACCACGCTTCCCCTATTATCCCATGTTGCTACATGCCATTCCATCATCAGCCCTTCAATATCCTCCTCAACATGATACACCTTGACAAAGCCCTTCCAATCTCCTCCACCTGAAGCCCCTGAATCCACCGACCTTTGCTCGTCTGATGCCGCTCCACCGCATGACACATCATTACTGCCAGTTGGCATGCTTCAGTGGCCTATTTTATAGACCACTACGAACTCTCTTGGAGTCCGATATTGAATATGTTTTTCTATTCATGATACTCAGTGTTGGATAATCACATCTCCACCCCTCACACATTGATCCATCAAGCTTTTGGCGCATTCAAAAAAATTTGATGAAGAACTCCCAAGAAAATGATTTCCAACGGGGCTTAGATGATGGTTGTGTTCATTTGGCAATCTTTATAATTCTATAAGTGTAAAAGTTAAATGGAGAATTTTTCAAAAACTCATTAAATTGAAAAATGTGTGAAAATATACATAAATTCTACCTCGATTCAGCCGTTTATCATTGGAGACACGCCCACTATCATCCCGCTTCAATCCAGCATAGTTAGATCCTCGATATGAAGAAGATCGATGATGAAAGATGATAAACAGTAGAGAGAGGGGGGGAGTGTGAGAGAGGAGGAGAGGATAGATAGGAAAAACCCTAACTCGAAACACATGTTTCTCTATTTATTGAAAACCCAACTTAGTGCGACATCTGAAATTGTTGTGCCCTCTCATTTTATGTTTTCCCTAGAAAAAATTCCACATTTTGAACTCAAAAAAAGTCTCATAATTATATTTTGGGGATTTATTCAAAATTTAATTGAAAAGAATGCCAGTAATAAAAATCTTGAAGTGGTCATACAAAAATTAAGATTTTTCCCCTAGGTGACTTTTCTCACAACATCACTGCGTCAAAAAAGATTAAACCTCAGCTAGGGTAAAAATCATGTTGCATGCTCATCCATGGATTTGAATTCCCAATCCAAGTTACCATTTGAGAGTTATTTTGTTTTGGTCAATGAAATTAATGAATTAATAAATCAATGCATCCATTTACTTACTACTAACGAGCGAGGGGTCTGAATATCCTACGCCGACATGATTATTGTTGTGAATAGGGTAAACACCACATTCCAGACCCATCTGTTGTATCATATTCTTGATATATTCAACTATTTAGGATATATCTTGTATCTTGTTTGTGAATAGTAGAAAAGCACATAATTGTTTTGTAAAATATATTCTGAGCACACCGAGCAATGGAATTGCATGACATATTACTGCATGGCTCTAGAAACATTTCTTGAAATATTCCAATTAATTATAGGGTAAAAGGGTCTCTATATCATTCCATCCTTCCTGGTTTTCATCCCTGAAAAGCGTAACTAGGAGAAAAAACTCGTAATACAGATCTCACACTGGGCTCTACCACATGCAAGAAAACATGAAGATCACCACACTTGCAAAACACACAACCCAAAGGGCTTGTCCATCCTCATAGGGTCTACTACTTTTGATGATATGCAAAGAAATACACACGTATCTCATCATCTGTATCATATAGAAGACATCGTGCACCCAATCCTTCTATTGGGAGGGTAGAGCAAGGTGGTATGCAACCTCGCCACCCCTTGCATGATTTATAATATCCCGACAAATGTCAAGGGATAATTAACTTCCTTGGATGAACCTCTACATTCCAGGTTATGACTAGAATCTTATTTTTTCCCAGGAACAAGACCTCATGATTCTCTCCTTCATAATATCTATCCGGTGAGACACCCATGGAAATTTGGCCACACATGATTTGATAGTTGGTGCATCATAACTGTGACTCTCTTACACTCTCGGGAAGTGAAGCAGTCAACACCATTAACTAAAGGAAAGTTTCACCCTCCTCCTCTAACATGATAAACTATAGGGAAGCTAACTACTAAAAAACTTCCAGCAGCTGGAGAGCCTGGGACTATCGCTCATGAAAATTTGCTACAATGCAGCCATATTCCGTAGCATAGACTAAATACAAGTCATTGTACTATAGAAATTTCAAGAAGCACCACTGTCTCAGGTTCAAGTCCATCTGGGTGAAGACACAATTGAGACACTGGTGGTCTGAGCCAACCACAAAGCACTCTCCCAGAAGACAACGTCTCCACACTCTTAGGGAGAAGACCATCATTTCATGCACCACATGATGAGTTGTGTAGTTCTATTTATGGGGTTTCCATCACCTTGATCTAAACATGAAAATAGTATCAAGATTGATGTTGAGAATTCAAGGTACCAATGAATAGGGAAGGTGTAAAAACTCATCCAACCGCAAGAGGATAGACATAGAAAGCACGCGGCATACCTCGCATGTCTTGGCCCCTCATAGAAGGAGTGTAATACCAAATAATGGCATTGATCCAAAACCACTAGTGGAACCTCTAGAAAGTGAGGTCAAGTAGAAAAGGACCACTGGCAATGCCAAGACCTACTCTGATAGTCCACTTCACAAACATACCATGAACACAAAAGTTAAAGGGACTCATCAACCACACCTCAAAAATATCTGATTTGGGTGGTACTGAATCTCCCTCTTGTCTTTTCTCACGTCACAAAAATGAATCACAGTGGGGGAAGAACTCCTATTTCTCGTGCATTTAAGGCTACATCGAACAACAATGACACAGGGGTACACCGACGCCCTGCATCACCCTCAATAACTCTGGGAACATGGAGTAGGAAGAAAAGAGTACATCACGCAGTGTCTAACAATATCTACTAAAAAATGCAGAAAGGAAAGATAGCATACCTCTTATCATTTCATGTACTGTAGGATTGAAAACTTACATAACATGTAGATGGTCACATCCTCTTCCGCCAGCTCCATTAGCTTGATATGGGCCACCTAATGGTGGTGGAAGTACCTCAAAACATTGTCCACCAACCACAGTTCTTCCATCTCTTCTACCAACACCGTATCCCTGGGGACCACCCACTCCTAACCAGTGAGATCTCTGATCATGACACTACCTCTATTATGGTGGAACATCTACCAACTTATAGGAAAACTCAGAACATCTAGTTATATATTCTCACATTATGCAACCTCACCCATCACAATCATAACAGTAGTCCTCCCTAGGTTTTCTCGTTTCTCTATGATATCTCAGACCATTTTCCTGAGTCAGATCATGGCATTCCTCATGCATCAAGGCCGTACCAACTGAATTCGGCTTTCTCTTGAATATTTCCAAACTCTTTTGCACCCATATCCACTACCGACCAACTGTGATCCCTCTCATAGAAATTTCTCTGTCACCAGTGTGGCCTCCATCACCCCAGGATGGGCGAAGACACAAAATGGATCTACGCTGGCATGAATATTCTCTACAAAAACCCTAATCAGCCATTCATGCATGGATGTTTCTATCATGGGCCATGTCCAAATAGTACCGAGTATGTTCTACGAAACAAGACATGTACTCAGACACTACCAACACTCCCCGCTGATGCTCTAGTAACTTCTGACACCATACAGAGCATAACCAGGAGTGCTAGTACTCCCCACTAAAAAACAGATAGAAGTCATCCCACGAGAGTTCCGAATCATCGTGCATCTATCTATCCTAACTCTACTGACACCAAACTACTCCGTGGAAAATGAATGTCTATCTAAGCCACCATATAAACATTCAATGTCTGAACAAGCCTGAAGAGGTGAACCCACATCTCAATCAAAATCTCCAATGTCTACGGGTATGGCTCAGCACATAACCTCAGAGGTCTCTAACGCTGTAAGTCGTATAGTAAACTCAGCATGTGCACATCATCATCCTTCCCTGCTGGTACAAATAGTTACTCCACATATAGAGGTGATGCTTCCTATCCTTCATGATAAAGGGTAATTATATGATGGATACTGAACTAATGCCATGTCACTAACAAAATCATCATCATGAACCCAAGATAGTATCCTGGTAGGATATCATCGTAGATGCAACATAAATCCGATCAAGGAGTACTACAGTCAAATGAGCATATATCTATATCAACAATGATGGGGAGATGATTAAAAAAAGACATTTAAATACTCAATCTTATATGGTTCATGTACCAATGCGCCCTGCAAAAAGTGTCTCAACATGCCGAGTCGACATGGTGGTAATTAGGGTCCTGGTGAATGGATACGTCGGCCGTCACACCATCACTGGACTACCAAGCTTGAGAGCCACTCTCGAGACACGTTGAAATTGTTTCTCTAAAACCAAACTAATTCATTTTTATGGATCGTTTGAACAACTTCATAAGAAATGAACCACATCGGATACCACTTTTTCTTGAACTGGACTGTATTGGGGCTCGAACCACAACTACCCCAAGCGCACCTCCATAGGCCAGGAGCTAGAGACCAACTGCAAATGCATAACAACTTGGGGATTCCTTTTCCAAAGTACATGTATATATACACACATCCAAATCAATGGAAAAGTGCTACAGGAAAGGAAAACAAGATACAACACTGCTGTATATAAACTAAAAATATGCATCAACCTCCAAATAGTATAAGTACAGAAAAGAAATCTAAAACGGGAAAAGATAAAATACATTCCAAAATAGAAAATTTCCACAACCCGAAAACAGGTTGAAAACTAAAATATCTGAGAGAAACAAGATTTTAAATCCCAATCTATGACCAACACATGTAGTCCAAGCACCCCATATCCCTATGCTCCTTAGATGTCACGATCAACATGTCTGTCATCTATAAGGGCACACCAAGTATAGGGAAAGCCCAGGTAGGGGTGAGTTTTAAAATACTTAGTAGGATGCCCCATAGGCTCAAGGGAGTAACAAGATAGGAACTAAAGTGGGAAGCAGTAGATAGAACAATGTTCTAAAATAGAGTACAACTCAACCCAATAATGAAGTGAAGTAAGATCGTCCAAAAATAAGGATCTAGATTGGCAAGAATGTGAAATTCCAATTGATTCATTGCTACATACATTGGGTGATTCCACTCCTCCAACTATGATAATCTATACATGGAAAGCACGTGGCATACGCCACACATCTTCGCCTCTTCTGGAAGGAGAGTAACCAAACCCCAAGGAGTGGGTACTCTATTATGAAATATATATATATATATATGCTCATCCAAAGGAACCCAAAAGAGAGAGAGTAAGGGGTTCTCTGTATCACTACCTCGGTCTAGGAAAATATTATTCAATAGTTCTAGAAGTAAACACTATTGATTCCCAACATCCCCCAAATCGACCCTAAACTGCAAGTCAAAGGGGTTCAATCACTACACCTTGATACTATCAACTTTTTGTGTTTCTATCTCTCCCACACAGTTTGAGGTTGCATAATAAGGACACACTTTGGTGGGAAATGTGCCCCTCCTTCTAGAGAGTCCAAAGACCCATCAAGAACGTCTCGCCTTAATGTTGCACAATCGATTGATCATTTCACAAATTCATGAACCAACTTTCTAGCCTTACTGGAGTATATAATTTTAAAAGTCATCAATGAATTCCATTGCCCAGCCCATCTAATGGATAATCCCTGAAAGATATCGATGAATGCCACTGCCCAACAGTGATGGAGGGTAAGCCCTAAAAGGTTAACTGGTGAATGCCACTACCCAGCCTCGTTGGAGGGTAAGCCCGGAAAGAGAATGATGAACACCATTTCCAGGCCTCACTGAAGGGTTTTCCCAAAAGAAAGTGGAAAAAACCATCGCCCTACATCATTGGAGGGTAATCCCGAATAAGAATGGGGAACACCAATACCCAGACTCACTGTAGGGTAATCTGGGAAAATAATAGAGAAGACCACTGCCCCACCTCACTGGAGGGTACGTCAGTATTATTCTAGTGATACTAAAAACATCACTGCCATCACTGCAATCATCAAGAATCTCCTCAGATAGGCACCAATCTTTGGACATCTCGCATCATACCTCGAATGCTACTATGGTGGGCACCATCGCATTGTACGCAGAGAAACACTCTAAATAGGCTACTCACATGCCACAATCCAAGTCCATAGGAAATAGATATGAGAGGTAGAATATTTTTAGTAGTACATTTCACATGTAGGCCCCACATGACGTGTGACCCCTACTCATCGCATAGTCGTTTACCTAACCATTTTTGGGTTCCAAAAGGGTGAATATGTACGACTAGGCATGTCAATGTAGTCCCATAGTATAGGACACATTAGTTAGAAATCAAACTAGCGCACGATGCTCATCGCTTATCCATAGGGTCAAAATCATTGATTAGCTTACAATCATCCTCAAATGGTCCCAGAACATCGAATATATCTCCTCACATGTCTTCTCTGTTATTACAACCTCGGAGGTGACCTAAGACCAGAATTCTCTTCAAACACATCAAATGTATCTTCTAATTATATTCATTTCATGTTTCCACATTTAATTAGAGATATATAATAAGGCTCTACACATACAAATGGATAACACCATCTCCATACTTATAGAAAAACATGCATGATTGACTACTCACCCGTTAAAAATGAACTCTTGATGTAGAAGATGAATCATCTAGCATCGTATGCAAATAGGGCCCAATGGGGCACGCACCGTGATTCCAAAACACATCAATCAGAACATTCCATTGTATTCCCCTTGGAAAAACACTCCGGAGTGAGTGCTCAAACACCCCAAATGGATGGAAAATGAAAAGGTGGCATTTCTTCATAAGATGAGAAAACCATAACTGTGGGGACCACACATTGTCTCCCACCAGAACACTTCAAAAATCATCTCAAAATGTCTTCATGAGAAATAGGGTCACGATGCCATTGATGGCGCATCAATTAGACATCCCAAATAAGAGTTAGGTCTGATTAAAGAATAATTAATTAAGTAATAAATTAATTATTCGCATTAACCATTTCATTCCACCAAGTGAAGAAACCAAACCAAAAAGATCTTGAACTAACTTTTATAAGACCAACTCATATCTAAGGTCATAGCACCTATGACGGTGCATCAAACAAATGTCTGGTTCGTGAGATACGTCTGTTGAAATCATTAATCATAATTTATTATTAATAAATTAAAGTGTTCTAGTCAACTGCCTTTGGGAACATTACTTAAAATATTTATAACCCATTTCAAAATGTCAGTCTCTATTAGACGGAACTTTTTACATAGACTACTTGTCAAATAGATGCACTGATTAAAAGTTGTGCCCATTTGAACGTGAAGGGGCCCAATTGGGTGGATCCATCCCAGGCAGCCCGGTCCAAACTGCTGGCACACGACCCAACCGTGGGACTCACCCAGCTCACTGCAGCCTTATAGCCATAACCTATGCCAACAACACTAGACCCATGTGTCTGGTTATCCAGCACAGACTGGCCGCATGACCGGTCTCTGTTCTCACACCGCACAAGAAGGACCCACCAGATGCGGGTCCTTGTCCATTACTCATCTAAGGCATAAACCTTAGGTATCCCTCTTGCTGAGTGTGACAACACCTTGCCTCATAGAATACCTTCGAGCTTCGCCGTCCTTGTGCTGCATACCGACACAACATCTCCATCTAATGTCCCAACCTCGCCTGTGGATCATTCTGATGTCGAGCGACCACACTACCCTAGTGCTCCAAGCATGCCACACACCACATGGATGCTAGCCCTCTGAGCTCCTTCTTTGCTTGTTACACCATTCCGAAGCCCCAACCTAGTCCTCCACTTGAAGCCCATGAGCCTATCAGGCTCATTTCATCTGAAGTTGCTTAGCCGCACGACACACCATCATTGGCGGCCACCGTTAGCTGGCATGCTCTGGTGATCCATTCTACTGACAATTGTGAGCTCTCCAAGTATATAATATTGAATCTAAAAGAAAATATGGGATCTATGAGGTTAGATCATCACAATGTCGCCCCTCACTCATCGATCAATCATCGTTTTGGTGTATTCAAAATTTTGTACGAAGAATGCCCATTAACGAGATTTAGAATGGGGATCAGATGAAGCTCATCTTCACTTGGACATCATCCTAATTTGAAAATTGTTAAAATTAAATGGAGAATTAAAAAAATAACTCAATAAATCGATGAAGGTGAAAAAATAAACAGAAATCCTACCTTGATTCTGCCATCTTTTATTGGCAATGCGCCTGCTGCGACCCCACTTCAATTCGGCAGAGTTCACTCCTTTATCCGACAATGAATGGAGAATAACACTGATGAATGATAGAGAGATAGAGGGTGAGAGTGAGGGATAGAGGATAGAATTTAAAAAACATAACTTCAAACTTCTATTTTTTCTTTTTATAGAAAACCATTCTTATCGCGAAATCTGAAACTGTTGCACCCTCTCATTTTATGTCGCACCTCCAAAAAAATAAACATTTCAAACTCAATATAAGTCTTGGATTTCTATTCTGAGGCTTTATTAAAATGTTATTCAAAAACTACTACAGTGAAAAAAATCACCAATTGGTTATTCAAAAATATAGATTTTTCCCATGGGTGACTTTTCTCACAACAACCATTCACCAACAATGATTAAACCCCTCCAAGGGTAAAAAGCACGCTATGAGCTCAACCGTGGACTCAAATTCCCGTTCCGAGTAACCATTTGAGTGTTTTTTGGGTATGAGATTTTAAATGAATGAATTAATAAATCAATTCATCCATTTACTTACCACTAACAAGCGAGAGGTCAGAACATCCCACACTGACATAATTTACGTCACACCTAGGTTAAACACCGCGTTCCAGACCCAACTATGGTATCAGATTACTAATCTTATCAATCATTTAAGGGATATCTAATTTCTGTTGCATGAATAGTAAAAAAGCACTTAATATTTTTGTAAAGTTTATTATAGGCACATCGGGGCTTAGAATTTCTCATCATCTCAGCACCTGTCTCTAGAAACATATCTAGAAATATTGAAAATTCATATTGGAAAAAATGGGGTCTCTACATTATTGCCTCCATAAAGCTTTCATCCACAAAAAAGAATAACTAGGAAAAACAACTCAGAATACTGATCTCACAACTGGATCTCCCACACCCATGAAAATATACACAACACCGTAATTGCACAATATGTCACCCAAAGGCATGGTATGTCCTCATAATGTCTACTAATTTCGATTAAATGTGTAGGAATACGCATGTAACTCATTAGTTACGACACATAAAAGATGTCGTGCGCCCACTCCTTCTATAGAGAGGGTAGATCATGGTGGTAGGAAACCTCACCATCTCGTGAATGATTTTTAATGGTCCGAAGAAACTCAAGGGATAATTAAACTCCCCAGACAAACCTCTACATTCTCGGTCGCGACTGGAATCATAGTTTTTCCTAGGAATAGGGTATCATTATTCCATCCATCAGAATATCCATATGGTGAAACACTCTTGGAAATATGGTCACATAAGATTTCACAATTAGTTCATCACAACCAACACACTATTAAATGATTGAGAGGCTAAGGATTCAACAACATTGTATAATGGAATGTTTCACCCTACTGCTTTAACATGGTTAACTGCATGGAAGGTAATTGCTACGAAACTTCCACCACCAGTCAAGCCTTAGACTCTATGCTAAGGGAAAATGCTACAATGCTACCACTTTAAAGATCATAGACTACATTAATGTCATAGTTATGTGGTTATTTGAACTTGCACCACTATGTTAGGTTCACGTCTCTTTGGATGAAGATGCACTTGAGACAATGGGGGTCTGAGAAAACTACAAAGCGCTCTCCCAAAAGATAGTGTCTCCGCATTCTCAGGGCGAATAATAGCATTTACAACACCACATAGTGAGTTTCATAGTCTTGTTTATGGGGTTTCCATCTCATCGACCTGTACTTGACAACAACATATATATTAATTTTTAGCACGTAAGGTACCAATGAACAAGGAATGTGAGAAAATTCATCCAAACACAGGAGGCTAGGTAGAGAATGAATGCAGTATACCCCGCGTGTATTTGACCCTCTTATAAGGAGAGTAATTTCCAAAACATGAACTCTTCAAAACCCACTAGTGGAAGATCAAAAAAAGGAGATCAAGCAAAAAATCCAACTATAAAATCCATGACATGCTCTAATATTCCACAGCCCAACCCCACCATTGACACACAAGTTTGAGGGACTCATCCACCACAACAAAAAAACTATCTGATTTGGGTGGTAAAGACACTCCCTCATAGTATTTCTCATGCCAAAAAATTTCATATTAGTTTAGGAATAACCCCTATTTCTCATGCATTCAATGTTACACTGAACAACATCAACAAAAGGTTACACTGAATACCCACATCACCTTCTGTAACTCCTCGAACACGGAGTTTGATGAAAAAAGTACCTTAAGTAGTGTCTAAAATGATATACTAAAAAATTTAGAAAATACACAAAGCATACCTCTTATCATTTCATGTACTATAGGATTATAGCCATTCATTGAATGGCGCTACTCACAACCCTAGCCGCCAGCTCCCTGAGCCTGACATGGGTCGCCTGGTGGTGTGGAAGGATCTTGAAACATCGTCCACCAACCACAGTTCTTCCTGGTCTTCTACCTACACTACCTCCCTAGGGACCACCCTTTCCTCCACTAGGAGATATCTAATCATGATACTACTTCTGTCAGGGTGGAATATCTTCCAACTGCCTGGAGAACACATCAAATTTGGTCGGGTAGTCTCACACCACATTACCTCCCCCATCACAAGAATAACACTGGTCCTCCCCTGGATGTCTCTTTGAACTACTCTGTCCTCAACCATGTTCTTGAGTCTTATAAAGGGGATTCCTCCTTCATCAATTCCTTACCAACTGATGCCTTCTTGATGTGGAAGATGTCCCAACTCGGTTCTGCCCACTGCGATGAACAGCCAACTGGCATCCCTCTGAGAGAAATTTCTCTGTCACGAGTGCCTACTCCAGCACCCTAGGATTGGTGAGGATTCACAAGGGAACTGCACTGACCTGAATATTCTACACAAAGACACTGATGAATCATTTTTCCTAAAATTTGTTATCATGTTCCACACCCAAAGAGTACTGAGTTAGGTCTATGAACCTTGTCGCGTAAACAACCAGAACCATCACTCCCCGTTGATGATTTAATGGATTCTAAAACCATAAGGAGAATAACCAGGATGTTTAATACTCCTCAATAAATAGAAGCTATAATTAATACCATCATTGTATAGACTCTACATGCTTTTGAGTAACTAGACTCTACCAAATCCAAACCGCTCTGTGAAAAAAAGACTGTATGTAAAATCCACCATCTTACCTTTCTGTGTTCAAAAATTCCTAAATAGGTGAACCACAAACTCTATCCAAACCTCCACTGTGTGAGGGTATGGATCACTGTAGAACCTCAGTGGTCTCTGACACTATAACTCACATAGCGCACTCAGAATGCGCTCGTCATCGGCCTTCGCTAACAGTACTAACTATTACTCCACAGGTGGAGGTGCTACTTCCTATCCTCCTGGAGAAAGGTTAATAGAATGATGGATCCTAAACTGAGGCCTTGTTTCCCACAAATCATCATGTTTTACTGAATCTTGTATCCTAGATGATTATCATCTTGGTGGAATCCTGAATCCGATCAAGGAGTACCGTGGTCAAATGAGAAAATATCTATATCAACAACGATGGTGAGTTGACTCAAGAAGGACAATCAATGAATCAATAATATATGATGCATGTACCTTTTTTACTTTTAACAAGTGTCTTAGAATGTGGAGTCGACAAACATGTAATCAGTGTCCCAGTTAATGGCTATGTCGTCCGCTGCACCGTCACTAGACTACCTTACCTAGGAGCCAATCTCAAGACACATTGAAATTGGTTCCCTAAAACCCAACAAATTCCATTTTAGGGATCATCTGAATAACATTATATGGAATGAACCACTTCTAATACAACTTCTTTCATAACCGAACCATACCAGGGCTTGAGTTTCAACTACCCCAAGCCTACCTCCATAGGCCAGCGGATGGCGACCAACGCCAAAGGCATAGAAACTCTAGGAGGCCTTTTCCTAATTACATGTACACACACACACAAACAAATCAATGGAAAAGTGATGAGGGAAAGGAAAAAATGATACAATAATACTATATATAAACCAAAAATGTGCTCAAACCTCTAAACAGTACAATTACAAAAAAGAAAACTGAAAGGGAAAAGGGTAAAATACATGCCCAACTAGAAAAGGTCCACAACCCGAAAAGAAGTGGAAAAGTAAAATAGATGAGAGAGACCTACTTCTAGATCCCATACTACAACCACCGCATGCAGTCCATGCACCACCTATACCTATGCTCCAATAATGTCATGATAAACCTGTCAATCGTATGGAAGGGGAAACTTAGTTTTGGAAAAGGCTAAGTAGGGGTAAGTATAAAAATACATATTAGAATGCCCCAAAGCATTAAGGTAGCATCAAGTGAGGTACTAAAGAGGGATGTAGTAGAAAGAACAAGGTATAATAATGGATTACATCTCAACCCAACAATGAAGTGATGTAAGATCTTCCAAACAAGATGATCTAGAAATAGAGGGAATGTGAACTTATTGTTGAGTCTTCCCTACCTACAGTTAGATATTTGACTCATACAACCATGAGAATCTAGACACACAAATCATGTGGCCTACCCCTTGCATTTTCTACACTCTTGAAAGGAGAGTATACAATGCATGAGGAGTGGGTACTATAGTATGATATATATATATGCTCAACCAAAGAAACACAAATGAGAGAGTTAGGGGATATCCATATCTCTAGCTCAGACTAGGAAATGAGTTACCAATAGTTCTACAAGTAAACACCATTAATGCCTATCATCCTAGATGTCTGCCCTGAAATGCAAGTCAAATGGGCTGAATCACCATACCTTGATACTATCCGCTTTAGGCGGTTATGTTTCAGATGAATGGTTTTTGTTTGCATTAGAAGGACATGCCTTGGTGGTAAAACCACCCATCTTTCTTGAGAGTCCAATTTCAGATCAAGAACATCTCTTCAGTATGCCGCATAGTAAAGAGATCATGTCCCAAAGTCTTGAAACTACTATCTATCCCTACTGAGGATATACTTATAAAAGTCATAGAATAATTCCACTACCCGGCCCAGATGGAGGGTAAGCCCTGAAAGATATTGGAGAACTCCACTGTCCATCTTCACTAGAGGGTAAGACCTGAATGATTAACTGGTGAAAACCACTACCCAACCTTGATGGAGGGTAATCCCAGAAATAGAATGGTGAACACCACTACCCATCCTTGCAGGAGTGTAATCCCAAAAGAGAAGGGAGAACACTGTTTCCTAGCCTCGTTGGAGGGTAAGCCTAAAAGATAATGGTGAACACCACTTCCCACCCTAACTGGATGGTAATACGGGAAGAGAACGATGAACACCCCTACCCAGACTCATCGGGGGTGAAGATGATATTTCTATGGTAATTATGAAAACATCACTTCCATCACTGTCATCTTCAAGCATCACCTTAGATAAGATACACTCTCAGGACATCGCTTATTGTACCTAGAAAGCCACTACAGAGAGAACCATCACGTTGTATGTAGAGAAACAATCAGAATTGGATACTCACATTCCACAATATGAGTCCATTAGAAATTGATACGAGATGTAGAAGATTTATAGTAGTACATGGCACATGTGGGGGCCTTACAACAAGTGACCCCTCCTCATCGCTTGGACATGGTCCATACCATTTTCAAGTCACATAAGCGTGAATAATTACCACAAGACATGCCAAGGTACTCCCAGAGTACACGACACATTAGTAAGAAGGATGAAAATTGCACGATGCTCATCGCTTAGCCAGAGGGTCTAAATCATAGATTAGATGTCCTGCGTCCTTGAACGGTCCCATTACATCGACCGTATCTCCTCACACATCTTCTCCCCTATTAAAAGATTTGGAGCTGACCTAAGATGTGGATTATCTTCAAACGCATCAAAATGATATTCCACTAATATTAATTTTATGTTTTGAAATTTTATAAGATATTTCAAATAAGGCTCCACACATCCAAACATATAACTTTATTATCCTTGAAGAAAACACAGATGATTAACTACTCACTCATCTGAAATGGACTCATGATGTAGAAGCTTCATCTCCCAGCATCATATGAAAGCATGGTCCATTGGGGCCCACACCATGATCCCAAACCTCATCACATGGAATGTGCCATTACAATAAACTGGAAAAAACACTCATAAATGAGTGCTCAAACACCCCAAATGGATGTAAGATGAGGAAGTGGCTTTTCACCGAAAAACGTGCGAACCAGACCTATGGGGATAACACCTTTTCTCCAAAAAAGTGCTTCAGAAAGCATCAAAAAAATCTGTATGAGGACTGGGGTCACGCTGCCACTGAAGGCACGTAAATAGGACATCCTAAATAGGAGTTAGGTCTGATGCAAGAATAATTAATTAACTAATTAATTAATTATTCAGATTAAGTGTTTTGTGCCACCGAGTGAAAAAACCAAACCACAATGGTACCAGACCAACATTTAAAGGTCCGACTCAACTCCATGGTCATAACTCCCTTGATGGTGCATCAAAAAGATGTCTGATTCATGAGATAAGTCTGTTGAAAGCATTAATAATAATTTATTATTATTAAATTAATGCATTACGAGTCACCCACCTTCAAGAACAGAAAATAAAATATCCAAAACCCATTCCAAAATTTACTTCTCTATGTGATTGACCCATGGCCACATACAGCGCATCCAACAGACACACCGTTTAGAAGTTATGCACATTTTAACTCGAAGAGGCCCAATTGGGTCAGTCCATCCTAGTCTAGATCACCAGCCCACGTCCCAACTGTGGATCCAACCCAACTCACCGCAGACTTGTGGCTATGGATTGTGCAAAAATCACCAGACCTGTGGGTATGGTTCTCCAGCTCAGACTGGCTGAATGACCAGTATCTGTCTGCATGCCGCAAAAGCAGGACCTGCAGGATGCATGTCCATGTCTCTTACTCCCCTCGAGTCACTGACCTCAGGGATCCATCCAACTGAGCATTGCAGTTCCCCGCCACCCAGAACCCGTTCGAGCTTCTCCATTGTGGTGCACCGTTCCGATGCTACCATCTTTTCCTGAATCCCTAGCCTCACGTACTGCGTGTTCCAATGCAGAGCGACCTCACTGCCCTGGTGCTCCCAGTTCACCACATGGCACACCAATGCTGGCCCTCCAAGAACTTCCTAACCTTAATATACCCCACCAAATCCCCCACCTTATCCACCACCTGATGCCCCAGACTCTGTCAGCCTCCATTCATCTGATGCTTCTCCGCCGCGTGACACACCGCCACTGCCAGCCCCTGCTGGTCGACATGCTCCCATGGTCCACTATGCGAACCACCAAGTGCTCTCCATAGTTCTAATTTCGAATCTGAAGGTATATTTTGGATCCTTTAGATTGGTTCATCATAGCTCTACCCCTCACTCCTCGATCCTTCAAGGTTTTATAACATTCAAAATTGTTGATGAAGAATGACCAAGAACGGGATTTAGAATGGGTCTCAGACGATTTTCATGTTTGTTTGTCCATCTTCCTAATTATTAAATTGATAAATTTAAATTTATAATTTGTAAAAAACTAAACAAATCATCAATGGTGTGAAAATAAATAGAAATCATACCTCCATTTGACCGTTTTTCATTGGTTACGCCCCAACTGCAATCCCACTTCAACCTATTAGAGTTTTCTCCTCAATCTGGTGAAGAATGATGAAGAATGCCGAATAAAAGAAGAGAGAGATAGAGGGAGATAGAGGGATATAGGAGAGAATGAAAAACCCCTAACTCTAAAATCATTTTTATATATTCATATAATATCCCGCTAAGTACGAAATCCAAAACTGTCGTGCCCACTCATTATACGTCCCCCCCTAGAAAAAACGGCACATTTTGAACTCAATGGAATTCTTGGATTTATATTCTGATTAATCAATAAAATGTTATTTGAAAATAATTCTAGTGATAAAAATCACTATGTTGTCATTCCAAAATGATGATTTTCCCCTGGGGGACTTTTCTCACCGCAGTCATGCATCAAATATGATTAAACACCTCCTCGGGTAAAAATCACGCTCTGAGATCAACCGTGGACTTAGATTCTAGAGCCAACATACTGTTTGAGTGTTATATTGGTTTGTGATATTGAATAAATGAATTAATAAATCAATTCATCCATTTACATACCGCTAATGAGAAAGGGGTTTGAACATCCCTTGCCGACATACATTATGTCCCGCCTAGGGTAAACACCGCATTCTGGACCTAGCTATTCTCTCAGATTTCTGATCTGATAAACCATTTGAGTGATATCCCATTTCCATTTAGTGAATATTACAAAACCACTTAATATTTTTGTAAAATTTATTGCAAGCACATAGGTCTCATAATTGAACGAATTCTTAGCACCTGTCTCTGGAAACATATCTAGATATATTCCAATGTCTTATAGGGAAAAAACTGGGTCTCTACACTAGTAATGGATAAAATGTTATAATAAGAATAAAAATCATTTTAAGAAAGGGGGACAAAACAGGTTTTCTAAAATGATAACAAATTCAACAAAAATACATCAGCTAATACTTGTTAGAATATATATAAAAGGAATAAGAGATGTGGGAATGAAAGAGAGGTAACTAAATTTTTTATAACTATGTTTCCAAATTAAGAGGAAAATAGGTAGATAAAATACAAACTCAGTGTGAAAAAATGACACTAAAATTGAATTTTAGTCGGGAACTTCTTCTATAGACAAAAAAGAGAGATAAGGAATGTTATAAATCATGATATGGATTAATATGTGGATTAAAATTAAACACATAAAAATTATAGAAGAATAAGAAAAATTTACGTTTGGGAGAAGAATCTTAGTGGAAATGTTACTTTTAATAAACAACTATGGTTCATCCTTTTTCCCAATATACTTGATTATTTTTATGCAATTATAATGAATTAAAGGATTTAAAGAAATGAATTTGGGGTAGTAATACATATTTATTGTATTAATAAGTTGTGAACTTCCCATAAAAAAGATAAAATCTAAATTAAAGGTGTCAATCTATTACTTTTATTACCAAATAAAGTAATGAGGTTATGAAAAATAAATTTTAAGAAATTTGCGTTTAAGCAGTTGAACTTTATGATATGTCTACTATGATAAGTGTAGGTGTTTTTTCCAAAACCAATTTTCTTGTATTTTAGTAGAGATAAGAGTGATTAAAGAGGCTTGAAAAGATATAAAATGAATATTGTGTTATCGATTACATAGATCACCTTTAATGTCATCTCTTTTTTTAAACCTGAGTTTTCCTAGGAAGAAATAATGTTATTTAATTAATGGTTTCTTATTATGGAGCTCATGTTACGCTAAATATCTCCAAAATCATAGTTTTATTATTTTGATATGATGAAAAAAATTCTAGAGTGTCCCATTTGAATGTGATTTTTAATAAGGGGGAAAAGTAAGGTAGGGAATAAGAAATGTATATTGATTAAGATATTGTAAATATAAATATTTATGATTAACTTGTGTGATGTTTTAAATCGGTGTAGAAAAACAAAAAGGGGGATATTTATTGGCCCAATTTGTGTTTTGGTTGTATTTTGTTGTAAATAGATCAATATGTGCATGATGTAAATATGATGAATGGTTTTTTGTAAACGGAAATATGATTTTTGTTGTGAATTTTATGAGAATATGAATAGAGAAAAGTTATTTTTAAAAATTGATGATCAGACTCATGATAGTCTCAATCTACTAGATTATGATTTTCGATGATGTATTAAGCTACTACAAACAAGATGCATAATGTTGCAAACACTAATCCATTGGACACTGGTTATCATGGTGGGATGATGTTGAAGTTAGAAGATGTTTGTCTAGTAAAGTAATTGGGAAGTTGTAGAACCTTCGAATTGAATATAGTAATTCCTTCGTGTTCTATCATATTTTTAAAACATTATGACATATTTTTGATATAAGAAAAATTTCGAAAATGAAGTTGCAGAGAATATTCTAATGGAATGATGCAGACTCCATTCCATAAGACTAATACAAAAACATAATCATCAGACTCCATTTATGCGAGAAATAAAAAAAATTAGAACTAAAAGATGATAGAAATCAAAGATATTTTCATTCATGCTAATAGATAATAAGAGGTTAAGCTTCATTGGGTTAAATGATATATCATATTCATAACATCCGATTATAAAAAATTTATTAGATGGACAAGCTCTGTTGAAACTGATCTAATATAAGAATTTTCTAACCCTGATTATTTTCCTTTAGAAAATATAGAGGGGGATTTCATATTTTTAATTGTCCCCATATGATTAGTATGATCGAATTTACATATATAACTATCCTAATGAATAATTTTTTTATGATCTATGACATGTTGAAGTTTCTACTGAAAGGATACATGAGACTAGAGTATAAAGTATTTTAATCAATTTAGTAAAATAGTTTTTATTTCCCAGAATATTGGAGTGAGTAATTATTTCATTTTAGTGGTTGAAGTTGTTTTTCAATTGAGTCAATATAATTTAATATACTAAGTTGTTTCAAACTTCCACTATAAAGACACAAAGCTTAACGTACATGGACATTACATTACTTTTGCGGAATACTTAGTACATAACAAAAAACACACACACAAGGACCGTAATAGTTTAGTGTCTTTGGAAACACGGAATATAAACTTATAATCATGTTGAAAGATCTTCAACATCTCTCATAACGATTCTCCCATTTTTGTTTCCTTACCTAAAACATTTATTTTAATCCTGGGGAAAAGAAAACATAAAAAGGGTGAGCTCAAATGCTCAGTAAGGTTAAACAAAAGAAATATCAAACACGTTATATTCATAATAACATATCTTTTGGAAATCTTAACCTGCAAAAGAAATCATAACTTCATAACACGGGATAAATCATAGAAGTGAAATGTAATCCCAATAATCATAAATTAAAACATGAAACTTTGTGTCATACACACATAATCATAGAGAATCATGTCTTATTAGTCAAGACACATTTCCAAGACTATCAAAGTGGACAAAGTCCATTTCTGAACCGAGTCACCCTCGTTTCATTCCTGTTTCACTGAACCAGTATAACCTACCATTCCAGCCATGTCTATCTCATGAGATATAAAATTCTTTACCCAATGAATTGGAGGGAGATATAGGTCCCACCCATCTCATAATGATACCATTCTTATGTGTGCCACAAAATCATAAACCATACATCATAGCATAACCCATGTATTAAAAATGAGAATATTTAAACATCGTGACATCATAAAACAATTCATATAAGATAAAAGAATTCATAAAAATAATATTTCCATCACAAAATAATAAAATCCATGTAATAATAGAGATAGAAACAGAACCCTTTATTATCATAGATGGAAAATAATTTTGATAAAACACTTGAACTCCATTCTTGAGGAAAATATCCTTTCTACTTCAAAAACACTTTTCCTTTCTTAACATGTCGTACAATTATAAACTAAAAAAAAGATGATTAAAAATAAACATGAAAAATTGTAAAGGAAGCTTCTTGTAAATAATTTTTTAAAAATCCATTCGTGCCGTAAAAGTTAAAAAAAACATTCTTCCTGTACTTTTGTCAGAAAAGTCAAAAAGTACTCGTACAAAAAATGACAAAAGATTCATTTTATATCTTTTACTAAAAACTCACCGAAGGGTAAAATTGGATTTAAAAAATTTTAGTTGGAGGGAAACAATCTTACACATTTAAGAATCATGGATGTGGACGATAAAATACACCCCAGTAAAAAACAAAGTAAAAACAATCTCGGATAAAAATGAGATTGTGATATTTCCCTTACCTTAGGTCCGACTTGATTTGTACGTGTCCGAAACTCCTGTATAATGATTTAAACTAAGTTATTGACTTATTCTAGAATCATATTAATTGTTATTATATCATATATGGTCCACTTATGACTTTATATTACCCATTCTATTCTAAATTCATGTTAAAGTAGTGTTTTGGGTAAAATCGTCTCATTTGTCGTTCGTGTTTTTAACTTGAAATTATTAATATGATTACTTGGATCATGATTACTTATATACAGATTGTGAAACATGATTTATATATAATATATATTCAGAATATACATATATATAATATATTGATAAATGGAATGAAATACACCGTTCATGGAGATGGTAGTCCGTACGTACGCATAAACGCTGTTTTCGTTTCCTTATTGAATTGAATGGAATTAAGTAGATGACATACATATATATATATACATAAATCTAGTATCATTATTATGTCATATATTTCATTATTACTTATTATATATACTTTATAATAATTCATGAATGGTTAATCATTGAGAATGAATCTCATCGCGTCATGGAGACAGTAGTCAGTACGTACGCACGAGCGATGATATCGTTCTAATGATCATGGAATTGAATTGTAGTGTATGTATACTATTACAGAATAAATATCAATTTAAAATAATCATATATAGTTATTATTTACACTATTATACCCATCCATGTAATGTGGTGGTGGAAAATAGATTACACCACGGCGTGGAGACGGTATTCCGTACGTACGCACGGGTGGTGATTTCATTTTCTGTAGGATGGATAGATGGTTAAATAGGGTTGTTTCATAATTATAATAACGTATCAGTATATGAGTGATACTGATGTTATTACTTCATAATGAAACAACTAAATAAGAATAAGTTGAAGAAGAAAGAAATTGGAAAGAATCGATAGAAGAAATTACCTCTTCTTCGATACGCCTCTTTGAAACATCCTCTTAGGGAACTAAGATTGGTCTTTGAAGTATACCATGACCTCTATTATGTTTCTAGGGAAGTGGAGAAGAGAATTTGGCAGGGGTTCTCCGTGCTTGAAGGTTCAAAGTGATGTGAGGAAGAGAGGGAGGAGGTTCCCTTTTATAAGGGAGGAGAGGGGCACCTTTGGAATAACTAAAAATAATATTTTATTATAAAGCCAAATTCGGTATTAAATAGCTCCAAATTTATTTATTTCGAAGATAAGGTTGGGATGGGTCTAAATCCTCTCATACAATAGAATTTAGACAAGTTTAGGACATTATACTAACCTTATATTTTAGTTTTAACTCTTAGTTAGTTAGATTGACATTTACCATGTCACTTTGTATTTTCATATTATATAGTTAATAAACATACCATATACATCCAAGCGACCCCCAAGTTGTGTTTTATAAATATATATAACCTTATCTAAGTCATTTGGCCGAACCTTAGATTTTTAGGAATAAAATAACAATTAATAATATTATATTTGTTTTAAAAACTATTTTATGTCAATTTTGACACTATTTAGTAATTGATTTTTGTGAGAATCATAACAGAATGATTAGTTCGAAAAAAGTTAATAAATCAATATTAACATGTCATATTAACCTATAAATTTAGATTAATTCATAAAAAGTCTCAAATTATATTTATTTGGGCATTTATAACATCAATTGTGTCAATATTTCATTAATAAGATAATTACTGCATCTTCATTGTGTCATAAATAAATTAAATTATTTAAAGTCTAAAATTAAAAATAAAATACCATTATGTAGGAAATATTGTTATCTTTCTAATAAATATTTATAGTCGAATTTATCTTATGTATAACCCTATATTAAAAACGTTTTACTTATTAAACATTGATTTTAACTATTTTAACCCTTCTTTAAATAAATTAATATTAAATGTCCTAATCTAATCCACGTGGGCCTAAATGGTCATATTTTATTCCTAGGGTTGTTTTTGGTCGGATTACACTTATAAAATAGAATTAGGACACGTTTTAGGGTAATAATAATATCATTCTTACCATTAATTACCCTATTTACTTTTAACCGTGGTAAAAAATAATTAAAAAGTTACTATTCACCAAAAAATTATTTTCATCTCATTGAACCACATTTTACTTACTAACATCAACCGTGTCTCTCGGATTTTTGAAATTCCAATCACAGAAGCGGTAAAATTAAGATTTATGAAAAAATTAGTTTTTTAACTACCACTTAGTTACTTCACTATTCATCAAAAATTGATGTTTTTCAGAAAAATGCAAAAATTTCACACTAAGCTATAATTGATATTCCGAATTCAAAAATGATGTCTATTTTACAAAATTCCCAAAATATAAGTTGCATTAATTAATTTTATAATTAATTTCCCTGTCACAACAAATAGAGTGTTTTTAAGAGATAATAACTATCAAAAGATTAACATTTGTTTATGTCTGGTTTAAATGTGAAATTACATCCAATGACCAACATTGTATTAAATTATAAAAATATATTCTAAATATACTTTAAAACCACTCAAATTAATAATTTATCACTATTAATTATTTCGATTAAAAAAAGTTGTTTTTAATTAAAATTTAGTAATTTTCACTATTCATCAAAATATTAAAGTTATCCGAAAAGTACCAAAATTTCTCCCTAAGCTAATTTCGATATTCCAAATCCAAAAATGGAGTCTGTTTTGAAAGATGAAATTTATAAAATTTCAAAAAGTGGTCATTACTATTCATAATGGCTAATTTTAATAATATTTTAATAGCTTATCATTGTTTAGTGAAACTCGGTATTGCTTACAACACAAGCTATCGAGGAAGGTCGTGATTGCATGTAATGCAAGCCAAATCAGGGTAGCGTATAGTGCACGACTCCTTTGTTGTTTCGAACAACAAAATCAAATCATATTTCATTTATACATTGAATATAAATATATACACTCAATGTTGCGTAGAATAACCACTATCAAAGAAACTTGAAAGTTTGTGTAACACAATCCAAGATTAGTGTTGCGTATACTGCAAGCTAAATTGGTGTTGTGTATAGCGCAAGACAATCTTTGTGTAGCGTACACCAGAAGATATAAAAGAAATTAAAAATAATATATCTTCTAAAATCTCGGGTTGTTACATTATACCCCCCTTAAAATGAATTTCGCCCTCAAAATTCGTCGGGGTTATAAATCATTTACTACTTTAAAGTCTCTTTTATAGAATCCCACATCAGAAAAAGGAATACCAAAACTTATATTTATAAACTAAAGTATAAAACATAATAGTTACCCAAATAAACTAATCATTGGGTTTCCACATAGGAGAACATAGGTGAAAATTTGGGTATGGAAGAGAAATCTAACCATCATGTTCTGATGGAGAGTGGTAGAGGACATGGCTATGAAAAATCCAACAATCACAAAGCCATAGATTTGTGATGATCTAAGGTACCATCTGATTCATCGGATATGAGAGCACTGAGACAACATTTTTGAGTTTCAAGATCATTTCCCTAAAGTTGATGAAATAAAAGAAATACTTAAATGATTTTTGTACAATCTCACTGTTGTTCGTGAAATGAACAATTTCCACTTCGTCTATTAAATAAATGAAGTTGAATTTGTTATTCGTGATGTGTTAAAAGATCATGTGATAGAATGATTGGTCATTTCATATCTCTCAAACAAAAGGTTAGGAAAGTTATCAAAAAATACATAAGTCCATCTATAGTGAGATTAATCATAAATGGTTCTTAAAATGGACTTATACTTCATATATCATACTGCTTAATATAATAAAACTAGTTTCTACTAAACAGGGACATCCTGTAGGCCAGTGGTAGGCGATAAAGGCCAGTCGTACTTCATTTGTGGGTTCGATTCCCACAACTTTGTCCGACGCGATGGGCTGTCTCCCGTCCTGCAGGTTGTCCTTTTTCTAAACCTATATTACTGTAGCATCCAATTAATAATATTGAAAAAAAAAGTTTTATCCTAACTTATGTCCAACATAATCCATTCCAATATTTAGGCTTATCTAAAATACTTCGGTCCAAGCTCATAGTATAAAGAAAACAATTACTTGAAATGTCATCAACCAAGCAAGTGAATACCATCATTTATCCCCCATATATCTTGTTGGTCACATTCCAATCATGTGAATACCTTAATCATGTATTCTCTTGAAAAATGAATACCCATTAAACCTTAGTGAAAACATGAATGCTGTCAAAATTTGACTCTTTCTTCATACCAAAATCCAAAAATTCTATATACTCAAACCATGATATAATCTTCTCCTTATATCAATCATGAGCTCATGAATACTATCAAACATTTAATTTTCTCCTTATCCCTTCATTATGTGCATATCATCTACATTCCAAAAAATATCTGAATAACCTTTAATGGATACTGGTACATTAATCATACACTTTCAAAACTCAAGAAAAGGCAACAGTGTAACAATCCTTAGATGTCTCTTTATTCCATAGTAACATGAGATTACTTATACAACATTATACATGATAAACATGTAATCATTCCACTAAACTCTTAAACCATTGATTGAGCTTCAATAATTCTTTCATCTCACATATCATTTGTAGTCTCTTCATTATCATCAAAATAAATACTACCCATATGACCATAATGATTCTCTTCATGAGACTTTCCCTTAGGGCATTGGTTTTCATAATTCTCGTACATTCCACATTTAAAACATTTAACCATTGTTGATGTCGTAGAAATACCATTATCCTCATCCCTGATGTTAACTGAACCTTTTCCTTTGCACTTACAGGCTTTGTGTCCTTCTTTTCCACACCCAAAGTATCTTCCAGTTCCTTTGAAACATTCTCCTTGATGCCTCTTCCCACATGATTTACATAGGGGAAATTGAACTTTCTTTCCTCTATGATCATCATGAAACTCCATCTTTCTCTTATTAGCCGATTCAGGAAACTTACCAAATTTTACATTATTTATCATATTATGAGATTCCTGATTCAGCATAATAATGATTTTTAGAATTCCAAATCCCATTTCATTTGGTTTCTCATGAAGAATATCATTCCATTGTCCATCATATCCTCCATTATCGTGAATCATCTCGTTTCCAACCATTTTCTAAAACCCAAAAAGAATAGTGTGAGAGGCAAAAATCATAATAAAGGGGGAGTAACTTCAATATCTAACATCTTTGGTTTAATCTAATATTGTTACCATAGTTCTAGGACTATATCCTATACGTATACTTATCCTTAGGGGCATTCCTAGACATACCTTAGAAATATCTCTAGGGATCTGACTAACGTTTTCGCATCCTAGTTTCCAATGGTTGACTAAACATTTCCTTTGATACCAACTATAAAGACCCAAAGCTTAACGTACATCGACATTACATTACTTTTTCGGAATACTTAGTACATAACAAAAACACACACACAAGCACCGTAATAGTTTAGTGTCTTTGGAAACTCGGAATATAAACTTCTATTCATATTGAATGATCTTCAACATCTCTCATAACGATTCTCCCCTTTTTGTTTCCTTACCTAAAACATTTCTTTTAATCCTGGGGAAAAGAAAACATAAAAAGGGTGAGATCAAATGCTCAGTAAGGGTAAACAAAAGAAATATCAAAAACATTATATTCATAAGAACATATCTTTTGGAAATCTTAACCTGCAAAAGAAATCATAATTTCATAACATGGGATAAATCATAGAAGTAAAATGTAATCCCAATAATCATAACATAAAACATGAAACATTGTGTCATACACACATAATCATATATAATCATATCTTATTAGTCAAGACTCATTGCCAAGACTATCTTAGTGGACAAAGTCCATTTCTGAACCGAGTCACCCTCGTTTCTGTCCTTTTTCACTGAACCTGTATAACCTACCATTCCAGCCATGTATATCTCATGTGATATAAAATATTTACCCAATGCATTGGAGGGAGATATAGGTCCCTCCCATATCATAATGATACCATTCTTATGTGTGCCACAGAATCATAAACCATACATCATAGCATAACCCATGTAATAAAAATGGGAATCTTTAAACATCGTGACATCATAAAACAATTAATATAAGATAAAAGAATTCATAAAAAATATTTCCATCACAAAATAATCAAATCCATGTAATATTATGGATAGAAACAGAACCCTTTATTATCTTAGATGGAAAATAATTTTGATAAAACACTTGAACTCCATTCTTGAGGAAAATATCCTTTCCACTTCAAAAACACTTTTCCTTTCTTAACATGTCGTACAATTATAAACTAAAAAAAAGTTGATTAAAAATAAACTTGAAAACTTGTAAAGGTAGATTCTTGGAAATAATGTTTTAAAAATCCATTCGTGCCGTATAAGTTAAAAAAAACATTCTTCCCGTACTTTTTTCGGAAAAGTCAAAAATTACCTCGTACACAAAATGAGAAAAGATTCATTTTATATCTTTTACTAAAAACTCACCGAAGGGTAAAATTGGATTTAAACAATTTTAGGTGGAGGGAAAAAATCTTACATATTGAGGAATCATGGATGTGTATGATAAAATACACCCTAGTAAATACCAAAGTAAAAACAATCTCGGATAAAAATGAGATGTGATATTTCTCTTACCTTAGGTCCGACTTTCTTTGTACGTGTCCGAACCTCCTGTATAATTATTTAAATCATGTTGTTGACTTATTCTAGAATCATATTCATTGTTATTATATCATATATAGTCCACTTATGACTTTATATTACCCGTTATTTTGTGAATTCATGTTAAAGTAGCGTTTTGGGTAAAATCGTCTCATTTGTCGTTCATGTTTTTAACTTGTAATTATTAATATGATTACATGGATCATGATTACTTATATCCAGAATGTAAAACATGGTTTATATATAATATATATTCAGAATATACATATATATAATATATCGATAAATGGAATGAAATACACCGTTCATGGAGACGGTAGTCCGTACGTACGCATGAACGCTGTGTTCGTTTCCTTATTGAATTGAATGGAATTAAGTAGATGACATACATATAAATATAAATAGATCTAGTATCATTATTATGTCATATATTTCATTATTACTTATTATATATACTTTATAATCATTCATGAATGGTTAATCATTGAGAATGAATCTCATCGCGTCATGGAGACGGTAGTCCGTACGTACGCACGAGTGATGATATCGTTCTCATGATCGTGGAATTGTATTGGAGTTTATGTATACTATTACAGAATCAATATCACTTTACAATAATCATATATAGTTGTTATTTACACCATTATACCCATCCATGTAAGGTGGTGGTGGAAAATAGATTACACCACGGCGTGGAGACGGTATTTCGTACGTACGCACGCGCGGTGATTTCATTTTCCATAGGATAGATAGGTGGTTAAATAGGGTTGTTTCATACTTATAATAACATATCATTATATTATTGATACTGATTTTATTACTTCATAATGAAATAACTAAAGAAGAATAAGTGGAAGAAGAAAGAAATTGGAAAGAATCGATAGAAGAAATTACCTCTTGTTCGATACGCCTCATTGAGACCTCCTCTTAGGGAACTATGATTGGTCTTTGAAGTAGACCAGGAACTCTATAATGTTGCTAGGGAAGTGGAGAAGAGAATTTGGCAGGGTTTGGCTGATCTTGAAGGCTCAATGTGATATGGGGAAGAGAGGGAGGAGGTTCCCTTTTATAAGGGAGGAGAGGAGAACCTTTGGAATAACTAAACATATTATTTTATTATAAAGCCAAATTCGGTTTTAAATAGCTCCAAATTGATTTATTTCTAAGATAAGGTGGGGATGGGTAGAAATCCTCTCATCAAATAGAATTTAGACAAGTTTAGGTCATTATACTAACCTTATCTTTTAGTTTTTACTCTTTGTTAATTAGATTGACATTTACCATGTCACTTTGTATTTTTATATTATATAGTTAATAAACATACCATAAACATCCAAGAGACCCCAAAGTTTTCTTTTATTAATATATATGACCTTATCTAAGTCATTTGACGGAACCGTAAATTTTTAATAATAATATAACAATTAATAATATAATATTTGTTTTAAAAACTATTTTATGTCAATTTTGACACTATTTAGTAATTGATTTTTGTGAAAATCATAACAGAATGATTAGTTGGAAAAAAGTTAATAAAATCAATATAAACATGTCATATTAACCTATAAAAGTATTTTAATTCATAAAGAGTCTCAAATTATATTTATTTGGGCATTTATAACATCAATTGTGTCAATATTTCATTAATAAGATAATTACTTCATCTTCATTGTGTCATAAATAAATTAAATTATTTAAAGTCTAAAAATTACAAATAAAATACCATTATGTATGAAATATTGTTAGCTTTCTAATGAATATTTATAGTCGAATTTATCTTATGTATAACCCTATATTAAAAATGTTTTACTTATTAAACATTGATTTTAACTATTTTAACCCTTCTTTAAATAAATTAATATTAAATGTCCTAATCTAATCCAAGTGGGCCTAAATGGTTATATTTTAATCCTAGGGTTGTTTTTGGTCGAAATACACTTATCCAATAGAATTAGGACACGTGTTATGGTAATAATAATATCATTCTTACCCTTAATTACCCTATTTACTTTTAACAGTGGTAAAAAAATTAAAAAGTTACTATTCACCAAAAAATTATTTTCATCTCATTGAACCACATTTTACTTACTAACATCAACTGAGTCTCTCGGATTTTTTAAATTCCAATCACAGAAGTGGTAAAATTAAGATTTATGAAAAAATTAGTTTTTTAACTACCACTTAGTAGTTTCACTATTCATCAAAAATTGAAGTTTTTCATAAAAATGCCAAAATTTCACCCTAAGATATAATTGATATTCCGAATTCAAAAATGATGTCTATTTTACAAAAATTCCCAACATATAAGTTGCATTAATTAATTTTATAATTAATTTCCGCTGTCACAACAAATAGCGTGTTTTTAAGAGATAATAACTATCAAAAGATTAACACATGTTTATGTCTGGTTTAAATGTGAAATTACATCCAATGACCAAAATTGTATTAAATTGTAAAAATATATTCTAAATATACTTTAAAACCACTCAAATTAATAATTTATCACTATTAATTATTTCGATTAATAAAAGTTGTTTTTGATTAAAATTTAGTAATTTTCACTATTCATCAAAATATGAAAGCTATCCGAAAAGTACCAAAATTTCTCCCTAAGCTAATTTCGATATTCCAAATCCAAAAATGAAGTCTATTTTGAAAGATGAAATTTATAAAATTCTAAAAAGTGGTTATTACTATTCATAACAGCTATTTTTAATAATATTTTAATAGCATATCGTTGTTTAGTGAAACTCGGTATTGCGTACAACACACGCCATCGAGGAAGGTCACGATTGCATGTAATGCAAGCCAAATCAGGGTAGCATGTAGTGCACGACTCCTCTGTTGTTTCGAATAACAAAATCAAATCATATTTCATTTATACATTGAATATATATATATACACTCAATGTTGCGTAGAATAACTACTATCAAACAAACTTGAAAGTTTTTGTAACACGATCCAAGATTTGGGTTGCGTATACTGCAAGCTAAATTGGTGTTGTGTATAGCGCAAGATAATCATGGCGTAGCGTACACAAGAAGATATAAAAGAAATTAAAAAGAATATATATTCTAAAATCTCGGGTTGTTACATCCACATTCTGGGCTACGAAATATAATTGTTTTTATTATTGTCACAAGATAAAAGGATTAAGTGTTCAAATTTTTGAATTTATGATCAATCAAAAAAAATTCATGATAAATTTCATCAAATTTATTTTCTAAATGATTGTAAATGTGACTAAAACTAAGGAATAATGAACAATTAGAGTCACCAAAAAAATATAAAAATAAAATTATCAGACTCGGTAATTGATTATAAAAATTATAATTGTTTATTATTTTTGAAATCTTTAGAACTATTTTTAAAGAATCTAGTGATATTAATAATAGATAAAAAAATTAAAACATTTAACTGAAATGGACATTAATTCGAGGAATAATGAATTTTATTGAGGGGTAAGTAGAATTGGTTTTCCTGCCTTTACTATTTAGGGATAAATAAAAATTGGGAGAAGATAACTATAATACATTGTAACTGTTAACATGTGCAGAAAACTAATGCTACGAATTTTTTTTGATAGATTGAGATCCCAACCACAAATTTTATTTCAAGTTGTAGTTGAGATGATCAGGTAAAGTTCCATTGGAGCATGATCTATAAAAATGAGTTCCATTGGAGCGAGTTCCATCAGAGAGAGTCCCATCATTGTTATATTAATTAGAGTGAGATCCATCAAATCGAGTCTCATAATATAGAGTCTCATTGGTTTTAGCTCTATTATATGGAGAATCATTGAGATTTTAATTTATTTTCTACTTAGTTGATGATGGTTGAGTTGAAATAGAATCAGTCATAGACTAATAAAAGATCATCAAAGATATGTTTCCAGACTGAGGTTGATCATGATGACTTTTTCAAAATTATACATCAGTGAAGATGATTCTTCTCACTTTTGGAGGAAGTGAAGAACTTTTTGAAGTGAATCCTAAAATATGAAAATTGAATCTTGTAGCTGGGAGTTATAATAAGTTAAGGAAGATTCTTGTTTTCTAGGGTCTATAAATAATTATGGGGAATGTAGATAAACAAAGGATAAGTGGCGGTATAACCATATAATGTAGATATTTCTTCAATTGGGATGTATAACTATTTATTTAATGTTCATTTGTATTCCAGAATGATGTTAGTGAAGGAATCCATGTTGGTTAACTAGCGCACATGGTAAGGTGTATGTATTTCTATAGAAACTTTTAACATTGTGTGATACTCCTTATTTAAATTTGATTCATAAAAAATATAGGTTGAGATTTAATATTGAGTGGAACATAAACACTATAAGTTTTCATAGGTTAAGAAATTATTCCCAGTAATTAGTTATGTAGCTTTATTAAAAAAATAAAATTAACCACTGATTCACCCCACCCCCTTAGTTGTCTCAAACCATTTTGGAACAGTAATATGATTTTTTAAAAGTTTTTTTATTTCATGAGTCCTAACAAAATTCATCTTGAATACTCATTATTCTGAGAAAAATATGAAATTCTGGTGGAAAATTATCAGGAAAAAATTATCCTATCACATTCATATCTGATGAATAATATGATCTTTTAGATCATCACATATTTATTTTATTAAGGCCCTTATCATTCAATTTATAGTTAAATTTTTAGCGGTTAATGAAATTAATCACTTACAATAATTATTTATGCATTTTCCTTGTCAAAATATTTACATCCCACCTATGATCTCTTATTTTTAAACCTAGTTATGTTTTTTAAAATATGTCATTGGTAATTCCCCTAATCACTTATTAAAATTATTTTCTATTTAAACTTTTTATGATGTGGGTTTTCTAAAAAAAGGATTTTCAATTATCAAACCATAGATTTATGAGACAATGTTAAAATTTTGGTCATTCAATTTATTAATGGGGGTTTTATGTAACAACTAGAGATTTGAAAAGATGAAAAACAATTTTGATACTATAATGGAAACACAACACCAAGAATATATAAGAGAGTAACAACATAATTAATTTTGATATATTTATTTTTAAATAAATTTAATCACTTCATAACCATGTGGTATACACAATCCAAGGTTATTTTGATTGATATCATATGCAACACGCAACACTAAGCTTAAATGACCCATGATATATATAACCTTTATAACCTACAATAAAATTAAAGGTTATCAATGTTGTTAACTATTTAATGTGATATGTATATATATAACCAATATTAATTACTAATGAATGTAAATAAGTGATTTTTTTTAGTAAATAATCAATCAATATTTAGAATAATGATATTATTTTTCAAAAACATTTTTTTATCAAATAATGGGTTTTTTTATTTTCATAATAAATTATTATAATAAAATGTTCAAAAATTTATAAAATTTATTTAGATAAAATGAAATTCATGTTTGGAATCATTGAATAAAAATTTTCATTAGGTATGATTTTGAGATTTTTTAGAATGTTTTGATTTTTCAATGAAAAGTAAAAATATTGACTTATTTAAAAATGTAATTAATTATTGATAAATTAAGTAATTTAATTTTAAATAGTGTATTGAGTAATATTTATATTAATTTAATTATTATTTATTTTTATTTAATCTGCTTAATTAAATTTTAATAATCATTATATTGTATTTTAGTAAAAGTTTGTTTTTTTTGGGTTTAAAAACACGATTGTTATGAAAACTTTTTTTATAGTACGTAATTATTTTCCATTATAATTAATTCAAATATCCCCAAATGGTTAATTATTTAAATTAAATTTATATAATACACATAAATAATTTATAATTAAGATTCATAAAATTATTAGTATTAGTCATAAAATTGATATTAAATCATATTGTGCATGAATGATACTTTTCTCGATAACCTGATTTATCATCATGTCTATGGGTTATGGTATTAATTTAATTATTTTTTATTTTAAAAAAATTATTGGAAAATATAAATTACTTTTTTTAAATCATAATGATATTTTTTATTATGGTGGATTCTTTTGAAAAGGATATTTTTTGATAAATAATGAAAAATATTTAATCCAAATTGAAACTACATTTATAATGTAAATTATTTTTTAAATTGGTTTTAATATAATATTATTTAAATTATATTTATATTAATCCAATTGAGTTCATTGGAACCAATTTCATGTTGAAATTGGATATTAATACTTCCTAAACTTTGGATTATTTTCTCATTGAAAACAAACATTCCCATCACATCCACAAGATTAATTTTAAATTAAAATTTAAAATAATATTTATTGAATATGGAAAAATGGATTCCATATTTGGAATCTGAATAATTTATATCATCTAATAAGGGTATATTAATAATTTACCAAATTGACTAGTTAAAATAGTAAAAAATAATTACAACGGTTTGGATCAAAATTAGTTTAGTAGTGTTTAATATAAAAATATAATATAAACATGAAATAAAGATATGGCTATAATATATTTTAGGTATATATTTGTATCTTATATAATATAGTATTCAGAAGGTTCCACTAATGGAACCTTTTGACAAGAAAATATGTCAATGGAATTAATTGATTTCAATAATTACATGTTTTCCGCTCAGCTCAGTTAAAAAAGTCCACCGCATCTCCTCCTCTCTTCACAGCTTAAGGACCCATTGGTTTTAACAATACCTACAAAAGAAAATTCAATAATTACCACCTTTCATCTATGATTCCTTTTTAATCAAATAATTCAAACTATGGATATCCATTGGTGCATACCAAAACAAGTAACTTGAAGAAGAGGAAACATTATTCAATTAGCACTGTTGATTTATTTATTACTCTAAATCCTTAAATTCATAAAATAACATTCTTATATAACAACATAAATATAATAAATATACTTATTATTTTTTTTATAACCTAAAATTTTCTCCACTTCCATCAAATGGGTTGTAAAATAATTCTGGGTGTATACGAATGACTACATCCTCGCTAACCAATATCATTCATTTTTTCATTACCACCTCTTAGGGTTGGGTATGACTATTGATATAAAGTATATAAATGATATTTATAACATAATTATAACAATTTTTACATTATATAATAAATAACATCTTTCTTTCCATTATGTTTGGGATATGATAACATCACTCGTGATTACGATGGATAACCGCCTGGCGAAGCGATGTGATTCATCTATCATAGAATATTTACACTGAATGTAATAAAAATTAAATTAATGAATATATGTGATTTAAATTAAATAATTATCTTGTTCATTACTTATTTATAATTATTAAAAAATAATATATAATATTATTTTTTACACTAAAAAGATGATTATATTGTTTTTATTTTTGTAGACTGATGCTTTCATAAAGCGATGTGACTCTCTTTTCATCACCACAACACAAAGATAATATATATAATTATATTGAAAGAAGTAATGTTGTGTATAATATATTATTATAATACTTTGAGTATGAAATTGTACTTACCTTGTTTCAATAATGATCATTGAAAAATGAAAACATTTTTCATGCATACGTACGACCTACAATCACCAAGATCATAACATTATTCTTTTATCAAAACCATATTTCAGGATAGGTATTAAAATAATAATTTATTTATAAATATGATAAATATTTCATTATTATTATTATGGATAGGATGTAAGTACATAATATTAACATGTATTAGAACTCTCATTACAAATCATGAATGAGAAAACATGGCAATTAAATCCCTAAACATTGAAAGAAATGAATGATTGTTAACTAAAAGTGATAAGATGTTATTAAAGCACCATATGTTATATTATAAATATTAATATGGATTTTTTGTATGTTACTAAAATGTTTAATACCACTATAAATGAGTTTAAATCACATTCAACCAATAGTAAGTGTGAGGTAAGATATTGATAACCTCTCTTTTATTTCTCAGAGGAATAAAAAAATCCACCGTTCATTTATTTTGGGTGGTGTATATAATACACCATTTACTTGTTATAAATTAAAAATGTTCTTTTTAGTTTTTTTGAAGTTAAGATCAATAATTTTATATAATGTTCAAAATAATTTACCATGTTTCAAATGGGAAATTTAATACTCTTTTAATGATGTGGGTTTTTAATAAAGTTATTTTAAAAATGTTTATATTTTTTTTCCAACATTTAATAATGAAGAGGTTTTATCCATGAATCCACATTTTCATTAGATAACCATAATTCATATTTAAATATTAAAATATTAAATATTGTTTAAAAATATTTTTTTTATTAATTTACATATCCCCATTTTGAAAAATATATGTCACTGTCATGTTATTATTATTAATGATTAATTTAAGAAAAAGTAACAAAATTAAATGAAATTATACCTTTTATATAACATTATATCATTTAAAATATCATTGATTTATAAATCTTTATAATATGGATTTATGAAAACTCTATTTCAATTTTATTTTTTAGAGTAATTGACACCGTGTCTTTTCAAGAAAATCTCAAGAAGGATTTGTGAACAAATCACTTCTATTTTACCTTCAAGATTATATTTTGTAAAGTGATGTTTAAATAATTCTTTTTATGTTATCATAAAATGATTTAATTTTTAAAACTATAGTTATTATTTTCAACGATTTTGTTAAGTTTCTGTAATGTGATGTTTATGTCTATTTTTTGAATCCTATTCTTTTTTCCATGGGGTTTTTTTGAGATGAAGAATGTTCAATTTTCAAGAGGTTTAAAAATTCTAGAATTAAGAGATGGGTCAGACATATATCTCCGTCTAATAAATTGGGTAAATGGTTATTTCCCATGAAATAAAAAAGCTCTGTGAAAATGTCAGTAATCATAATGTTCAAAAATGGTGTATGTGATGGAATTAAGCATTAATCATAATATTACTAGGGAACATGTTACTTGGTTATTTGTTTCACAAATAGTGAGTTTGAATTAGTTATTCCCTACTCACAATATTATGTGTGACAAGGATAGTGAGTTTCTAGGTTCAAAGGGATAATAAATCATATGTTTAGGGTTGTTCCCAATTTTCATGTTTTTAATCTTGTTATTAATTTTTTTGAGGATTATGAATTATTTTTAATTTATTCCAAACTCTAATATAATGCTCACCTATGTTATTATTTTTTATTGTTTTTCTTAAACAAGGTTATTTATTTTATAATTCCTTAATAATAATATGTTTATCCATAATGGTTGATGAATATTACCACTATTATTTTTAACTTTTTAAATCTTATTTATATATTTTTTGATATTATCTTTCATGTTAATGGTATAATAAATTATGATTTTTTTACCTGATTGATAATGTGGGATCACCCATTTCTTATCTTTACAATCTATAGGTTATTATGATGATTGTATCATGTCTTTCTTCAAGAAATATTTTTCTGAAAAACATTATATATACAGGTTTCCAGCTACTGTTAAATAAATTCATAATTAGATAATATTTATACCATGATTCCTTTATGTACTTGGGTTGTGTGATTTTTTGTGAGGCTTATTATTTAAATAATGAGATTAAATTATTAATTATGTCATGTTTATATTAGGTCACTTCATCCATGGAATTCAAGATTCTTTCTTTTCCTTGGATATATCATAGAACATTACTCCAAGAGTTCAATTATACCATTAAATCTTTAATATGGATATTCCAAGGATTATTAAAAATTATGACATGATTTTATCAAAATCATAATTTTCTACCACTTAAATGGATTCATTATAAATTCTAAATATTTTTGTCACCATTAAACTTATGATAGTGAAATTAAACATATTTTCCCCTTTTTTATGATAAACAAATTATTAAAATAGAATAGAATATGAATATAAGAAAATAATTTTTATTGAAATAATTTACTAAACCCCTAAAATATGTTCCATATAAGGAAAAAAACTAGAATTTTTTTTACATATGATATATATATATGTATGTATGTATGTATATATGAATAACTACCATCACTGAAGTTCAAATATTTCATTAAATACTGTGTTTTATTCCCTTTTAGATTCTAAAAAAATATTGATAAATATATTAGGGTAAATTAGAGGAATTTTTTTTTAATATTTTGTTTATCATCATTAATGATCATTCAATAGTGGAAAAGTTATAAATATTAGAAAAACAAAATATTCAAAAAGACGTGTTGTTAGTAAAGGTCAAGATAAAAGAAAATATTTGGAAAAAATTATTCTAAATATTGAAATTAAATATTTATAATTTTTTCAAAATATAACAAAATTAAAACAAAATTTTGAAGAACAATTTTAAAAAAATGGTTTCTCTAATAGAATAATTTAATGTATAAAAATATTAGCTACCACTCAGGAAATTTATCATATATATGATATTTGTCACATACATAGCTTATTTGAAAATTATTTTTATTTTAATTTCCATTAATGCTTTGTTTTGGGGGTTACCAATGGTTTTATGGAGAATAGGTGAGTTTTCGTGAATTGGGCCAAACCGTGAGCCCAATTCCAGATTAAAAAATAAATTTTTATTCTATTATAACTTATTCATTTTTTAATATTTTTCACTCATTCCAAATCCTAAATGTCCTCCCATGATATATTAACACTAAAATTAAAATATGGAGCCTTTGTAAATCCATAACCATGGTTTAGTTGGGTTTTTATTTAAGGGATTGGGCCTGCCCGAAAGCCCATATCTAGTTTTAAAAATTAATTTTATTTATTTTATAACTTATTCAATGTTAAGTAGTTTTCGGTGATTCCAAGCCTCATATTCGACCATTACACCCAGCCGCTCCCTAGGCTCTTTACCCCGCTCTTTGGAGCTCTTAGGATCTCTATTGGGGGACGAACATCTTAGGGTTTCTAAAATAGGGCAGATTTGATGAGGTATGTTCATTAAATCATAACTCTCTCAATTAATACTATTATACCTCCATTCCAATTCCTAAATGACCTAATAATTCTTGTGAGGACATCCCCTGACTTTTGGCCGTTTTCAATTTCAGATACTAGTGATTTGGGGAGATTCATTCTATATTTTTCAAGTAAGTTTGTCCATTTCTTTTCCCCTTTCAAATTGATTAGGGTTTCATTCTATTTTTTTAGGGTTTCCTCCCTTTTTATTGAAGTGAACAATGACAAGTGGGTAGGGGTTCGAACCTAAGGTTTAACCTTTGGTTTTCTTGGTCCAATTTTCTATTTTTATGTTTGATCTACCCTTCTTGAGGTGCGGCGGTGGTGCGTTTGTGTTTTCGCACAAAGGATTCAATGGTTTCATTTGATTTGGTAGATGATTCCAATGTTGATGCAATATTTGTGTATTATCATGCTGTATTTATTATATTTTCATATTTATATAATTTTATTATTGCTGAAAAAATTGGTTCTAATGATGTTTACATTGCAATTGAATTTAAAATGCCAATTTGGTGTGAAATTGGGGGTTTTCCAAAGAAGTGTTTTGTTTGTTTATTTGGGGATGCCCTATAAATACTTAGTTGTTTTTATTGATCTGAAATAAGGCATAAAATACTGTTTATAATGTTTATCCTCTTTGGTAATTGTTGAAAAAAATGGGTTTTAATTGTGTTTGTAAAGAAAGTGATGTTTTGGTTCCACTTTTGTGTGAAAATGAAGGTTTTACAAAGATAACACTTCTTGTTTAACATGGGGATGCCCAAAAATTGATTTGTTATTTTAATTGATATTTATTGGGCTTCCTTTACTGTTTTGGTAACTTACAATTGTGAACATCCTGTACAAGTGGGATTCTTAAGGGGTTTTGTGTGCAAAACTACACGAGATTTTGAGAAATTGATTTATTCAAATTCAAAGCGTTTTTTGTGTGTTTTAAGTGGTATAAAATGAGATAGCTACTGTATTTGGTGTATGTGACCATTAGTGGTGTTTTACATTAAAATGGATATGTGTTAAATCCTGAAACTGTTTGAGCACAAAGGGGGAAGCCCGGGTTCCTAGGTGGGACGGATTTGTACTAGTACGACTAGTGGACCAGATGGGTTTTGTCCCTCTTTCACTTAGCATTTGGATAACGACAACTCTAACTAAACTATGTGGATGATGATTCGGGACCACTAGGTTATGGGTATGTTCCCTACTAGTGGCTCGTGCACGAGAAAGGACTTTACTATGGTTACATTACACTGAGGTACGAGGTACATGGGGCTTGAGACTATCTAGTGCCTAGGTGTGTTCCCGGTTTTGTTGCTCAGTAGATTTGTGGTATTTTCCCTTGTATTTGGGTGTATTTGGAATTATAATACAGTATATAATATTCCTATTTAGATGTGTTAACATTATGAAAGTTGTATCTTGAAAAATGTTTTCAATTTAAAGTTTCATTTCATGGAATGTGTCACTGCTTTTAATTGCATATTAAAACTGCTTGCTTTTTCACCATGTATTGCATGCACCTTGGATTCAAAGGGTGGTATCCTATTGGGCTTAGGATCACACCCTACTTACACCATGCAGAAAGAAGGATCCCAACTATTATTGTATGGCTTCCCGAACCGTGAAAACTAACCATGTGGTCGGCCCAACTCTTTAATTTTTGGGGTCTTTCTTTACCGGCCAGTGGTGGTTGGTTAAGATGGTTGGTTCTTATGGTGGGGAGACCCACTATGAGTTTTATATAATTTCTTTTGTAAATTTCTGATGGAAGTATATCCTTTGTACTGGTGAGTTTATTTAGGCCTCCCCTTGTTAGTCTCTTGATTATGTCTTAAAAAAATATTGGTTGTCTCTAATGGTGGGGAGCGTATTTGTGTCCCCTCGTTCCAGAAACTTAGATTTTTACATTGTCTTGGCTTGGTGTAGATAGTATCGTTCAGATCTATCTAGCTACCAACATCATTCTTGAGTAAACATTGGGACTGGAGAGCACCCAATGATTTAGTTAAAGTAAGGTAAGTGTAACCTTGTTCAAAGTTGTTGTTCGTTTGGGTGAATTGCTTGAGTATTGTTCAGATTGTGTTTGAGGAGTTTTTATTTGGGATAAAGCCTGAATGTTCTTGATGGTTTTTAGTAAAATTGTGTAAGTTTTATTTGTGAGAGTATTCCTTCCTTCATTGATCACTGGAGGTGTTTTGGCCTTTGGGGAAGAAACCTGGCAAGGGAGTACTTCTTGGTTTCTCAGTTGGGTTTGGTTGTTGATTTGGTCATGCTGTGACATTCCGGAGCGGAAAGTTTTTAGGGTGGGGAGAATTGTCACATACATAGCTTATTTTAAATTTATTTTTATTGTAATTTCCATTAATGCTTTGTTTTGGGGGTTACCAATGTTTTTATGGAGAATATGTGAGTTTTTTTGAATTGGGCCAAACCGTGAGCCCAATTCCAGATTTAAAAATAAATTTTGATTCTTTTATAACTTATTCATTTTTTAATATTTTTCACTCATTCCAACTCTTAAATATCCTCCCCTGATATAGTAACACTAAAATTAAAATATGGAGCCTTTGGAAATCCATAACCATGGTTTAGTTGGGTTTTTATTTAAGGTATTGGGCCTGCCCGGAAGCCCATATCCAGTTTAAAAAATTAAATTTATTTATTTAATAACATATTAAATTTTAAGTATTTTTAGGTGATTCCAAGCCTCATATGCGGCCATTACACCCAGCCGCTCCCCCATCCTCTTTACCCACCTCTTTGGAGATCTTAGGATCTAGATTGAGGGACAAACATCGTAGGGTTTCTAAAATCGGGCAGATTTGATGAGGTATGTTCATTCAATCATAACTCTCTCAATTCATACTATTTTCCCTCCATTCCAATTCCTAAATGACCTAATAATTCTTGTGAGAACATCACCTGAGTTTTGCCCGTTTTCAATTTCAGATACTAGTGATTTGGGGAGATTCATTCTAGATTTCTCAAGTAACTTTCTCCATTTCTTTTCCCCTTTCAAATTGATTAGGGTTTCATTCTATTTTTTTTAAGGTTTACTCCCTTTTTATTGAAGTGAACAATGAACAGTGGGTAGGGGATTGAACCTAAGGTTTAACCTTGGTTTTTCTTGGTCCAATTTTCTATTTTTAGGTTTGATCTACCCTTCTTGAGGTGCGGCGGTGGTGCGTTTGTGTTTTCGCACAAAGGATTCAATGGTTTCATTTGTTTTGGTTGGTGATTCCAATTTTGATGCAATCTCTGTGTATTATCATGCTATATTTATCATATTTTCAGATTTATATAATTTTATTATTGCTGAAAAAATTGGTTCTAATGATGTTTACATTGCAATTGAATTAAAAATGCCAATTTGGTGTGAAATTGGGGGTTTTCCAAAGAAGTGTTTTGTTTGTTTATTTGGGGATGCCCTATAAATAATTAGTTGTTTTTATTGATCTGTAATAAGGCATAAAATACTGTTTATAATTTTTATCCCCTTTGGTAATTGCTGCAAAAAAATGGGTTTTAATTGTGTTTGTAAAGAAAGTGATGTTTTGGTTCCACTTTTGTGTGAAAATGAAGGTTTTACAAAGATAACACGTCTTGTTTAACATGGGGATGCCCAAAAATTGATTTGTTATTTTAATTGATATTTATTGGGCTTCCTTTTCTGTTTTGGTAACTTACAATTGTGAACATCGTGTACAAGTGGGATTCTTAAGGGGTTTTGTGTGCAAAACTACACGAGATTTTGAGAAATTGATTTATTCAAATTCAAAGCGTTTTTTGTGTGTTTTAAGTGGTATAAAATGAGATAGCTACTGTATTTGGTGTATGTGACCATTAGTGGTGTTTTACATTAAAATGGATATGTGTTAAATCCTGAAATTGTTTGAGCACAAAGGGGGAAGCCCGGGTTCCTAGGTGGGGCGGATTTGTACTAGTACGACTAGTGGACCGGATGGGTTTTGTCCCTCTTTCACTTAGCATTTGGATAACGAAAACTCTAACTAAACTATGTGGATGATTATTCGGGACCACTAGGTTATGGGTATGTTCCCTACTAGTGGCTCGTGCACGAGAAAGGATTTTACTATGGTTACATTACACTGAGGTACGAGGTACATGGGGCCTGAGACTATCTAGTGCCTAGAGGTGTTCCCGGTTTTGTTGCTCAGTAGATTTGTGGTATTTTCCCTTGTATTTGGGTGTATTTGGAATTATAATGCAGTATATAATATTCCTATTTAGATCTGTTAACATTATGAAAGTTTTATCTTGAAAAATGTTTTCAATTTAAAGTTTCATTTCATGGAATGTGTCACTGCTTTTAATTGCATATTAAAACTGCTTGCTTTTTCACCTTGTATTGCATGCACCTTGGAATCAAAGGGTGGTATCCTATTAGGCTTAGGATCACACCCTACTTACACCCCTTGGGTGTAAGTAGACCTTTTTTTGACCCAGGTAAAGGAAAGGCTAAGCGTGATGGCAGTTCAGGGTGTTAGTCCTCATCCTTGGGGCGGAGTAGTGGAGATGACTTGGGGGTGATGACCCCTTGTCATGTGGAGTCCACGAGGCTGTTTTGTTTCTGTTCCATTGTGTCTTTGGACCTTTTTTATTGACTCTAAACCTATGTATTCAGTTCTGTTTTTTGTTTAAACATTGTTTGGTATAAATTTTTCAGATTCAGTTTATTGATTGTTTTTAATGGTTTATGCCTTCATATTCAGTTAAATCATTCCCAAACTTAAATGAATGGTACCCGGACACTTGTGCTAGACCGTGGGGATAGGGAACACCCTTCGGGTCATGTCACGATCTGGGTTTGGTGTCGGTTTTGGCGGCGACCAGATTCGGTTCGTGACAAAATGGTATCAGAGGAGGTTCATGTTAAATCTTTGGGTCATGTTATTTTAGTAAGAGTCAGGATATCATGGAGTTAGGATTGTAGGGACTTGGTATTATAGTTATGGGTAGTGTGCCTGATCACCACACCTCATGACAGGATTCAAGTTTCCTAGGGAAGTCAGGATTTATCTAAGTCCTTTGGTTTTCTTGTTTTAATAATGGTTAGGGTAAATGAAAAGAGAGTTGGGTTAATGGTCTCCGTATGCTCGCAGGGCCTGGCAAGCCATGTGGAGCTGGGGATATTCCCTAGAACACTCTCTGTGATAGTGAAGTGATTGGAATATGGATGCCAACCATGTGTCCAAGTCACCCACTGAAACTAGTTTCCTCTCGTATTGTCTTGTGTTCTTTAGTTTTGAAATCTTGGAACTTTGGTTTTAAACTGACTTGGTTTTAATAATTGTAAAGTTTTTGTGAAATGAGTTTCAAATAAATATGGAATGTTTTGATTTATGAAATGGTGGAACTGAATTTTCAGAAATGTTTTGAAATGGAAAATATTATGCTTACACCTCTTTTGGAAAGATGAAACCATATTGAAGTTGGTTTTCAAAAGTGTTTCTAATATAGTTTTCTAAACGATTAAAGGGTGTCTTAATGGGATGAGTTGTTTTGAAATTGATGTGAATAACTTGAAAGTGTGTTCTTTTTTTAAATGTTTGTGTCCTTATGAAAAGTTTTGTAAGATGTGAATTGGGATTTTGATCTCATTGTTAGCAGTTTGGAGAAAATGGTTGGGTTGGTTGAGCATTTTGTTTTTGAAAAGTGGAAGGAATTTTTGTTTTACCCTTTGGTATTTCCATGAGTGACCACATGTGTGGGGTTATATGGGATGATGGATGGTTGATGGCATGACTGGATGAGTGCTGGGATGGTTATGAGGAGGGTGCCTGGTGTGACACAAAAACATGCATGTGTGAGGCCCATGGGGTACCATTGGTGGATACGCTTACTGCAAAACCGTTTGTTTTCAAAGAAATAGTTTTAAAGAAAAACATGATGTATTGATGAATAGTTTGGTATAGTTTGTATTATGGGTTTTTGATAATGTTGATGTTGTGGGATGTTTTGAGTCCAAGAACCCCTCCTGTTTGAACTGTGTTTTGGGTTTGTGTTTGGTCGGTGAGCTGTGTTGTAGGGATGATTAATGGTCTCTTTTGAAGAATGTTTTGGGATGACTTTGTGGTGGTTCCCTTAATGTGTTTGGATCTGTCTTGTGGTATATCCTGACCAATAGCCCATCTTGGTTGAGTCCTTTAGTTCAATCATTGGATAAGGTACACCCCATTAATGGTTAGTGCACAACTAAAGTGCAACCCAGATTGTTTTGCCTTTTGAAGACCCTCCAGTTGATCAATATAAGGAATATTTTTTCTTGAGATTTTTAGATTGAGTCTACACCCTTTCCTTTCTTTGATTTTTAGATCCTCTTGTAATGGGATAATGCTCATGGAAGGTTGACAGAGACCATAGTTTCTTAAGTTTCCTGATACGTCGAAGGTGGATGTGTTCTAGGGTTGTAAGTGTGTATGAGTGTCTCGATGGTGTCTAAGAGGACCTTTGGGTTATTCAAAGTTTCTTTGATGCATTAATTCATGTTAAACCACCGATGTGGGAAATATGGTCACGATAGGATATTGTGGACACTTTCTAGATTTGTGTGTTGTTTGGGTATGTTGTATAAGGTCCCTCTCCATGAATTTTTTATATCAGTCGCAAAGGTCATGTTCGGTGATGCCTTATGATGTCATGTGCTCGATTGACCATAGAGGTGAATGTCGTGAAATCCTATGAGAGTCCCTATTATGTTGTGAGAATGTCTCCCATGGAAAAACTACAAAATCTTCCATTTTAGACGAAGGTGAGTGTTGGTGTTCTTTACTTCTATTGTTTCTCACCTAAAGAAACAAGGTGTGATGTGTTTGTATCTTCTTAGCCCTTGTTTCAGTGAAATATCGGGATTGGGTAAAGTGAGTTTGGAATGTGTTATGTCTGGAAAAATTATCTGGGATTGCATTGTAGTTGCTGGTTTCATTTAAAGAAGAATTATCATTCATGGGGTTTCCAAAACCTAACTGTGAGGCCGAAGATGCTTCAATCATTTGAGCTCCAGCCATAGGTCTCGGAGAGAAGATGGCTCATAGTCAGGGGAAATCACAGGGTCATTTAAACCCTTGTACAAAGTCATTTCCTCAGCATAAAAGTTAGGATGATTTTAAACCTATGGTGTCATAATAATTCTTCTGTTGTCCATGTTTGGGGGAAATAGGTGGACGGCTGTGTGCCCATGTCATCACCCAATGTTATTCCCTTCCCCTTTTGGTTTCCACTGAGTCTTTAGAGAAAGGTTTGAAGTTTGTCTACACTGTTTGTGAACACAGTTTTCACTTGGATAATAGTGACCATGCCCCATAAAACCATGCGGAAAGAAGGATCCCAACTATTAGTGTATGGATTCCCGAACTGTGAAAACTAACCATGTGGTCGCCCCAACTCTTTAAATTTTGGGGTCTTTCTTTACCGGCCAGTGGTGGTTGGTTAAGATGGTTGGTTCTTATGGCGGGGAGACCCACTATGAGTCTTATATAATTTCTTTTGTAAATTTCTGATGGAAGTATATCCTTTGTACCGGTGAGTTTATTTAGGCCTCCCCTTGTTAGTCTCTTGATTATGTCTTAAAAAAATATTGGTTGTCTCTAATAGTGGGGAGCGTATTTGTGTCCCCTCGTTCCAGTAAATTAGATTTTTACATGGTCTTGGCTTGGTGTAGATAGTATCGTTCAGATCTATCTAGATACCAACATCATTCTTGAGTAAACATTGGGAATGGAGAGCACCCAATGGTTTAGTTAAAGTAAGGTAAGTGTAACCTTGTTCAAAGTTGTTGTTCGTTTGGGTGAATTGCTTGAGTATTGTTCAGATTGTGTTTGAGGAGTTTTTATTTGGGATAAAGCCTGAATGTTCTTGATGGTTTTTAGTAAAGTTGTGTAAGTTTTATTTGTGAGAGTATTCCTTCCTTCATTGATCACTGGAGGTGTTTTGGCCTTTGGGGAAGAAACCTGGCAAGGGAGTACTTCTTGGTTTCTCAGTTGGGTTTGGTTGTTGATTTGGTCTTGCTGTGACTTTCCGGAACGGAAAGTTTTTAGGGTGGGGAGAATTGTCACATACATAGCTTATTTTAAATTTATTTTTATTTTAATTTCCATTAATGCTTTGTTTTGGGGGTTACCAATGGTTTTATGGAGAATATGTGAGTTTTTTTGAATTGGGCCAAACCGTGAGCCCAATTCCAGATTTAAAAATAAATTTTGATTCTTTTATAACTTATTCATTTTTTAATATTTTTCACTCATTCCAACTCCTAAATGTCCTCCCCTGATATAGTAACACTAAATTTAAAATATGGAGCCTTTGGAAATCCATAACCATGGTTTAGTTGGGTTTTTATTTAAGGTATTGGGCCTGCCCGGAAGCCCATATCCAGTTTAAAAAATTAAATATATTTATTTCATAACTTATTAAATTTTAAGTATTTTTAGGTGATTCCAAGCCTCATATGCGGCCATTACACCCAGCCGCTCCCCCAGACTCTTTACCCACCTCTTTGGAGCTCTTAGGATCTAGATTGAGGGACAAACATCGTAGGGTTTCTAAAATCGGGCAGATTTGAAGAGGTATGTTCATTCAATCATAACTCTCTCAATTCATACTATTTGCCCTCCATTCCAATTCCTAAATGACCTAATAATTCTTCTGAGAACATCACCTGAGTTTTGGCCGTTTTCAATTTCAGATACTAGTGATTTGTGGAGATTCATTCTAGATTTCTCAAGTAAGTTTGTCCATTTCTTTTCCCCTTTCAAATTGATTAGGGTTTCATTCTATTTGTTTAAGGTTTACTCCCTTTTTATTGAAGTGAACAATGACCAGTGGGTAGGGGATTGAACCTAAGGTTTAACCTTGGTTTTTCTTGCTCCAATTTTCTATTTTTAGGTTTGATCTACCCTTCTTGAGGTGCGGCAGTGGTGCGTTTGTGTTTTCGCACAAAGGATTCAATGGTTTCATTTGTTTTGGTTGGTGATTCCAATTTTGATGCAATCTCTGTGTATTATCATGCTATATTTATCATATTTTCAGATTTATATAATTTTATTATTGCTGCAAAAATTGGTTCTAATGATGTTTACTTTGCAATTGAATTTAAAATACCAATTTGGTGTGAAATTGGGGGTTTTCCAAAGAAGTGTTTTGTTTGTTTATTTGGGGATGCCCTATAAATACTTAGTTGTTTTTATTGATCTGTAATAAGGCATAAAATACTGTTTATAATGTTTATCCCCTTTGGTAATTGCGGCAAAAAAATGGGTTTTAATTGTGTTTGTAAAGAAAGTGATGTTTTGGTTCCACTTTTGTGTGAAAATGATGGTTTTACAAGGATAACACTTCTTGTTTAACATGGGGCTGCCCAAAAATTGATTTGTTGTTTTAATTGATATTTATTGGGCTTCCTTTACTGTTTTGGTAACTTACAATTGTGAACATCGTGTACAAGTGAGTTTCTTAAGGGGTTTTGTGTGCAAAACTACACGAGATTTTGAGAAATTGATTTATTCAAATTCAAAGAGTTTGTTGTGTGTTTTAAGTGATATAAAATGAGATAGCTACTGTATTTGGTTTATGTGAACAGTAGTGGTGTTTTACATTAAAATGTATATGTGTTAAATCCTGAAATTGTTTGAGCACAAAGGGGGAAGCCCGGGTACCTAGGTGGGGCGGATTTGTACTAGTACGGCTAGTGGACCGGATGGGTTTTGTCCCTGTTTCACTTAGCATTTGGATAACGACAAATCTAACTAAACTATGTGGATGATGATTGGGGACCACTAGGTTATGGGTATGTTCCCTACTAGTGGCTCGTGCACGAGAACGGATTTTACTATGGTTACATTACACTAAGGTACGAGGTACATGGGGCCTGAGACTATCTAGTGCCTAGGGGTGTTCCCGGTTTTATTGCTCAGTAGATTTGTGGTATTTTCCCTTGTATTTGGGTGTCTTTGGAATTATAATGCAGTATCTAATATTACTATTTAAATTTGTTAACATTATGAAAGTTTTATGTTGAAAAATGTTTTCAATTTAAAGTTTCATTTCGTGGAATGTGTCACTGCTTTTAATTGCATATTAAAACTGCTTGCTTTTTCACCTTGTATTGCATGCACCTTGGAATCATAGGGTGGTATCCTATTGGGCTTAGGTTCAAACCCTACATACACCCCTTGGGTGTAATTAGACCTTTTTTTTGACCCAGGTAAAGGAAAGGCTAAGGGTGATGGTGGTTCAGGGTGTTAGTCCTCATCCTTGGGGTGGAGTAGTGGAGACGACTTGGGGGTGATGAACCCTTGTCATGTGGAGTCCACGGGGCTGTTTTGTTTCTATTCCATTGTGTCTTTGGACCTTTTGTATTGACACTAAACCTATGTATTCAGTTCTGGTTTTTGTTTAAACATCGTTTGGTATAAATTTTTCAGATTCAGTTTATTGATTGTTTTTAATGGTTTATGCCTTCATATTCGGGTAAATCGTTCCCAAACCTAAATGAATGATACCCAGGCACTTGTTCCAGCCCGTGGGGATAGGGAATGCCCTTCGGGTCATGTCACGGGCTGGGTTTGGTGCCGGTTTTGGCGGCGACCAGATTCGGTTCATGACAATATTCCATTAGCAAAATATAAGATAATGAAATAAATGAATAATAAAAAAATTTAACATTGAAAAATCCTTCCATAAATATGAAATATCAAAGATTGTACTAGTAATCCATAGAAAATTCATCGATAGTATCCAACCAGGTGTTTAGTAAAGTCGCACAACTCATTCCCAACTTACAAATAAAATAATAAATTAGACTATCCTTTTTTAAGGTATTAACCTCTAGGTGTACCTACCATAGAGTTAGATCCACTACTTTGTATTCAGAGATGAAGTATTTTAAACAAATTTTCATACTCAATTGAATTTACAAAAATAATTAAAAATATTACAAAATAAATACAAAATAATATAGTTATATTTAAATCAAATTTATTTTTTAAAAAAAATTGAAAAATTATCTAGATTCCAATACTTATGAAATAATTTTGACAAGATAATGATTGAAAAATATATATTATTAAAATAAAAAAAAGTCAGAGAATGTGGTATATTAAATAATTCATCATATTTATGGTTGGTGAAAACAATTTGAAGGATTATATAACATTTCTGAACATTTTCATGACGAATATAAGGTCTCAAATTAATGTTCTGAGTACTATAGTTTTACATAGGTTTTTTATAGATACTAATCACACTGGTGGAGTCACACATGATAGAGAAATCATCATATGTTATCCCAATGTCTAACAGAGTATTCTTCACCAATATAACATGAACACAAAAACATGTTGTGTCAATGTATTTTGTTTTGTTATTAGAAAGAGTAATAATATCTTCCTTATAACTATTACAAAAGATAAGTGACTTTACTAGTATGTGTAAAGTCCCACTTTTACCTTTCTTATCATATTGACATACTTCAAAATCAAAATAAATAAATGTTTAATAAAAATTTATTTATGATAATATAATCGATGATTTTTAGTTCCACTAAAATATATACAAATTCATTTGAGGTATTTTAAATGAAATTCCTTTATATTTGACTAAAAATGTGCACAATGAAATAACCTAAACATTATTTATATATAGGTTGTGACAAGTTCATGTAGACTTACAATTATACATTTATATATCTTTTTTTAAATTTGTTCATTATATTCATTCAATGCTATCCTACAATTATTACACATGGGTGTTCTAATTTCCTTATAATGATACTTTACAGACCGATTTATAACTTTATTACTGTATTTACTTTGTATTGGGAGATATCTATCTTAATTTTGAAATATTTGAAAAATATGGGTGAATTTGAGTCTCATAGTAAACCAATTAAATGCTATTTATTCACTAAATATGAAAATTAATATAAAATATATTCTTTAGTTAATCAAAATAATAATATCATAATTATTTATTTGAGTAAATAATAATCTATTTGAAATGATTTTTAAAAGGAGTGAAATTGTACTTTCCATTTTAAAATCATTTGATAAATTGAATTTAGTTATCTTTTCCTACTAGGACTGATAAGATTTTTTTAAAAATTAGGTGATTTTTTTACCCTAAAAATGATTTGTAAATTTATAATTTTAAAAACTACATTGTTTATTCATTTTTTTTAAATAAATAATTTATAAAATTACTTCTTGATACAAATTTAAAATGGTTAAAATTATAATATTTTTGAAATATAAACATAATTTTAAGAGATTATAGTAATGAAATGGGAGAAAATGATTCACCATAATGATTATCTTATTCTTAATTATATCCATTATAAATAATTCAAGATTTTATAGAATATATTTCCTTATTCAACAATTATTTTTGGAAAACCCCACTTGATGAATTTTTTTTTATTTTAATTAAGTCACTCCCAATGTGTACCAAAATTTTTCCTTTGAAATTTGTTTGAATAATTTTCTATATAATGTATCTAATTCTAATCCCTAATTGGATCATTGATGTATCGAGGTTCATGGTTAGAGATAGAATCATTATATTCAACTTCCTTTAAGACCAAACATCTAGTATGGGTTTCATATTGTAATTTACTAAAAAATTTAAAAAGGGGATTATCTCTAGATTGAATGTAAGAATTTGGTATCGGTGTTGAGTAGAGTTCTTGAAAAAATTAAATTACCTTATAACACATATTTTTTAGAAAGGAAAATCTTCTTTGTTAAAAATATTATATATTTGCAGAATATTTTTTGAAGATTCACATCAAAAGTGATTTTAAATGTCAGTTCTATGGTTTTTGTCTTCTTATTAAATACTTAGTGGGATTTATTTTATTATTAATTCCCAAGAGAGATTATATCATAATATTTGGGATAAAATGATCCTACATTCTCATTGTTAATACATTTAATGCATTTATTATTGAAAATATTAAATAATCCATATTTTGAAATTTTTCCATTACAAAGTTCATAATGTTTTTTAAAAGATTTTTATTTAATGAATAAAATTAATTATAAATAACATGTTATTGACTAGATCACCCAAGCAATGATTAAGTAACTTAAACTCATTCAATAGATACCTATTAATTTCCTTAAGGATCAAATTTCATCTCTTAACAAACCCATTATATTAAGGTGTTCTAGGAGTGAAGAAGGAATTATGATATCTATGAGAAGAAAAAAAATATAAATTTAATTTTAATGAAATCCTAAACAATGGTAATTTCTAGGGAAAAATATTTTATAGACACTTCCATTTTTTTCTATATTTAATATTTTGATAATGAATTTTCATGACTGATTTTTAAAATATATTAATATAACCCATTTAAATATAGTATAATCATCAATAATTTTGATGGAGTAATATTTAATTAAAATAATAAATAAATTGGTTATAAAAGATCATTATGAGCTAGTTATAAGGATTTATTGGAAGAAAATACATTTTTAGACTCAATTGTGGATTTTTGTTTCGTTCCATGATTTCAATGTTCTAAAACTAAGTAGCCATTGAAAGGACACTGTAGTAAATATTGTACTATAACAAATAATTTTTTAATTATTTCATAAAGACCACTTTTAGGATAATATGGGAACTGTACAGATCAAATTACACTTTCAAAATTCAAACCACAAAACAAATGACAAATTCAAATGGATGCTGCAATAAATGAAGCATCAACACAGACCGCAAATCACACAGCCACCCAAGAATCCTACAAGGAGTACTACATAATCCTTATTGCTATTGAGTCACTACAAAATCCACAACATCCCCGCCATCATAATATCACCATCATCATTGTGTCATTATAACCACCCACTCTCTATGTTTCCCATGATTCCCAAACCCATCGGAACCGGAGATGATGCTACAAACCATCATTTCCAAATTCGAACAATCTCTAACAACATCATAGCACTATCACCTTCATCATGTCATCACTGTCCAATCTAACCATCATAACCATTTCTATTTTCTACTGGCGAACTGAAACATCCTCACCGGAGTTCAACATTGCCATCAAAAACCAATCCACTGCTCAAAATGAAAAAGATTCATTGGGAAATAAAAATCAGCCCGACAGAATCTAATGAGTAGAATTTAGCCAATGTGAGAGAAACCTCCTAGAATTTCATTTAATTCTTGAAATCACGTCCCAAAATAATAAACAAACTGCTGCACATATTCGAATAGGATAATAACGATGTATTCTGGGTGCTAGGGTAGAGAATATATTGTACTACGCCTCGATAGAGTGCTCGTCACCATGGACACCCAACACCATCAGTCGCTAGAAATTCTAAAAATGAACCGCATCGGAACAAAAGATAAAGATACAAAAAAATAATATTAATATAACTCATGTCATTTCAGGTCTCCATAAACTACCAAACCACCAAACCCAACAACACTATGCAACCTCCGTGCAAAATCTAACCTAGAGAGACATAGAGGAACAAGCGATTAGAGTTGTGGTTTGAGCACACTAAGGATTTGATGAAAACACCTTCATCAGGTACACCCATATCCTTCTTGAAATAATTCATTTGTGAAATATAAAACACATAGAATCGGTGAGAAACCATCAAGAGAGAAGGGGGAAGGTGGGACGAAGATGAGAGGAAAAATGAGGAGGTGGCACCAGAGATGAAACCCCCCTTCTGAAAGCTTTCATGGGGAACCATAGGGGTAGAGGGAGAGGGAACATGGGATTATCATAGGCCCCTAGTAAATATTTTACTATTATTTTAAATTTGATCAAGAAAATATCATGAATTATATAATAAAATTGGCATATATTCCATATACAATATTCATTATCATTTTCATTTATAGATTTAAAATTTTTTACATAAAATTGATTTCTATAATTAAAATATAATTATATTTAAAACATGATATGGTGAACAAAAAGTTTTACATTATAATTTATAACATTACCAAGTTATTTTAATAATAAATAATTCAATCCTCTATAACATAATTAACGAGTAATATGTTATTTATAATTCCAGATTTTATCAAATAAAATTTATTTCACAAAATTAAGGTTTTAGAAATTAATGATAACAACACTTCTCATTTTAGAATTTGAATCAACTTCATATGTGACTTGTCCTCCATCTAAGTATTCTAGTTGGTCTAATTTTATTAGATCACCATAGATGTTCCTCAGTCACTCACTATGTTTATAAAAAATAGATTCTAGTAAATTTTTCTCAAAACCCTTTTTCTATAGATTTTTATGAGACTTTTGTTATTTATACCTATATCATAGGTCCACATAAGTAATATAATAATTAATCCATAATTCAATTGTGTTATGAACTCATTTTTACAGTAGATATGTTACATGAAATATGAATTCTCTTTGTTAAAAATTATCAATAATTTTTTTATAAAAATTATTCCAAAATTTCTTATAAAAATAAAAAATTTTGTTTTTTGAATTATAATTTAGAATGGTATTATTTTTATAACCATTGGGAAAACTATATTGTTTTGAAATACATTCCTTGAATTATGTTTAAACGTATGTATTGATCCTAGAATCTTATTTAGATATTGATTCCCATGAGTGAATTTTGAAAGAGTATTATAATTATTATTAATTTTAGGTTCTAAAATCTATGTTTTTGGTTGGTGTTTTATATTTAAAACCAAATCATCCATTGGTTTTAAAATAATATCATTAAGAAAAATATATTTTGTAATTAATTTTTGGGTATTTCAATATTGAAACATGATTACAAAATAATTTTGAATTTTCTAACTATGATAAACATTATAATTATAAATTAATGAATATTTTAGAGATATATAAGTGTAATAAATATAACATATTGAATATTCTTCATTATATAACTCTATATTAGTCATGAGGCACATTGTAATTTTGTTGGTTGATTTATATGATAAACGTGATTCAACACTAACAGTCCAAATTAAAAAAATTTGTACATTATTGGATTTATAATTATATTAAGACATTTTATTCAATTGAAAATCTATAGTTATGTGACCGTTATTTTTTAATAATAATTTTTGACTTTCATTTCATGATTTTATGTTTTGTATTGTTGTGAAAATAATTTCTTTCAAGTACATGTTAATGTTCTTGGAAAAATAATATGCCTCTGTTTCACATATGGATGCATCACCATTTATTTTACATTAAATAAATTATCCTTCTGGTTTAAGTGACAATAATTACCTCCTTTTCAGATTTACTTATCATAGATATCTCATATAGAATGAGATATCTAATGTGTGCATAAAGAACTACAATCATTTTGTCTTTAGTTTCTTGCATAATGGTGAAATCAGGGGCATAATTTTTTAGTAAAACGAGAATTATTTTATTGAATAAAGTATCTATTTAAATATTATAATCATTATCCTTTATAACATTAGAAATTTAGTTAATCATGTAAATAGTTTCTTAATTGAATTTTTACAATATATTGAAAAACATTCAATGTCTTGCCTAATCAAAACTAATCTAGTATCATTGAAATTGTTCATTCAATCATCAGTTACATAAATTATTTTCAATATTTCATGATCCATTTTAATAAATAAACTTTATTAAATTCATTTTGGTCTAAACACCTTTGAAGGATTTCATTTAATTAGTATTTAGTTCAAATTAAGAATTATCAACATGGGTCTATTTTTTATCATTTTCTATGGTAGAAGTATAAAATTTCTTAAATATATTCCATATGGGATCCAAATTTGATCAAATAAAGGTATATATATTGGTATTCAATAAATATATTTTTTACCATCAGAAAATGGATCATGACCTATAGTGTATCCTTCGATATCCCCTTGGGTTCTTGAATAGTCCATTTAGAAAACTAATTTCCTGAAAAACTTATTAATGATGTGGAAGAAAAACTATGTTATGGAAGGGTTGATATATATATATATATATATATATTTAAAATAAATCAATATCTATATGATAAAAAATTTTGGTAGGATTATGTTAAAATGGAAATAGGGGGGGTATATTTTCCTTTAAAAAAGAAACAATTAAGAGTTTTAATTTCATAAAAAATCATTTTTATAGTTTTTTAATAAATATAATATTTATAATAAAAAGAATAATTGATACAAGTAAAACCAGAAAAAAAATCTTAATATAATAACTATATGTATTTCAAAAAATTTAACTATATAATAATTAGTGATTTCGAATTTGGATGATTAAGCGTATTGATATATGAATGTATAATAAAAATGATTATATAATGAAAATATAATAATTCATAAAATAATAAACATGATTTTATAGAATATCTTAGTTAATTTTATTTTATGATACCCATGCCTCAAATAACCATTTCATAATGTTCTGTTATATTAGTTCATTATATATAATTATATGCATGAAACCACAAGTACCTTACTTTCGAAAATAGAAACCAAGAAACTATAAAAAAATTGAACCCATATTTTTTGCATTTTATTCTATAAATATAAAAAATTATTTATGAATTTCAATTTAGTGGTTTTTATAATAAACTAATGTCTCTAACTATAAAGGTAGTGACCATTGAATTATAAGAAATATTGGAAAAAAGGGATTTGTAGAAGAAATATCATTTATGAACATTTTCATTATCTCACATTAAGAATAAGAGTAAATATGATGCAATTAGAAAAAATTATGAGTGAGAATTATTTTACAATAAAATCAAAAATATTGAATCGTAAAAAGTGATCTTTTAAATTCGGGGAAATTTGGGGAAATTTGGTGATCATATACTATTGGTGTTCAAAGACATTTTAAGAAGGTGAGTTTATAAGGAAACCAAAGGGAATATTTATAACATCCAAATTATTTGTTAAATTTTATAAATTTATTTTGGAATTAATGAAAAATTATACTAATTTAATTAAATTTTTTACTGGCATAAAATACAATATTGGAACTACTTTCTCAATGTCCTCAGATACACAATATCCATCAATAGAAAGCATATTGGCCGACTAGAACCCCCTAAACACTAACTTCTACTATCATGTAGTGAGTTATCATCCACTGGCTAGCCAGTGGATACTAAGTGTATGAAATTATTTTTTATTGTCGTATCAGCTAGCTAGTGCTCCTCTACCATTTCGTTGTATACTATTACAACTTGGGGAGCCTTCCACCATTAACACCAACTGACAGGTTAAAATACAAAATCTAGCCGGTGTCCAAAAACATCAATTTTCATCTTCCTTTCATAAATTCCTTCAAAATATCTATAAACATCACTCTATGAGTTAAATAAGTTCACTAACACTTCAATAAAGGTTCCTCCGAGATCATAAAATATTCTAACATTATTTCATCAAAATTATAGCTGGTATAAACATAAATAAAAGCATTAGACACTTAAAAGAGTGTTTCTGATATTTAATACAAAACAATTTTATAAGTACAACATCTTGATGGTTTGGGATAATATAATGGACAGAATTGACGCATTAGTTTAAGGAGGTTGATATGGAAGTTCATTTTTAAAATTAAATTTCAAATATTATATTATTGATATAATTTTGATGATGTAATTGTATATGGTATGATTTATAGAGCGTAAATTTATGTAATTGAATAGAGAAAAATAGTGGTACCAAAATAAAAATAAGACAATTCTAGTTTAATTTTGACATAAATTATTAATGGATAAATCATTTAGAAGTAATGATTGGAAAATAACATTTAAGTGGTTAATAAAATGGTTATTTTCTATAGTGTTCTGTTGTGTTTATTCTTTCTATTTTATCTTATAACCCTTTTTCATACATCAATATATCTCTCTAGATGTTTAAAAAGGGTGTTAATAGATCATTTAGAGGTGTTTTTTAATAAAATTTCCTTGTTTTGGAGATTAAATCAGAACATAAAAATTATTAATATATCAATGGAAACATATAGATTCGTATTATTTAGTAAAGACACTATTCATTAAAATAATAATGAAATTCAAATAATTTATGAAGTATCAGATTACCATTTCTTGATAAATTTTCATTCACACAAATACATAGATAAACTCTTTTAATTGTAATGATTAATTGATACTAGTGGACCACATGAAAATTTCTGATACCATTCCTCACTAAAAATTTAGATATTTTTTAAAATATTTATTCTTTTAAATATCTATATTAAATTATATTATATTAATTTCCAATTTTCATTATTTAATTGATCAATCTAATAATATCAAGTGTTTAATAGTAATGGTTTCTACATATAAACATTTTAACTCATTTTAATAGGCCACCATTTTTTTGAAGAAACAAAAAAGATAACCATTCACTAAATCAACCCTCTTAAGGAATACCTAGGAGAACCAACATTGTATATATAATTAGTATGATACTATTTTATTTTTTATCCTATGAAGATGTTACATGAATGGCTTGAAGGCCTTCTTTTTTATTTTACTATGGACAACCACCTTTTAATTGTTGAAGGGGAACCCATACACAACTTGTAGGCCCAAGGAATAAGGCCCGAATGACTCTCAATACATGACCCAAAGGCCCAGAGGCATACCATGCCCAATACATGACCCATAGACCTACCCGACTTGAACTACCCCTCCCTAGTTTCTGCGTCATTGATCACCTAGCTCCCCACCTTGCATTGCAGATCGTATAGCATTACCCTGTACAAAGCTACATAGTTCCATGTCCCGATGGTAGCTGCCATACCCTCCCAATCTTCCAATCCAGTTAGCTCTACAACTAGTGGCTACTACTCTTGTTGCTCAGATCCCCTTTTCGGGCCTATTCTTTGTGAATTGGGCTACTCCATGGTCTTTTTGTCTTGAATTCCTTATGGCTTGAAGTCCTTGTGGCTCGAATGCCATTGATGACCCTAAGGCCCTTGAAACTCATAGGCCCAAACCGTTGGCTCAATGGTCCAAATTGGGTGAATAGTTCTGGCTACTACAGTACCTAACAGTAACTGCTACGATGACTTCTGTAGTACTACTATAGTAACATAAAAATTCTCCCCTACCTGGTTTTTAACCTGGATCTCTTAGATTCCAAGAAGGAGCTCGTACCACTCGTGTATAGACTCATTAGCTATGAAGATGTTATATTTATTCAAATTTTAATATGTCATATTTTCATTTATTTTAGTGCTAATGTTTGGATTTTAATTTTGACACCCATCCTATTTCAAATTAATTTAGGGAATTAAATTATGGTAACACTTTACATGGAATATATAAAAATTATTAGAATAATATAATGTTACTATATTTACTATTTTTGCTTATTGATGTTGTAGATATTGTAAAAAATGATTTCACTACTTTTGGGGATAGTTCTATGATGATGTAAATTTATATAATGAAATTGAGATTGGTGGTCATGAAAGGAATATTCTATTAACTATAATTTTATACAGTGAATTCATATAATTTATTTGGATCACGAGATTGATTGGTAATCTTGAAAAGCTACTCAATATTCATGAAGGGAATATTAGAGTAAAATATGTGAAACCTTAAATTTTCAATTCCCAATTTAATGGAATATTTAGTATTTATGGAGGGATATTGGATGGTTTATTTAATTTAACAAATTAAGTTTTAAACTATATAATTATTTTTAATGAAATATAGTAGGGTTGTATGATTTTCAAGAATATTATTCATATCCTAATAGAACATTTTGATTCCAAATCATTATCTCTTAAATACTATTATTTGAATTCATTTCAACAATACTTTTTACATAGTTTGTTATTATATTATTACATAAAGAAATGTTTTTATTTTAATAAAGTAGAAATTGGGTGAAATAATTTTCTCTCAATATTTTAAGAATATAAAAAATTATATTGAATTCAAGAAACATGATGAAAATTAAAATTCATTAGAAGATGTTGATGGGAAGTTTGACTAGATAATGTCACTCTTTTGAAGAATTATACAAAAATGGAAATGATAGATATTAGAGTTAAAACCCTATTAAGTTTTTTATTTTCATATGTGTTGATTTTTTATATATAAATTTTCAATAGATGAAGAAATATGTAATTAAATATGATAATGACTAATTAAAGAGTTTATATAGGAATAATAAATCAAAATATAACAATAATAGTCCCCACATAGTTGAATGATAAACATAATCTCAAAACTAATAAAGATATTTTATAGAAACAATGGAATAATAATATGATGTCAATAAAAGTGAATATAATTTTTCACATAATGGTCAGGTGACAAAACATTAATTACTGAGTTAATTGAATACTTTTCTTTTATTAAGTACAATAAGATTATCAAGAAATTTATTTTTCATAACACCAAACTATTTTTTAGCAATTATTTATAATGTAAAATATTTTGTAAGATTATTGGAGAGTCAATTGGTGAATTTTAGGCATTTATAAGAAAACATTTCATGGTTTCCCTTCACCATATCATATATTTCATATAATATTCATTATTGTATCTATAATAATGATGGTGTACAGAGTTATCCTAAAAAATGGATTTGGGTTGAATCATTTAATTTTGGGGTAAAATTATGTTTTGGTTTTCCAGTATTTTTTAGGTGTGTGTGGATTCACTATTTCTATGGTGTTGGTTTAGGAATCATATCCCTATTAAACTTTTCTATTAGTAAAACACCAATAGTTATCATAATGCAGGGAAATTAAACGGTTTTATAGACTTTATATCCGTGCTTTTTTAGGGAATTTTGGTAAAATTAAAGGAAAATTTGATCACATTATGGTTCCCACAATATGGATTTATCGAGGCACATTAGAGGGAAGTAAGTACTATATATGGTTTAATAGGGGTGAGTAGTTTTATATTAAATTTCATTGGGATCATCATTGAAAAATATAAAGAAATATAAATATTAGTCACACTAAATTTTTTTTCACATATAATTTTATTATAAATTAATTTTACCCTCTTTATTAATTTTTTTCCCCAATTCTATCTAGACCCTTATTCATATTTCGGTCATCAATTCAATGACACTAGATTACGTTGGTGTATCTTTAATCCCTTACCAATGTGTAGTTGATTCCTTACATTTTTAAGTGACTGCATCCCTATTTTATATTTTAGTTCTATTATTCTTATATGTAAAAAAGCTATATTTATGTTTGGATGATGGTTATGAAGAAATTTTGTGGAATTTTGTATGGGATACCAATGTAATACAGACTCTAAAGACCCATTATTCATGAATTTATTTAAAATTTAAATTTATGGATTTTAATTTCACCAAAATAACTTCATTCGTTAATTCCACATATCTCAATTATACTAAGTTGACTTTTTTATTTTCTTTTGGAATATTTGGTTTTTAGTGAATAGTGAAAAAATACTAATATTTTTAAAACAATCACTTTTTTGATATTATCACAAATTAAGAAATAAATAATGTTTTTGAAACATTTTTATATAAAATAAACATGTATTTATAATTTTAATTAATCATTTAAAATTAATATTTTATATTTATAAAACCCACATATATCATTTTGGTAACATATATAATATTTTACACTAAAACCTGATTTCTTTGCTTATATTAAAAAATTAGTTTTCATTAATTGAAGTTATTATATAAAAAAATTATATTTTATACTTTATATAATAATATGATGATATTAGGTAACAATATCAATTTAATTGTTTCCAACAAAGTATGATTATTAAGATTAAATTTAATGACTATGATAATCGTAAAACCATTAGTTTAATTGAATTATTTTATTCATATTGGGTTATTTGTATTCAATAAAATAAATTAATCTCTTATCAAAATTAAATTGAATTTAAATTTTAAGTCTATATTTAAATAAAAAATAACTTATTCAATTTTTAATCATGGATAAAAATATTAAGAATACATCAATAGTTAAAAAATTATTTTTAACCACATAGTGTGTCTATATATTAAATGTTTTTATTTTAATGTTTATTAGCACTTATATAAAAATGTAATTAGGCTATATAGAGAAAAAAAATTTAATATCAAAAAAATTATAATAGTTTCATTATATTTTAAATAAAAAATAAACTATAAGGGAAAAACTAATTACAAAAGTATAAAAACAAAATGGTAAAATGTAAAAAGAAAGATTGAAAATAATTGATTTTTTTAAACTTGTGTGATAATTTTTGGTTGAGTCATGGTAAACCTAAATACCTATCACGCTCTTTTATTTCATAATATATGATTTTTTACCCCTGAGTAGTAAAATTATATCATATAAAAAGTAATAGTTATTCACAAAAGTTTCCTTTTCTTCACTCATAAATAAGTAAACATCCCCCCACATTCATAAGACACATATTATGTCTAATTACTGCTTATAAAAATATAATATTTCTCCACTTATAATTATATATCTACTTAATCAGCTCTTAGTAACATTAAGTTAGCTTAAACCCTTCATTTTTAAGGGGAATTTCGAGAGAATGTTCAGGTTTCCTAAAAGAGTATTACAAACTTTTTATCATTAATTATTAATATTTATATTACAAAAATATCCTAAAAATAGTTATATAATGGTCATATATTTATTGATATACTAAATAATTATTTTATTAATGTCATATCCATTATTTATTCGTTTCTAACTTCATATAATTAAAAAATAATTAATAATGATTCATGTGGATGGTCACCTCCATGAAGTAGAATTTCTCATTTTCATATTCTTATATTTCCTTATCCAACCCATATAAAATATTATTCAAAAAAATTTAAAAAACTAAATAATATCATATCTTATTTAATTACAATGATGTTGTAGACTTTATTAACCATACTCACTCATCCGGATATATCTTGATAATGTTTTGGGTCTATTTGACCAGCTATGTGAGAATTTCTCAAAACAATATAATGGATGACTATGTGAAGATAAATTCAAATTTTATTAAAATATAATAATAAAATAACAATTATTTTTTTCAATGGTTATATTATATATTTAACATATTCATAAAATACCATATTTTTTCCCATATGATATTGAAATTACTTGAAAATAATTCAATTTTTATGCAACATAAAAATGAAATTATAACAACAATATTGAATATGAAAATAAATATTTCACATTCAATTAAAAATTGAATAATGTGGTTCTTTAGAGGGAATATAATAAATTTAAATTTAATATTTTGGATGTTAGGCTCATAGACATAATAGATCAGAAATGGAGTACAAGTTTCTAACATTAATTTCTCTATTTGAGAGATATTATTTAGTATGCACCTAATTTAGTTATTATGGAATATAGAAAAGAATACGATATGTTATATATTGAAATTAATTTTATTCATTTTATTTTAAAATCAATTTTGATCTATCTTTTTTGTATTTTTTATTCAATTTATACTGATCGAATATGTGGTTTTTTCCATCTCAATTTTCATTCTTTGGGACTCTTTCTATTTTCACCGCTAATCTCCATTTTTTCATGCATGCATTACCAAGGAATTAATTTTAAAATCATCCACATGTATTTAATGGGATTCAAATTTATATTTTTTTCCTCTCCATGATATTCTTTTTATTCAAGATTTACCAATATTATTTAATAATACAATGTTTCCCTTTGGGAGAAAACCATGCGATGTTTTTGATAAAATAAATTTGTGTATAGTTTCCTAGGGAATAAATACTTATATAAAATATATAAAGTGGATATCGATGTTTCATAGATTCACCTAGGGGTATTCACCCCATAAATTTGTTTCTGAAAAAATTGACTCAATCATCACTCTAATGAATGATGTGTGTGCATAATAATGAAAACATGGCTAGACACTCATAGAGGACATGATGTTGTATACTCACAAGTTATTTGGGAACCATGGGGAAATATTATTCCTAAAATTGTCTTGTTATCTTACTATAGAAATTGTTTATCCAAATATGTATCATCCATGTATAACCCAACACAATTTAATTACCGTCACCATTATATTTCATTGATAATGGATCTGGTATTTTATACGATAATGCCATATAGTTTCTATGTTGATTGATATATTTTCTCATATATATCAACATTTTCCAGTGAATAAAGATTTATTTTTTGTATTTTTTATAGGAATAACCATGTTTTTATTCATCTATAGGAATCATAGGGAACTGTATTAAATTTATTTTTGACTCATATGGATAATGCGTTGGACATAATCAGGTGATGTGAGGGCCCTGAAATTTTATATCCCCTCAATGCATTGTTTGGTCTCATGAGATAAAGAAACATTGGTTTTGGTGAATTCCTCTGTCCATATCAGAATAGTTTCATGGTACAAGGCCTTAAAAACATGTTATATTGTGTCTTATCTTAAATTACATCATTATGTGATCAATTATTCTTAATACACATGTTTTGATTTATTTTCATAGATATATCATGAACATATTTTCAACTCATTATATCTTCATGTTATATATTTATTCTTTCCATATCACTTGTAAAATTTATATGATATGACAACTTCTACTATTTTCGACTCCTTACTGAGCATATGATCTAACCCTTGTTTTCTTACATTCTTATAGAGAATAGGTGTATAATTATTTTTAATTTCCAAGGATTTTATGGAATAGATAATAATGTTCTCTTATTATGTCCATTTTGTATCTTTTGTTTCCAAAAGTAATGTATGTATGTATCTTGTATTCCATGACCCAAATGTTGTTATATCCTCCAGGAACACTGGTATTTTGAGATTATAATTTAATATAACATCTATATCTAGGTTTTGGGATAATGGTATGTTATATTTCTATTATATGAAGTTTAGTAGGATTCTTGGAGACTAGATTGATATGAACCAATTTTGATATAATAAGTATTATTATGAAACCAAAATATTTCGTTGAAAAAATATAGAAAACTTAATATGAATTATATTTTACAATTCAATATCATGAGATAATTATGTGCATGTGATTATAGAGAGATGGTGAATAATGGGAGGAATAGGAACCATAATAACACTCTTTGTCTATGTTGTGATGCTTACCCCAAATATGTCAATGTGGTTAGATTCATGGCTAATTAAATCTGAACTGTGTTAGGGAATTTGACCAGAGTTATAACAAATAGTATCACATATATAGAGTAACAAGATGATCTATAACATGGTGTATCTATGTTGGATTTTATAATCTCATAATAACCTGAAGTGATTAGTGGAACATATAGTCCATTAGTATTTGAACAATTGATTAATTGAATATAGATGATGTTTCAATATTTGTGATGTAACAAAAGGGATAAGGTATTCTGTGCATTATATAATATTAATGGAGAAAAATTACATATTGTCTCATTTTTTAGATAGACCCCCAATAATTCTCCTTAATGAAATTATATAAAAATTGGATGATCATCCATTATATAGTTTTAAATGAGATATCCAAAAATAAAGGATGAAATCATGGTATAATAATTAATTGATGTTTTGTATTAGGAATTTTTGGATCATCCACCTTATCCTGATGTTATGTTCTCCATTGAACTCATTTATAATGAAAAACCAATATTTAAAAATTTATATAGAATGTCAATAGTGGAGTTAGTGGAATTGGAGAAAAATCTGTATGAGTTGTGTGATAAGGGATTTATACACCCTAGTTTTCCACTATGGGGAGCCCCTATTTTATAGTTAAAATATAATGAAGGGTTTATTTGATTTTTGATATATTAAGAGAGGAATCATAGATCTAGTTATCATTATCTAATGGTGAATAAGGACGATTTATAAAAGAAAAACTTTTTAACATGTTGTGGACATTCTATGTTTATAGTAGTTCCCTTTTGATTAACTGATACATTATACATCATTACATATCTGATGAATAGAGTATTCAAGGATGATCTTGATAACATTGTGGGAATATTCAGCAATGATATAATGTTATAATCTATGATCTAGTAATGTAATGTGATTCATTTTAATATAATTATAGAGAACTATTATAAGTGTGAATTTTGGCTAAATAATTTTCATTTTCTTCTCCATAATGTCTTGAGGGATGAAATATTTTTTTAACCATAAGAGGGAAAGGAATTCAAAGAGTAGTTTAAAATGAAGAACAAAACTGAGATCTAATGTTTCTTGGGTTAGTAGGTTACTATCGATGGGTTTTCAAGATTTCACCTAGTCGTCCAACCTATTAACAATGTAAACACATAATAGGGTTATATTCCTCTATTCATAGGAATGTTTTGACTGTTTGGAAAAGATTAATAAGAAACATATTAATGAACATCTATTAGAATTAAAATTAGGTATGGAAGGAGTTTTAGTATATGGTGATTCATCAAATAAATAACACGGTAGTATCCCTATATAGAATTATAGAGTGGTTTCCCATGAAATAATAATATTGAAAATCCATGAACAAAATTAACTATCTGATGAAATTTGTCTAGAATCTATACTATTATCATTAAAAATGTGGATTCAATAACACTACATGTAAATATGATAGATATACACTGACCAAATCATTTTGAATAATATATTATCTCAAAATGAGATTAGAATGAGGAAAAAATTGTTGGAACTACCCACAGACTAAAATTAGTCAATCAAAATATCACCCTCAGAATGTATACAATATGGCTGATATGTTAGGTGAAAGGGACCAAGGAATTATTACAGTAATGAGGATTAATAAGGATCCTATAAAATGATATCTAGTAATAATTTATATGGTAATTGTTTATGTAAAGGGATCCACCATTCCTTTTCAAGGAGACTGTTAAGCCACCCTTACTAGAAAACATATAGAAGTATAAATAGGAAATGATGACTATCTATAATATCCCATGTAAATTAAGAATAAGACATATTTTATATTTATTAATACTTTTGAATTAAATATTAATTTTACTTTAAAGGGGTTTCTATGTTTGATAGCATACCTGATACGCAACAGCTGGTTTATTTAGAATCTTACCTTGCACACTAATAATATAATATTATTATTTTAAACGGTAGTTAACTCCTAGTCGTTGTATTGGCGGGAATGAACAAAACTAACTAAAATATTATTATATATGTTTGTTAAATATATTTACATTTATCAAATAAAAGTTAGAGGCTTAAAAAGTGAATGAATCTAATTTTAAGCATATTTTTAATTAAAAGGATGATTTATCGCCTTTTATTGGTGAACCCTTTTTAAATATAGTTTTGGTCACATTGATACATTCTATATGAAAAAATAAAATCCTTCATTAGAATGGGGACATCATAATTTACTTTGTGCAATTTTTTGGAATTTTTCCGATAATGTTCATTTTTTAATGAATAGTTAAAAATAGCGTATTTTAATTCAAAATTTCTTTTTAATATAATTTTTTTATATGGATAGATTATCTTTATATTTGGTTTTAAAGTGAAAATAAAATATATTTTTACCAATTAATCCAATGTTTGTCATTGAAATTAATTTCACTTTGAAATTGGACATAAACAAATATTAATTTTTTGATAGTTATTATTTCTTAAAAACACACTATTTGTTTTAACAGTGGAAATTGATTTTTAAATTAATTAATGACACTTCTATGTTTTGAATTTGGAAAAATAGAAATCAATTTTTAATTTGGAATATCAAATAATCCTTCGGATTAATTTTTGATATTTTTCAGAAAAATATTAATTTTCGATGAATAGTGAAACCACATAGTGGTAGTTAAAAAACTGACATTTTCATTTAAATGAAAATTTAACACTCCTGTGGATTGGATTTCAAAAATACAATATACATGGTTGTTATAAAGTAGTAAAATTTGGTTCAATAGGATGAAAATAATTTTTGGTTAATAGTAACTTTTGACTTTTATTTAGTGCGGTTAAAGGTAAATAGGGTAATTCAAGGTTAAAAGAATATTATAATAATTCAAAATTACATTAAAACTTGTCCTAACCTTATTTGATGAGTCACTAACGAACATGGTTATCATTGGGTCGATTTTGGTACCCCATTGATCCACATGGTAGTGAAAATGACAATTTAGATTAATTAATTTAATGTAAAGACAAAATTGACATTAACAAAAATAATTTAGTAATTAATTTTTATATTGTGTTATATAAATCCTATTTTCGTCTATAAATATTAATTGGAAAGGAAAATGTATTTCCTACAATAAAGTGTTTTTTTATAATTTTTAGACATCGAATAAATGAATTCATTTATGACACAATAATGATGCAGTATTTACCTCAATAATAAATGATTAAAGTAAATAAGATTATAATGATTAAAATATTATCCAAAACATGTCCAATTATGATTGGATGATTTTATTTAGATTATGAGTCATCTTATCTTAGAACTTAATGATTTTTGGAAGATACGAAACTGAATATCATTATATAATAAAATAATGTTTTCACACTTTTCTAAATAGCCCCTCCTCTCCCTTATAAAAGGAGACCATTTTTATCCAATTCCTCACACCTCTCAAGCCATTTGGCACGTAAAAACACTATCCAATTAAGCTCCCTAAATCCCTATCCTCCTAATAGAAGCCTTAACATAGGCAGAAGGCATTTCAAGAAGTCCTTTGGTTCAAACCAAAGAGAGTTACCCAAATTAAAGGTAACAATTTCTCTTAAATTGTTTTCATTTATTTTACTTCTACAACCTTTAATATATTTTTATTTACTTTCTTTTGTAACAACACCAGTATCCTCAATATACTAGGATTTCATTATGAGAAGTATTCAGACAACACTTACACACACCTCCATCTAAGGGATGAAGAACATAATGTTTTTGTGGATGGAAAACTAACGCCTCACAAAACGATGATTGTTCAATTACATCTTACCACCTCTCATGGTGGCCATTATGATGGAACTATATTTATATATTATATATATTATGTTTATTATTTCCTTACGCTTCTGTACTACCCATTTATATTATGCCTTTATGGTTTCCATAGTCAGTAAATACGATAATGTCATTTGAGGAAGTACGGACTACCGCCCCCTCAAAGTGATGTGACTCATTAATGCCTTATGTGGGATGTATAAAGGATAGAGTTAATGATGTTATATATGATATTATAATGGAATTATAATATACGTTTGTATCATTATGTTTTAATTTCATTAAAATAAGAAATAGAAATGAAAGTAGCGTTTATGCGTACGTACGGCTTACCGTCTACATGAATGGTGCATTTCATTTCATACCTCCAAATGTTATGTAATATTATAAATACATGTATATACTGGATATATATGATATATATGATATATAAATCATGATTATCATTTTGGAGATAGTGGATATTTGACTACATTTACAACATGAAATTATAAGAAGTCCAATCCCCTTTCATTGAGGCATTTCTTATACACGACTTTATTTTATATGGTTTATAAACCCCCTATGACTTTTCATTTTTTTCAAAGGTAATCTTTTTATATGAAGCGTTTTACTAAACGACAAAAAGGAATGTTTTTTTAACGTAAGCGGTGACAACGACCTTTCTACCGCCGTGAGTATTATTTGATCTTTGGCTTCTTTAACAAGCCAGAACATTTTTAAAAGGAAAAAGAAATACCAAATACTCTTTTTATATGTATTTTGGTATTGAAAATGATTTTGAGAATGGATTTATTATTTTAATATCTTGAAATGATATTTTATTATTGTAATGTGGAAATGTTATCTTTCTTTTATGCTTATGTTATGTGTTATGATCATGTTGTGGTTCTTGGGCATTATTTACGTATACGGGTGGTTCCGTGATAAACCTAGGGTTGGTGAGCCCGAGATAGCTCTCCAATGCATTGGGTAATGTGACAGAAGTAAACATGAATGTTTCTCCTAAGATATTATTGGAATATGTTGTGATGGGTATTTCAAATTAACTCCATATGTAGCTTTGATAGCTACAATGTAAGTATGGTATGGTTACCGCAAGTTACCTTTATGATTTATGATTTCTATGTGTCTTTCATAAATATTATGATTTCATGAGGTAAGTAAATGAGTTCATATTTTGTATGTATTTATGAACAAATGTTTTCATTTATTTTTTTTATAACCCTTACTGAGCTTTTTATGCTCATCCCACGTTTTGAAATGTTTTCACAGGACACAAAGATGATTTGGGTCAAGGATGGGATCAAGGAAAATTCATGCTATCTAAAACATGGAATGAGACATGAATCTTTTTTTAACTGTTTTTATTTTATTAAAAAATGGAAAATGTGTAGAAATTTCTACCTTTTAATCTTTTGAGATGTAATAGTTATGTCCTAATTCTTCAAAACTCTAAACCTGAAAAGATCCTCAATGTGAATTATTCAGTTAATTCTATATTAAGTAATGTTTAAGGCCAGGTCCTTATTGTTGGTATCAGAGGTCGGTTTAGAAAACATTAGGAGTTAGGGTGTTGTTAGATAAATGTCAATAAAGTAATTTAATTTAATATTGACTTCATATAGAATTTCTAGATTACCATGTTGTTTCGACTAAGATATTTTTGTGTTTAGAATGGTTTTCCGCAGAGGAAACGGGGAAGCTATGTTGGGACGACATCAAGAGGAAGAAAACCTTCCAAATCATCAACCTGAGATGGTCAGAATCATAATGGAACAGTTTGTTTCATTGATGGCGTAGTTGACTCGGGCGATAAAAGGTGATGGTATCCATGTACGAGATCAGCTAGATCAACCATAGAGGAACATGTCAGTAGTGGAGCATTTCATGAGGCAACATCACCCATCATTTAGAGGATCATCTGACACTATGCTAGCTGAGTGGTGGATTACAGCATTGGGAATATTTTTGATGTCATGGGTTGTTCAGAACATCAAAAGGTTAGTCTTGCAGTTTACTATTTTGAAGGTGAAGCTGATCAGTGGTGGTCGATGGTGAAAAATATCAGGGATAGTGAGGAGATTGATGCTCCTGATTGGGATGAATTCAAAGGTATGTTTCATGAGAAATATTTTCCTAAGGTGGTTCATCTTAGGATGGAAAAAATATTCCTATAATTGAGGTAGGAGGATCACTCAGTGGCTACTTATGATGAAAAATTCACTCGACTAGCAAGGTATTCTACAAATTTCATATGAGATCTTGATTGTAAAATCAACCGTTTTTACTTAGGATTAAATCCAAAGTATTGAAGGGATTTAGCTTCTCCTGAGTTTGAAAGTTATGAAAAACTTTTCCATTGTGCGGATAAGGTGGAAATGGAGTTTGTTGATGATCAGGTATTCATTGACAAATAACAAAATAAGAGTTCTAGGAAGCAGGTGAAAGGGAAGAACTCTTCAAAAAATTCTGATGGTAAGAAACATAAGTTTAAAGTTTGTTAGAATTGTGGTAAAAATAATGGTGGGGATTGTCTTTTCAATTCTGTTATGTGCTACTGATGTGGTAAAATGGTACATCAGGCTCGTAATTGCACTAAAAAATATCAAGGTAATGGTAAGATAAAATCTGGTTTACAATCAGTAAAATGTTTTAAGTGCAATGAAATGGGTCATTATGCAAATGAGTAAAGAACTAAACCGAAGGAAATCATCCAGACTACAAGCAGAAAGGGGTGGTGAAATCCTTTGTAACTACTTTGGCAGATGTTGGGCCATCAAATGATGTTATATTAGGTACACTGTTTGTTTGTTCAGATTATGCCAATGTGATGTTTGATTAAGGGTCTACATACTCATTCATTTTTTGAGAAGTTTTCTAGTAAATTAGGAATTCCATCTCATGATATGAATACGGAACTTATGGTAAAAACACCTGGAGGAAATGTTGAGACAAAAATAAAACATAAGAAAATTATTATCCTTGTGTGTGGAAAGAATATACCAGCAAACCTTTTTGTTTTGCCTCTAGTAGAGTTTGATGTTATATTGGGTACGGATTGACATTATGTTTATCATGCTAAGATTGACTACAGCGCTAAAGAGGTTTCTTTTTAGAATGATTTTCAGTTTGTGTACAAGAATGAACCCTTGATTTTGAAAACATATCAGGATATCGAAAAACTGGTAAAAGATGGAAATGAATGTTACCTTGCACATATTATTGAAAACAAAGGAACTATTTAGATTAATGATGTACCAGTGGTAAATAAGTACCTTGATGTTTCTCCTGATTAGTTTTCTGGTATTATACCTGATTGGGATGTTGAATTTACTGTTGACTTAGTTCCTGATTCTAAGCCAATTTCAAAACCCCCTTATTGAATAGCTCAAATTGAACTTTTAGAGTTAAATAAGCAATAACAAGAGTTATTAGATAAAGGTTTTATTCGAACTAGCACATCACCGTGGGGTGCCCATGTCTTGTTGTTTTTTAAAGAAAGATCGTTCAATGAGACTTTGCATTGATTATAAAGCATTGAATAACATCAATGTTAAGAATAAGTATCCTTTGCCTTATATTGATTATTTTTTTGATCAGCTCGAGGGAGCTCAGTATTTTTCGAAGATTGACTTGAGGTCGGGGTACCATCAGTTGAAAGTAAAGGAAGCAGACATTCCGAAGACCGCGTTTCATACTAGATATGGCCATTATGAATTTGTAGTTATTACTTTTGGGTAAACCAATGCACCTACTGTATTCATAGATCTTATGAATAGAATTTTTCGTGAGTTCTTGGATAAGTTTGTGGTTGTGTTCGTTGATGATATTTTGGTTTATTCCAAAAGTAATAAGGAACATGAAAGTCATTTAAGGGTTATCATGAAAACCTTAAATGAAAATAAACTTTATGGTAAATTCAGAAAGTGTGAGTTTTGGTTACAACAAATATTTTTCCTTGGTCACATTATTTCAAAAAATGGCATAACTGTTGATCCTGGTCAAAGAAAATTTGTTGAAGAATGGCCAAGACCCACAAATATAACCGAGAGCCGTAGTTTTCTTGGTTTGGGAGGTTATTACCGATGGATTGTTAAAAATTTTGTAAGGTTATATAGTACAATGACTAAGTTAACTCGAAAAGGTGTTCAGTTCATCTGGTCAAAAGAATGTGATGATTGTTTTCATGAATTGAGAAGAAGATTGGTGAATGCCCCAGTTTTAGCACTACCTTCCAGAAATGGTGAGTTTGGTATCTATAGTGATGCTTCATTGAAGGGAATGGGTTGTGTCCTAATGCAGAATGATCAGGTAATTGCTTATGCTTCACATCAGTTGAAACCACATGAGGTAAATTACCCTAAACATGATTTGAAAGTACCTGCTATTGTGTTTTCTCTAGAAATATAGAGGCAACATTTTTATGGAGTGAAGTGTGAAATATATTCTGAACACAAAAGTTTTAATTATATATTCACTCAGAAATAGTTGAACATGAGGCCGAGGAGATGGTTGGAATTAATCAAGGATTATGATTTCACGATCCTTTACAATCTGTGAAAATCAAATAAAGTGGCTGATGATTTGAGTCAAAAAAGTAATTCTTCATTAACCATGCTATGTTTGGAAAAAGATCATTTGGTTTTTGACTTGATGAATTATGGCATAGAAGTTATTAGTGTAGGAAATTCTTCTATTTTGTTTCAGGTGTCAGTGAGATCATCTCTATCAGACAAAATAAAGCAAGCGCATAAGGAAGACAGTGAGTTGCAGAAAATGGTAGAGTTGGTTCAGAATGGTACGTTTCTGAAATTTAACATTGATAATGATTGTGGTTTGAGATTTGGGAAGTCATTATGTGTACCTTGTGATTCACATTTGAAGAATGAGTTGTTATATGAAGCTCAAAGTTTTTCGTTTTCAGTTCATCCTAGTAATACTAAAATGTACAAAGAACATCGAGAGTATTAGAGGTGGGATGGAATAAGAAGAGATATTGCTGATTTTACTTTGAAGTGTTTGAGTTGTCATTAGATTAAAGTAGAGTGGTAGTTACCAAAAGGAATGCTTCAGCCACTACTAGTGCCAGAGTGTAAAAGTGAAAATATATCCATGGACTTTGTTGTGGGATTACCAAAGACATCTTGATGTAATAATGTAGTCTGGTTTATAGTTGACCGATTGACTAAATCTGCTCATTTCCTTCTTGTTAGAGATAATTGTCTCTAGATAAACTTGATCGATTGTATGTTAAAGATATTGTCAGTTTGCATGGAGTTCCCCTCTCCATTGTATCTGATCATGATCCCAGGTTCACTTCTAAATTTTGGAAAGGCCTTCAGAAGTCATTGGGTACTGAATTAAATTTTAGTACATCCTTTCATCCTCAATCAGATAGGCAGTCAGAACAAACAATTCAGCCATTAGAGGATATGTTATGTGCTTGCTCAATGGATTATCAGGGAAGTTGTGAACAACATCTTTCTTTGGTTAAATTTTCTTATAATAACAGTTTTCATTCTAGTATACAGATGGCTCCATATGAGGCATTATATGGAAAGCGTTTTCGAACTCCAACATTTTGGGATGAAGTAGGTGAAAGGAAGCTGATGGGACCAGAATTGGTAGAAGAGATGGCAGAGAAAGTTTAGTTGATTTAGAATCACATGAGAACAGCTCAGAGCAGACAAAGAAGTTATGCAGATAACCGGAGGAAGGATCTTTCCTTTGAGGTAGGTGATCATGTATTTCTCAATGTTTCTCCATTGAAAAGTGTGATGAGTTTTGGTAAGAAGGGAAATTTGAGTCCGAGGTTCATTGGAACTTATGAAATTTTGAATATAGTTGGATCAGTTTCATATAGAGTGGATTTACCTACAAGTTTATCCCAGGTACACAATGTTTTTCATGTTTCGATGTTGAGAAAGTATATGCTAGATCCATCACATGTTTTGAGCCCAGAGGTAGTTCAGTTAGAAGAGAATCTATCTTAAGAAGAACAACCAGTCCATATTCTTGAACATAGAGGTAAAGTGTTGTGGAATAAGGTAATTCAGTAGGTAAAGGTTTTGTGGACAAACCATATGGTTGAAGAGGCAACGTGGGAATATGAAAATGCTATGAGGGATAAATACCCCCACTTATTTTGATATGTAAATAAAAATTGTGAGGACATAATTCCCAAAAGGGGGGAAGGATGTAACATCCCAAGTAAATGAAGAATAAGACATATTTTATATTTATTTATATTTGTGAATTAAATATTAATTTTACTTTAAAGGGGTTGCTATGTTTGATAGCGTACCCGATAGTCAACAGCGGGTTTCTTTGAAATCTTACGTTTCACACTAATAATATAATATTATTATTTTAAACGGTAGTTAACCCATAGCCTTTTTAATGGCGAGAATGAACAAAACTATCTACAATATGATTATACATGTCTGTTAAATATATTTAAAATTATCAAATAAAAGATAGAGGATCGAAAAGTTAATGAATCTAATTTTAAGCATAATTTTCATTAAAAGGCGGATTTATGGCCTTTTAATGGAGAACCCTTTTTAAATCTAGTTTTGGTCAATGTGATACATTTAAATGACCAAATAAAATCCTTTATTAGAATGGGGACATAAAAATTTACTTTATGCAATTTTGTGTAATTTTTTCGATAAAGTTCATTTTTTAATGAATAGTGAAGAATATTGTATTTTAATACCAAAGTGCTTTTTAATATAATTTATTTATAAGTTAATATTATAATTTAAATTGGTTTTAAAGAGAAATTAATATATATTTTTACCTTTTAATCCAATTTTGGTCATTGAAATTAATTTCACTTCGAAATTGGACATAAACAAGTATCAATCTTTTGATAGTTATTGTTTATTAAAAACACGCTATTTGTTTTCACAATGGGAATTAATTTTTAAATTACTTAATTACCTTTATATGTTTTGAATTTTGAAAAATAGACATCAATTTTTAATTCAGAATATCAAATAATTCTTAGGCTGAATTTTCTATATTTTTCTGAAAAAAATCAATTTTTTTATGAATAGTGAAACCACTTAGTGGTAGTTAAAAATGCTGAATTTTTCATTTAAATAAAATTTTACCACTTATGTGAGTTTAGTTTTGAAAATCCTACATACATGGTTGTTATAAAGAAGTAAAATGTGGTTCAATAAGATAAAAGTAAATTTTTGTGAATTATAACTTTTGACTTTTATTTACCGCGGTTAATGGTAAATAGGGAAATTCAATGTTAAAAGAATATTATAATAATTCAAAATTACATTAAAACTTGTCCTAATATTATTTGTTGAGTCATTAAAGACCATGGGCATCTTTGGGTCTATTTTTGGTTCCCATTGATCCACTTGGGAGTGAAAATGACAATTTAGACCAGTTAATTTAATGTGAAGACAAAATTGACATTAACAAAATTATTTTAGTAATTAATTTTTATATGGTGTTATATTAATCTTATTTTCCTCTATAAATATTCATTGGAAAGATAACACTATTTTATACAATATAGTATTTTTTTATAATTTTAAGATATCGAATAAATTAATTAATTTATGACACAATAATGATGCAGTATTTACCTCAATAATAAATGAATAAAATAATAATGATTATAATTATTAAAATATTATCCAAAACATGTCAAATTTTGATTGGATGATTTTATTTAGATAATGCGTCATCTTAACTTCAACATTAATTATTTTTGGACCATTATAAACTGAATATCATTATATAATAAAATAATGTTTTCACACTTTTTGAAAGAGCCCCTCCTCTCCCTTATAAAACGAGATCATTTCTATCAAATTCCCCACACCTCTCAAGACATTTGGCACATCTAAACTATGCCTAATTAAGCTCCCTACATCCCTCTCATCCACATAGAAGTCTTAACTTAGGCATAAGGCATTTCAATAAGTCCTTTGGTTCAAACCAAAGAGAGTTACCCAAATTAAAGGTAACAGTTTCTCTTAAATTGTTTTCTTTTATTTTACTTCTCCAACCTTTAATATCTTTTTATTTGCTTTCTTTTGTAACAACACCAGTATCCTCAATATACTTGGATGTTTTTATAATAAGTATTTGAACTACACTTACACAAACCTCTATCTAATGGATGAAGAACATAATGTTTCTGTGGATGGAAAACTAACGCCTCACGAAATAATGATTGTTCAATTACATCTTACCACCTCTCATGTTGTCCATTATGATGGAACATTATTTATATATGATATATATTATTTTTATGATTTCCTTATGCTTCTGTACTTCCCATTTATATTATGTCTTTATGGTTCTGATAGTGGGTAAATACGATAATCTCATTTGAGGAAGTACAGACTATCAACCCCTCAAAGTGATGGGACTCATTAATGCCTTATGTGGGATGTATAAAATATAGAGTTAAAGATATTTAATATGATATTATACTGGAATTATAATATACCTTTGTATAATTATGTTTTAATTCCATTAAAATAATAAATATAAATGAAAGTAGCATTAATTCGTATGTATGGCTTACCGTCTCCATGAACGGTGCATTTCATTTATTACCTCCAAATGTTATGTAATATAAAAAATACTTGTATATAATGGATATATATGATATATATGATATCTAAATCATGATTATCATTCTGGAGATAATGGATATTTGACTACATTTCAACATTTAATTATAAGAAGTCCATTTTTTTGACTCATGTACAAAATATCGACAAAACGAACATTATTAACTTAAATGATTACATAATGATTATAACATGGTAATAAGTGATATAAAAGGAATAATAAACATGAAAAAGGTTCTTAAGAAATTAGAAATTTACTTTAGTTTATTATTCAGGATATTAATGAATGAACGGGTCAAGTCAAACCCGAGGTAAGGGGACTTCGTCTCAATCTCTTTTCATTGAGGCATTTATTATACAAGATTTTATTTATACAGTGTATAAACCGCTTTGACTTTTCATTTTATTCAAAGGGAATAATTTTATATGAATTGTTTTACTAAATGAAAAAAGGAATGTTTTTTAATGAAAGCAGTCAAAATGACATTTCCGCCGTCGCGACTATTATTTGACCTTTGGCTTCCTTAACAAGCCAAAAATATTTTTAAAAGTAAAAATAAATACCAAATACTCTTTATTTATGTATTTTGGTGTTGAAAATGATTTTGAGAATGGAATTATTATTTAAATATCTTGAAATGATATTTTTTTATTGCAATGTGGAAATGTTATCTTTCTTTTATGGTTATGTTATGTTTTATGATAATGTTATGGTTCTTAGGCATTATTTACGTATACGGGTGGTTCCCTGCTAAACTTAGGGAAGGTGAGACCGATATAGCTCTCCAATGAATTGGGTAACGTGATGGTGGTAAATGTGAATGTTTCTCCTAAGAGATTTAGGGAATATGGTGTGATAGGTATTCCAAAGTAACTCCCTATGTAGCTGTGACTGCTACAATGTAAGTATGGTATGGATGTTGCAAGTTACCTTTATGATTTATGATTTCTATGTGTCTTTCATAAATCTTATGATTTCATGAGGTAAGTAAAAGTGTTCATGTTTTTTATATATTTATAAACAAATGTTTTCATTCACTATTTTATAACCCTTACTGAGCTTTTTATACTCATCCCAAGTTTTGAAATGTTTTCACAGGGCTTAAAAACGAATAGGGTCAAGGATGGGATCAAGGAATAGTCATGCTGTCTAAAACATGGAACTAGACATGAATCTTTTTTTCAATAGTTTTTATTTTATGAAAAAATGGAAACTGTGTAGAAATTTCTACCCTGTAATCTTTTGATATGTAATAGTTATGTATTAATTCTCTAAAACTCTAAACCTTAAAACATCCTCAATGTGAATTATTCTTTTAATTAAATATTATGTAATGTTTAAGGCCGTGTCCTTATACAATCAATGGAATATTATTTTATAAAATGATGGTAAATTAATTTAATTCATATATATAGATAGATTTATAATGTTTCTAAATGGGTAAAGTGTTCCATCTATACCAAAGGTGAAGATGGAACTTCATGATGAAGCACATTTCTCAAATTTCTATATAAAATATTATATATATATTTTTGATTTATGAGATCATTTCGATAGGGAAGTTATAAAGACATATTCTCATTATATGTGTCTATATATTGTGTATTCCAGTATGTAATGTATGAAATACAATATCCTAAGGGAGTTAAAAAATATATTCTTATACCAATAAGAAGGTAGGAAAATGTTCAATTGGAATTTTTCATTATACATCAGAATAATCCAAGGGAGAATGATTCTATATGGGCCAGTCTTAATTTCATTAATATGTATTCTCATTTTATATCTATAAGAAAATATTTTCCCCTAGATAACCATTCCTAACTTAATATCAATGAAATCATAAGGCTTTATAGGGTACCTTTATAAATTTTATATAATCCTAACCCATGATTAAAAAAAATTAAGACTCTTTAATGGGATATCAAAAATGGGATATATTTTTATTCAAAATGCCTATAAAAAATTGATGGATAGTCTAAATGGACTATTAAAACATCAAATAACATACTATTATCATGATATGATGGATTATATTGTATATTGGATCAATTTATACATTTGGTGGAATTTTTCATATAATAATAGCATCCATTTGATCATAGAAAAGGTGTCATATAATGATTTCTATGGGAGAAGGTGTCATATTATAACCTGTTTGGAAGAATTCGGGGAATGATATTCAGTTATCCTAGATATATTATAGGAGGTAAATTATAAAGTATGAACTATTTAGAATCATATTAAAGTAGTATAGATATAGTAAAAGATCTATGCTAATAATAAAATAGTGTACTATGTATTCCAAAAATAGGATAATTTATTTTTGATGGTTTTCTCATGGAAGGGAGTTTCCATATTTTGTATAAAGTGGATGTTAATTTATAGGTACATTGGGACTTTTGAAATACTAGAATTAATTGGAGTTATATCTTACTTATTGTTCATGAGGACCAACCATAATATATACAAAACATCATCTATGTTTTATTATTGAGGAAATAAAATCTAGATCAAATGAATTTAATAAAATACTATGGAATATGTTTCTAATATAGTTGTTCTTATAATTAGATATTTTCCATGACCTTGACAATATATTTCATGTCTGCAAGAATCAAATAACTATAGTGGTGACTTTTTTTATGAAATTAGAAACTAGAAGATTTTATATGGGATATTGAATGAGTTATGGGGGGGTAATACCTAAAGTTTTTTATTTCTAGAAATGTATTCATTTTTTATGATGAAATTATCTGTGTGGGGTAGAATGTAATTCCTAAGACCCAACTATAATAGTGAATCCCAAATCCTGAAAATATTGAACAATACACAATGTAAAGAACCTTAATTAGTGAATTTATTTAAAATTTAAAATTTATGATTTTAAATTAACTAAATTAACTTACTTTTTTGATTATATTAAATTAAAATTATCATAATATGTATTTATTGGATTTTTATGGAATAGTATTTTATGTGAATACTGGAAAAATACTTATGTTGTTAAAACCTTCACATTTCTAACATTATCATAATATCATAAAGACTTACATTTTTGAAACCCATATATATATATATATAAGTAAAATTAATCAATTTTAATTACTATAATATTTTTATAAAATCAATGTATACCGTTTTGAGAGGAAATGTAAATTTTGAATTTAAAACTAGATTAATTTGATTATATAAGAAAATTTGATTTCACTACTTATTGAAAATAAAAATAAAAAATATATTAATTATATTATGTCAACATAATTATAATATTTATTATGATCAATTTTCTTTTTGGTAATAAATCTAAGATTAATATGATTATAGTTCATGGCAATGAAAATGTTAAAACAGTAATTCTTAAAGAATAGACATATTAATATTTTGTACTTTTAATTTAAGAAAATAAATTAACATATTATCAAAATTGAAATTAATAAAAAATTTGTATTATATTTTAATAAAATATAATTCATTAAATGTATAATACATACTATAATATATTTAGAACATTTAATGGTGGGAAAAATATTTTTATAAAACATTATTTAGCAAATTCTTAAATGTTAAAATTTAAAATTTAATTATATATTATAAATAAATTGAATAAGAATATATGGATAATAAATTTAGGAATATTACACTATAATTTTGTTATAATTTTTTTTATATTTTTAAGAAAATATACACTACTAGGGTAAAAACTAGCTATAGTGGGAGAATCCAAGATGGTAAAATGAAACAAATCAAGTGTTAAAAGTGTTTAGACATGATTAAAACATCTGTTAGAATTTTTTATTGAAGAATTACTAACCAAATGGAACAAAATATCTATTATTTTCCACTTTTGGAGTCTTTGAGCCTTTTATAGTGTAATAATATCCTTGTAAATTTAAAGGGTATTCAAAAAAGTTCTCATTTATTCACTTCTAAAATAACATACTTGAAAAAGTTCATTAAAAATGAATTCCTTCAATTTCCTTATTAAAAATCATCCATTTTTATCAAATTATATACCTATCTCATATAAATATTTATAACTTTAGAATACTTTTTCATAACATCTTTATTTCCATGTTCTTACAAGAGAATATTTAGGGTACCAAAAAGATTATTACTTACTCTTTATCATTTTACATAGTATTTCTATTCCAAATGAATCATAACCATAGCTATATAAGGAACTTAGTTTCATTTGTACAATTAATTATAAAATTTATTAAATAAATATTATTTATTCCAGTATAATCATATATAAAAGTAAAGTAAAGTTAATGTTGTGTCACGTGGATAACCGCCTCTAAGAAGTATCATTTTCCATATTTCATAATGAGTTTATTTCCATATGGAATTCAAAAAAATCCTGATTCAATAAAATAGAAAAAAATAGATAATATCAATATTATACTATTATAAGAACCGTGAAAACTTCCTAAACTATAATAAAAAATCGAGATATAGTGTGTTCTTGTTTGGAGTTTATTTAACCACATACATGAAAAATGTAATAATTAACTATAATGAATTACTATATGAAATTAAATAAAAATTTAATTATATTTAACAAGAAAATAATTATTGGTTATTGGTTACATAAATGTTATATTATGAATTTAAATTATTATTAAAATTCCATATTCAATAACTAAAATCACATGAGCTTTAGCCTAATTGTTGAGAACTCTGTAAGTGCATCCATGAGACACATGATAAAATACGGGAAGATGAGTATTATTAGGTTACTGTAGTATGAAATATAGCATATACTATAGAAGGTACTTTGAGTCACTGTAGCAGTTGGAACTATTCACCTTCGGGCCACAAGATTAGCCCTTGAGTCGTTTAGGTCTTCAGGACACCCATGCCATTGGGTCTATAAGGATTTCAAGAGACCTTAATGCCTTCGATCTACCTAAATGACTTTAGACCACCTCAAGGACATTGAACACATGATTTTGAGATGCAAACTAGCTATATTATACAATTAAAAACTACAATAGAGGATTCCGAGTAGGCACATTCACCAGAGCAGATATATCAGATTTGTAAGAATAAGAGGGTATGGAAATTTGCATTGGTACCAGGCATGTTCAACATTTCACAATATTGATAGCTGAACAACCATGAAAATGTGGAGATATGATCATGATGTAGTCGGTGGGGAGGGATGGGTTTATTTAGTCATGGTCTGTATGAATTCATATATAAACTTTGGGTCTTGTAATATCCCAAATTCTTCAGGTAATGTAAGGGTTCCCATTAATGACAAAGCTGGGGTATTATAAGAAAGGAATAAAAATTTAAGGCCTTTATTATATTTAGGAAAGTAACTAATTTTTTATAAATAAGTTGTTTCCAAATCAATTATCAATCAAACATATCAAAAAACAATATAATAAATAAATATCTTATTCTTGTAAATGGTATATCATAAATTAAAAATATAAGATTGATGTTCCTAATTTCTAACCACATAATTTTTTTTTTCAAAAACATATAAACATATATATATAATATCATTATTATTTTATTATATTTATATTTTACCCTTCCTTAAGTATACTCAATCGTCAAAATATGGTGTGTTCATGTTTCGTGTTATGTCAAACTCATACATGAAAATTCTATAAAACACTGTCATATACGACTATTATAATATAATGACGAATGTTATGTTAATTAAATATGAAATTATTATTATTTTTGGCTATATAATGGTTAAATTAATTATTTAACTTATTGTTAAAATGTTATCCTCAATCTCTTAAATTACTAAAATAAACAGATACCGGTACAATTTTTACACAGACATAATAAAATTAATTATATAAAATTAATTTTATTTTCTAATTAATGTTCAATATTAAATAAAATATACAAGAAATAGGTATCTATATGGTTACTTATTTAGTTTAATTATATTATTCATGAAGTTAACAACCTGCATAGATTTAATATGTAACAATGTTAGGATTTCAATATTTAATTCCTCTATTTAAGATATGTTTAATATGTTTCACCTATATTACTTTATTAGATTTATATAAAACCTAGTTTATATTTCATATCATGAAATTAAATTTATTAATTTTATTTGAATATCATTTTTATGATGTATCTTTAAAGAATATTTTATTGTATTGTGACCCGAGTAATATGTATGTCTATTCATCTCAATATTCATGCTTTGAGACTCATGCTATATTCAAAACTTAATTAATTTTATTTGGGAAATAAATTTCCATTGAATAATTTCTATAACACTTCTCATTTTTTCTATGGTATTTTAAACTCTATATTTTTATCCCCCCTCATATTTTGTCATTAAAGTGTTAAAAAATTGTTTTTAAAACTCAATTTTTTCAATGTTGGAAGAACTATCCAATTATTTGGTAGAATAAATGTGTGTGTAGTTTATTAGTCAATACATACCTATAAAGATACTATATTGTGAATGTGGTTGTGGTATAGATTCACCTAGTGGTTATCACAAAAAAAAGACTTAGTTGAGCATTAACTCCATCATCTCTCTGATGCTTGATTGGTGGGATTAATACAACATAACCATATAGACACTCTCAATAAATATTATTTGAAATATTCACATGAAATTCATGAACATTTATAAATTAATCTTCATACAAATTTCATGGTGACCGACAAATTAAAATTAATGAACCAAATTATTTTATCTAAGGATTACCCAACACATTGAAAATACTCTTTCCACTATATTTCTATGATAAGGGTACTTCTTATTATCATCAGGATTCCTTGTAGTTTATATGTTGTGTAAGTGATATTCTCTTAGATATTCTCATCATTCCCCTGAAAATGGAATTTGTTTTTTATATTTTTCATTATATATATATCAATGTTTTTATTTATCCATATATTCCATAATTAATTATAGGAAATGTATTATTTACTCTTATGGTGAATGAATTTTACTCAATTACGTTGTGGGTGATACCGAAAATTATATATCACATTGATGTATCAATGAGTCCTGTGAAAGAAAACAACATAGGTTATTTTGTATAATACTATCCATATTATTATAGTGTCTTGACATAAGTACATGGAAACATTAAATTTTGTCCAAAATTATATATTCCAATATTATGATATCAACGATTATTGTAATCCATTGTTTTATTTATTGTTATAGAAATAACAGTAAATCAATTTTTATTGATTATTACATCTTGTTGTTTATTTATTTTAATCATTTCACTTGTTACCTTTTATGTTAGGAATGATTATATTGTATGTTATACTTTACCATGAATGTGACCTCATACATATTTCGTTTATTTTCACCATGAAACACTGAGGGGAACTATGTGTAACATTTAGTAGTATGATGTAAGGACTAATAATGTGACTATAGAATTAGGGAATCTAGATTTTGGGTTGTTTCAGTGATAATGTAGGTTAATAGTTATAAAACATTATTTGGGTAAGGATTTAAAATTTGACTTCATATAGTTAATAAATATTATTAAATTAAAAAATAAGTGGGTTATATTTTTTTCACTCCTAATAATTACAAATATTTAATTGATTTATTGTTTCGTAAACCATGATGTTGTGACCTAAATTAGTCATTTATGATGTGTGGAATCGTGATTTAAATGAATTTAATAAATTTATGGATGATAAAATGACAACGAAGGTGAATTAAAAGGAATTTTATAATCGATTTTAGTTATTATGCATTGACATTTTCTAACCTACATTTTAATTATTTAATATTTAGGTTAGGAGGACCTCAAAATCATAAGAAAGGTAAATGGGTATTTTTTACAAATCAATGGACCTTAGAAAAATTTTCAAGTGGTTCTGATGACCTTAGAATGTGGTGTTTACCCTTGAGATAGATTTTTTTTGATTTATAATGACAATTATATTTTAAGTAATTTTTAATGTTTATTGAATAAATTATGTTTTATTCCATGATTTTGAATACATATATCACATTAATGGAAGATGAGATGAATATTTGGATATCATGGTTATGTATAGAATATAGTATTTTACCATGGATGTTCTTAACTTATGTGTTCGGGTATCAAGACATAGACCAAGAAACATTGGGTTTTTAACTAAATATATATTTGATTTCATGTGACCATAAAATATATTAGAAAAATTATATTTTATTGTTTTCAATGGAATTATATCGTGATAATAGGGGTGATCCCAATATTATTCAGGTCATTTTTAGCATTCTTAGTGTTATTTGTTGCTGAAATGACAATGAATAGGGATAGGAATGTGACAGATGGAGCTAAAAAATTTATTCCACTATAGTAGGAATTTTTTTTTTCTCCTCATAATTTATTACCTTGAACTCTTAGACCTTCTTCTGTAAAATTTAATAAATTATCATTTGTGAAAATTTTGGAAACAAAAATAAGTGATCAAAAAAATATTTATTGAATAATTGCCTATTTTTCAGTTATGGTTTTAATATTAGAATACATATATGTTTATGTTCTAAATAAATTTACTATTTAACATTTCCATGGTTTTTAGATAATTTGTCTAGAATGAATTTTTTTTTGAAAAATTTCATTTTTTGTAAAATTTTATCTTAGACCCATTAAAGAAATTCATAATAATTGATTGTTATTATTTATTATAAGGATTCACATCCATGATTTTATTCCATATTACAAGTTCTGTAAATATTTTAATTCTCTTATCAATTAAAAATGGATTTCCAACATGGATGGGTTGTTCATAATATAGATCATAACTCTATCTCTAACAAAATAATAATGAAAAATACAACATAAAATTTTAAATATGAATAAAACTTATCTATTTGTTAATGAGGAAAAATAATATGATTCATCATGTTTTAATTTTTGGAATAAAAATTTAACATCAAAGATGAAGATCTTGGTTTATAGTATACTATCTTGAAGATGGAAAATAGTTCTACCAAATTTGCTAATAAAGAATTATATAATATGTTACTAAAATATTTTAGAACAAAAAAATCAAGCAAAAGTGATGAAAATAAATCCATACATCACAATAGTTATATATTTTGGAAGATGAATTGGGATTAATATATTGCCCATCATGAAGAAGGTGATAATAAAAGAGAGACTTGGTTATCACAAAGGATGATGGAATAGTCGGATCTCACCAAATAAAGTAATTAAAATTAATATAGAGTATAGTTTCCTTTCAAAGATTTAGGTAACATAGGGAAATAAAATAATGAAATAATTTAACACAATTACAATACCTATAAGAAAATATATTATAAAAGAGAAGATATTGCTGATATAGAGGGAATATTCTCTTGTTTTGAATCTTAGTGGACAATTTTAATTAATGTGGAAGATGATGAAACAGTTTAATTTGTAATGAAATACAATGAATTGGAACCAAAAATACAAATCTATCACAGATATTAAGAAATCTAAAAGTGATTTTAAATTCAATAAGACCAATGAGAATGACATCATACTATTTTATAAATAAGAAATTCATGATAAGGAAGTAATGAAGGAGGAAAAATAATGAAAAGATATTATTAATCAAATGGAGGATGAAATATTCAACTTAAATATGAAATTTTATGAACATGGAATGAAATTGGAAAATATTGAAAATGATTTAGATGGGTCTTCACAATAAGGTTAGATAAGGTTTGTTACTACACAATTTGTATCCTGCAATTCATTTAATGAGGGCCATTATATAAAAATACCATCATCATTTGTAAATAAAATATTGAATTCACTTATTGATTAATCACCATCAGTCTCTTAGAAAATTGTTCAGATCATTATTGATGATTTTTTTTGTAATTGTAGCTCTATGCATAGTGTAGGATAAAAATAAAACTTGTGAAATATTGGATGAAAATGAAATGAATTTCTCACCACAAAATATTTTTTGAAGGAATATAAGTGTAAAATAAATATTCCCCTAAATAATTCAAAAATAAGATTTAAATCTAATAAAATCATCATGAAATATAATATAGTTTGACTATTATCAAAAAAAGTAGATTAATATTTATTGTATAATTTTTGTGATTTTAAAAACTTTTAGCTCAAAGAATATAAATTTGGGTATAATATGAAGGTATATGAAAAAATTTTCCTACATCAAGTGAGATTAAATCTATGAGGAAAAAAATTATAGAGAAGAAATGGAAGGCACCTCCTATTATAAAAAGATTTGAATCATCAAAAAACCACAATGGTATATAAAATGAAAATGGGTACATTAATGATCAATTCATATAAAAATCATTCAACCATGAAATTTAAAAAGTAAGATGAAAATACAGTAGTAGATAAAGAACAGATAGAATTCGACCCTTGAAAAAATCATTTAGTGGGGTTAAATATAATGATACCAAGAAAATAAGTAAGAATGATGATAATTCAATCATTGACAATAAATTGATGAAGAATTAAATTCATCATAATGCCAAAAAATTTCAAAATTTCTGTTCATAGTGACCATCACATTTCATTCATTATCATTACATCATTTTTCATAATACTTAATATATTACGAAAATCACCTCCCAAAATTCATATTAGTTTAGTTTTTTTGAAATCATGGAAATATACACATTGGTATATAAGTTATCTATATTATGTCCCCCTAGGTTCTTTATAATTAGTACCCTTCTTAGTTACATCATACATAATAAATATCTTCTTTACCTAGGGAAAGGAAACATAAAATGGGTGATTTTAGATTCTCAATAATGGTAAATATGGGATATATGTATATATGAACATGAGAATAAGGGTATGACCATGTGATCATAACATTATAAGATCTTACCATGCATATAAAGGATCATAAACATGAATCACGACATAACTATTTGTAGTTCATAAGACATGAATCATAAGGTAAAAAAGAGAAAAATATATGAAAGCTTAACATAGGAATAAGACATGGAACATTGACAGACACATATGCATATAAAATAATTTCTATATCTTTCAATGAATCAATTAAAAGGCCATCATAGTAGTATAGGTATACTTATGATAACATCATGGTTATATTATCTCACTCCCATAACCATATTAGAAGTCAAGGTTCACTCCCAATACCATCTTAGAGGATAAATTTATTTAATCAATTGATTTCACCCTCTCCTACAACTATTTATATATCAAAAGATATAAATCTATACCTATAACATCAAAAATATATATATTTCTCACCCATGTCATAATTAAGTCATACATATGTCTACCACATGATCATAAAATATCATAATATCGTAACCCATGAAATGAAATGGGCGTAAAAAATAGGCAATCATAACATGACATGTGGAAAAGGGAAATGTTTCATAATCATTTCATCAAACATAAAAAATGTAAATATGTGGGTATCATAAGAATATAACACGTGAAAGAGAAACAGGGTTCATCAACATCATTGAATCCAAATATAAACCATTCAGAGAAATAATATGAGTGGAACCACCAGATAATTTAACAGAAAGATTGAGTAACACAAGAAGATGTCATAATTGATGGAAAATAACATCGTAAAATATTTCAAAAACATTTCTTGATGTATATATCATTTCTTCTTTGAAAAATTCTTTTTAAAAAAGAAAACATATGTGAAAATATTATTCATTAAAAATAGGTAAAAAATTAAAAAAATATTATTTGAAGTCTATAAAACCTTTAATATTCTTTCACATAAAAATAAGCTTAAAATAAAATTCTAAATTCAATTTTTAATATATTTTTTAATACAAGGATTATAATTAAAATATATTTTTGGCTGAAGAGATAAATAAGGCCATATTTTCTTAAAATATTTTTCCCAATTATCATAAGTACCAATTAAGATTAAAATGGTATTAATACAAGAATATATCTTCAATGAAATTATTTTATAGAAATTAATGAGTGTTATTGAAAATTTTATCATAATATTTCTTCAATGGAATCATAATCACAAACAATGCTAATATATGATGATATTATTACGAAAAACTCTTACCACAATAGTAATATTGTATGAAACTCCTCATGTAAGAAAACTACTTTACATTAAGCACAAAATATCATTAATAAAAATATATTCGTTAGGTAATAAGTCAAATGGATGTGTACCCACCACTTAAAATAATATTGATGCATAACAAGTAATTTGTCTCAAAAAAGTAAATTTAGAAAAAATTACTTTACCAATTAAATATATACTATTTCATAAACCCCATGAAATGTATATCATAATAATGATATGTCCCTTCCAAATATATTTAATGAATATATTTATAGAATACATTCATGGGTAGTTTACACACAACACAAAATAAATGTGTGGTGAAAAATGCACAAATCTCATTGAAATAAAAGTGAGACGAGAAAACCCATATCATATGTCTTGAATCTCTTCATAATCATTAATAAATATTTTAATGTAAATATTTATTTTTAGTAAATATATAAAAAACCATATTCGTAAGTCTAATTATCTATATGACTTAATTATAACATTATATTACCCTTTTAATAACAACTCTCTATAAATGTTACATTTCTGGTAATATCCACTTAAATCATTTTATATGTTTTCATTTATTTTTCTTGATACTCATATATGGATCATGGTTTAATTATTTAGAAAATATAAAACAGGATATAAATACAATTTATATTCATTATGATAATACTTATAATAATATATAAATTTATAAATAGGAAATGAAATACACAGTTCATGGAAATGGTATGACATATGTACGCATGAACATTATTTCCATTTTATTTTTGTTCTGAAGCAATGTGTGGAAATGAAATATATATATATATAAAATAATTATAGTATAATAAATATTTTTTAATTTTCATATAATATTACTAAAACATTCCTTAATACATTCCATGTAAATTTTGAATGAATCACATCGCTTTGAGGAGGAACTAATCCACACATCAACAAATGAAGTTATAATATTTAATCAAAATAGAAAGAATGAAGGTATGTGTTATATAATAATTAAATAAGCATAAATAAATTGTAAATATCATATTTATAAAAATAAAAAACAATATTAAATTTTTATTTAAATCCTTGAATGTTGTTAATGGATGTACACATGACATTGGATCGTGAGGCAGTAGTCCGTCGTACAAATTAATGATGATTGTGTATCGTATTTTTTGAAAGTGTGTGTGAGTGTAGGTATGAATCATATCATAAGAACATCTTAGTATATTTAGGATAATATGGTCGTTATATAATAATGTAATAATAATATTTTAGGGGGTGGATAATGAAATAAAACAAAGGATTTTGTCAAAGGATGTTAGCTTTTATTTGAGAAACTCCTCTTGGTTTGAATGAAAGGGAATAATTGGTAAGATATCAACAAAATTGTATGATTCTAGGATAAATAGAGGGACGTTTTTATGTTTTTTGGGTAAATTTTGGATGATCCAAATGGGTTGAGATTTGTGACGAATTGAGGGGATAAGTTCCCTTTTATAATAGAGAATGAGTGGCATTCTTGTAAATATAAAATGGTAAACACTATTTAGTGGTCCACCATATATATATATCCCCCAAATAATCATCCATATAATATTCTATACATAAATTGGTTGAAATATATTCTGAAAATGACTTTTGGATAGGTATCTATGTGATCTTTCCAATAAATTGATGTTAAACCATTATATAATTTTGTTTCTACCTTAGTCATTGTAATTAATTTCAATTACATTAAATAATATTTTTGGTCAATACAATTTTAAATTATAAGAAATTATTAATTAGTTTTATTCCAATTAGGGAATCCATGTTTCTAAATTCAAGATAGATACATGTTAAAATATATTTGAAAGCTAATCCTATAGACGTCTCGTGAAAATGGGGTTTAAATTGAATTTTTTAAAGAATTAAATGTTTTTATATCCTATTTCAATGTACAATTTTATCAAATAACCAAAAATTTATTAATAAATTTATATTTTTCCTTATTAGACATTAAAACTAAATTATAATATTATTAACGATATAAATAAATTAGATGAAAAACACTTTTGAATTAAATTTCAGTATTTTTCACTATTCATCCAAAAATGATGGTTTTTGAGAAATCCCAAAATATTAAACCTAAGATATTTTTGACATTATTATTTCAAAAATAAAGTTTATTTATATAATATAATCTATAAAAATGGTGAAAATTTAATTTATTATTTTACACAGAAGGACATAAAAATAATTTCATTTGGGAAAGTAGTATTTTCAAACATATATGAATTTTCCAAAAATTGTTTGTTTCCTTATGAATATGATTTTATATCAAACAATTATATATAATATTGAAATATTATTAACAATTATTCATATTACTATTTTTAACAATTATGAAATCATTATCTCTTTTAATTAATTACACTAATAAAATGATGTTACAAAGAAACTCAGTGTTGTCTTTAAATAAAGATAAGATAATATTTTATTTTGAATAGGATTATATTAGTGAAGAACATAATTAAAACATAACTTGGTGCTGCATGAAACACAATAAAATAAATAAAATTAATTTATTCAAAAAAGGTTTATATAAACTCTGGGTGTTACATTCTACCCCTAGAAATGAATTTCACACTCAAAAATCAATATTATTGTACAAAAAAAAAAGAGGATTCCAATTTAACATATCCTAAATTTCCAACATAACATAAAATTATATTATATTTGATTTCTCCACCAAAATTTTGACATTATGATTTGTCTTATTTCGTAGAAAATTCTCTCTATGATCTATAATTTCAACTAGTTGTTCCTTATAAGAATGCTCAAACTCCAACAATATAACCTCTGAGTTCAGTTCATGGGATGGGCCAGGAATGTACTTCCCCATTATAGATATATAGAAAAAATATTTTACATGAAATACATTTGGAAGAAGTTTTGAGTGATATTCTACAATCCGAATACGTTCAAGAATTTTAAAGGACCTAAAATACCTAGGCATATCTTTTCATTTCATCCCGAATTTCATAAGATTATTATGAAGAGATATTATTAGAAGCACCTTCTCAACAAATTCTAATTCTATATCATGATGGAAGTTATTAGAATAACTATTCTATCAACTTTTATCTACCTTGATTAGTTGTTGAATTGTTCTAACCAACTCGTCCATTTCTTCAGCGATCTCAAGTCATAATAGATTTCATTCCAAACATCATCCTAGCACATTACAGCTTCAAATTGTTTTCCCACATAGGGATTCATATTAAGTAATATGAAATATTTAGTTAATGATATTGTTTTAAGAAAACAAAACTAGATGATGGTGTTGATCCCAATCACCATTTAAATCCAACGAACAAGTTCTCACTATGTCATATGGTGTTTAAATTATTATTTCTGACTAGACATCTATCTAAGAATGATAAGTACTATTAAAACTAAATTATATATCCACTTCTCACTGAATACATCACCAAAATACTTATGTAAACCTCAGATCTCAATCTCATACCATAGAATGTGTTATTCCATATACCCATACCAATTCCTTAATGTATATCCTAGAAAGCTTATCTATATAGAAGTATTCTATCTTAGAAATTATGTGCATAGATTTTTTTGGGATCGACTAACACTCATATAGAATTAAACCATTCAGAGGTTTTGGGGAGTCTAAGGACAAAATATATAGTGATTATCTCCCACTTCCATTATGATATGAGTAATAGATGCAATATCCCCTAGACATTTTCCTTTCAGCAATAACTTTCTGGCATACCTATCATGGAGATACAAACTCTATGATACCCATATTCATCCCATACCAATATATGTATTCATTTAAGCCTCTATACATCTTCATACATATAGGATAAATAGAGAATTAGGAACTATGATAATCCCCTAATATATTAATTATTCAAATATGGTATTGATAGAACACATACATGTATCCTAAACAATAGCATTATATAGTGATTGATATTAAACTTAGGAACATTTATAGCCTTATTTTAAAGATCTATATCTTTTTTCTACACCTATTTAATCATTACTTGGATATAGAATTGAATATTTAATTATGAAGTATAATATTTTCCAACTTCATTGGGGATTTTCATATACATTAATTTAAAAGCAAGAAATATTGGATATTTTGTGATCATCATCTAGGATAAGCTAGGTTTTAAAGAATTTTCCACCTTGTTTTCTTTTTTAGGGCTGTAATGTATTTAGAAGTCAAAATATTAAATTAGCTCTAAAAATATTGTTTAGTTCATATTCAACCCCTTAAATTTTAAAATTAATTCAAACAATTATGATTGGTATATATATATATAACTTTTCTCCATAAATATAATTTCTATATAAATTTCATGAAAAAATTACTATTTCTAACCCAAAATATAATGTTGGGTAACTGTAATCATGAATATTCAACTATCCTGAGGCATAAGCATTAACCATGATATTCAACATAATAATACATGCCAATCTCATAATGGATGTATCACTATATATTACAAACCCTTCTCCATTATTGGGTAATGTATGCACAAGTGTGTTGAGTAACCATTGCTTTATTTCCTCGAAACTTTCCTCACATTAATCTATATAGAGTAATAAGGAACCATTACCAGTTTACATGGTTATATAATTACATATTCATGAGAAATTCCCCAAAATACAATTATTATATCTAGCCATAACATGAGAACTACAATTCTCAGTCATAGTGTTTGGTTTAGTCCAACATTCAACAGCTTCTATCATTTAGGGATCTACTTCTATTCCATATCATGAGATTATATAACCCCAAAATGAAACATTTTATATCCAAAATTCACAATATAAATATTTTTTATTTTTTTGTCCTTCCATTTGGTCTTTGTTATATTCTCATGTAGTCTTCACTCTCTTCCTTTCACTTTGAATTGATAATAATATCAGCAATAAATACTACCACAAACTGATTGAGGTAATATATAATGACTATATTTATAAAATTCATAAAGAAAGCCTATTAATAAGTTTGATTAAAATAAATAACTAAATATTAATTTTCCTATACCTTTTATAGAATGACATATTGGGTATTTCTTCTTTCCTAACCCTAAATTTATGATATCGATAATGAAGATCAATCTTAGAAATTTATTTAACTTAGTGTAGTTGATCAAATATTTCCTCAATATGGGGTGTAAGACAATTTTTCATGATCATGATCATATTCAACTCCCGATAATCAATGCATAATTACACAGATCCATCATTATTTTTCATAAATAAAATAGGTTTAACCCAAGGTGACACACTTGTCTACACAAATCCCTTACCAAGGGATTCTGGGAGTTTCTTATCTTATTTTTTCAACACAATAATGAAAATTTTATATAAATTATTTTCAATTAGTTTGGAAAATGGTATGATTTTTATCAGAAACTCAACATCATTTTTTTAGTGGAAGGCTAGGAAACTGTTCCTAATGGACATCCAAAAATTCACAAAAAATTGTCTTATCATCAATGTCAATTTTCTCCCTAACCATTTGAGATAAAAATTATTTCTAAATAGGAATTAGAAACCATATAATTTATTTAATCTCTACTGGAAGTTTATACTTATCATCACATTGATATGTGATCATATTATTGATTAAAATATCATACACATCCTCCCTTCCTTGACAATTAATGTCATATTTATGATGATAAATCCAATCTATTCCTAATATGTCATCAAATTCAGGAAAATAAAGAATTACAAGATTTGTAAGAATCATATTCCCACAAAAATCAACCAGATGGGAATCATAGACTTGATATGCCATCATTGTACCATTATGGGGTTGTATTTCAAGGTCAATATCTAATTATTTTTGTATAATCTTAATACCCTTAGACATTTTTCTAGATATAAAATATATGGTAGATTCAGAATCAAATTAGACATTATCATTTATAGAGTGGATGGTATGTGTACCTTTCTGCATGTCATCAAAACACCCCTCATTAAAAATTGTGATTTCTTAATATTTCCCCTTGTCCCTTTGCTTAAGTGTTTGATGATGTCAGTCACCATATTTCACCTTTTATTTTGGGTATTGGTTAGAATAATGATTATTCTATTCAAATGTGTACCACTGAAGTGGGATAGGTTCATTCTATGCATACTTCTATCCATTCACATCAATAACTAACCACTTCCCATCACTTCAATAAAAAATACATGAAAACCATACCTTATGTGATTAAAACATTTATTAGCCCACATAAGTCAATTTCCTCCATGTTTCTTTCCAATCATATATCATAAATGATAGTTTAACATTTTTTCTCCATGGATTTTAAATTTTTCTTTGATCTCCATATTCGTTTTCTTATCAACCCCATGATATTAATATGTAACTGCAAACCTACATTTCAACCATAATTTTAAAAAACAAAATCACTTCATATCTACTAAATCCTCTTATGGTCAATGCCCTTATGAGACATTTATTTATGAAACTAAAGAACCTATCGTCCTAACGTTCAGGATTGATGATATTTCCAGATGTTTACCTCCAATGTCTTGTGAAATTATCCTCAAAGGTACCATCCTCTTCATAACCCCTTTTATTTAAATAAATGAAATCTTCCTCAATCTTTGTACGAATAATTTTTGGAAATTACTTATTGAAAATATGTTATTAATTTCATCCCAATCATCTTTCTCCCTCATACACCTGATTAGAGTCCAACAATATTCTACATCACATTCGAAAAAATAAACAACAAGAATGAATTCCTTATATTTTGAACACAAGAGAATAGATAATACTTTTTAGTGGTACTAATCCATTATTGAGAAATGATTGAATCAGAAGGCCCACTGAAATATCATGGAATTTACCTCCTGAATGAATTCATAGAATGTTGTTCAATCACATTCTAATATGGAAGTCTATAATGAATCTTCTCCTAAGATATTTGGGTGATCATAGAAATGATATTTTTCACTCAAAATATAATTCAATTCAATTTATCAAGAGGATATTCATTAAATTTTATAACATAATCACATGTAATATGGTTCTTTTGGGTTCTATCCATTGATTAAAAAAACAATATAGAGTGAAAAACGGTTATCATAGTGAGGAACCAGATGGTCCTAAAGAGCCCCTTATAGGATTTCTACGTTATGTCCCCTCATTTAATCAATGTTACATTAGTTTTGACCAAGGATATTCATATCCAAATTCCATTTAAATATTTAATTATGGTCCATGAAAGGATTATGAATTTATAAATCAAATACCTTAGGAGTGTCAAAACCGGTGTTTAGCACATCCCATTTTCATACACTAGTTCTCAAATGATTCTAGATCAATACATTGTTTTCATGGTTATTACCCATTTTTACATTTTTTCAATATACCAAAATGTGAAAATATTCCAGGAAACATAATAAATAATACCAAAAACAAGTATATAAGTGAGCTATATAATTTCCCACCACGTTCTTCTTGACCATAACCCTTCTTAGAAAGATGATAAATAATACATATCATTATAACCTAGGGAAAGGAAACATATTAAGTGGTGAACTTAAATGTTCAGTAATGGTAAAAAAGGGTGATATGTAGGAGTAATCTAGAGAAAATATGAAAGATAATGTGATTATAATTTTTTTGATCATACCGTACATATCCAATATCCTATAATTGAATTGTGGAATAATTATTGGGACATCATAGGACATCAATCATAAAGTAATAAGGAGAATAATCCATGGAAGCATATCATATGAATAAGACATAAAATAATTGTAGACACATAAGAATATAAAATAATTTCAATAGTAACCAAGTTATCACTTCCATGGGAATCATATTAATATGTTTTCACTTCCCATACCATAATAGTTGTCATGGATTACCCCCATTACTATTATAATAGTCATGTATCACTCCCAAGTCATCCATAGCAGAAACATTTCATACTGAACCGTGTTAAATCCCAATTATAGAAATATCTCTCTCATGATAGAAAAATACTTACCCAAATCATTAGGGGTTGATATAAGTCATTCCCATCTCAAAAGGAAATCATAAATATGTGTTCCTTACGATCATAAACATTCAGAATATCATAAATAATGAAATGAAATGGTTATAATAATAATTTAATTATATTATAACCAATGTAAGAGAAAATATTTTCATAATTATTTCCTTAAATCATAACCTATAAAAATATTCCGGTTTTATAAGAATATAAATAGTGAAATATAAATAAGATTTATAAACATCATTCTATAAAAACATACACCATTCATAGAAGTAATATGAATGAAACTTTCAGATAATTCCCTAGAAATGAAAGAGTAACACAAACCGATGACATCTTTGATGAAAATAAATTGTAATGATATATTAGAAATATTTTTTGAGGAAAATATCATTTAATATTGGGAAAACGTTTTTTAAAACATAAAATATTTTGGAAAATCATTATCTTTTAGAAAATATTTCAAAATATATAACGAAATATTTGAAATAGAAAAAATAAATAATAATTTTTCCTTCAAAATAAACTATAAATATCATTTTGAAAACATTTTTTGGAATAATTTTTAAATTATGGGTTTCAAATAAAACATATTTCTGAACAAGTATATATATACAACCATATTTTCTTAAAAATATATTCTCAAATATCATAATTCCAAAATGGAGGGAAAATTGTATCAATACATTAAAATGTAATGAATAATGTTATGATATGTAAAATATAAGGTGTTCTTGATATATATATCATAATTTCCAATCTATGTAATTATAATCATAAAAAATCTTGATAAATTGTGAGATTATTGAAAAAAATAGATACCACTGTGGTATAACAAATTAAAACACCCCATGTAATAAAATTACATTAAATGAAGATTAAGAAATCATTAACTGAATTATATTCATGATATAACATGTCAATGGGTAGTGTATAAACCTTATAGAATAATATATGTGTATAACATGACAGGTGTCCCAAAGAAGGCAAATTGAGACAAAATTACTTTACCAATTTGGAATCTTTTAGACCATATACCCCATAGAAGAGATATCATAAAAAAGATTTGTAAATATCCAATAAATTATGTGTATTATTAATATAATACATTTTTGGCTAGTATTTACACCTGAAAAAATAAATTATTGATGAATAAGGCATAAATATGATAACAATAAATGTGAGATGGGAGTACCCATACATTATGTATTGACTCCCTTCATGCTCATTAAAAATCCCATATAATAAATATAAGTTTTTTGTACAAATATAAAAAAATTTATTATTACATCTAATACAATTTTTTATGACATAATGACATTATATTAATTTTTTATCAACAAAACCATGTTATTGTTATGTTTTGGGTAATATTCTTGTTTTTTCTATATGTTTCGACATATTATTATTCATACTTTTACTTTGTACATGACTTAATTATTTACAAAATATAAAACATGAAATAAATATCATATATATTATATATATAAATACATATATAATTATATTAAAGGTATATATAGAAAATGAAATACCCCATTCTTGGAGAAAGAAGGTCGTATGTACATATGAACATTGTTTCAATTTTATGGTCATTTTGATAGAATGTAAGTAAATTAAATAAATATATATAAATTTATATAATATAATTGTTGAAGAATTTTTATCCCATATATATCATATAATTTAACCAAACCCATCCTTAATGAATTTTATGTAATGTTTGAATGAATCATCTCACATTGAAGAGGTGGTAGTCAACATGTACACATGAAAAGTAATCACATTTTTAGAAAATGAAATGAATGAAAATATGTGTTAAATAATAATTAAATAAGAATAAATAAATAATAAATATCATATTTAATAATATATAAAGTAAATTATATCATTATTTCTATCCTTGAAAGGTTTTAATGGAACAATGTTTGACCTCAGTTCATAAGGAGGTTGTCCATCGTACTCATGAATGATGCTTGGGTATTCCATTTAATTGATGTGCGTGTGAGTTTTGGTAGAAAAATATACATAAAAACATTTTATTATATTGATTATTTTGAGGATATTATATAATTATGGAAATATAAGAGTTTAGTTGGTGTAAAATGAAAATTAATAAATAGTTAATATGGAAGGAAGTTACCTCTTTTTTGGTTAACTCATTGTGGTTTGCACAAAATGGATTCATTGGTTTCATTTTTTTCCAAAACATAGGCTTCTAAGAAGAAGTGAGTGAATTTTTGAAAATAAAATTTTATTTTTCTTTAATGAAAATGGATTGAGACGTGGGGGTATGTGAGAGGGTGAGATCTAGTGTATAGTGGAAGTAGAGACCCGAAGCTTGACGTACATGTACAATACATTAATTTTGCGGAATACTTAATACATAAGAAAAACATACACATAAGGACCATAATAGTTTAGTGTCTTTGGAAACTCGGAATAAAATCTTCTAATCGTGCTGAAAAATCTTCAACATCTCCCAATAATGATCTTCCCTTTTTTTCTTATCTAAAACCTTTCTTTATATCCTGGGGAAAATAAAACCTAAAAGGGGTGAGCTCAAATGCCCAGTAAGGGTAAACATAGAGAACATAAAACAATCCATAAACATTTGAATGCAAAAACATGAAAATAAAAGCTAAACATCAAAATCTTGAGCAAAGACATAAATCATGGAAGTACATAAAGCATAGACCATAAAAAAACATTAATCATGATAAAATAGCTTGGAATTAAAACTTTTAATTGTGGAAACCATTAAGGACATGTCATGATTTCCATAGTAGCCAAGGAATTGCTACCAAGACCATCTTAGTGGACAAAGTCCCATTCTGAATTGAGTTCACTCCTCATTTCAGTCTTGTAACACTGAACCAGATTAACTTACCATTCCAGCCATGTCTATATAATGAGATATAAATCTTTACCCAATGCATTGGAGTGAGATATAGGTCCCACCCATCTCATAATGAAATCATTCTTACTTGTGCCACAAAATAAACATACATCATTCATAATAACCCAACGAATAAAATGGGTTTCATAAACATCATCCCATCATACCATAATCCATATTAAAAAATGCATATAAATTCATAATAAGAAATGTGAAACCATGTAAATAAAAGAGACATTATACTTAAAACATACAAATATGAAATAATTTCATTTTAGATGGAAAATGGTTTTGATAAAACACTTGAAATGAATTCTTGAGGAAAATATCATTTCTTCTTTAAAATCATTTTCTTTTCAAAAAAATTCATTCAAATTTAAAAGATAAGGGGTTTGTTGAAAATAATCATGCAATCTTGTAGATGAATATTTTTGAAAATGGGGAGGTATGAAACCGTAAAAATCTGTTCACGCCGTATAAGTTAAAAATAACATTCTCCTCGTACTTTTGTCAGAAAAGTCAAAAAGTACCTTATATGGTAACCAAAGGAAAGATTCCATTCATACAATGTAGTAAAAAGAGAATAAAGGGTAAAAATGACTTTAAATATTCATGTAAGAATGTTAAAACTTTTTTGAAAACATTTTTAGAAAACATGGTCAAGGATGATAAACGTAACCCCAGTAAATACTTATGTATAAGCAATCTCGGATAAAAATGAGATTGAAAAATTATCCCTTACCTTAGGTCCGTTTTGCTTCGTAAGTGTCCGAACCTTCTGTATAATGATTTAAATAATTTCATTGACTTATTACAGAATCATATTCACTGTTATTATATCATATATGGTTCACTTATGACTTTATATTACTCGTTCTTTGGTAAATTCATATTGAAGTAACGTTTTGGGTAAAATTGTCCCATTTGTCATTCGTGTTTTAACTTGTAATTATTCATATGATTACTTAGATCATGATTACTTAAATTAAGAATGTAAAACATGATTTATATATAATAAATATTCATAATAAACATATATATATATAATGGATCGATAAATGGAAAGAAATACACCGTTCATGGAGACGGTAGGTCGTACATACGTATGAACGTTGTTTTCGTTTCCTTATGGAATTGAATGAATTAAGTAGATGAAATACATATATATACATATATATAAATCCAGTATCATTATTATGTAATATATTTCATTATAACTTAATATATATACTTTATAATCATTCATGAATGGTTAATCATTGAGAATGAATCTCATCGCGTCGTGGAGACGGTAGTCCGTACGTACGCACGAGCGATGATATCATTAACTTGATCGTGGAATTGTATTGAAGTGTATGTATAATATTTCAGAATCAATATCACTTCACAATAATCATATATATTCATTCTTTACACCATTATACACATCCATGTAAGGTGGTGGTGGAAAATAGATTACACCACGGCGTGGAGACGGTATACCGTACGTACGCCCGCGCAGTGATTTCATTTTCCATAGGGTGGATAGATGGTGAAATAGGGTCGTTTAATACTTATAATAACATATCATTATATGAGTGATACTGATGTTATTACTTCATAACGAAACAACTAATGAAGAAGAAGTGGATGAAAAAATAATGTTGAAAGAATTGGTAATGGACATTACCTCTTCTTTGAAGCGCCTCTTTGAGACCTACTCTTAGGGCACTAAAATTGGTCTTTGAAGAAGACAAGGACCTCTAGTATGTCTCTAGGGAAGTTTAGAGGAGACATTGGTAGGGTTTGGTTGCGCTTGAAGGCTAAAAGTGGTGTGAGGAAGAGAGGGAGGGGGTTTCCTTTTATAAGGGAGGAGAGGGGCACCTTTGGAATAACTACAACTATTATTTTATTATAATGTCAAGTTCAGTTTTAAATAGCTCAAAATTGATTTATTTCTAATATAAGGTGGTGATGGGTCGAAATACTCTCATAAAATAGAATTTATACATGTTTAGGTCATTATATTAACCTTATCCTTTAGTTTTAACTCTTAGTTAATTAGATTGACATTTACCATGTCACTTTGTATTTTTATATTATATAGTTAATAAACATACCATATACATCCAAGAGACCCACAAGTTGTGTTTTATTGATATATATAACCTTATCTATGTCATTTTGACGAACCATAGATTTTTAGGAATAAATTAACAATTAATAATATAATATTTGTTTTAAAAACTATTTTATGTCAATTTTGACACTATTTAGTAATTGATTTTTCTGAAAATCATAACAGAATGATTAGTTCGAAAAGATTTATTTAAACCAATAATAACATGTCATATTAACCTAAAAAATTAGTGGAATTCATAAAAAGTCTCAAATTATATTTATTTGGGTATTTATAATATCAATTATTCTAATTTTTCACTATTATGGTAATTACTGCATCATCATTGTGTCATAAATAAATTACATTATTTAATGTCTAAAAATTACAAATAAAATATCATTATATAGGAAATCTTATTATATTTCTAATGAATATTTACAATAGAATTTATCTTATGTATAACCCTATATTAAAAAATTTTTAGTAAATAAACATTGATTTTAACTCTTTTATCTCTTCTTTGAATTAAATAATAATAAATTTCCTAATCTAATCCAAGTGGGTATAAATGGTCATATTTTATTTCTAAGGTAGTTTTTTATCGAATTACACTTATCCAATATAATTATGACATGTGTTATGGTAATAATTATATCATTTTTACCCTTAATTACCCTATTTACTTTTAACCGTGATAAAAAAAGGTAAAAAGTTACTATTCACCAAAAATTATTTTAACCTCATTGAATCACATTTTACTAACTGACATCAACCGTGTCTCTCGGATTTTTGAAATTCCACTCACAGAAGCGGTATAATTAAGTTTTTTGAAAAATTCCTTTTTTTAACTACCACTTAGTGGTTTCACTATTCATCAAAAAATGAAAGTTTCCAGAAAAATACCAAAAATTAGGCCTAAGCTATATTTGATATTATGAACTCAAAAATGATGTCTATTTTACCAAATTCAAAAAATATTAATTTAAAAATTAATTCCCGTTGTCAAAACAAATAGCGTGTTCTTAAGAGATAATAACTATCAAAAGATTGACACTTTTTTATGTCCGGTTTAAATGTGAAATTACATCCAATTACTAACATTGTATTAAATTGTAAAAATATATTCTAAATATATTTTAAAACCACTAATATTAATAATTTATCACTATTAATTATTTCAATTAAAAAGGTTGTTTTTAATTAAAATTTAGTAATTTTCACTATTCATTAGAATATGAAAGTTATCTGAAAAGTACAAAAATTTCACCCTAAGATAATTTCGATATTTCGAATCCAGAAATGAAGTCCATTTTGAAAAATAAAATTTAAAAAATTTAAAAAAGTGGTTATTACTATTCATAGCAGCTAGTTTAAATAATATTTTAATAGCATATCAATGTTTAGTGAAACTCGGTATTGCGTATTACACACCCTATCGAGGAAGGTCGTGATTGCGTGTAATGAAAGGCAAGTCAAGGATGCGTGTTGTGCAAGATTCTTTTGGTGTAGCATACAACACAAGACATTAATGATATTAAAAAGAAAATTTTTCATAAAATCTCAGGGTGTTATATTCTACCCCTCGTAAAATAAATTTCGCCGTCGAAATTTGTCGGGGTTATAAATCGTTTAATTCTTGAAAGTTTCTTTAATAGAAACCCACATTGTAAAAAAAGAATACCAAAACCAATCTTTAAAAACAAAAGTATGAAATGTAACGGTTACCCAAATAAACTAATCATTGGGTTTCCACATAGGTGAAAATATGGATATGGAAGAGAAATCTAACCATCATGTTCTGATGGAGAGGGGTAGAGAACATGGATATAGAAAATCCAACAATCACAAAGCCATAAATTTGTGATGATCTAAGGTACCATCTGATTCATCAGATATAAGAGCACTAGGACAACATTTTTGGTTTTCAAGATCATTTCCCTAAAGTTGATGAAATTGGAATTAGAAGAAATACTTTCTTGATTTGGGTATAATCTCACCGTTGGTCGTTCATTGGATAATTTCCACTTCATCTCTTAAAGAAATGAAGTTGAATTTTTCATTCGTGATGTGTTTGTAGATCATGTGAAAGAATGATGGGTCATTCCATATGTCTCAAACAAAATGTTAGAAAAGTTATAAAAAAATACATAAGTCCGTCTATAGTTAGATTAATCATATATGGTTCCTAAAATGGACTTATACTTCATATATCATAATGCTTAATATAATAAAACTAGTTTCTACTAAACAAGGACTTCCTGTAGGCCAGTGGTAGGTGATAAAGGTCAGTCGCATTTCAGTTGTGGGTTCGATTCCCACAGCCTTGTCCGACGCGTTGGGCTATCGCCCGTCCTCCAGTTTTTCCTTTTTCTAAAACTACATTACTATAACATCCCATAAATAATATCAAAAAAAGTTATATCCTTAAACAATACTAACTTATGTCCAACACAATCCATTGCAATCTTTAGGCTTATCTAAAATACTTCGGTCCAAGCTCATAGTATAAAGAAAAAGATTACTTGAAATGTCATGTGAATACCATCATTTATCCCCCATATATCTTGTTGGTCACATTCCAATCACGTGAATACCTTAATCATGTATTCTCTTGAAAAATGAATACCCATTAAACCTTAGTGAAAACATGAATGCTGTCAAAAGTTAACTCTTTCCACATACCAAAATCCAAAAATTCTATATACTCAAACCATGATATAACCTTCTCCTTATATCAGTCATGAGCTCATGAATACTATCAAACATTTAATTATTTCTGTATCCCTTCATTACGTGCATATAATCTATTTTCCAAAAATATCTGAATAACCTTTCATGGTTACTAATAAAATTAATCATACACTTTTAGAACATAGGAAAGACGACAGTGTAACAATCCTTAGATGTATCTTTATTCCATAGTACCATGTGATTACTTATACAACATTACACTTGATAAACATGTAATCATTCCACTACCTTTTTAAACCATTGACCGAGATTCAGCAATTCTTTCATCTCACATATCATTTGTAGTCTCTTCATCATCATCATCATAAATACTACCCATATGGTCGTACTGATTCTCTTCATGAGACTTTCCCTTAGGGCATTGGTTTTCATAATGCCCGTACATTCCACATTTAAAACATTTAACCATTGTTGATGTCGTAGCAATACCATTATCCTCATCCATGGTGTTAACTGAACCTTTTCCTTTGCACTTACTGGCTTTGTTTCCTTCTTTTCCACACCTAAAGAATCTTCTAGTTCCCTTGAAACAATCTCCACGATGCCTCTTCCCACATGATTTACATGAGGGAAATTGATCTTTCTTTCCTCTATGATCATCATGAAACTCCATCTTTCTCTTATTATCTGAGTCGGGAAACTTACCAAAGATGGGATTATTTATCATATTATGAGATTGCTGATTAGGCATAATAACGATGTTTGGACTTCCAAATCCCATTTCATTTGGTTTCTCATGAAGAATATCATTCCCTTGTCCGTCATATCCTCCATTACCATGAATCTTCTTGCTTCCAGCCATTCTCTAAAACCCAAAAAGAATAGTGTGAGAGGCAAAATTCATGCTAGAAAAAACAACATAGTAAAGGGAGAGTACCCTCAATATCTAACATCTTAGGTAAAATTCTAAGATCGTTACCATAGTTTTAGGACTATATCCTATACGTATACTTATCCTTAGGGACATCCCTAGACATACCTTATAAATATCTCTAGGGATCTCACTAAAGTTCTCGCATCCTAGTTTCCAAAGGTTGACTAAACCTTCCCTCTGATACCAACTGTAGAGAGATGAAGCTTGACGTACATGTACAATACATTACTTCTATGGAATACCTAATACATAAGAAAAACAGACACATAAGGACTGTAATAGTTTAGTGTCTTTGGAAACTCAGAATAAAATATTCTAATCGTGGTGAAAGATCTTCAACATCTTCCAATAAAGATCTTCCCTTTTTTTCTTACCTAAAACCTTTCTTTGTATCCTGGGGAAAATAAACATAAAAGGTGTGAGCTCAAATGCCCAGTAAGGGTAAACATAGAGAACATAAAACAATCCATAAACATTTGAATGCAAAAACATGAACATAAAATCTAAACATAAAAATCTTGAGCAAAGACATAAATCATGGAAGTACATAAATCATAGATCATAATAGAACATTAATCATGATAAAATAGATTGGAAGTAAAACTTGTAATTATGGAAATCATTAAGCACATTTCATGATTTCCATAGTAGCTGAGGCATTGCTGCCAAGACTATCTTAGTGGACAAAGTCCCATTCTGAATCAAGTTCACTCCTCGTTTCAGTCTTGTAACACTGAACCGGATTAACTTACCATTCCATACATGTCTATCTCATGAGATATAAATCTTTACCCAATGCATTGGAGGTATATATAGCTCCCACCCATCTCATAATGAAATCATTCTTACCTGTGCCACAAAATAAACATACATCATTCATAATAACCCAACGAATAAAATGGGTTTCATAAACATCATCCCATTATATCATAATCCATATAAAAGAAATGGATATAATTTCATAATAAGAAAAGTGAAACCATGTAAATAAAAGATGCATTATACTTAAAACATACACAGATGAAATAATTTCATTTTAGAGGGAAAATGGTTTTGATAAAACACTTGAAATGAATTCTTGAGGAAAATATACTTTCTTCTTTAAAATCATTTTCTTTTCACAAATTTCCAAGAAATTTTAAAAGATAAGGGTTTTGTTGAAAATAATCATGCAATATTGTAGAGGAATCTTCTTCAAAATGAGGCATTATAAAACCGTAAAAATCCGTTCAAGCCGTATAAGTTAAAAATAACACCTCGTACTTTTGTCGGAAAAGTCAAAAAGTACCTTATATGGTAACCAAAAGAAAGATTCCATTCATACATTGTGGTAAAAAGTCAATAATGGGTAAAAATGACTTTAAATATTCATGGAATAATGTTAAACCTTTTATGAAAACATTTTTAGAAAACATGGTCATGGATGATAAACGTAACCCCAGTAAATACTTACGTTTAAGCAATCTCGGATAAAAATGAGATTGAAAATTTATCCCTTACCTTAGGTCCGTTTTGCTTCGTAAGTGTCCGAACCTCATGTATAATGATTTAAATAATGTCATTGACATATTACAGAATCATATTCATTGTTATTATAACATATATGGTTTACTTATGACTTTATATTACCCGTTCTTTTTTAAATTCATGTTAAAGTAGTGTTTGGGGTAAAATCGTCCCATTTGTCGTTCGTTTTTTAACTTGTAATTATTCATATGATAACTTAGATCATGATTACTTAAATTCAGAATGTAAAACATGATTTATATATAATAAATATTCATAATATACATATATATAATGGATCTATAAATGGAAAGAAATACACCGTTCATGGAGACAGTAGGCCGTATGTATGCATGAACGTTGTTTTCGTTTCCTTATTGAATTGAATGAAATAATTAGATGACATACATATTTATATACATAAATACAGTATCATTATTATGTCATATATTTCATGATTACTTAATATATATACTTTATAATCATTCATGAATGGTTAATCAATGAGAATGAATCTCATCGCGTCGGGGAGACGGTAGTCCATACGTACACACGAGCGATGATATCATTAACATGATCGTGGAATTGTATTTAAGTGTATGTATAATATTTCAGAATCAATATCACTTCACAATAATCATATATATTCATTATTTACACCATTATACCCATCCATGTAAGGTGGTGGTGGAAAATAGATTACACCACGGCGTGGATCCGATATTCCGTACGTACGCACGCGCGGTGATTTCATTTTCCATAGGTTGGATAGATGGTGAAATAGGGTTGTTTCATACTTATAATAACATATAAGTATATTAGTGATACTGATGTTATTATTTCATAATGAAACAACTAATTAAGAAGTAGTGGAAGAAGAAATAATGTTGAAATAATTTGTAACGGACATTACCTCTTCTTTGAAGAGCTTCTTTGAGACCTCCTCTTAGGGCAATAAAATTGGTCTTTGAAGAAGCCAAGAACCTCTAGGATGTATCTAGGGAAGTGGAGAGTAGAAATTGGCAGGGGTTGTCCGAGCTTGATGGCTCAATGTGGTGTGAGGAAGAGAGGGAAGAGGTGCCCTTTTATAAGGGAGGAGAGGGACACCTTTGGAATAACTAAAAATATTATTTTATTATAATGTCATGTTCGGTTTTAAATAGCTCCAAATTGATTTATTTAGAAGCTAAGGTGGGGATGGGTCTAAATACTCTCATCAAAGAGAATTTAGGCAAGTTTAGGTCATTATATTAACCATATCTTTTAGTTTTAACTCTTAGTTAATTAGATTGACATTTACCATGTCACTTTGTATTTTTATATTATATATTTAATAAACATACCATATACATCCAAGAGACCCCCAAGTTGTGTTTTATTAATATATATAACCTTATCTAAGTCATTTGTCCGAACCTTAGATTTTTAGGAATAAAATAACAATTAATAATATAATATTTATTTTAAAAACTATTTTATGTAAATTTTGACACTATTTAGTAATTGATTTTTGTGAATATCATAACAGAATTATTAGTTCGAAAAGAGTTATTTAAATCAATAATAACATGTCATATTAACCTATTAAATTAATGTAATTCATAATAAAATCTCAAATAATATTTATTTGGGTATTTATAATATCAATTATTCTAATTTTTCACTATTATGATAATTACAACATCATCATTGTGTCATAAATAAATTGAAATATATAATGTCTAAAAATTACAAATAAAATATCATTATGTAGGAAATATTATTATATTTCTAATGAATATTTACAATAGAATTTATCTTATGTATAACCCTATATTAAAAATGTTTTAGTAAATAAACTTTGATTTTAACTCTTTTATCTCTTCTTTGAATTAAATAATAATAAATGTCCTAATCTAATCCAAGTGGGCCTAAATGGTCATATGTTATTCCTAAGGTTGTTTTTGATCTAATTACACTTATACAATATAACTATGCCATGTGTTAGGGTAATAATTATATCATTTTTACCCTTTATTACCCTATTTACTTTTAACCGTGGTAAAAAAAAGTAAAAAGTTACTATTCACCAAAAACTATTTTCATCTCATTGAACCAAATTTTACTAACTGACATCAACCGTGTCTCTCGGATTTTTGAAATTCCACTCACTGAAGTGGTAAAATTATGTTTTATGAAAAATTCATTTTTTTAACTACCACTTAGTGGTTTCACTATTCATCAAAAAATGAAAGTTTCCAGAAAAATACCAAAAATTAGGCCTAAGCTATATTTGACATTATGAACTCAAAAATGATGTCTATTTTACCAAATTCAAAACATATTAATTTAAAAATTAATTTCCATTGTCAAAACAAATATTGTGTTCTTAAGAGATAATAACTATCAAAAGATTGACACTTGTTTATGTCCGGTTTAAATGTGAAATTACATCCAATGACCAACATTGTATTAAATTGTAAAAATATATTCTAAATATTCTTTAAAACCACTAAAATTACTAATTTATCACTATTAATTATTTCGATTAAAAAGGTTGTTTTAAATTAAAATTTAGTAATTTTCACTATTCATCAGAATATGAAAGTTATCCGAAAAGTACCAAAATTTTTCCCTAAGCTAATTTCGATATTCCGAATCCAGAAATGAAGTCCATTTTGAAAAATAAAATTTAAAAAATTTCAAAAAGTGGTTTTTACTATTCATAACGGCTAGTTTTAATAATATTTTAATAGCATATCATTGTTTAGTGAAACTCGGTAATGCGTATTACACACGCTATCGAGAAAGGTCTTGATTGCGTGTAATGCAAGGAAAGTCAAGGATGCGTGTTGTGCAAGCTCCTTTTGGTGTATCGTACAACACAAGACATTAATGAAATTAAAAAGAAAATTTTTCATAAAATCCATGGGTGTTACATTCTACCCCCCTTTAAATGAATTTCGCCCTCGAAATTCGTCGGGGTTATAAATCGTTTAATTCTAGAAAGTTTCTTTAATACAAACCCACATTGTAAGAAAAGAATACCAAAACCCTTCTTTAGAAACAAATGTATGAAATGTAACGGTCACCCAAATAAACTAATCATTGGGTTTCCACATAGGTGAAAATATGGATATGGAAGAGAAATCTAACCATCGTGTTCTGATGGAGAGTGGTAGAGAACATGGCTATAGAAAATCCAGAAATCAAAAAGCCATAAATTTGTGATGATCTAAGGTACCATCTAATAATCAGATATAAGAGCACTAGGACAACATTTTTGGTTTTCAAGATCATTTCCCTAAAATTGATGAAATTGGAATTAGAAGAAATACTTTCTTGATTTTGGTATAGTCTCACCGTTGGTCGTTATTTGGATAATTTCCACTTCATATCTTAAATAAATGATATTGAATTTGTCATTCGTGATGTGTTAGCAGATCATGTGATAGAATGATGGGCCATTCCATCTGTCTCAAACAAAAGGTTAGAAAAGTTATCAAAAAATACATAAGTCCATCTATAGTTAGATTAATCATATATGGTTCCTAAAATGGACTTATAATTCATATATCATACTGCTTAACCTAATAATACTAGTTTCTACTAAACAGGGACTTCCTGTAGGCCAGTGGTAGGTGATAAAGGCCAGTCGCACTTCGGTTGTGGGTTCGATTCCCATAGCCTTGTCCGACACGTTGGGTTGTCGCTCGTCCTGTAGTTTGTCCTTTTTCTAAAAGTACATTACTATAACATCCCATAAATAATATCAAAAAAAAGTTATATCCTTAAACAATAATAACTTATGTCCAACATAATCCATTCCAATCTTTAGGCTTATCTAAAATACTTCGATCCAAGCTCATAGTATAAAGAAAATGATTACTTGAAATGTCATGTGAATACCATCATTTATCCCCCATATATCTTGTTGGACACATTCCAATCATGTGAATACCTTAATCATGTATTCTCTTGAAAAATGAATACCCATTAAACCTTAGTGAAAACATGAATGCTGTCAAAAGTTAACTCTTTCCACATACCAAAATCCAAAAATTCTATATATACAAACCATGATATAACCTTCTCCTTATATCAGTCATGAGCTCATGAACACTATCAAACATTTAATTTTCTCCTTATCCCTTCATTATGCGCATATAATATATTTTCCAAAAATATCTGAATAACCTTTCATGGTTACTAATTCCATTAATCATACACTTTCAGAACATAAGAAAGACAACAGTGTAACAATCCTTAGATGTATCATTATTCCATAGTACCATGAGATTAATTATACAACATTACACTTTATAAACATGTAATCATTCCACTACCTTCTTAAACCATTGACCGAGCTTCAACAATTCTTTCATCTCACATATCATTTGTAGTTTCTTCATCATCATCAACATAAACACTACCCATACGGTCGTACTGATTATCTTCATGAGACTTTCCCTTAGGGAATTGGTTTTCATAATGCCCGTACATTCCACATTTAAAACATTTAACCATTGTTGATGTCGTAGCAATACCATTATCCTCATCCATGGTGTTTACTGAACCTTTTCCTTTGCACTTACTGGCTTTGTGCCCTTCTTTTCCACACCCAAAGCATCTTCTAGTTCCCTTGAAACGATCTCCTCGATGCCTCTTCCCACATGATTTACATGAGGGAAATTGATCTTTATTTCCTCTATGATCATCATGAAACTCCATCTTTCTCTTATTATCTGAGTCAGGAAACTTACCAAATCTGAGATTATTGATCATATTATGAGATTGCTGATTAGGCATAATAACGATGTTTGGACTTCCAAATCCCATTTAATTTGGTTTCTCATGAATAATATTATTCCCTTGTCCGTCATATCCTCCATTACCGTGAATCTTTGTGTTTCCAGCCATTTTCTAAAACCCAAAAAGAATAGTGTGAGAGGAAAAAATCCTGCTAGAGAAAACAACATAGTAAATGGGGAGTACCCTCAATATCTAACATCTTAGTTTAAATTCTAAGATCGTTACCATAGTTCTAGGACTATATCCTATATTTATATTTACCCTTAGGGACATCCCTGGACATACCTTATAAATATCTCTAGGGATCTCACTAAATTTCTCGCATCCAAGTTTCCAAAGGTTGACTAAACCTTCCCTCTAATACCAAATATAGTGACCCGAAGCTTGACATACACGGAAAATACATTACTTTTGCAGAATACATAATACATAAGAAAAACAGACACAGAAGGACCGTAATAGTTTAGTGTCTTTGGAAACTCAGAATAAAATCTTCTAATCGTGGTGAAAGATCTTCAACATCTCCTAATAAAGATCTTCCCTTTTTTTACCTAAAACCTTTCTTTATATCCTAAGGAAAATAAACATGAAAGTTGTGAGCTCAAATGCCCAGTAAGGGTAAACATAGATAACATTAAACAATCCATAAACATTTGAATGCAAAAACATGAACATAAAATCTAAACATAAAAATATTGAGCAAAGACATAAATCATGGAAGTACATAAATCATAGATCATAAAAGAACATTAATCATGATAAAATAGCTTAGAAGTAAAACTTTTAATTGTGGCAACCATTAAGCACATGTCATGATTTCCATAGTAGCCAAGGCATTGCTGCCAAGACCATCTTAGTGTACAAAGTCCCATTCTGAATCAAGTTCACTCCTCGTTTCAGTCTTGTAACACTGAACCGTATTAACTTACCATTCCAGCCATGTCTATCTCATGAGATATAAATCTTTACCCAATGCATTGGAGGGAGATATAGGTCCCACACATCTCATAATAAAATCATTCTTACTTGTTCCACAAAATAAATATACATCATTCATAATAACCCAATGAATAAAATGGGTTTCATAAACATCATCCCATCATATCATAATCCATATAAAAGAAATGGATATAATTTCATAATAAGAAAAGTGAAACCATGTAAATAAAAGAGACATTATACTTAAAAGATACACATATGAAATAATTTCATTTTAGATGGAAAATGGTTTTGATAAAACAATTGAAATGAATTCTTGAGGAAAATATCCTTTCTTATTTAAAATCATTTTCTTTTCACAAAATTCCATGAAATTTTAAAAGATAAGGATTTTGTTGAAAATAATAATGAAATCTTGTAGAGTAATCTTCTTGAAAATGGGGCGTTATGAAACCGTAAAAATCCATTCACGCCGTATAAGTTAAAAATAACAATCTCCTTGTACTTTTGTCGGAAAAGTCAAAAAGTAGCTTATATGGTAACCAAAGGAAAGATTACATTCATACAATGTTTTAAAAAGTGAATAAAGGGTAAAAATGACTTCAAATATTCATGGAATAATTGAAAACCTTTTATGAAAACATATTTAGAAAACATGATCATGGATGATAAACGTAACCCCAGTAAATACTTACGTATAAGCAATCTCGGATAAAAATGAGATTGAAAATTTATCCTTTACCTTAGGTCTGTTCTTCTTCCTAAGTGTCTGAACCTCCTGTATAATGATTTAAATAATGACATTGACTTATTATAGAATCATATTCATTGTTATTATATCATATATGGTTCACTTATGACTTTATATTACCCGTTCTTTTGTAAATTCATATTAAAGTAGTGTTTTGGGTAAAATCGACCCATTTGTCATTCGTGTTTTAACTTGTAATTATTCATATGATTACTTAGATCATGATTACTTAAATTCAGAAGGTAAAACATGATTTATATATAATAAATATTCAGAATATACATATATATAATGGATCAATAAATGGAAATAAATGCACCGTTCATGGAGACGGTAGGCGGTACATACGCATGAACGCTGTTTTCGTTTCCTTATTGAATTGAATGAATTAAGTAGATGAAATACATACATACATACATAAATAAATCCAGTATCATTATTATTTCATATATTTCATGATTACTTAATATATATACTTTATAATCATTCATGAATGGTTAATCATTGAGAATGAATCTCATCGCGTCGTGGAGACGGTAGTTCGTACGTACGCACGAGCGATGATATCATTAACATGATCGTGGAATTGTATTGAAGTGTATGTATAATATTTCAGAATCAATATCACTTCACAATAATCATATATATTCATTTTTTACACCATTATACCCATCCATGTAAGGTATTGGTGGAAAATAGATTACACCACGGCGTGGAGACGGTATTCCGTACGTACGCACGCGCGGTGATTTCATTTTCTGTAGGGTGGATAGATGGTGAAATAGGGTTGTTTAATACTTATAATAACATATCCGTATATGAGTGATACTTATGTTATTACTTCATAATGAAAAAACTAATGAAAAAGAAGTGGAATAAAAATAATGTTGAAAGAATTGGTAACAGACATTACCTCTTCTTTGAAGCGCCTCGTTGAGACCTCCTCTTAGGGCACTAAAATTGGTCTTTGAAGAATACCAAGACCTCTAGGATGTCTCTAGGAAATTAGATAGGAGAAAGTGTCAGGGGTTGGCTGAGCTTGAAGGCTCAAAGTGGTGTGAGGAAGAGAGGGAGGAGGTGCCCTTTTATAAGGGAGGAGAGGGGCACCTTTGGAATAACTAAAAATATTATTTTATTATAAATCCAAGTTCAGTTTTAAATAGCTCCAAATTGATTTATTTAGAGGATAAGGTGGGGATGGGTCCAAATAATGTCATCCAATATAATTTATATAAGTTTATGTCATTATATTAACCTTATCTTTTAGTTTTAACTCTTATTTAATTAGATTGACATTTACCATGTCACTTTGTATTTTTATATTATATAGATAATAAACTTACCATATACATCTAAGAAACACCCAAGATGTGTTTTATTAATATATATAACCTTATATATGTAATTTTTCCGAACCTTAGATTTTTAGGAATAAAATAACAATTAATAATATAATAATTGTTTTAAAAACTATTTTATGTCAATTTTGATACTATTTAGTAATTGATTTTTGTGAAAATCATAACAAAATGATTAGTTAGAAAAGAGTTTTTTAAATCCATATTAACATGTCATATTAACTTATAAAATTAGTGGAATTCATAAAAAGTCTAAAATTATATTTATTTGGGTATTTATAATATCACTTATTCTAATTTTTCACTATTATGGTAATTACTGCATCGTCATTGTGTCATAAATAAATTAAATTATTTAATGTCTAAAAATTAAAAATAAAATATCATTATATAGGAAATCTTATTATATTTCTAATTAATATTTAAAATATAATTTATCTAATGTATAACCCTATATTAAAAATGTTTTAGTAAATAAACTTTCATTTTAACTCTTTTATCTCTTCTTTGAATTAAATAATAATAAATGTCCTAATCTAATCCAAGTGGGCCTAAATGGTCATATTTTATTCCTAAGGTTGTTTTTGGTCGAATTAAACTTATCCAATATAATTATTACTTGTTTTAGGGTAATAATAATATCATTTTTACCCTTAATTACCCTATTTACTTTTAACCATGGTAAAAAAAGCAAAAAGTTACTATTCACCAAAAATTCTTTTCATCTCATTGAACCACATTTTACTAACTGACATCAACTGTGTCTCTTGGAGTTTTGAAATTACACTCACAAAAGCAATAAAATTATGTTTTTTGAAAAATTCATTTTTTTTAACTACCACTTAGTGGTTTCACTATTCATCAAAAAATGAAAGTTTCCAGAAAAATACCAAAAATTAGGCCTAAGCTATATTTGATATTATGAACTCAAAAATGATGTCTATTTTACCAAATTCAAAACATATTAATTTAAAAATTAATTCCCATCGTCAAAAAAAATATTGTGTTCTTAAGAGATAATAACTATCAAAAGATTGACACTTGTTTATGTCCAGTTTAAATGTGAAATTACATCCAATGACCAACATTGTATTAAATTGTACAAATATATTCTAAATATACTTTAAAACCACTAAAATTAATAATTTATCACTATTAATTATTTCGATTAAAAAGGTTGTTTTTAATTAAAATTTAGTAATTTTCACTATTCATCAGAATATGAAAGTTATCCAAAGAGTACCAAAATTTCACCCTAAGCTAATTTCGATATTCCGAATCCAGAAATGAAGTCCATTTTGAAAAATAAAATTTAAACAATTTCAAACAGTGGTTTTTACTATTCATAATGGCTACTTTTAATAATATTTTAATAGCATATCATTGTTTAGTGAAACTCTGTATTGCGTACTACACACGCTATCGAGGAAGGTCACAATTGCGTGTAATGAAAGGCAAGTCAAGGATGCGTGTTGTGCAAGCTCCTTTTGGTGTAGCATACAACACAAGACATTAATAAAATTAAAAAGAAAATTTTTCATAAAATCTCGGGGTGTTACAGTGGAGGAGGAGTGAGAAATATAAAACGAAAAATACTCTTTAAAGGTCACCAATAAATCATGTGCCTCTATTAATAAAAAAATTCTTTGAAAGAGGTTAATTGGTCCAAATATGCCAATAATTGTATTTTGAAAATGTTTTTATATTATTGGTACCCTTAAATTAATGTTTAACCACTAATAAATCTTGTTTTTACCATATTTATTTTAATTAATTTTATGATCATTCACATATATTTCAAGCCATATACAATGTTGACCTTATTAAAAGATAAAAATTATTATAATCCAAAATAATTAAAACATTTTTCCAAATTTTAATCATGTAATTGGAAGTAATTAATTAAAAAGTTAATCTTGGAGACTTTTCACAACCTTGTGATTTTTACATGAAAATGATTAATGGTTTGAAGGGTTTTTATATCCAACTTCAATGTGAAAATTGGTTAAAATGACCTACATTGGATTAATTAAGATAAAATTTATATAATTAAAATATAATGTAACAATATAAATTAATTATATGAAAATGAAATTTGGAATTAAAATTTAATATTGTTCACTATTCATCCAAAAATGATGTTTTCCAAAAAAATCCAAAAAAATTCACCCTATGGTAATTTTTTTACTTTCTGAATTAAAAAAATAAAGATTATTTTATCAAATTGTACTTCTAAAGTTCCCTAAAATTTGTTTTAATAATTTTCACCAAATAACATACAAAATGTTCATTTGAAAAAAATTTATTTTCAATCATATAAAGACATTTTCAAAAAGAATATGTTTTATTGTCAATATGATTTATTTTTACTAACATTGTGTAGCCTTAAACACAACACATCATAAAGAGTTATTTTCGTCAAAAAATGATCATAAAAACTCAAGGTGTTATTGCACTAATCCTAATGTAATATGCTTCTTATTTTTCTAAAAATTAGTTCACATAATGGATCACTTTAAATTGGATTTGGATATCACATTTGAAGAAGTAAATCATGTAAAAAACTAAAAGAACCTATCCATGTTATGTTCTAATATACTATTTGGGTTAAAAACACTCTTCTACTATAATTTGGATATACCAATGTTTTTGTGAACATTCCAAATAACATACTATAATTTTTTCCAATTAATGAGGAATGAGAAGGAAAATGCTTGAAGTTCCAGATAAAAAAGATGAAAAATAAATAGAAAATAAAATACTTAAAGAAGAAATAAAATTTCATCAGAATATTTCAAAATACCACAGTCCCAAAATTGAATAAGTACTATATTGAAGGTGAGATAAGGCTATACATATCTCAAATAATGATTTTTTCATGCCACTCACTCTATAAGAGATACAAAATAAAAATCAAAAATTAAAAAATGATGAATGTTCATTATTGACAATTGTAAATAAGAAAAATCAATTATAAGTTGTTATTGAATAATGTGACAATTAAAAACTTCTAAAAACTACCATGAAATTCATAAATGTCAATATGATGAGTTCTCCCTCATATGAAGGAGAAAATTTGAGAATTCCATGGTTATAAAACAAATTTTAGACTTGTTTCTCTAAATGAATAGAAAAGGCGATCCACATTATTCCCATATACAATTTTTCTCTTCATTACATATATGTTTTTAAAGGTGATTCACATATTCCAGAGGATAAATTATTTTAATAAGTCATATATTCATATATATAAGTCAGAATATTTATTCCATGAATTATAGACGTAACCACTCTTGTTTTATGAATCTATTAATTTATTAATGATTATTTATTGAAAAAGAGAAAAGAATAACATTTATTAAGAAGATCAATATGCCATTTTTGATGAGAAAATTATGAAACCATAATCTTGGATTATGTCACAAAAATTCATTATCACATAAATTGGAATTTTGAGGAATAACTATTGAAATAATTCATCTGGGTGAAGTGAATATATAGATTATCCCATAAGGGGGAGTATCTAAAGATTTTCCTAGAGTGCTATTTTTTCGAAAATTGATATCACTAGAAGTTGAATGCATAGGAACACATTGATGATAAATATTAATTCGAAATTATTTTGAAAATTTTTATTTATATATTCTATAATATAATTTAGACTTTCATTATATAGATTTGTATGAAAACATTACTATCAACATATAAATAGTGGAGCAGTATCTGAGGAAGGAAAAAAGTTTTTATATATCATTTTGTTTCATATTTTGAACTGAAAATGGATAGAAGTTTTTTTAAATTAGGTAATCATGATTTATTTAATATTTTATCCAAAAAAGACTTAGTTTGGAACAATTTATAGCACATTTTTTATGAAATATAATATACGATCTTATCATAGATGTCATTAACTTTTTATCAATAAGGGTAATATAAAAAAATAAAAATTATTGAATAAATTAATAGAACACATTGAAATTTCATTTTATACATTTTTAATGGTAGAAAATAAGATGTAAGATATTTATGATCCTTATTTGTGGTTTTATTATCTATGTTTCTAATTAGCCTGTAAATGATGAAGAGAAAAATGTCAATGGGTGTTAAAGAAAATAAATAGATTGGATGTTTTCGGTTTTTTTCCAACATGGAAGTGTGTCTTAAATTTCAATGACATGTTCCTATTACACAAGGATAGTATAAATTTTCAAGAAAAATTTAGAAAGATGAAAGCAATGAATCTACTTATTTTTATGAAGTTATTTTGAATATTCAGTGTCTAGAAAATATTTGTGGATGTTGAATAAGGAAGTTCATGGAAAATACAATTATTTTATTAGAAGAGTTTTAAGTCCATATAAAAAATAATAATATTAATTTTCTTCCATGATGAATCATTTGGAATAATCATGAGTTTCTTATTTAATAGTTAGTTTTTAATAATTATTTATGTTTAACTTAGTTAACTAAAAAATTAGGCAAATAGATCCACAAATGGAAGGTCATCTCAACCACTTATGGGAGAATGTCAATAGCACATGGGATGTATCCATTGAATAGGAAAATGGTACCAAATGAGAGATTCTACATTGGGGAAGACATGAGTGAACACATAGGTTAGTATGTATTGTTTAGTGTGTCATGTCACAGGTTAGAATAACGATGACTCCTAAAAGTGGGCCCAAGTTAAAGAATTATACCAAGATAAAAAATGTCTATACATATAAATTAGATAATAACTATAGGGAAGTACAATGTGGTACTAGAAAATAATTTCAATATTTATCAATGAGGAATATATGGAAAAATTATCCATTTTTTGATCTAGTAAATATAGGATGTTTTATTATATAATATGTCATACGCTTCCATATTAATAGACATTCTAGAATAATTGAATAAATTGTTCAATGTTGGAATATGAGTTTATAATTTTTATTCATGTAGATATCTACAATGATCTAGCTGAGTGAATATGGTATTTAGAAAAAAATTAAATCCATGCATTCTATATCCATCTTGCATGCATAAATATATTCATATAATGAGCCACTTCTACTCAATTATTGATCAAATTTGATATCATGAATCCTTGAAAGAGTTTTATGTTTTCAAATTATGAAGATAATAATTATCATCATATACATATAAGTATTATTTCATTATAAAAGCATCAAATTATGTGAAGATGATATAATTATGGGTGTCGTGTAACATTAAAAAATAAGAAATAAACCTATTTGTAAATTTTTTTAATGTAAAGATCCTGAAGAATTAAAATTTATAATATTTTTTTGTTCTTATATGAGCTTTGATTCAGCATAAGACCATTATGATTGAAATTATTTTAATCCTAATAATATTTTGAATGAGTCTTGAAATATAATAAAATGTAAATCCATGATAGTGAAATGAAAGGGATTAGAAGATGGTCACATCATCTATAAAAAACTAGTCATGTTCTATAGTTATATATTCTTAAATTATTGATTTTGGGAGCACTTTTTTCTTAGATTAAAAATAGTTCACCTTCAAGGCATCACTTTCTTGACTAATGCATTAGTATGCCTCCTTAGATACACTATGAGGGGGGATTTCTCTATGTGCCACTCTAATATACAAAGAAGAGCTTCCACAAAAAAGTCTTCCATGAATAATTACCCAATAATAAAATTGTTACATTATTTATATAGTTTCTATAAAAACCCTATATTTTAAGATAAATCAATGATTGATAGTGTATTCCACACACAACAATGAGATTATTCGAACCACAACATATTATTAAATTATTAGTAATGCAACATAGCTGTTGATTTTTTTTGGGATGAATAGAAGTAACTAAATTATAAAATATATTTTTTTATAATACAAAATATATAGATAAATTGTTAGTAAATATGAAGTCAACTTTTACTCAATCCTTTTTATTCTTCAAAATACATTTTCCTACAAAATAGTTTATATTTACATTAATTAGTGATTATTAAACATAATGTATACAACCTTTTAAAATTTTATATTCTAAAAAAAATATTCGTTAAAATTCTAATATCTAAATTTTATTTTTGAAATATTTGTAATTTTTCTATAAATATTGATTTTCTAGTGTATAGGGAAAAATGATGTTTTTATTGAGGAATATATTTTGTTTCAATGATATAAAAAATTAAATTTTAATATAAATTTCTTTAAATTTAAAAGTGGTTATTTAATATTTTTAATAATCCAATTAAGCTCACTAGAATAAATTTTATTACTTAAATTGTTATAAAAAATTATAATAAAAACAAATTTTAATGAAAATAGGCATTTCATTGTGCTTTATGATTTTAAATTAAATTATTTTATTAAAATTATAGTAATTGAATCAGGAAAAAATTATTATATAATTTTAATTATAAGTTTAATTTTTTTAAATCTTTCCCATTTTAATTTTGGTCATTATGAATTGTAATCGTGGTAAATATTTGATACATCGATAATGGTAAAATGGGTAAAATTGAGTTAAAACCAAGGGATATGATCTCAAAATAAACCCAAATCTAGTATTTTTATCAATAGATAGAACATATTTGAAAATATACATTTAAAATTTTAATTCACTTAATTTTTGTTCTATTTTCCCTATATAAGGACATTTATATTATTTTATGTAAAGAGAATTCATATATGTCACTCTCTTGACATTTATATTTATAAAATTTCTATTTAAAGGAAAAAAAGAATATAATTTTATTTAAAAAATATTTATATTAAATATGAATTAATTTTTTTATATTTTTAATTTTATTTATAATTTTTAGTGATAAAATAATTACCATAAATGGTTACACAACACCGTCATAGTCCTTGTGCAATAAGTCGGATAATAATGTAAATTATTTTTAAAACACTAAAAGTAATATTCCTTCGGTGTGTTATAGTTTTCCATGATTCTTATAGTCTAATAAAAAATATTAAATATATTTTAAAGGTATATAGTCAATTTAAATTTCTATCATAATGTCTTTAATGTCAAATTAATTCAATAGTGTTGAAATGATTTTAATGATACATTATGTAAAATAATATTTTATTAAATAATATGAACCTCATAAAAATATTAAAATAGTAATATTAGGAATATAAATGCTCTATAATGTCATCCATTATCCATTTATAAGGAATGTTCTACATTATATATAAAATTATGACTCTTTCCAATTGAAATTTTTTTTACCAATGTTTATGAAAAAAATTGTTAACAAAGGATTTAAACTAAAAGGAATACATTAAAATGAAAAAATAACATATTTAAATTTCATTTTAGGATTATATTGCACCAATATACACTTTTTATTCGAATAATGTTCTATTTTGATTCATTATACTTTAGAAATTCAGTAATTATATTTAAATATTTTAAGTATTTCCAAGTATGTTTTTCCCTCCTTTTTAAAAATAAAACCCTTTTTCTCTTATTTAAACCACTTTGAGCCATATATTTTAAAAAAAACAAAATAAAAACTACTATGAACTTCAATATCCATGATTTATGGGTTATTGAATTCTTATAAGCTAATTCTATGTTTCTTTAAGATGAGATTTAAAGGAAGCCTACTGAAGAAGAGGTAATCATCCTACCCGACCTATTCCAACATGTTTATTCTTATAACAACTCGAAATATTAATTATTTATAATAAAATAATATCTTATGTAAAAAAATAAACATTATTGTTATTATTATAATTTTACTTCCATAATTAACCCAATTTTCTATTAAATTGGATGTGAATGTATCGCACGTGTTCACATGTGGACTACCGCCTCTATATAGCGATACAATTCCTTTTCCATAACATTATATCATGGATGGTTTTTATATTCTGTTTAAATATAATATATGATATTTATTACATAATTATTTTTCTGAAATTTTAACCTCATATTAATCATTTTACCTTCCAATCTGTTGGAAAATGATAACGTTTCATGCGCACACATGTGGACTGACAGCACCACAAAGTGTTATGAATATTTTTTATTTACACATTATGTGTGCTAAAATTAGTAGATATTTTATGAATATATATGAAATATTAATTATTTTCAATTTTTAAATGTTATTTACCATTAATTAATTCAATCCTTTAAAAATTAAAAATAATATTCACCCATAAGTATGACCTAATGCCTCCATGAATGATGTAATTCCTTTTTAAATATATATCATTTAAATATGAATATATATATATATATATAATGAATATATATATAAAACTTTTATAGTATAATTAACATTATAGTTATTATGGATCCATTATTAAAGTAAAAGTATCATAATTACCTAACCAAATTTCTCATGAAATGCTAAAACAATTAAATCCCATAAACACTAATGCTGTAAGGATTTATTAATAAATTAGTGTTGAAAAGTTATAAGTGGATAAAATATTCTGTTATAACTTTTCAAATTAATTTTTAATAGAATTATAATTATTTTAAATCTATTATATAGGATTTAATGTTGTTACAATAAAATATAAACTAGAGGTAAGGGGTTTATATTACAGTCACATTATTTATCAGGATTGTTTATGATTATGTCTGTGATGATGAAATTTCATAACATATATCACATGGATAACCTTAATTTTATTCTCATATATTTATTTCAAGCATCTAAATTTTACCTTCAATTTTACTAAATTTATGAACACCAGATAAAGAAATAATATTTTTAAGGATGTATGAATTTATTTATCACTTCTAGGGAAATTGTTTTTTTAAATGTACATATTTTTTAAATAAGTTTTCATGAATAAATTTACTATATTAAATTTTAGTTTATATTAATTTTCTTTAATGGATTATTTTTTAAAAAAATTCTATGTAATCAACCTTTTCATTTTCCAAACAGAGTACTTTTAACTTTTTCTCTTAAAATGTGAATTAAATCATTATTTTAATGTATATAAAATGAATGGTATTTTCTACCATCCTAAATGATCAATGATTTAAATATTACATTATAGGTTAATTTGTTCCATTCAAACAATTTTTTTATATTATTTTCAACATTTTTTTTAATTTAATGAAATGATTCGAAAATAGATAGGGTGTTTTCCTCAAGAATCATTCCAAGTTATATTTTAAAGTAATTTTCATCTAATATGGAATCCTTTGATGTTACTTTTAATTTAGTGGGTATATGATGATACCATTTTTATTCTTTATTTGGATTATTTATGATTTTTATTATAAGGTACATATTATACACATTTATTATCCATGGTTTTTGTAATGATGAAATATATAAGTATTGATAAATCCCTCTTCATTTACATGGGATTTAATATAGGAATAATTATTTATAATCTTCTAAAACACATATGTATGATCTATTTTATGTAACAAGTAGTCCTGAAATTATATATTACTCCAATATATTAAGTAAATAAGGTCTTCTCCTAAGATAATTAGGGTTGTAATATGGTACAAACAATGTTTAGTAATGGTATCTATCCACTATGATTGTCATGGGAGTGAACCTTGAAATATAATATAATAGAATGTGGAGTGAATCCAATATACTATTATAGTATTTTTAATTATCCTTGAATATGGAATCTATTTTCAATTCATTATTTTTGCAAAAACATATGTCTACTAATAATGTAATTATCTTGTGGTTTATGTTATTTTATTAATTTATGATTCATGTCTACAGATCTGCCAATATTTCTTCCAAGATTAAAAGTTTTGTTCTATGATATTTTGGCTAGGAATTTTAAATGTATATTCTTATATTCTCATGTTATGTTTAATTGATCATTTAAATATACCTAGCTTACCCTTAATGATCGTATGAGCTCACCTATTCTTGGGTTTACATTTATCACATTATAAGGAATTGTTTTCAGTTAGGCATGTCAAAGAAGATAAAAAGTGAGATGAAAATAATGTGAGAAAGTAATTAATATACAATAATATAGTGTTTATGTTTATAGTATCCAATTAAAATAAACAATTATGTGTTCCTCATGGATCGTAATATTATGTGTCTAATATTCATCTTAAAAGATGTAATATTTTTGTATTAAAGGAATGAGTTGATATAGTCAGTATGATAGTAGAGTTTGGAAAATATTTAGAGAATAGGAAGATAAAATATTTGTGGGCACCCATTGGATAATTTTGTGTATTATATCCATAATTTTTTGTAAGATAAATAATAATATCTTTTCCTAGAAATGTATTCATGTATAGAAATTACAAGTGGATATAGTTTAGGAACATATTAATTTAAGATTAATATTACCAAAAAGAGTTGGTTTAAAAATATCTCAAACATAATTATGGTTCATGGTGAGTGTACCCTTACTAACCAATTTTTCTAACACTTATAGGGGATATTAATTGGTTAAATCATACTTTCCTTATAGACAATAATAAGGGATTCTGAAAAATGACAACAAAGGATGACCTAGATTATTCCAAATGTTTCATATACTAAAAAATAAGGTTTCAATATTTATACAATATAAGAATGATTTTTCATGATTATTTTATTCTTTAATAAGACTATTATTTCTCACACTATAATATTTGATTTCAGTCAATTGATGGAAGCATGTCGAATCATGTTAACAAAATTTGTGATATATAGTGGAATGATAGTCTTCCTAGGAAACCAAATGAGTTATGAGCTTAATGGTGAAACGTTATAATTATAACTAATATTTTATCTCATTTAATGATTAAAAATATGAACTTGGGTGATTTCCATAACAAAAATAATAAGAAAAAAATTATTTTTTAGGAAGACCATGGATGGATGAAGATTCATCTTCCCACATGTTAAGTATGTTGGAAACGTCACTTTTGGAAATGTATGAGAGGAAAGAAAAGATTATTAATGTCTAGAAAAAAAATAATATAAGAATAATTAATAAGGAAAAATTATGATTTCAATATAGTTATATTATGTTCTTCCCCAGACACAATTTATAGTTCAATGATTTATGTGTGTGGAATATGTACATAATCTGATCCAATTACATAATCCAAGGCTTAAATCCAAGACCATGTAATGAATTATTTTATACTAATCATTTAATTGAAAGTATTTATGTATATATGTTTATGGAATATATAATTATGTTTTAGATGTGTTATATATAATATATTCCGGACATAAAAATCATGAAAAAGTCAGGGATTTTTCACAATAGTTTTTTTAAGGATTTTAGAAAATATATTAAATGGTATTAATAACCAATATAAGTGATTTAGGGCTTATTTGACAATGTTTAGTTTTGAAAAATATTTAATTGTACTTGATAATTTTAATGAAATATTGTCGGTGACTTTGAAATAGGATAGTTATTTTAATATAAATTTATTTTGTCCATATTTGATGAAGTTTATTGCCTTTCTGGATTCATATAAAATATTCTATATTTTGTGATTTTTTTCTAGGATAACAGATTGTGGTAATTTTTGGATGTATCTATTGATTTAATTTTAGGATAACTTAAGAGTAATGAATACCATAATTGTTTTACAAGAGTAAGGTGGGTCTTATATTTAGAGAAATATATACCCCTTTTGATGTTTTAAGTGATAAGATTTCGAGGTTATTTGAAAATTTTACTTTTTTTAATACAAAATAATATATTAGGGTTTAAATAAAACATTATATTAGTATATGATTTTATGTTAAGTAAATTATGAAGTATTAGATAGTGGTATATAAGTAATATTGAATGTTGATAAGTGATACATTGAACAAAATATATTGAACTTTGATTCATGAAATTTGATTTATGATACTTATCGTCAACCTAAGTATTACGTTTCGTGTTAGTATTGAAATTTGATTCGTGATATTTTATTGTGGTTACTTACAATATAAGTTTTATAGTGATTTTTCATAATGTTTGATAATATATTGGGAAATTATTCACTGGTTTGGGGTATATTTAACCTTTAGGTTTATCATATAATTTAACATGAACTAATATTTGGGAAGAATAATGATAAATTCTTTGGAATGTATGATGAATTGTTTTATATCTCTATTTTGTTAAGTTCATTCATTTTTTGAGGGGTTTAGGTTATTTTTAGTGTATGTTTACTTATGAAATTATCTAAGTGTAAACATTGATGTTATTATGAATATTTTAGAGTTAAATAAATTATTTCATTATATAAGGGTGTAAACATTTTTGATATTATCATTCTATTTGGTACTAGTTAATATAAAGAGACATAAGGAATATAATTATACAATTTTTTGGATTAACAAACTTCTTTTAGTGCTCTGGGAATGAAAAATACATATTTAATACTCATCATTTAATAAAAATATTAAATTGTGGTGAAAATTGACCAAAGAATGAATTCTTAATTTTTAAGTAAGTATATACCCTTATATTCTCAATATAGATGAAAAAATGAATTCATAAAATCAAACAAAAGAATATTCAATAAAAAATTATTTTAGTATCTTCAATCTTATATAAGTCCATTCACCGTTTCACACCACATTTATGGATGGTTTTGTGTAAATTAACACTCTCATGATCATTCATATTATTGTGATTAATTTTATTTGTCACTCTCTATATTTATTTTGACATTATATTTTACCTCAATGTAATAATTTTAACTTCTCATTGATTTTAATATATTTGGTATGCAAGTTATGTGTCATTTCTGATCACCTTTATATTTCTCTTCCAATCTTTTCAATATAAATTTTAATTAACCCCTTTTATAGTGAATGTTTTCAATAAATAAATTCTTAAATATCAAAAAATTAATTACTAAGAAAAAGTTAAAATTGTGACAACATAATTTATTAAATTTGGATATAATGCATCCCTATTATATTTTAAATGAATAATATGTTTGATAGCATATACAACACAAAACACCGATCCAAAATAAACTAGAATAATATTATTTATCATTAAACATTTTAACACAATCTTTGAATTAGTTGTTATTAACATATGTAACAAAATTATGTTATATATATAATGGTCCTAATCATTAAAATTGTGTTAATAAATTCATTTAAATTTGAAATTATTTTTTAGTAAACTATTTATTCATCAAAATATATTTTCTTCAAAAATAGTTTTTATTTATTTTTGTGAGAATATTTTATTATTAATTTCTATAACATTTATAATTTTAATTATAAAATAATATTATTCTTGAAATAATAATAGAAAATTTTTCTTATGGTGAAATATTTTAATTTTTCAATTTTTTTTGATTTTTTTGTGAATAGTGAAAATAGTTATTTTTATTAAAAAATAAATTTGGTTTCAATAGTTTTTAAAATTATTTATTTTTAAATGGTTTTAAAAAAAATTATCGCATATATTATGATTAATACTATTAATTTTAATCAATATTTTTGTTTTATTTGTTATAAAAAATTACAAATAAAAAACTCTTTTTTCTAAAAAACTATTTTTCATTAGATTTTTATGTTAAATTATTTTCCTCCAATTTTAAAGATTGAATCTGGAAAAATATATTCCATATTTGGAATTATGTGGTAAAAATTTGGAAAATATTTCCCCTTTATTTTCTGACATTATGAATAGTTTCTATGGGAAATATGTGTCCCCTTGATAAGCATTAAAAGTATAAAATTGACATAAACAAAATAGGTAAGTTCTCAAAATCCACCCAAAAAAATATTTATTTAATTTTATAGGATATATTCAACCACATGTACATAAATATAATATATGGTATTTTCCTTTCATTTTACATTGATAATTACATTTATATTATTTTATGTACAGAAAATTACAAAATGTCACTCTCTTGATTTTAAAAACCCAAATTTTTTACTGAATGTTAAGAAAAGGATAGTCTAAGTTATTAATATATAATTATAATATAAATTAATCTTTCATCATGGTAATTTGATTTTTATCTTTTTGTGATGGAATAATTACCTTAAATGTATACATAACCCTGACACAATGCCCATGTAAGTAGTAGAAAAATCTTGTAAAAGATATTATAAACCCTAAGATAATTATTTTGTGATTTATAGTTATCCTAGAATCTTATTAATAAATATATATTAATGATGTTTTAAAGGTTTACATTATAATTAAAATACTATGTTCATTTATTTAAATTCAATTTATGTGAACACATTAAAAATTGATATTAATATTATTTTATAAAAAATTGTATTTTATTAAATTATTTAGAATTAACAAATATATATAAATTTTAATATTTTCTAGTTAAATTCTGAAAACTATTTTCTCCATTAAATTTATCAGCCAATTGTTTCCTTATAAATGATATTATAAATCTTATCAATTGAAAAAGGTATTACTAAACTTAGAGTTACAATTGGTTAACAAACGAGCTAAAAAAATATTTGGATTAAAACTATACCAAAACCTGTATAAATTTATTTCAATAATTTTATTTCAACCAGGTCCTCGTTGTTATTTTAATTAATGTCTATCTGGAAGAATTGTACATAATAAAGATATCATTTATATTTAAATCTTTTATGTAATTCCAAGTGTCTCTATTCCCCCCCCCCTTACATATTGAACCCACTCATTTTTTTATCGTTTGTACTTTTTTTGATATATCCTAAAAAAATAATTAATTCACTTATTTAATTCCCTACACATTAATTACTGGTTATTTTTTTATTAAAATATCATCCCAATAGTCCGTAAGAATGGGTTTCAAAGAGTCATATGGATGAGGAGGCAATCGTTATTCCCAAACCTATTTGAATTTATTTATTCTTTGACCTCATATAAAAATATGTTATTTATCATTAAATAATATCTCAAGTATCCAAAATAAACTATTTTTTTCTTATTATATAACTTTCATAATTTTCCTTATCTTCCATTAAATGTTATGTGAACTTTTCACTCTTGTGTACATGTAGACTACCGCATCCACGTAGCAATGAAATTAATTTTTCATCACTATAATTAATATATGGTTATTTTGACTAGTTTAATGTATAAATATTTTATATAAGAAATAATTATTAATGGTTATTTATAAAACTATATCTACCGTATTACCTTTCAATCCATTAGAAAACAATAAAATCGCTTCAATGTACTTATAGACAATCAACTCTATAAATAGATGTGATTAATTTTTCATTTATGAATTAAATGAATTGTAATCATTATCGGTTTAATCAATATTTATAATATATATGATTTATTAATGGTTTTTTAAGGTTAAATTATTATTTTCATTTCTTCTGATCCATTCATCAAAAATCAAAAATAACATTCATTGATATGTATGACCTACTCTCTCCATAAATATTGTAATTAATTTTTCATTCTATATTCTCGATGGTTGACTCTATATATATATATATATATATTATTTTCCCATCATAATTATAATTTTTTTATATGATGGAACTATGATAAATTTATAAGGATATGAACATTTAAATTGAAAGTCTCTGAAAAAATCCCAAACATTTAACACCAAAAAATGATGATTATAAAAAGGAGTTATCAATTAATGGGTTTCAAATTGTTATATGTGGATCATATAAGTTATTATAAATATTTATGACATATATGTTTCATTACAATAATTATTTATTTATTATATGAAGGGTAATTTATTTTTGAAGCCACTCAATCGTGGGGTAAATTATTTATGTTACAATCTAATTTTTTATCCGGATTGTTTATGACTATATTTATGATGAAAATTATTTTGACCTATCATTCTAGGATACCATGAATTTTATTATCCACTAGTAATTTATATATAGATAATTTTGCCTATAATTTTACTCTCTTTAATGACTCAAGATATAGAAAAAATACTTTCATGGGAATATGACTTTATTTTCTTCTTCAGACAAGAATATTATTTATTCAACATCTAGGTTCTCTAAAAACATTTAAAGAATGTTTTTTATATTATAAAATGATTGAATATATTAATTTATAAATATTTATAAATTTTAATAAAATTATATAAAATTAATCTTTTTATGGTTTTCTTAAAGATATACTTTTTACATTTCCCAAAAAATGTGAAAGGTATCATTACATTAATGAAAATGTGATGAAAAATAATTTCCACCACCATGACATATCAATACATTAAAGATTATATTATATATTTCCATGGTTATTTTCATTGAAAATGTGTTCCATGGTATTTTGGATATTTTTTATTTTGAATAATTTATTTCAAATTGAAAATGGTATTTTCCTCTAAAAATATTCAATGTGATAATTTAAAGGACATCTGATTTATGATTTGACCAATTTATATTACATATGATTTATTGTGGACAATGAAGATACCATAGTTATTATTTCATTAGACTTTTTATGGTAATTATGATGAAATATTTATGAAACCAATTTATTTTCAACATGTTATTATATGATGAAATTCATAAATGATTATAAAACTATTTTAATTTCCAAGGGTTATGATATATGATGAATCGGGAACGCATATCATTTCACTACAAGCAAAAAAGTTGAAAATTAGTTAAGATTTAAATTTTATATAACTATACACAATCTTGTTTTTAAATAAAAATAATAATAATTGATGAGTGAGCAGACCTTCACCGCAGGTCAGTGTTAGTTGGGGAGGAAAATGGACATAGGATTAGAGAGTGAGTTAGGAAAACTATAAAAAGGTTTTTATGAAATATTCAATGGAAATATAGTTCTAGAAAAATCTTATATAAATAATACTTAATGTTTAGTTAAGATCTATTAATTTGAGGTTGAACTTGATATTATATTTCATGTATCCTTCTTATTGAACATGTGTAATTCAAAGACTCTTCTATTAGTTTATGGAGATATTTTTTCTAACATTGTGACCTCCCATTTCTAACAGAGATTGGTTTTAATAATTGTATGGAGATAAAATAGTTTCATATACGTGGTGACACTCAATGGAACATGTGTGAATTAGGCTATACGATGAAAATATGATGAATATCTACGACTACATTGAGAAGCTATAAGAGTAAGTCACTTAATAATTAATCATGTGTATACACTGTGATACTCAATTTGGGTGTGTGAAACCCAAACCATTGTAGTCAATATCAAATTATAGTTGATATATCATGACTGTGGTGACATACAATCCTGAAAATGAGTTGGATTTTGAGATGAATAATTTAAATTCTTTTATCATTGTGAAATTATTTATTACCTTATATGAGTGAGGTTTTGTGACATAATGAGGAGTGTATTGTGACTATGAGTAGGATATGATATTGAAATAAAAAGGGAATAAGTCATAAAAGATTAAAGTGACCAGTGACTCACCACTTCCCTCTATATAGTCCAATGACCCCTGTAGGATTTAAAATTATTATACATTCATATTCCTATATTTTTTTAAAAATATATATTGTTAAATGTTCTTTTTGATATTATATTTTTTATTTTTTATTTTTTCATTTTGTGTAATGTTGGAAATTTCCTTCATATATATATATAGAAATATGTCCGTGTGTGTGTTTTAGGTCCATGTTGGATATATGTTATGAAATATGGTTACAATTATATTTCTATTTGATAGAGTACATTGAATAGGATGTTGGTATACACGATCATGGTGATGGTCTTTATCCAATTGCATATTTTATACGGTCATAGGGTGGAACAATCATCCTATATTCAGCCCCTATGGGGTCCCAATGGGATAAATCATAATAAACGGTATTGGTATGGTTTGAGTCATATGTAAAATTCTGGGATATATATGTCTTATCAGGATTGGATTGGGATTTAGGGAAGAGATGATAAGGGCTCTAGAGTTTAGTTATGAAAACATTAATGGTGGTATAGGTACAGTGTCATACATGTTTGTTCACCCCGAATCTGATAACCTTATACTCTATTCAGATATCCATTAAATCATTTTTAGTGTACAAGTAATTAGTTAGATTCACTGTATACTGGGAACTAATGACAAATATTTTACTTTTTCATACCATCACATCCTTATATTCTTTAGTTACCCTTTAATCATCCCATTGAACATAATTTTCCCCACAGATAACCAACAAAAATTAAAGAGAGGGTCATAATGAGCACATATTTATGTTTGAGGAACCTCTACTAATTTTTGTGTGTGATGGTGTGTTTACTCAAGGAACTTATTGAGTGATATTCCTGACCCATATATAGATGGATAATTTGGAACTGTTGTGGCTTTTTCATAGTCTATTCCATGGTTCTACTTGACCAAAAACTAGACACATTCTATGGTATGGCTTGAAGGGTTTTAATGATCCCCAAGGGCTGAAAACTAGTGCCAGGGATTCAAAAATTATCTTTATTGAATGATTTCAACCATGATAAATAAGAAAGAACAACTCTAAAAATGAAACATCTTCCCACAATCATTATCTATAACCAAAAGAGATGCAACAATTAAAGTTAAACATTTTACAAAATTAACCAAAAACCAATGTACCTAATAGGAGGGGAACCAACTACACAGTCCTAGAACATCCATGTAATAAGAGGGCTATCACCCCAATCCACCTCCACTAACACCTGTATGAATGGACCACTAGAAACCTAATCAACTATCCCCACCAGAGAATATTTTTCCATTTCCTATGTCATACATTGCAAGGTATAAATGCACTAAAGTGAATATGTAGGGTTTTACCCAAATCCCAATAGTATTCAACCAAAAATAAAGATTCCATAAAATAACATTAGAATACCAATTAATATTCAAGTCTTAATAAGGAAAAGTTGATTTTTTTAAGGAAATACTTTAAAATAAACCTTTTTTATAAAATATTCTCAGGGAAACCATTATTTAATATTATAAATAAAAAAATCCACCTTGTGCCAATGGAAAAAACCTCACTACAATATAGAACCACATTAAGGGAAATCAGTATAGGTACTAGCACTAGAGGGACCTTAGAAAACATATATTTTAATGAAAAATGGTAAGGAAACAAAAAAATAAAATGTTCTCATACACGAGCCACTATAGAAGAATATATATAAAGATCTAGTGGTCTCAAATCATCATCATGTTTAGTTAGTGTTTTATCCCTAATCCTACTAATACTAACCAAGACATGGCTCTACCAATCTAATTAGCATACTTGGCCTAGATCACAAACCTTAATAACTCAAATTCCCTTTATTATCAATTTTCATTTCACATTCCACATAGACTACCACTTTTACCTAATGAAAGTCAACATTATTGGTAAAAATGAAAGGCCTACATTATTCATAATCAAATCCTATTTCGAACACATATGCAAATCAAAACCAATTAAAAACATTACCAGACAACATTTACATAATTAATGGAACACATTTAAGAATCATAACAAAAAATAACCCATTAAACACTGCCAATATAGTTTATAAATCAATCTTCAACACATAGGCAACTTAAATCCTTTCAAATACACATTTATATCCTTTCATGAAATCTGTAAAACAAAACCAAGAAATAAAGAAGGTATACCAAAATCATGTAACAATGATTAAATATGGATTCCCCTACCTCATACTTTGAAACATCTTGAATTAGGGGGGAAACAAGAACATCACCAAAAATAAACCCTAAAATGAAATGAACAAAGCAGAAACATTAATATGATACCCATCATCATATGATTGAACACTTTTTAGGCCTACTAACCTACTAGAGAGAATAAAACATAAGAATGAGGGATGCATAACCCTAAAAGAAGGGAGAATGTTTGAAAAGGGTGACTCACATAATGATTCTTGAAAATCCAAGGCCAAATCTAACTAATAATTGGAGTTTAATTGAATCATGAAGAAGAATAGGGATATCCTAGGGAAACAATTACCATAGGGTATGAATTAGGGGGTTTGTGGTTAAAATGTGGGAGGGTAGAAAGGTAATTTTATAGCTTCAAATTACCAGAACATGATGTATGGTTATCCTTCTTGGTTATCCAAATGATGTGGCAAGAATGTGGTCTTCTCTATCCAATTGGAAACCAATATCATGGTATAATATGGGGAGAATTCCTTTGTAGAAGTTTGTGCATCCTAGATAGTGCTACAATCTAGGGTGCACGATTTCTCTCAAGTTGTCGCATGGTTTCCCCTAATCATGCCGCCACCGTGTGCTACCTGGTGTAGGGTACAAAAATTATATTCATCTCCAAAAAATTAATGGGAATCCAAATAATAAATATAAGGCCCAAAATGGAAAAATAATACCATAAAATAAAATCTTATATGTGATAATTCTCCCTCAATGAAAAAAATAAGCCATCTGAAAGTCATTCATCAGTATGAACATAGAAAAAAATAGATATTGAGCCTAAACGCAAGAAGATTGATCCCAAGTCACATGCTCATAATTTACATAATTCAAGAGAAATCACACTAACATCATTAAATTCTACCAAATAACTTTCAGATAGGAATCCCCAATTCATACTGGTCATTCGAATGAAATAAAGTGTGGTTCTAACTCCAATTTTTCCCAATTTAGCACTTAAGACAGAACATGATTATTCTTTTTGAGTTTTGAAACATGGAACAAGTAATGGATTGATGTCAACAGAGATATAAAATCTACCTAGTATTTCACACTACAAACTCCCTTGGTAACATTATATTATCTGACATGCCTTAGAGTTATCTTCCATTTCTTAATGAGTGACGGTGAACCAAGCGAGGATCCACCTTCAAAAACAAAAAAAAGCAACCGCAAAAAATTTTAAAGCTCTAAGCCTTTGATCAGATTAATACATGAGGGGAATCAGTGCTACCTTCTCAATCTAAATTCATCAGAAGCTTTTTATATAAGGATTAGTCCCATCAATGTGGTCTCACCTACCTAATCCCAACAAAAAGAGGTTCGAAAGGACCAACCATAAAATGACTTAAAGGGTTCCATTTTTATAGAGGATTGGTAAATACTAATCAAGAAAATTTAACCAATCCCTAATTACTATTCCCTGCGCCTAAAAATATTAACACACATGGATGGAGAATGTATTTCAAAATATGATTTTCGCCATCCATATAACAATCTTTTTTAGGATGGTATATCTTGTTCAACTTGATCTATGATACCATTGTCTTTGGAAGGCTGTCCCAAAATCATGATGTAATATGACTGTCCCTATATAAAATGATAGATGAAATAACACCATTAATCCTCTCAATTTAATGCATATACAACCATCCCAACTCATCTACCATGATTGAATCCATGATAGTAATGAAATGGGATGAATTTTCCATAAAATAATTCCCTAACCAAATGGAATTTCATCCTTAGGGTTTACGAGGTATGTTGATAATAAAATCCATGGTGAATTCTTCCCATGTCTAGGTATTAATGGATAATGGATGAAGCAAATCATAAGTCCATATGTGCTTAGATTTATCATAATGAAATGTATAACAAAAATACTAAATGTCAAATATTCCTTTCCTCATTCTTCGAATCCAAAACTATGGACACACATCATAAAAAATATTTTCCTTCCTAGGATGAATAGTCCACTATGTCTACTTTCTATCTATCATTAGAATCCTCTACGACTACACCGACACTATGAATAAACCACTAAAAGAAAAAACTCCCTAAAATGGAAATTATCATTCACAAGGCACCTCCCAATAATTTAGGAACTTCATTCAATGGTGGAACAACTCATCACTCAGCTGAACCTGCCGAATCAGCTCTATAATGGATGGGGTTTGCTGAACACTAGCGATGAACACATCTCAACAATGTTCCTTGTTTTTTAGATGCGTTCGGGAAAAAATATGAATCAATGTATTCTAATCACTATAAACCTTCAAAAATTTCACTATAACATTCCTAATCAAGAAATTTGAAACAACATTACCTAGGCATGAGGTGTTGATGTTTCATAATCAAACCGATGAAAGTACTCATCCCATCAAAGCCACATCAAATTATAATCATTTTTATAGAGATGTATAAAAATATCATATGATGTGATTAAACTAAAAATTTCCTCCCAAATGGATAATGATTTCATGTTTTCAAGACATTGGTCACTACTACCAATTCATGGAAATGGTTTGGGAAATTCTTTTCATGTGGTTGGGTTTGGGGAGAACCATACACCACCACATAATAATACATTATCAACACACACCCAAAATCCATACCTGATGAATTGTAGTTCGCAATGTACAATTTCTAGTTTTCTGAAATATAAACATAGAGGTAGTGGTCAACTTCTGCTCAATATCTTCATAGACAATTTGAATTCCATTCTAACTTCACCCCTCTTTTTGTTTATTATTTTCATGGGTAAAGAAAACACATAGAACTCCAGAACAAACCTCCTATAATACAATACATGGCCCAAAATATCTTGATCTCAAAAAAAAAAATTCTTGGACACTCCCATGACATCACTATAGTAATATTCATAGGGTCCACACATCACATTTTGATACCACATGCCCCAGAAATGCTACATCCTTTATCATGAAGGTGCACTTGGAATGATTAGCATAGAGGTGATAGTCCCGAATAGTTCCCAATATGATCCTAAAATGCCTCTCAGGATCCTTCTTAGCCATGAAATAGATGAGGATGTCATTTAAAAATACCACAAAAAATAATTGATATAATAATAGATGAAAAGTTTTCGGAGTATCATAATGATTATTGGAGCATTCGCCAACCCAAAAGGCATGAACTAGAACTGAAAATTGTCATAACTACTTTATAAAACAATTTTCAGAACTTATTATTCTCTTATTCTAACATGGTCATACTCATAACATAAAATGATCTTTGAGAATGACATCACTCCTTTAAGTTTCCTAGTATAGTCATCAATGTAAGAAAATAGTGTTTTTTATTGATCGTTACCTTATTCAGCTTCTGGTAATCAATACATAGTCGGTGAGACCCATCATCTTTTTTTATACATAACATGGATAACATAATGTGAGATGATCGGTTTAATGAATCCACTAATTGTACCTTTAATTCGCAACATTTAATGGGGGACATATAGTATGAGGGAAAAGAAATCTTCTACATTCCCTACATTAAATCTATTTCTTAATCCACATCCTTGTCAATAAGAAATTCAGAAAAGTCCTCAAGAAACACCTCTAGAAACTCATCTACCACCAGAGAAAATCCACACTACGGATCACCATAATCATCCTCCAAAATGACTGAAAAGATCAAATAAACATATTTACCATATTCTGAAAGTTTAGGTTCATCGCATCTCAACTAAGGATCCCATTCACCTTGAAATTTAAATGTATTCTCATAAGGTACCATGAAACTCAATCACCCTTGATATCAATGTATGTGATCATAAAAGTGCACAATCAATTCCATATCAATGTCCACATCAAAGAAGTCTATTTCTAGAACTATAAAATGCCATTATGACACGTTCGCAAATATTGTTAGTGTAGAATATGGGGACATAAAACCCTTATCTCTCACTTATAACCTAACAAATTCACCAAATCCATTGTATAAAACATAATATTGGTCAAAAAGTTCAACCCATACACAATATCGGATGAAATAAAATAGGAAGATGCACTAGTATCAAAGAAATTACTCAAGATGATGTAATAACAATGGTATCTCAAATTTTCATAGGCCCCACATCAGATTCTATAAGTTCCTGGTCCAGAACATGATGCTTTTATGTCTGTTCCTGATCATGAAACGACCAATGATATATATCCAAGGATTAGGCTAACATATCCCAAAAAAGACTTATCCCTACCACCAAAACCACCAAACCTAGAACCCATAGTCATGGATGGATCTGATTGGGTTGATATCCCTATTTATTTCCTATAATATGCTCCACATAAAAAAGGATGATTATCTCTACAATAATGTTGAATGATTCCCATATTCCCACACTGATGGCATTGTCTAGTTGGCGCTAAACAAACAAGCCACATCATCCCCACTTTTTCATACTTATGATGTAAAACATATCCAACTCCTGGATCCATGGATGAAATGGGTTAGGATGGATGTCGTGAACTACTAGTGACCTTATTCCCCTGCTAGTCTCATGTTCTCTTCTTCTAAAAAACAAATTCCACTTCCATATCCCATTATCAACCCTATTCTAGAAAAACCATACATTCAACTATGATCAATAGTCACCATCCAATCATGGTCAACCACCTCATCATATGTCTTTGTCAAGAACATGTATACATGAGATCAGATATCCACCCTCAACCCCACTACAAAATTTAGAGCCTTAGACATCTCATAAGAAACCACCTCAGGTGTGAACTTAATGAACTCAATGAAAATATTGGCATAATCAACCACAGTTTGGTCCCATGCTGATCATATAAAAACTCTTGGGTCTTGGTGAAATCCAAGGTCTCTAAGAAATAATTCTCATTAAATGTGACCTAATAATCATTCCAACCCACCTTCTTGTGCTTACCATACAAACTAATGAGTTCCAACACCTTTTCTTGGTACCTTGCAAAAAGAACGATGCACACATCACCTTCACTACATTAGGAGTTTCATGATACCCAAACATACTCTCTATTTTCTCATGCCACTCCCCTTTTTTCTGAGGATCTGTAATACCATATAAGTAAGGAGTATTTTCTTAAAGGACACATGATCTTTTACCTTTTCTAGACTTTATTTGGATTCCTTGATATGAGAATGTCGAGAACCCACTCCCTAAATCATGGACTTGATTGATTAAATGATGACTTCCACTATTCTATAATCAATTTGTTAGTGAGAAGTCACTTCGGTCTCTTCTCTTGGATAAAAAAGGGAATTCTGGGGGGAATCATGATATATCAATCAATGAACATAAATAAAAAACATAAATACCTCATTATGAAAATGTTTTCAGATAATATCTAAGGAAAACACTTCCATAGACCAAAAAACCCCAATCCATGATAATAACAAGTAAAACTAAACTACTCCACCCAAACACATTGTACATATACAGTTTGTCGCTAATACATTTAACTTATAGGATACATCTAACCAATTCCCAATATCCCATGTTGACTCGAGGATCATTACTATGTGTGTTGGATTGATACCACACTCATAACATATTACCAATCCCTAACAATCCTAGCTCTAATCTATCTAGAATCATAAAAAATAGCATGGACCAATGATAGGGTAAATACCTACTATGATACCATGTGTGTCCAAAACCAATCAAGGATAGAATCTGACCTGCCACTCAAACAGGTTCATGGCATGGACCGAAGGGAGTTCTCAGTCCTCAGGACCAAGAAATCTGTTCCTAGTTATCAACAATATAATTTTGGAATTATTTCACCCCTGAAACAAAATCACAGACAATACCGATAATGAAAAATCAATCTATGATCAATATCCATATCCAAAATAGATACACCATTTCAGGTTAAAAAAATTTACAAATTTTACTAAAAAGATAAGTACAAAATGTGAATGAAACCAAATACAAAACCTAAAAATTTATTTAAAACAATAAGGTTATCACCCCCAAGAAACCAACACCAACTCAAGAAAGAAATAACCATTATCATATAGATGCTCTATCACCACCACAACACATATTTCTTTTACCTAGGTAATATATTTCATGGTATACATACACCCAAGGGTGTATGTAGGGTTTGAGCCAATGTAGAATATGATGCCACCAAAAATAATGATTCTATGACATAACATTATAATATAAATTATCATTGAAGTATTAATAAGGAAAACATTAAAAATTGTAAATATATTAGAATTAACCTTTCAAATAAATCATTCTCATGAAAATCAGGATCTATAATTATAATGGATGAAACATATAATCATATACCAATGGAAATCACCACATCACAAGAGAGAACCATGTCATGGGAAATGCCAATAGGTACTATCACTATTGGGACACAAGGATCATTGTAACTCCATTAAAAATGGAATATAAACAACAACCCACATTATTCTCTTACATGAGAATTTATATAAGAATCCATCTACTATTTTGTTGTTTACAAATCATCATTAAGGTTTGTTTGTGTTGTATCATCAATCTGGATAGAAGATATCAAGCATCATCCCCAGAAACTAAAGTAGAATAGTATTCCTAGTCAACCTAACTAGAAACCAATTAATCCCTTTTTCCCCAATTATTATTTCACATGCAACATAGATAACCACTATCACATACAAAAACCAATCATTCAAGGTACACATGAAAAACCACCATTTATCATAACAAATTTCTCTTTAAAATTCATAAACACACCAAATATAATTCAAAATATACTTCTCACCACATACATAATGTTTTTAACACATTTATGAAGAATAAAAAGGAAGCACACATGAAGCCCCACAAATCTTCTTTAGAAAACAATCCTTCAACACATACACACCTCAAATCCTGTAAAAACATTTTCATCCTTTCAAACAATCCATATAACATATCCAAAGAAATATTAAAATGTATCAAAATCATCTAATAAAGACTAAACATGGAATAATCTAACTCAAACTTTGAAACTTCCAGAATTCTTTGAAAACCAAAATTTAACCACAATGAAACCCTAAAAAGAAAATATTGAACTATAAACCTCAATATTTTACAAAAAATCTCAATATTTAACCATAATTAGGTCAATAAAACCACTGGATAAAAGAAAACCTAATTAATAGGTAAGAACAACCATAGAAGAATGAAGAATCCATGAAAATAGAGAATTACTTGATTATTCAGGAAGATCCAGGTCCAAATCCTCCCAAAATATTTAGATCGCATTGGAAAATAGGGTGAAAAGGGAGATACTATGGATGATAATAACATATGTATTTTATTATGGGTGTTGTGGGGTTAAAATAGTAGATATAAAATGTGAATATCCACTTTTTAATGACCTAGACTGGCCACATGGTTAGCATACATGGTTTTCCAAACCATGTGAAAACCATGTGGTCTCCTATATCTCATATGAAACCATCCACGTGGTTTATTTGTAAAGGCTTCGCACCCATGTAGCATGATGTGTAGCCTAGAATGTGCTACTATACATGTTGTATAGTTTCTTTTAGTATGGTGCATGATTTCCCCTAACTAGACACCAACTATTCCTTAAAAATTACATTCTTCTCTAAAAACTACTTGAGAAAAAATGAAATAAAAGTAAGAGTGAAAAAAGTAATACATCAAAATAAAATCATAGATCTCAAAATTAATAATTCCTTATTTTAGATCATATTGAAATACTTTTAGATTAGAGTAGTTGTAGATTGAGTTCTCTATATGCACTAAAGTAATATGGACTGCCAAGGAATCTTGTTATTCCACATCCTCATGTAACATGATATTTTTTGGTTTCCCTGACTCATGATTTCCATTTAGCATTAACACCCTCAAATTTAATAATGGTTGCCCCATCAGGTCTCATTCATGATATTTTGTTTCTATGTTCGATGTTTACCGGAATTTCAGATAGTTCTGTTCTACTATTGTTATAGTTTGATTTTTTTTAGACTTATACAACGAATTTTATGTTATTTTCAGTTCAAAATATGTTTCATCCTCATCTTGTAATCATGGTCATGATAGGGTTCATGAGAGGATTTGTAGACTTGTTACTCCTTATGTGAGATTTAGTGTGGATTTCCTCAAGCATAGGTTTCAAGTGAAGCATCTAGAGAGGTATTAAAATTTATGTTATATATTACTACATTCTCATCATATTATCAATACCTTAAGTAATTAATTAAAGGTTATGGATTTCCTATAATTGGTTAAACCTATTTAGAAATATCATAGTGTCTTACTAAAGATAAAGAGAGTTTTTCTATGAATATTATTTCATGATTGAAGATTGTATAGAACATTAAATTCTTATAGTAGGCATAATAAAATATTAAAAAGTGAAATTTAGTAGAAGATACAGTGTAATTGGAGATGATTGTGGATTATTATGATATGATATAATTCCACCACAACTACAACCTAGTTTTTATTTCTAGATATATAATACTAGAAGCCATAAACTAATATAATTACATTTTATATAAAACACCAATGAATCCATTCCCCACAAGGTCAAAGATGTAAATTTTCTCTCTTTTAATAATAATCATACTAAAAATCTATTATGAGATATTATTTTTCCCTTTTAGATGTCCTCCATTGAATGGTTAGAGTATTCATAGGCTTTTTGTGGTGTCACATAATTGAGATGATAGATCAATGATTCCCCAAAAAGTGAGTCAATAACGAGGCCACATGGTCTTGTTAACACTCAGAATATTTTATCTTTTTTTGAAATAGTATCAAATAAATAGATGAAATAAAAATTTTATTTAGTACTATTACTTATATTGGTTGAGTTATACAAGAATATTGTTCCATCAGCTAATCATATATCTCTTTTATTGAGCAATTGGTTTTGACATTATTTTTCACTGGAGGCTATACCAAAATCTTCAACTATCTATCATATAAATCATCAATGTACATGGAGATTATGGTGTGGTGTTGAAACATGATAATGGATTGTTTTATAGGTTATGTGTAACCAGTTAAATATTATGTGCATTTTTTATAGGCAATATTTAGATACAACATTGATCATTTTGGAATCATAGTGACATTGTTGGGGGAAAAGAACACTCAAACATTATTATGGATCCAATACATCATTGATGGTAAACTTTACAGACATACCCCATGGATATTGTAAATCAAAGGGTGATAATCCTAGATGTTTGTAGTTTTTGGGATTTTTTAAGAGCACAAGTTCTTTGGTAAACTCTTTAGTTGCATGTTACTATATTGTGAAGTGTATCAATTTATAGATTGTATTGATTGTTTTCAACAAAATCATTATTGAATTGGTTTGGGAAAATATAGTGGCATAATAAGGGTGTGGTTGTTGGCACCATAACCTAGAATTTCATGTTTAGTGGGTAGAGAATATGCCTTATCATTTAGCCATTTTTATTATAGTATAAAATTTTTCCTTGATTGTGGTGAATAGTTTCCCCAATATTTGATCTAGTGTAGAAAGATCATTTCTGTTGTACCATTGATGGGTTTTCATAGTGGTTTATTCCCAAATAGAATTCATGGTAGATTATCCATAATATAGGGAGTATATAATGTCCACTATTGTTTAGATAGTGATATTATATTAGGAAACATCTTTTTATTATAGTGATAAATTATGATATGAAGTCACCCAAATGGATAAGGAACCATGGTGGTGTTCATTTAAAAATGAATCTATATTAATTTTATAATTTATTTATCAATTTTGTTACAAATATTTCTCTTGGGATGAGGATTTAGTGACATGATAATATAGGTGTTATCCTATAGTATAGAGTTGATAGACTTGGGCAATCTAAGTGTGTCAGGACCTTTAAAATTAGATAGTGGCATCATGGGTCACATAAGAGTGATAGGATATTTCTATTGTGGTTTAAAGAGTATTTTGTTTCATGATTGTTTCATCACATTATTTAATAAGGATATACTATATCCATATTCAGGATAGTGTTGTTTGTATCTTGTTTGAGGGTGACAAGGTGCATAATGCGTGGAGCAACATTGGGGAGTTCACTAGCCCCTCTTCCCATAAAATGAATGATCATTCATTCCTGGATCGTTGTTATCATAGTTTTGAGAGAGGGGAACTAAGGTAATGTATCAGAACATGGTATTTTATAAAAGATGCTGGTGTATATGGAAGGTAGGGAACAAGTCGAGGAAACAAGGATTCCAAACCTCAGGAGGATACATTATTTTTCTAACAAAGAACATGCTTCTCAGTATGGTTAGATGAATCAGAAATAGGCATGTGGAACCGACCATTCAATAGATTCTAGTGAATAACAAAATTACCTAGCCTGGTAGTAGCAACGTAATAGGCCATTGGTTCTATTATCACCCCCCTTTCATGGGACACAAACTCTACCCAAATGGATTTTGGAATCTCAGTGTCATGCATTGAAGAGGGTTATCCAAAACTCTACTGGTTCAATCGTCTTGGAGTTTTCATCTTGCATCGGAAAATTATCCTCTCTTCAAGAGGAGGATAAGGAACTATTCTATTTCTTGAGATTGTGCTTCCATAGGAGGATTAATTTATTAGATACAGATATCGACTCAAAGATCCTTCACAATTCCATACAAGGCATTGGATTCACTACCTGGTCGATATATTAAATCATCAGAAAAGGTCAGTTTATTCATATCAACTACATAAAAGTGGTTTATACATGGCATGAGGGAAATCAAGTTATGGACCACATTGTTTCACATGATATAAATGGTTCAGATCGGATATGATTACATAATTCTCATATCTTGAATCCTAATGGGTTGAATCTTGTTAGAGGGGATTTCCTTAGCCTTTACTACATCAGGCCTCCTTAGGTTCTACATGTCCTAGGATAGTTGGAGCATGTCGTGTCTCATATTATACCTTTTATTTTCCATAATTAAAAATTTACATTTCAATATAAATAATATATTATAACCCAAATGGGTTAGTTTTTTATGGTTATTGTTTTTATTGAATTCGTTGGGAAATAGTGCGGTTATAATTAAGGGTAGTGGAAATAATGAGATTTCAACTAGTGATATATTCAATTTTGGAATTGGGAATATTTTTAAAATATCTAATTTTGATAGAAAATTGGAATTTAATTTTACCTTAAGGAGTATCTTGGTAATGAGCATGGGTTTATGGTGTGTACATTGTTGGTGAGTCACCATATAATAGAGTATGATGTGGCCTTCCAGTTTTAGTGAGGAATATTTGTTAATGAATGTGTGTTTTTGGGTGCTCCTATAAATGGTTTTATAGGTCGGTGAAAAACTTTATCTCTATAGATGATAGTTCATGGTTTTTCTTCTAGCAATTTAGATTTTTTGAATATGGATGTCATATTTTATGCATGGTTTCCTTGAAATTATTGTAATTAATTAGGGTTATTATTTATTTTTTTCTTGCATATAAATGGATTGGGTTAATTAATTATTGTGTTTAAATATAAGGTTTGGGATGGTGTCTAATATAGGTGGTTGGATAAATTATATTCAATAGGATGTATATATTCTCACTTTTATTGGAAACTATATCATCAGTGTATGATAGGATGCATGTGGTGATGGTTTTTCACACATCAACTGATTCAATTAGCCATTGTGTAAAAAATCATTATTTTTTACCTCTTTGAATGTCGAAATTTTTAAGCAATGGTATGGATGTGACATCCAATATTTCATATTATTTTGGTTCATGTGTTTCTAGTAATTGGACTCAAGCCTCTTTATAACGGAAAACAGATAATTCTTCATAATAATTGACTTAATAATTATATTAAATAGATATGATGACTATGAAATTCTGTATTTTCCCATGGTGTTTATTTTTATGAATTTATGATCTAGATTAATTTCAAGGAATATATACTACTCATTATGAAACATTAATATTTATTCTATGAGTGTTAAATATTTTATATCTTAAATGGAAGCTTGTATGGATAACATGACTTTGCTGGTGTGGTCTGAATGATATATTTTTCCTCAGAAATGTATAACTAATGTGTTCATGTTTTGGGACGTGGATTGTGAAATATATCCTTTTAAATTATATAAATGATTTATAATATTTAATATAAATTTATATAACAGATATTTCTTTATAATATTTAATTACAGATTATTCATTTCAAATAGAATTTTTTTTAAAGTATTCATTTCATTATTCAGGATTATTTATATCTTTTATGGTAAATATGAAGAAAAAGTGGATGAGGATGTGATTTATGATGCTATGAAAGTTACACCACTGAGTAAAGACTTATTTTAGTTTATATCTACCTCATTCTTTATGCCCTTGATATATCCCCCATTATTTGATTAAATTTTTAATATTATCATTTGTCACAATTTGAGAAAGGGAATTATGTTATGAAATTTTTTCAATTTTATTATTAATTTCATACATTTAAATTGGGGTTTAATATTATGAAAACAAATTTTTTTTGGTTCTTTATTAATTTACTAATTACCATTTTCATGACTTAGTGATCATTAATTCAGAATATAATTATTATTGAGAAAACATATTTGGTGGAATTTTCTTCTTATATTTTAATTTGATGAGTTCTTTAGATTGGTTGTGAATTTAATAATAAAAATAATATAAATTTTTTTATTATTTATGTGATATTTTTATCTCGACACAACCATTGGAGTTTAACTATGAAAAAGGATAATGACTGATAATGAATGAAATTGGATTGAACCTTATTTCCCCTTGTTTTTAATTTCCCTTTATCATTAAAAATATAATTGAATCTCCATTTTGGATGATTGGTATTCGATGTGCCATTATATTAAATCATTTTCCCCACCATGTGAATCCAATTTACCAAAAAAATATAATTTGAAACAACGATAATAACACTGATCGTAGTTGTAGTGGGAATGGATTTTGGGTTTGGAAATAGATCGAACCAATATATAATATTAGGTCACCTGATTTTGGAGTTTGTCCATGACTAGAATGGTGCTATTTTCAACTAGAGTAAATATGGAATGGTCTGAACATTTTGGATAAGTCATAAGAGTTGATTACAGTGAGAAACATTATGGGGTGGGATAGAAAAAACTACATGCAAGGAAGATGATGAATTTGAAAAATTATAATGAATATATTAATTATATTCCCCTAGGGAATATGTAATGTATATCACTACCCTACAAAGATAGAGATTATATATTTTCTGAATATCACATGTCATGTGACTATATGGAACACTTATGTAATAATGGTAGTGCAACTTCACCATGTACTAGTTGTAAAAAAAATTTAGAAAATCATCCCCACACATCATGTTGTAATTTGTAAATGTAGTTCATATCCAAATAACATGAGGTAGTCATAGGTTGTTCATAATAATATACCTTTTAAATTTCAAAGGTAATGGGTACATTATTAAACACAATGTGTGTACAAAAATAACATGATTCTATGTATCTGGGATACACACCCAACTAATTAACATTTTGTAAATTTCTTGTACATGGGTGAAACATGTCATGTTTTTAAATTTTATATTAATCTGATAAAACATATTGAGAAAATATATTGTTATGTTCTAATAGATATGTAATTATAAAATAAATTTTTGGTATAGGATTCAATTATGTGATTTTTAAAATATATCACCACGTGTTTTATTTGAACACATGATTACTCCATTTTGTGTGATCTCCCATATATAGTGGAATTGTGAATTTTTTATTGATAAGTACGGTTTATTGGAGAGTGATAGAAAAATTATATTTACTTTTATTTGTAGAGATGATGTTGGTTCATGGGAAAGTCGTGTAGAAATATAATGGAGTTGGTAACCTAGGGAGGTGCTCTAAGGATAGGGTGTGATTCCCCTATATATTATATAAGGTTGGTAACTCTACAATAGTATTTTGGGATTTTGACATCTATACTTAGAGTGTAAATTCTTTATTTAGGCATGGTGTCAGTTCCCCCTTAATCCCAATGATCTCTAGGCCCCCAAGTATACAAGAAGGGTCATTAACACACTAATTGTATACTAGTTTTTAAGTGGGGATCCTCTATATATAGTGGCTTGTGATTTTTTTTTGAGTTGGGTAATGTGTTTTCTTTTCTTAGGGATCAATAACCCCTTGACTGAATTAAACTTCACAAAAATTTGTGGGCTCTATATCATGATTATTAAAGTGTCAGGGGAGTATCTAGGCTAATATAGTTATAGTGGTAAATTATACCGGTTTCCTGGTTCTTGAGATGTATCAAGAATGTTTGTATTCCATTAAGATATGACCAACACATGGTTTTTTATTACAAGAATATGTGACTTTAGTTACACTAGGTGTATCCAAAAAATCATTTTATATGAATTTGTTATAAGTTATATTACAATAGTTGAGACTCTCCCATATTCAACGATTTACATGATCCTAGGTTATATCTATATTTCTTCGGGATTCATTTATTTTTGTCCATAAATAATTGTTTTTGAGATTACATATTATATTCCTTTATATGATTTTTTTATCTTTATTTTTATGATTATATTAACTCTTTTAAGGTCCTTATTCCAACACATGTAGTGTCTACATTGAAATTTCATAGTTTGCGGTTTATTTTTCTGACTTATAGCTTGTGGAACCATTCCATCATGTTTATAGTTGTGGGTGATGGGGAATAAATGTATTGAAGAATATTAGTGTTCACCTTCAATATAATCACGCATCATGGAAATATTTTAATCTATTTAAATATATTTTTCATAGTAATATTAACTATTGTATATTTACCTTTTCAATGCTTCTATATGGTTTTATATTTAACCACTTTATTATATTAAAGAATTTTTTATACATTTTAGTTATTTATGTAAAATATTGGTCCTTTTTAAATATATAATGTGTCATTGGATAACATTTCAATTTAGGTTGATATACACATAAACCTCTCATGAGTATATACTTGTCTTTTTATTACTAGTTTAGAGATCCTTTACTACTGATGGTTATATTAGGGTGACATATTTAACTAAAAATCATCATGGGTGGGGTCTAGGTGTGTCAAGACTTATAATTCAGTGATTAGAATGACATGGTGAATTATTAAATATGTCATGAATTAATGACATTTCATAATTTATTTTTTAGTTGAATCATGTTACTAAATCTTTATATTATTTGAAGACATTTTTTTTGTATTGTGGTTCAGTAGAAGAGAGACATTTTTATTGTTTATTTTTATAGGATATTGACATGGGTAGTAGGTTTTTTGGTGTGGTTTATTGATATGGGTGTAGTAATAGAGATGATTTTGATTATTAGTTGTTTACTGATCTAGTTGCCTAGATGCATTTCTTTGAAATCAATGATATAGTTTCCATGGGATATATAATGAAGAAGACTAAAAGGAAAGAGTTAAATAATTTTTATATAATATGCCATCTATCTAATTAATTCATTACTCAAAAACCTAAAAATTACTAATAGATTAAATATGAGGTAAACAGATATGAATAATGAAGTGTGTGGTACATTTGTTTTTTTAAGAAAGTGACATTGATTGGTTTCCCAATCCATGCTAAAAGGAATTTATTAAAAGCAAAGTTTACAGTGAATACACGAGGTGTAGTGAAACTACACCAACAGAAACAGATATGATAGCCAAATCAAATAAATATTTAATGAACCTGACAATCCATCTTCTAACAGGCTCAAGATTGGTGCAGAGAGATCTCAGAGCCTTGGGTGTGGAAGCTTGAGCTTAAAATGCGCACCAGTATCAAGATATTTTGAATAAACTAGTGTCAGCCAGATGAAAACTATCCCACAGCAGGGACAACTTCATATTCTAGAGCAGGATAATTACACAAATTGTCCAAATAATGAGTGCTTTAATGCAGTTCATCATCTAGGCAGTGCCACAACCAAACAATAGGTCTTCCATCATCCACGAGAGAAGATCATCTAAATTACAGAGCATGTCAAAGATAAGACATGTCCAGAAGCTTAGGATTACAGAAAAAATATGTCATCCCTCCATAAAGACCTCAATAGAATCCTCAACAGGACATAAACGCCAACAAAAACACATATAAAAGTGCCAGTACATAATCAAAAACCAGGAAAGAAAATTAGATAGAAGGCCATATCACTATACAGTTAAAGAACTGAAATCTGCAGATCAGGCCAGTCAGAAACCAGATAAATTTTCCCAAGGAAAAGTCAATCAAAGATCTATGAAGAAGTCATAGAAGAGTAACACAATATATTTTCCATCTACCGTCAAGGTTCTCAAAATATATAATCAAAAAGAACAGTGCAGTTCCGAATACAAACCCTCAAGATTTCAGAAATAAAAACACTGATAAAACTGCTCAGTAGGATGCATCCAACTCAAAAACAACAAAACCAGAAAGCACCAGTAATTGAACTTCCTCACAAAAAGAATCTTCTAGAATATTTTAGATTCATTTTCAGTTTCTCATTGAAAATGAATCTCTTAACTTCTTGATATTGGTCAGTATTGATAATTCCCCATTACAGCTCCTGATGAGCAATTTCTTGTTGTTTTCCCATAAGATAAATCCACTCTTGAATATCTTCTTCTACGAAAATTGGTGAGAAATAATATAAGAGAATGCTAGATTCCTCAAATGCTGGTTTTTCAATCACTTTTTTTGGAGAAACCTTCTTGTTGACATCTTTTGACCTAGTAGAAATGGTTCTCCCTACTTGTGAGTAGTCCTTTTGTCTTCTAGTTTCCTTTGTATTCGGGATATTGAAGCCATCAGCATCTACCATTGGTTTTTTTTCATTTTTTAGCCATGGATTTAAAATAAGCTTCTTCTAGTTGTCCAGGAATATCATCCTTCTCATCTGATGATCCACTATAATCAGAGTCATCTTTCTGGTCCCTTTCTCCTACTTCTTGATCTACATTAACAGATACAGCATGACAATCTTTACTTGCATCATTTGATGGGTTAACATCAATATGTAAGTTGTGATCATCCATGGTATGCTGGATAGAAACCTTGACATTAACAGAATCATGTTTAGTGATCCTATTTTCCAAATTAGTTTGTTCTGTAGCATCAAGAACAGCCTTGACAAAATCTCCAATTTGATTCTCAGAGTTGTGATAATCAATAGTATCAACCCTAACCTCCAGACTAGGGTCACTAATCTGTTCAACCACTTGAATAGGCTCTTTAGAAGTACTTGGAATACTAGAAGAGTTATGGATTTTAGAAGGGATTGAGATCTTTCCATCAACAACTAAAAGGATCTGAGAATTAGAAATTTCCTTGGGAAATTTTTCCACCAATAATGACTTTATCTATTTTGGATGGGTAGCTTCCTGTTTTCCATAGTTATTGGAAAAATGTCCAGTTTTAAAGCATTTATTACAAAACTCAGGTAGGTTTTCAAAAACCACATTCTACACAAATCCCTTATCACCATTTTGGATCCAAAAGAAGCTCGAATGGTCTTTGGACAGATCAATCTCGGTGCACACCCTTGCAACCGAGGGCCTTGTTAGGTTTTCAGTAGCATGATCTAGCTTGATTGGGGTTCCAAAGAGATTAGCAATAACAAATAAAGCATTCCTTTTAAAAAAATTAACGTAAAATCTGGAAAAGTAATCTAAATTGGAGCGATGGGGGATTCAATACCAGCAAGATAATCGGGCGACCATTTAAGCACTTTCATGTTGGATCTCCCAAAGTTATAAAAGCCACGTACCCAAAATCTATAAAAATAAGAATCTGATGAGAATCGAAAAATCACATTCCAAGATTTTAAGAAACCAATTTTGAAATCAGAGAATTCAATCTTTTCAGGAGTATTTATTAGGAATAGGAGAGAAGGGCACTGTTTTGAGAATTTACCTATCAAGGTGAAATGTAAATCTGAGGCAAGATTGTTTACCTCCTCCTTCGAGAATGATATGGAGTTTAATCCTCGATGTCTGTATGTTTTTGGAGAAAAACACTCTTCCTTTTTCATGTCAGTGGATAAATAGGCACCCACGACAACATCTGTAAAGGGCCTTGCATCGCGGAACCCTCCCCTATGGTTTGCTTCACCATCACCCTCACCAGTCAGTGCCCTATCTCCCGCTCCTGTCATCATCCTTCCCTAACAAAAATCAATGAAGTGTGTGGTACATGAATAAAAATTTGATTAGAAATATTTTTTTACTTGAACTACTATTGTTAAATTAAAATAATGTTGTTGATAAATGACTAATTTGAATGTAGAAAAATGTATGAAATAAGAAAAATTTGTGTCATTTTGTCATAGGTTTTTGGGAATCTAGTGTTGAAGTCAGTTATTGATATCACATTGAAGAGGTAGTGCATTGATAGTGCATTAGTATATAGGAATTTTATATGAAGTAAATCCAAGTTTGGTCTTGTATAAATTTATATATTATATGATGTTTTTTATTTTATGCACCAGAACCAAGGTTAGGTAACAAGATTGAATCTTTTTTTTTTGGGATATTGGTGTTCCCCCAAAAACTAGGATGTCAGTGATACAAATATACAACTACTCCCCTTACCCCAATCTCTTCCAAAAATGGTGTGGTGAAGTTTTATATAATTTAATTACATGATTGTGGTATGTGGTAGGGGTTATACAGTGGTGGATATGTGGAAGTGGTTATGTGGTGATGGATACATGGTATATGACATGTATATTGTTTTTGTGGATATGGTATGTGGATCTGATTTATTGATATGAAAGTGATAATTGTGAAACAAATTTATTTTGGGGCTTCATGGTGACTAGATTAGTAGAAATGTGGGTTTTGGATGTCATCATGATACACTTTCAAGATTTTATATATTCTACTTTTATATGAAATTGGTGACTAAGCCTTTTTGATATTTAATATAACTTACAAAAGATTATAATGAGTAAAAATTATTAATTTCTTACCATTGATTTAATATATATCTTACATATTATCATGGGATTTTTAGTGGAGTTCCTAATTAAATAATGTTTTATTCTCACTCAAACATCAATATAATATTCTAGCATATATCCAGGATGGTGTTGGTGATCTTTATGGATGTTACTAGATCATGGGTTGGTGAATTGGTTGAGATATTGTCGCATCTACAAGTGTTGTTTTTTATTAACCTTTAAGACACTGTATTTTTGTTATGTAAAACACTAAATGAATTATGTTTAGATTAATGTTTTTATAATTTATAGAGTCGTTGTTTATTGATGAATTATTTTATTTAATGAGTAAAAAGTGTAATTTCTTACATTATGTGTGTTTTATACCCTTAGTGCTAGAATCCAACCCATTTCATATAAGAGTTTAATTTTGTTGATCACTAATAATAGCCCTCCTATTCCTTGTCATTAATATATCTTTTTATTTAGTCCCATAGGTGTTTTATTATTTAAAATTTAATATCTAGAAAAAAAGGTGGTTAACGGGTGAAATGACTATCATATTTTCATCGTAATACCTTCATATTCTCATCCTTAATCACATTATTCAAGTGATTTTAAATTTATTAGAGATATAAATATTTTATGAAGAATTAGATGATAAAATAGGATTATGAGAATTAAAAAAATGCACAATTCACCCATTGTACTAGAAAATGGTATCCACTGGGATATGGTTAGTGAAGTGATTTCTACTGAATCCATCAAGTATGTAATGGGCTTGTACCAAGAAATGGGTACACATCTTTTAAAAAAATTAAATGGAGGATTTTTAAGTCATTTCATCAATTAAATCTTATCCCTAAAACTATTTGGGATCTAGATTTGAACATAGTTATTCCATTATACTTTCCCAATGGTTCTATCCATCATATGAATTCCCTACTATGTGAATCTCTGTTCAATTTTAATTTAAATTGATTCTATGTTGTTATTGGAGATCACTTTTTTGAATGTTCATGTGTAATTATTCCTCTAAAATTTACTTATTTCTTTTATTCATTGTAGAAAATAAAATTAATTTTTCCCAAATTATAGGTCATGTGAAATATTTTTTCACCTTTTGGGTTTCATTAAATATACCTAATTTGATGATTTATTCTAAGATATATTGAGTTTTACATAATGGTTTTATTTCTCAGTTTCATTATTTTCTGTTGGTAGTGATTAAATACCCAATATCACTTATATAATGTTGTCTCAATTAATCTTGTGGAAATATTCATTTATTATTTAAACATAAATGGTTATTTTTAAATAGTTTTTATTCGTATACCCCTTCATTACTGAGATTTGTTCTTCACTATATGTAGTGAGTATATAGATAATAATTTCATTTATAAATTATTTTATAAATAGGGTAAATAATTTTCATTAAATTATTAAGAATTTATCTTTTTATTCATGCTCTAAAGAATATATAAATGTTATATATATATATATATATTGTGTATGTTTTTATGTTTTTGGTTTTTAAATCATTAAAAGGAATACTTTTTACTGTAAATTTATTACTTTGGTGTGGTCTTCAATTTTTTATGATTGTATTTGGTTTGATAAATCTACTGTTTACATATGTTATGGGGTGGTAATTTACATAGTAACATATAATCTATGTTACGTGATTATAATCATTATTTTGTGCCTTGCTAAAAGTATTGATGGGATATATATTTGTTAAATAAAACATGAACCGTCACTCAAGAATATATGAACTGGTGGGTGATAAGGGATGATATCTGAATTCCATGAATTTGTAAACCCCTTCTATTATTCTCAATTAAATTGGAAAAAATATCATATGATTTTTTTAAATGATTCTCTTTCCCCATATGGGATGGTTATGACACCCATACATATTTAAATATGAAGGTATTATATACTAAAAAAAGGCCCAATGTAGGTAGTTATGGTTAGGACACTACACATATATACAACTAATTGTTATCATTTATATTTATGATATTATATAAGATATTATATATCAATTTTTTGTTCATCTTATTGATTTTTATTTACACAATTATTATAGAAACAATGGTTTATGAAATTTTATACAAAGAAGTGTTTTATCTTCATATTGAGTAAGTTATTATAAATTCATTTACACGTCCTTTTAGGATGCATAAATATTATTTTTTATGTAATATCGGTGAAGGTAATGTGATAGATCATGGGAGTCAATTTCTCTTAGAGTATAACTATGGGTGGACCATTTTGGTTCTTATTTTTATTTTTCAAGGACTGAACAATATTTAATGGAGGGGAATTCCATAGGCATTCTCTTAAGATCGAATATTTATGTATATTTTTTTCTCTTTTGGACTCTTTTAGAACACTCATTATATACATAGTTTATTTCATATAATTATTCAGAAATTATATAATTTTTGCATATTTCAACCAAGTAAGATTGTTATTTCATGTTCATATCATCCCATTCAGTTAATTTCACCTTATTATCTACTGGGTTTCAACGATTTAAAAATAACACACATTGTATTCTTACTATTTCATATAGGTCATAGAGAATATAAATGTACTCTTTATACAGTTTATCAATGAGAAAACATATCACGTATATAAAACTTTCTACCCCTATACATTAACCCAACTACTAAAAATCATGTTTTTTTCTTAAAGTATTATAGTTTTAAGGTATAATAAATTAGATTTAGTTGGGTTAAGTTCATTACAAAATGGTATCAGATCCTACTAAGGGATCTTGAGTTTTGGATTTAAGGAAGCCAAGAGATATTACTATTGAAAATATGGAAGATAGCCATGAATATTTCTTTCCAACCAAATTTTGGTGGAATATTTATTTATCATGGGTATTTAGATATCTACTATTTAATATTCTTTGAGTTTCCCCTCAATCTGTGAGTCATGTGCATCATTCCATGAATAAGTAGGTAGGATAATTTAAGGCACCATGGAATATTGTGTTCTTTTCTATCTCAAAATATTATATTTATTTTATTAAATAATTAATGATTCAAATTAAATGTGACATTAATAATAAACAAATATATTTCCAAATATTTTTATTTCTGAATATTATATTTTTATGAATATGAAATTTATACTATTCAGTGAGAAAGTTTTTTCATTTTCGTAACTAGAATTTTTATTGAAACAATTTTTAGAATTCATTAAATTTTTTATTAAATGATATTTTATATCATTTTTAAAATATTTCCAACATATTTAGGATTCATATTTGTTAGACCATTCATATTTATTTTTATAAAAAAACTAAAAGAATGTAAATTGTGTCTTTTTGAGTAATGTTTTTTATATATGAATATAAGGGAGAGAGGGGATTGGTTGTAACCAAACCAGTATTGTTTCCAAATCTGTTTGGTTTCAAAAGAGATTATAATATTTTTGGGGGCATATTTCATCTGTTCTACATTGATTTTATAGGGTGATGTTATGAATTTTCATCTCATTGATTGTTAGTGAGTTTCTAGAATTATATATTAATATTTTTTTAGGCTTAATTATATATATCTATCTAATTATCCATTATTTTCTTAATGATAAATATTAAAGGTGATCAAAATAAAAAGATCACTACTTTCTTAAGTTGAGTAATCCTTTATTTATAAACTATTGTTTCTTTTAAACCCATTTTTAATAAAGAAAAAAATTGTACATAATGGTTATAATAATGATGAAAAAATGTCAAGCTACAGAAAAAAAAAATAAGACCAAGTTTTTCAGCACAGGAAAATTTATTTCAATGAAAAAGGAACCTGGTGCCGGGATTATTGACCCTCCACATCACTAATAGATTGTCCATGCATAATTAGATAATCATATGAAATGTTTCTTTCTCCCAATTTGTATAAAATGGTATTGTATTCTCCATATTTCAAAATAAAGGACCACATAATGTACAACATGGACCAGTGGGATGACTCTTAATTCATAAAATTCTTAAAAATATTATATAATTATAATTCAATCCATGTAAATATAATTCCCTTCCCATTACACAAATTTAGTCAAAAAAGAATATTTTTAGTCTTGATAAGATGAGGAGAACAATACCCAATTTTTTAAATAAAACACATATCCATATATCCCTACTCATCCCTAAAAACACTTTCACATCCATGAGATTTTTTTAGGTAGAGTCATCTATATTAATATTTAAGCCATGACATAGTAGAAGAAAAAATACCTAACTCCTATTACACTCTTCCATTTTTCACCTATTCCTGTGTAGAATATCTAACTAAAATTTTATTACTATGTATCCGTATATGATACTTATTGAATTTTATTTATAAGAAAATTTAAGAATTATTTTGGATATTATTTAGGTTTTATATATTAAGAAAATGGAAAAAATTATTAAATTTAATAATGAAGTAATGATATATAATATTTTTTTGGAATATTATATTGATGGATAAAATAATTGTGGATTTATATGTATATTCTATATAGGTCACACCTATATAGTAATGGATGGGTTTTCTATTCTTAATTCAATTGAGTACTAAAAAATGGTTTCAAAAATATTATTTTCATAAAGTTGATATTAATATAATTAAAATTGTTTGTTTTTTATTTTCAATAATAAATGAAAATAAAAATTTAAAAAAGTATTTAAACTATTAAATTTTTATTGTTTTTACCATGGAAATTTTAGTTATAATTAAAATTAGGAAAATGATATGTTGATTTTTATTTTTGAAAACTGTGATGTAATTTGTTTTAAATAAGCATTTCGTCGGTGAACAACTTTCTAATTGACGTATTCAATTTTTTTCATTGAAATTTAGAAGACTTAAAAAAATGATTCCATGGATTTTGAAGGTTTTATGTTTGATTTATTTATTTTTTCTGTTATCATATATATTTTTCTAAACATGGATATATTTGGTAATAATTTTTTCTAATATGTCATATTTTAAAATTGAGTAGACATTTCATAATGAGATTATTTATAATAATTGTGTAATGGAAGACATAATATGTAATTACAATTATGTTGTATCATGATTTTTTTATCGAAATTTTCTAAAACATATCAATGTTTTATTTAACTAATAAATTGGAAAATAAAATAGTTGTTTTCTTATTATACAATCCTAAAAATTCTACACATGATTGGGATTATATTTATTTTCATTAATTTTAACAATGTTTCATGATTTATATTGAATGATATGTTTTGAGACACAACTGTATATAAGTGAACAACCTTTAATGTTATTAAACAATAATTTTAAATGTCTAAAATTGAATATTACCTTCTAAAAAATGAAGTTGTTTTTAAAGGATCTCACAAAATTATTTGAAAAAAATATTGTTTTTCAATAATTTTCTTCCAATGTTAATGGTTTTTCATGATCTAAAAAATTCCTCACTATTTCAAAGGTTTTTTATAATATAACATTTAATTACTTGCAAAAAAATTATTTTATTTGTAAATGTTTTATAGAAATTTTATTTTGGTGAAATTATTAATGTTTTGAATCTATTGGGAAAATAATTATTTAGTGAATATTTTATATTTCAAAGGGAGTAATGTTTTATATTTTTTGGGGAGATGTTATAATGGTTATTTCAATGTTGTTTTTTATTAAATGGGTTTTTTTGATTGATCGACATGGGTTTATGAGTATAAAAAGGAAGATTTTGGAAACACAGAATTAATATTGTGCGAATTAGTTCAAATATGTATGTGTTTGATATTTTATAACTATAAAAATTATTTAGACGATTATATTTTACTTATATGAGTTTCATGGTGTTAAATAATGATTCTACTATTATTTAGAAAAATACTAGGTTACATTATTGATATAAAATAGTTCAATCAAAGGAAACTCCCTTTTAGTATAGCTAAATTGTAATATCTCATTTTTTTCAAAAAAAAGATTTCAATCATTATTTTTTAGATTATTTATGTGTGTAATGTTGAAAAATTAGAATAATTTTATGTAACCCCATTATATTTAATTATTCTTTGGTTATATATTCACTTATTTTACAGTTTATTCTTTTGAATGTATTTTTAGTTTTGTTAAAATCAATGTATGTTCTATATAATGAAATAATTTTTTTGTAGTTTTATTGAATTTTCTTTAGAGGATGAATTTTTAGTTGTTTTATTTTAAAAATATAATTATAAATATTTTATAAAATAAAATGTATTGTTTTTTCGAGCTAATTAAATAGTTGGCATAAAAAAAATTAAATTAAAATATTTTCTTAACATAGTTATTTAAGTCAATATGTGATTGAATTAATTTTTTATTGTTCATATATAATAGATTTTACATTATTAATGAAGATTTATTATGAGATAAAAAACAATCCAAAATATCATGTATTAATTAGTGAATTAAACTATATATGGTAATATATTTATTTTACATAATGAATTGTAAGGAATTATTTCGTTATTTATTAAATTAATAACTAAATTAAAAGGTTATTATTTTAATATTAATTTCATATGTACTAAGATTAATTTTTATGATCTACATTTATGTGTCTTAAATAAGGTTGTACAACTAATCGTAGTAAAATATTAATGTCAAACATACATCACAATGTTAATCATGTTTATCATTGATTTCTTAACATGATTGTTTTTAATGTTAGATAATATTTTTTGATTTGTTTGGTAATTAATATTATAAACATAACATAGTTATCATGTGTTTTATTTTCATTAAGAATCTTATTTCTTCCATAATATCCTTAATTTTGATTGGTTTAAATTAAGGTGTTTCGATCAGATGTTTTAGTTTAATGACATACATGTTTCATAAAATTTAATCTAAATAGTTAATGTGGTAAAATTGAATATTTAATTTGAATTCCTTGATGTTTTTTACATTCTTTTTCTCTTAGATTTATTCCTCCTACCAATGGAATAAATGATTCATAAATATATCAACATCTATTGGATAAATATTGAATCATGGGTAACATGGTGGATGGTTTATATGGTATTTTTTTAAATCATTGTAGTTCAACATATTCCTAAATATGGTACTATACTCAAGAAAATATCGGATCATGAGTAGAACCCATTCTCTCCAAAAAAAATTTAAAAAAAGATAAAATTTAGGTGATTACACGAGGTACAATGATCTTGTATCTGCAAGATAAAAGCGAACATAGGAATGAAAAAAGAAAGAAGCACCTCAAAAATCCATGCAAAGCCATAAGAGTTGGCATGTATACATGTAGAAGCAACCCATGGTCCACTCCTCGCCAAAAGCAACCTGCTTCTGATGCACATAAAATTTGCTAAAAGCCTCTACCCAGTTCTGCATTTGTGCTCACACAAGGTAACAGCCTCTAAAACAACCTAAATTTAGTTTCTCCATTACAGAGAACTCAAAAAAGAAAATAGTGAAAACATGTCATCTGGGCCAAAAAACTCCTTTACTTTTTGAGTGACACAAGCATCATCATCCAAGGCCTAAAACACAAAAATACACAACCCAAAAGTATACATGAAAAGGTCTGAAATTCCCAAACTTGTGTTATGGACGCATGGTTAGAGTGTGTAAGAGAAACACAGCAGGTATGTTTACTGCCTACATTTTCATAGCACTGGTCGATGCCCTTGGTGCACTGCTTGCTTGTTCATCCATGATAACAAATTACTCAATGTCATCATTGTTTTTATGATGATTATGTACTTCATGTGTTGTTCTGTTCCCCTTACCAATAGAAAACTCCATCAGTTCATCTAATGAGGATAGAACTGAACTCTTGGTGGTGTCAACGCTTATCAATGAGCATTCGATCAATGGTCTCTTGATGATGTTTCTATATGGATCCACATCTATCCTCATTTTCTCCTTCAATTTCCTTAAATCCTCTAGTCGATGTTCTAACTTTAAACCTAAACGAAAAGTCATCCATTGAATTTATTGAGGATGAACCCCTCCTTGTGTCTGTCAAGGGGAAAGAATAATTATTGTGCATCACCTCCGATCCTCGTTCATTAAATAGTCCATCAAACACCATCTCTGGAGTGGTATATTTTTTCCTTGGTACGATTCTTTCCTTGGTATTAATACCAAATATCCATTCAAGATCATTTTCATCAACTAGAGATTTCAATTGTGCAACAGAGGGCCCACACACCCTCCTAAAGCTGTAGAACCATGTAGGAAGAAGCCGATGCAGTCCTACGAGATATCTATTCCCACTGAAGTTGAAGGTAATCAAAACTAGGGTCTTTATCGAGCTTATATTACTCTCTATCAAACATTCTCTCCCTAATATTGAGATATTTATGAATAGATATTTTCTTATTATGATATATTCAAAAACACAACATTTCTTGTTCCTCAATCCAAGGGTAAATGTCCTCCTTGTATACTTCCATAATTACACGAGTGCAATTTATAAGCATAATTCTATCCTCTGGTTCCTCAATCCAATGGTTGGGTTTTTCTTCACCAGATGAGGTGTCCCCCTCTTCTATGTCTCACATAATCTATGAAGTGAATATTCAAATTGCCTGATTTGTTACCATTATATATTAGCAGATTGTTGTGTGTTAGTTTATTATTTCATATCCAAGAGTCATTAAATTTGGGAGTAATCATATTTTTTATTCTAAATAGAGTTATCCTCGAGTTGATGTTAAAGGGATCTTCTAGTATTGGTTACTGTTATGTCAAATGACCTGAAATGCATCTCTGGTTGAAGAAGACTAATGTTTGGATAATGTAATGAAACTCTTTTTGAAGGTCACCATTTTTTATTATTGTTTCTATACCTATTGAATTAATTAAGACATAAATGTGAGAGGTAATTAAGGAAAATTAGAATAATCAACCAAAATATTTTACATAGTTTCCCCTATAGTGTTTACATAATTTTATTTATTAGTTTAGTTTTAATTCAAAAAGAGAGGAATCAAAATAGATGATAAATTATAAATGACAGAGTTATAGGATGTACTGAGTACCTGGTGGTCATGTATCAGGTTCCCAGTGATGGAGGCACTGAAATTTTTTGAATTCATCATGTACTTGATGGCCTTATATAGGATATCTTGTAGAAAATAGGTCAAAATCAATTAAAATAAGTGTTTTTACTCATAAAAACATTAAATTTTATCCCTAAAACCTATGTGGATATATATTTATACTCAATTTAAATAGACTACCTTTATCATGGTCCCCACTATCCCTTTATTTTCCTCTCATGAGAATCCCACTATGATATTTATTTGGAATGCTTCTAAGTTGTTGAAGGATATTGTCTTTGGAAAAATGTTGCATAATAATTAAACTAATATCAGGATATTATTTTATCATAGTAGAAATTTTTTAATAATTTATTAAATTAATCATAGTAATGTTAAATAATATAATTTCTTTATAAATTTCTTCGATATATGGATTGTGAGGGTTGAGTCTTGGAATGGTTTATGTATCAACGTTCGTTTTCTGCTCTAATCTGTGTATTCCTAATTTTTAGTGTGTAAATCCCAAAAATACATCCTGTTAGGTTGCATTAATCAGTATTATCGAAATAAAAATTCATCCTATAATACTGATGGATCATTTTGTATTGGTTTAGGAAGAAAATGAACTTCTTCCTCACATATTCAAAATGTGTTGGTTTGACAATGTTTTAGGACCGAATTAAAAAATGATTAGAAGACTAACATGTTACACAAAGAACCCACTGGTTTTGAATAGGGAACCCAGTGGGACCTGGTTCATGTAGTGAATTCTCTTTAATCCATTAGGTATGTAATGGCCTTGTACTGTGAACCATATACACATCTGGGAAAAATAATTTAAATGGAGGATGTTTTTGTAATTTCAATAATTACATTTTATCACTAAAACACATGGGAATCAAGATTTGGACTCATTTATTCCATTTTAATTTCCCTATAGTGGTCTCATTCAACTACATTCCCTCCCAAGTGAATATATCTTTAATTTTTATTTAAATATCTTTCATGTTATTATAGGATATCAGCTTTTGTATGTTCTTCGGTATTGATTCTTCAAATATCCTTTTAATTTTTTATTCATGGTGGAAAATAAAATCAATTCTCCCCAAATTATAGGTCATGTGATGTATTATGTCACCTTGGGTATTTCCTTCGAGATACCCATTTTGAGGGTTGATTATATGAAAGGTCTTGGAATGCATAACGATTTTATTTTTTGGGTTCCTTATTATCTATTGGTAGAGATTAAATAAACAATATCAATCATATAAATTTTTCTCAATAAATCTTGTGGAAACGTATATTCATTCCACAAACCTGAAAAATTATTTTCCAATGGTTTATATTGGAATACTCCTTCATTTTTTATTTTATTTATTCTCTATAGTCAGTGATTATATTTCTAATAATATAATTTATATATAATTTTTTAAATATGGTAAATCATTTTGATTAAATTATGAAGAATTTATCTTTTTCATGCTATAACTAATATATAAATTATATATATATATATTGATATTTATATTTATATTGGGTTTCTGTTTAATAGACTTTTGTTATCATAACCTAGATATGAATATATTTTTGTGGTCAATTTAATACTTTGTTGTGGTCATCAATCATTTATGTTAATATTCAGTATGATAAATTTTTTATTTACATATTTTAGTGAATTTTAATTTATATAGACACATGTAATAATTGTTACTAGAATATAATCATTATTTTGTGCCTTATGAAATTTTTTTATTAGATAAATATTTTTTAAATAAAACATGAGTCATAACCGAAGAATAAATAAACATGTGGGTGATAAGGGATGATATATGAATGCCTTGAATTTGTAAAACCCTTCCATTATTCTCAATTAAATGGGTTGAAATATTCAATGAGTTTTTGTAAATGGTTCTCTTTCCCCATATAGGATGGGTAGTCATCCCATATATAATTATATATACCTATCTTATATACTAGACAAAGAATTCAAGAAGGTTGTAATGGTAAGGATTATACACATATATGAAGCTAATTCTTATCATTTATATTTATGTCAATATATCATATATTATATATGAATTTTGGTTCATCATGTTGCTCTTGATTTACACCATCATTATAGTCACTTTGGTTTATGACAGGTTAAAAGAAGTATGGTATTATCTTTATATTGATTTAGTTTTTAAAACTTCATTTACATGTCCTTATGGAATGCATAAATATTAATTTTCATGTAATGCAGGTGAAGGTATAGTGACAGATCATGAGAGATAATTTCTCTTAGATTCTAATCATGGGTGGAGTGTGATGGTTTCTGTTTTTCCTTTTAAAGTATTGATCAATATTTGATGAAAGGGACTTCCATTGGTTTTCTGTGAGGAATAACTCCTTATGGATAATTTTAGATTTTTCCCTAGTGCTCTTTTATGAAACTTATCATTTACATATTTTGTTTCATATAATTGCCAATAATATATTTATGTTATGTATATTTTGACCATGGAATTTATGTTATTTCATGTCCTTATTATCCCATTAGTTTAATATTTCATTATTATCCACTAGGTTTCATTTATTTTATAAAACCTCACATGGTATTTTTTATGATTCACATAGGTCATGGATAATATATTCATACTCTTTATAGATTTGTTAAATTTTTCATAGGTGAAACAACTCACATATATATAAATTTAAACCCCTAGAATTTAATACAACCACAAAAAATACAGTGGTGTTCATAAATTATTATGGTATCATGGTCTAATACATTTTGTATAGTAGGGTTAAGGTCATTAAAAATGGTATCATAGCCCACTAAGGGCTATTGAGATTAGGATTTGAGGGTGGCCAATAGATATTACTATTGAAACTATTGATGTTACCCATGAATATTCCTTTCCAACCTAATTATGGTGGATTTTTAAGTTATCATGGGTAGTTAGATATCAACTATAACATATTCATTGGGTTACTCCTCAATTCGTGAGTCACGTGCATCATTCTAAGAATTACTAGGTTGGAAAAAGTAAGGCACCATGGCATAGTGTGTTTGGTTATTTCGTAGAATATTTACGTTATTCTTTCGAATTAATTGATTATTTAAATTAAATAAGAAATAAACAATATATATATTCATATACTTGTCTTTTTGAGTAATAAGTTAATATGAATCAATATTTTCTACTATTCATTGAGGAAACCGTATTTATTTTCATAACTATAATTTTTTTGACTATGATTTTTTAGAATGGATGTATTTTTTTGTTAAATGATATTTTATATCATTTTTTAAAAATATTTCAAGCATATTTATGATTCATATTGGTTATATCATTCATGATTATATTTATTAAAAAATTTAATAGCTGTTTATTTTTTTATTTTTGTGTAATGTTTTTTAATTGTGAATTTTAAAGAGAGAGTGGATGGGTTGGAAGCCAACCATTATTGTTTCCAAATCCATATGGGTTGTATAGAGCCTATAAAATTTTTGACAGACTATTTAATCTATTCTCCATTGAATCTCTTGGGTGATGATTTGAATTTTTAACTCATATAATTTTAGAGAGTTTCTATAATTATTTATATCTATAGTTTTTCATAGTTAAGTATAGATTTCAAAGTATCCATTATTCTCTAGTAGGGTAATCTAAAAAGTTGTGAACATAACTAAAGTGTTTGGTTTTTAAGTGGAGTAGTATTTAATTTATAAACACATTTTTTACAATAAAATTTGTTTTTTTGAATCCAGAAATCAACTATACATAATTGTGAGAATAAAGATGAAAAAAATGTCAACCTAGAAAAAAAATAAAGACCATATTTTTCAGAATTAAAAAGGATTGCAAGGAAAATGAATGAATCAATGGATTAGAAACTCTCCCCATCACTAATAAACACTCCAAGCATAATAAGATAATCATCCAACATGTTTCATCCAATCTAGTTGTATAAAATGGTATTCCGTTACCCCTATTTCAAAATAAAGGCCTCCATAATGTAAAAAAATGAAAAGGGGGATGCCTCTTGATTCCTTAAATACATCACAATAATAGATACGTATAACTCAATCCACTCAAGTATAATTTTCTTATCATTAAAATGGAGTGGAATGTTTTTTTCAATAATTGATGTAAATTTAAATTAAAAATATATTTAACCAAATAAATTTATAATATTTTTACCATTGAAATAATTTTTATAATTAAGAAAAGGAAAATTTGATTTTAATGTTTATTTTTGAAAACTAGGATGCAATTTGTTTTAAACAATAATTTCATTGGTGACAAACATTCAAATTTATTTCTTCAAAAATGTTTTGTAAAATTACCTGTTATAAAAAATGATTCCTCTGTTCTCAAGGAGTTTATGTTTGATGAATTTATTTTCACTATTATATTTTTTTAATCATGGATGCATTTGGGAATAATTTATTCTACTCTCTCATTTTTTAAAATTGAGTAGTTATTTATTAATGAACATATCTTTAAAAATTGTGTAATTGAAAACTGGATATGGAATTAGCCTAGCATTGGATCATTATTTCTTTAAAAAGATTTTCTAAAATGTATCACTCTTGGAAATAATTATTCAATTATAAGATAAAATAGTCATTTTCTAATAATACAGTCTTGAAAATTCTATACATGATCAAGATTATATTATTTAACATTATTTTTTAACAATGTTTCATGATTTATTTCAAATCATAGGTTTTGATACAAAAATCTATATATTTTCAGACACTTGAAGGCTATTCAAAATTAATTTTAAATGTTTAAAATATAATATTACAATGTTAAAATGGTATTTTTTTAATGGAACTCCCAAAATAATTTAAAAAATATATAGTTATTCATGAATTTTTTACCAATGTTAATGGTTTTTCATGTTCTAAAAAATTCGTTAATATTTCAAAGGATGTTCTTTATATAACAAAAAATTAGTTTCAAAACAATTTATTTTACTTATAAATGTTTTTTAGAAATTTAAATTATTTGGAATCATTTATTAAATTTATTATTTGTTGAATATTTCACATTTAAAAGGGAGAAATGTTTAATATGTTGTGGAGTGATGTTTAAATAATTATATAAAATTAATTTTATCTAAATGTATTTTTTTGAATGATCAATATTGTTCCCTAATTATATAAATTATAGTTTTGGAAACACTGGGTTAAATTATGTAAATTAGTTCAAATTTGTATATATTTGATTTTTTAACACTATAATAATTATTTAGGCCATTATGATTTACTTAGATAATATAAATGGTTTTAAATAATTATAAATTTATGATTTTAAAAATATATAATGATTTATTTTTGATATTAGATTGTTTAATCAAAATAAAATCTCTTCTAAAATATCTAAATTATAATAAGTCATTAGTTTTTTATGGAAACAAATATTTCAATAATTTTTTAAGAGTATTTATGGGTGTCATATATTATAATTAGAATAATTTTAAGTAAAATCATAATATTTAAATCTTTTTTGGTTATAAATTCACAAATTATACACTCTTTTCGTTTCTTTCTATTTTTAATGTAGTTATAATGAATATATATTCCAAATAAATAATTTTTTAGATTTATTTAAATGATTTTAGAGGATGTATTTTTAATGTTTCAGTTTTAAGAATATTGTAATGAATATTTAATCAAATAAAATTTTTTGTTTCTTTGAGCTGATGAAATGGTTGGCTTAAAAATTTATAATTTAAAATACGTTCTCAACATAGTTCATTATGTTTAAATACTCTAGAATTAATTTTTTATTGTTGGTATATAAAAGGATTTACAATATTAATATCGATTTATTATGAGATAAAAAACCATCCAAAATATCCTGTTTTAATTAAATAATTATACTATTTTTGGTTGTATATTAATTTTACATAATGAATTATAAAGAATGATTCCATTAGTTATTAAATTATTATCTAAATTAAATTGTAAATATGTGTAATATTAACTTCATTTGTCTGTCCTTTAATTTTTATGATATTTATTTATGTGACTTAAATAGGATTGTAAATCTAAACATAGTAGACTATTACTATTAAAGAGACCTCACTATTTACATTAAGTTTATCATAATTTTCTTAACAGGATATTTTTTAATGTTAATTAATGGTTTTTGTTTTTTCTAGTAATTCATATTTTAAGCATAACAATGATATAATGGGTATTATTTTCAATATGAATCTTATTAATTTCATAATATCGTTATTTTTTATTATTATAAAATTGAGGTTTTTTGATCAAATGTTTTAGTTTAATGACATAAATCTCTTATACAATTTAATTTCAATAGGAAATATAATTAAATTGGATCAAGGATTTAAATTTCTTGATACTTTTCAGATTATTTGTCTTCTAGAATTATTCTACACACTAATGTAATAAATGATTAATAAATAACTCAACTTCAATTGGATAAAAATTTAATCCTAGTTAACATGGTTGATAGCTTATATGGTCTTTTTTATATCATTTAGGTTCCACATACTCTGAAATTTGGTATTATAAGATGATATTGGAAATAATGGAAACATAAGTTATATGTCTCACATTGTTAAACAAGTGACTTTTTATATTTCTACATTATTTAAAATTATCTATTAGAATATTTATGTTTGATAGTTTAGTATTTTATATCCAATAGTTTTTACAATAGGGGAGTTATCATATTTTTTATTTTAAATAGAGTGATACATTAGTTGATGCAAAATAGATCCTCCAGTTTTGGTTACAATTATGTCTAATAACAACAAATGCATCTCAAGTAGAAGATGTATAATGCTTTCAGGTTGTAGGGATACTTATTTTAAGAGTCACAAATTTTTATTTATCTTCGTTTCATTAGTTGTTGGAAAAATGAAAACAAAAGTGTATTAAGTAATTAATGATAATAGGCATATTAAACCTCATTTTTAAAATAGTTTCAGTTATTTTTTATTAATTTATATATTAGTGATCTTTTAAATCACAAATATATGAAGAATATTGGTGAATAAATTATAAATTATAGAGTTATAGGATTTATTGAGTACCTGTTGGACATGGATCTAGTTCCCATTGGTGGAAGCATTGATTTTTTTTGAAGCTATTGGGTCCCAGGTGGCCTTGTATCAGGTATCAAGTAGAAACATGGTTGAAATCCTTTAAAATAAGAGTTTTTTATCCATTACAAATAGTACATTATATCCCTACAATCTATTAGGCTATATATATAGTCATTTTATATAATCTCCATTTAATAAGGTCCTCTGTTTAAATCTATTTTTCTCTCCTGAGAATACCACTGTGATATTTATTTGGATTGATTCCAAGTTGTTACATGATCTTGTCTATGGAAACATGTTAGATAATAATTCCACTAATATCCTAATATTATTTTTTTCATCTTAAAATAAACATTAATATATTATTCTATGAATATATTTCTTGTTAAATAATATGTTTTATTTATAGATTCATTCCACATATGGATTTCCAGGGATGAGTCTTGGAATGGTTTATGTAAGCATGTTATTTTTTATTCTTATTTTCTTATTCCCAATTTGTAGTGAGTAAATCTATATATCCATCCTGTTAGGTTGTTTTAATCATTATTATCAAAATAAACATTCATCTTATGGGATCGATGGATCATTATGTTTTGGTTTAGGCTGGAAAATAACTTCTTTCTCTCATATTCACAAAGTGTTGGTTTGACAATGGATTGGGACCGATTTAAATAATCAATATTAAAGTGGTTTTTAATAATAAATTTTTTCATAATATGTGTTATAAATATGATAATTCATTTTGATTGAATTGACAAGTTTTTATCATTTTGGAATGATATAACTATTATATAAATGTTAATTATGTTACTTTATTATTTATTTTTCTTCAAATGTATTATATATAGTTGAAAAGTATATGTAATTTGAGTAAATTTTAATCCATGTTGTGTTTATTTATGGTTTCAGATAATATTCATCTTAGTAAGTTATCTACTTATAAATGTTCAATAATTATAATATATAAAATCTTATGTAGGTATTTTATCTTGATTGAAACTGTTTTTATAATATAAGAATGTGTAAGAATGGATATTTAATATATATATAAATCATGAGTTGAAACCTACACATTTATTAACATGTTGGTAATATGGGATGGGATTATTATGGATTGTCTTTATATTCCTATTTAACTATTCTCAAAAGTATGGGTTAAATGATTTACCAAAATTTACACAATTATCATTCCCCATAAGGGACATGAATTTAACCTTTAATAAGTTATATAAAGTCATCTCAGATTCCATGAATGGGATCAATTTAGGTAGTAATAGTAAGGATCCTCTTTACATAGGGTGTTAAATGTGATCAAATTTATTTATACTAAATATCTTTGATAAGCCATATTGATCTTATTTGTTTTTATTCTATGGTCTTTAAACATTTTATCTTAACACTTTAAGTTATAAATTCATGTAATGAGTAAAATGGGGACCACCTACTGACTATTTTATTCTCACATGATATAAATATACTTATGGGACATTTAATGATTCTTTAGTGCAGGACCGAGGTAAAGGTTTTGTAAAAGACAATTAGATCTAGTTCAAATTATAGTCTGATCATGAGTGGAATATCTTAGTTCTATAATGGTTATTTTAATAGATGAATCGAGAATTTATATATGGGTTATCCATAAGGATTTCATCGATGTTCTCATTAATAAAACAATCTATTTTTTTTATTCCTGTGTTTTCTGATATAGTCATTACATAAAAACTCTATTTTTTCTATTTACATTAACATTTTAGACTTTATGGATATTTAGACCCTGAATTTATTTATTATATGTTCATATCACCCCTTTCATTTAATATATCATTATTATTTTTTCCTCTATTTATTGAATGGCAACATGATTTGTATACTTATTATTCAAAATAGGTCATTTCAAACACAAGATAGCAGTATCAAATATTCAATTAATAATTACTATAGAGTTTGAAAATAACCATTGAAATTGAATTACATTGGAATTAATGTGGGGATATATGTATATATAAAACTCATAATTTAATCCTAGAAAGGGAGTCCAATTTGGATGTCGATTGATGCACTATAACATAATTCAAGTATACCAAAAAGTTTCAACATTATAAATGGATAATATAATGATTCTTGAATTTAATATTAGGTTTTTTAATTGAGTCATAACTTTTTTGGATTTTTTTCAGTTATAAAAATTTAAAAGTTTGTTTAAAATTAATTTAATTAAATTTTCTAAATGAATATAGTAATAAAATATTTACACCCCATGGTAAAATAATATATATTTGTTTATTAAAACATGGATTCCAACATAGGCTAGACCCTATTTGTTTCCCATGGAGTTCATGTGAGTTCGTTCATCCTTGTATGAATAAATTTTTAATATGTAATTTGTTTTCATAAATTTTAATGGTTCCATCAAATGATGTTTTTTTATTTTACGAATTAAAAAATATATAATCCTTAACCACAAAAATTTTGGGGTGAAAGGATTTAGATCCATGGTTATTCACAAAGGATATTCATTATTTCCATTGTTTATCATCCAAAAAATAGATAGTATATCATTCTTTGATTAGACATTCATATTTATTGTGTGGTTCAGAATTCACATAAATGAGATCTAACACTGTGAATCTAGTTTCACTTCCTCTATATTGAAGAGATAATTAACATACTCAATCAAGCCACTCAGTGTCTCCATATCCATCTCTACTCAATGTTATTGATCCCTTAATCCACCTAGGTCTAATAGTATGCACCATTATCCAATATAAGAGAGGGATAAATTATTTGATAGATTGGACTTATAATCATCACATTATAATGAGAATAATAATTTAATATATCTACCTTTGCCTTTTAAATTACTACATCAATGTTGCAAAAAAATAGAATAAGGATTCTGGGTTCCTATGTGATATAAATTAAGGACTTGTCCCATGAGTTATTTTTCTATTGTTATGGAGTTGAAGAGATCACATTGTGAGTCAAGAAACAGGAGGTTAAGGAAAACATGAATAAATTAAGGGTGAAGAGAATAACACAACATAATGAGCATTGAATAAAATTTAATAATAATAAAAAGGTTGAAATAAGTATAGGAAAAAAAATATTGTAGTCGATAGGTTCAGAATCTTTCTTCTAGAGTATGGGGAAATTCACATACTGATTGTGTAAAAATTCTTAATTCCCCTTGGATTTAGTGTAAGGGAGAGATACTTCATCCTTTTTTGGGATCTAAGTATCACATATAATGGTTCATATTTATAATGTTAAGAGGATCTGGAAAAGTTTTTTTATGGAAATAATCCTCACATTATCATTCATTATTATCTTTGAGAATTTATTTGTAATATTATTTGGTAATTTGTGAGTACATAAAAAATATTTTCATGATCTACCTATACACTCGAGGCATTTCACATACTCTTAGGTGAGTATTGGAATATGGGATATTTTTAAAATTAGAATGATAATGGTTTTCCATATTCAGATCAAACTGAGTTTGGAATTTGATGTTATAGTCGGGTTGTATCAGATGATATTGGACTTGGAAGTCATACTATCATTATTTGGGGAAATGTATGAGCTTGTGGCATGTAGTTTTGTTTATACCGATGAAAAAAACATAGGGGAAATTTGATACCTCCTAAATATTCAATTTCTACAAAAAAATTATATCATCCAATTGAATTAAAGTAATTTTTCTTAAAATAATCTTAATCTAGGTTCAGATTTAGGTACGACATTCATCAGGTTTCCATGAAACCACAACATGCTATGTGGGTTTAGATTCATCTTCAAGCATAGGTTCTTGAATTATGGAGAGATAATATTCAATATTATCAATCTAGTTATCTATATATGTGATGTATTTTTCTTCTTTTCAATTGTAGTTTCTAACTATTTTTGCCACATTTTTATTGAAATTCCAAAATATTATGGAAAATATTATTCTTTTAATCATAGAACATCATAGGTGAGTTAAACATCAATAAGTCCATTCCAATAATACTAGTCTCTTCTATGGTCATCTATGGATTCATTGATAATCCTACACATCACATGGTGGAAATTCATCTTGGTGGATTTTAGGATTTTGCACCAACTTCAAGTGAGCTTTGGTCTCTTAAATTAGTTTGAATAAGAAATTTATTTAGGTATTAAATAGGCTGTTATAGGATCTTGGTCTCCCTTCATTGGTGGAGAACTAATTGGTTTTAGAAGTAGTGGTATCTCCATGATCATTGTAGGTTGGTAAAGGATTACATGTCATAATTTTTTTTTATTTGTGTTAGCTTGATGTTGTGTAGTTTATAAATAGTCGAGAGAAGTGGTTGTGAGGAGAGATCACATCCAATTATTCAATGTATTGTGGTCACCTGACATTCAATAGCTAATTCTATCATAAAGAGTAACATGGGTTGCAGTCACATGGGGTGGAATATCAGTATCACATGAAGGAACTGATCAATAGTCATCCTGGTAACTATACTGAAATAGTGCAACATAAAGGATTTTTTTCTATTTTTGTAACATAGGTACATCTAAAAAGTAGTTTTAAAATTTAATCATATGGAAATTATACTAACTGTGTGTAATTTATAAATTCATTATGATCCTTGAAAAATGTTTTCAGGCATGGTCACTTCAATATCAACATGTGGTCACATATTTTTTAGGGTGTGTCCACAGTCCCCAACTTGTGGTCACTTATTCCACCAACTAGTTTTTTTAAACAGGAATATAAAAAAATATCATTTTAGTGCATAATTTTTCCCCAATAAATCTCTAAAATAATTATATCTAGAATTAGGCCTTTAAAAATTTTATTCATAAATTATTTCGTCTCAAAAAATTCATCCAAACATAAAATTCATCACTTTTTGTCGAATCATTCTTTTATAATCACATATCTTATTCAGATTTTTTGAATTAAAGAAAATTTATTATTATGATCTTAAAGTCACAATTTTTTATTCTTAAATATAATTTTTTATATTTATAATTCTCAAATATAATATTTTCCATTGTTTCATAATGTACATATTCAATTTTAAAATTTAAAAATAAAAATAAAAAATATTTCAAAATTTTAATTTCAGAATTCAATGGGCGAAATCAAAATTAAATTTTAAATGAGTAAAACATGTTAGGATATTGTTTTTTTATTAAAAATTATGTTTCATATTTTAAAAAACTAAAAATGTTCAATAATTTAACAATGAATTTGATTATCGGTGCAATAATACTAATTGAAATACAGTCAATTTTTTAGAATTTTCCTCCCACATCACTCCCTTATTCATTAAGTATTTTACTCCTACAAAATTATACAATGAATTAAATTATTTAAAAATAAAATAAAAATCATTAATCCTACCTTGAGACAAAATATTTATAGAGAAGAAATAAATGAAGATTCATCTAGAATTCAATTTATCATGCCTCTTCTATGATTTAAATTTACCACCCAATTCAATCTTATTAAAATTCTATATTGAAGAGTAGATTAAATTATAATTATATTAAATTTATTTTAAATTAATAATCACTTCCATTTTTCCTTTCTCCATTTTTACATAAACAACATTCTATTTTCTAGTTCATTTATAGAATTCGAATTTTTTTTGTTATAAGTCAATCACCCATTTTTTATTTTTATTTTATATTCCCCTAACCCGAATGAATGAATTCAGGACTATTAGGACCTTTATTTTTTTATTAATTTTTAATTTTACCAGGAATGTATGTGAAAATGGCTATGTATAAAAACTTATTGAATGTATAAAAATGAATTTAACTCACACTTCGGATACCTAATGTCTTAGATATTCATTATGTTATTTTAATTTCCCAATTTAATTCATGTTCAAATGAATTAGTTAAATTTTTATGGAGTTTTCTCCAAATGTTTTTATTCTTCATAAAGTCAAAGTTACCTATGATAAGGTTCAAAATAGAATAACCATGTGTTATAATAATAAATTAATTGAATTAATTTCATATAAATTCCCTTTATTAGTTATTAAATCAAATTTTCAAGAAGGCATTAACTAATTAACATAGCATTCTACTAAATCTTACAATTTTAAAATCAAATGAAATCATTGAATCCTATAATAATTTTTACCTAGGTAGGTAATCATAAATTTTAACTAGATTTTCAATAATGTGAAACAAAAAAACTACAAAAATTTCAACGTTCAATATTTACAAACAAAACAATTTTTTATCTTATTTTGTGTTTTTTTAAATATTTCATATTCTGATATTTTCTAAATATTTAAAACAAGTTAATTAAAATAATTAAGAATATTAACAGGTTTAGTTTCCACCCCCACACTAATCAATTACATTATATTCTCCATGATTTTCAATATAAAAGTTTTTAAAATAATGAAATATTATTAATTATTAATGTCAAAAACAAATAATTAGGACTGAAACAAACTTGAGTTTATTATTCTGAATGTTTGAGTTAAAATATACCCCTATATGTTATTGATATCTTTATGCTAGACTCTTATGTTTTTTCACATTTGAAAAAATATTTAAAGACCAAATAGAGGAATAAAATGTTTCTTTGTGAGTAAATGTATTAGAAATTAAAATAAAAGAGAACAGATTAGAATAAAGGGTTTTTCAATAAGGATGGTTAGTTTTTATGTTTTATATAGAAGGATAGTCTTAATATCATCCCTAATCATCCATTTGATTGTTTTTCTAGGTAAGAGCAACCAATTATATTTCTTCCATATATGTATAGATTAAAATCTTTTTTGAAGTTACCTTTGATAGATCTATTAATTTCAATCTTGATTGATATATAGTAAAACTCAAAACATGGGGCTGGATGGATGATGCGTAAGGACAAATATTCATCCAAACACAAATTTATGGCTTCAAAATTCATTGGTTTCGGCAATTATTCTTCTTTTATAGGCTCAAATGAAAGAGATTCACTAAATAAATCATATTTTATATAATAAAAATGGGATTGGTACTGGTCTAAATTCGATCCCTTATAAGAAGAAAGAATTTGTGTATGAATATTGTAAGCCTCTTGGGATTATTACACATTTATTTCTACCTTGAATTTATGTTCATGGTATTATCAATAGGTAACAATATCCTAAAAAAAGTGCCTTATTTAATCTATCAATATAATCAATATTAAGACATGATAGTTGATAAGAGGGTTTATCTTCCATGAGATTGTAATAGAAAAAGACAATAAAAAATTTATCTCTCTCTAAAAAATAATAAAATGGTATTGAATCTATATCAATAAAATAAGGGGTTATACATTAATAAAATTTTAGAAGAATAAAATGAAATAGATTCAAGAGTTTAGTTATCCCTCTCATGTTGTTTTGTTGTTATCTCTTGTTTCCCATAGAGTTCCTCATTATTTGTCTCAAGAATGAGTTATTGGGTAGGATATTTAAGTAATTTAATATCTAGTATATCTTCCTTGTGTGTTAGACGTATATAATTTTTTCATGTTCCACAGGTACTCCTCCTTTAATATTAGATCTATTAATATCCAATGATATTTTCTTATACTGGTCAATCACATCTTCAAAAAATATAATTGCAACATTATTATTAGTTTATCAAAGAACAATAATAATTCCTTCTACACGTTTTTATAGTGGGTTAGGATGTGTTTATTTTTTATGTTCATTTATTAATTTTAAATAGAGAAAATTAATCACATAGTGAAAATGAATAGTGAATCCCCAAACATGCTCCTGTGTAATGATACCAGATTTATCATGTGTTTGTATTAGGTTGTAGTAAAAAATAATAGCTATTATATTAAAATATAGAATAAATTGTAAGGATGGACAATTTCTATCCCCCTAGAGTGTGTGTAGGTCAGTTATTCACTATCTCATATATTTGTTACTATTTTTATTTTTTTATTTAGTATAAAAGTATTTATGAAATCATTTTATTTTTTTTAATTTATGGAAAAAAAATTAAGTATGATTATAATACAAAATTTATTGTGTTAGTGGAGTCTAATCCAAGGTTTATCATATAGGTTCATCATTATCTATGTTTGTTCTCATCAAAAAATCAAGTTGATGTCATTATTTGATCAATCTTCTATATCTTTATTGTGGTTATAAATGCACAAAAAAGAGATATCTCTGTTTACATCAGGTTTCATCTCCTACATAGTGGAAAAGTAAACCCATTCGACGGATGAATTCACTATCTTCAAACTAAGATCTATCATATGTTATTTATCCACTAATTCATAGTGCTCAATTCCTATACATGATGGACCGAAAGAATTAATAGAGAGATAATTATATATATTTAAGGGTGTAGTATCTCATTATAAAGCATAGACAAATATCATCAATCATCCAATATTAATTTTACTACTTCTTTGAGGATTAGAAATAAAAATATTTTAGAACATGTATTTGAGGTGTTGATTTGATCTTTCCTTTTGACAAATCCCTTGGTTTTTTCTCTATAGTTAAGGAGTTGAGGATATCATATTAAATATCATGGGAATGGGTTTGAAAATAAAAATGGATAAATATATAGGGAAGATGATTAAAAAACATGATGAATATAAAATATAATTGAATTATAATTTTTATAGGGAATGAAATATAGGAAATCCTATGTATGTATGAGTTAAATATTTTTTCTAGAGAAGGAGAAATATATTTATAGGAAGTTGAAATATTCATTATTCCAATAACATTTAGTATTTAGGTGAGATATTTATTCTCTTAATGGAATACACCTGATGAGGTTGATTCTTTTATTGATTCAGTTTAGTGTATTCGGGAAAATATTCTTTTTTAAAAAAAATCCTCCCACGATCATTCTATAATGTAATTGATAACATTCCTAGTAGTTTTTTGACACATTATATTTTAATTGGAAATAGGTTCCTTTATTGAATATTCATATGTGGAATTTCATGTGCTCCCTAGTGTGGGAAGGAATACGGGATTCTATAAAATTATCTTTATTATGGTTTTTGATATTTGAATCCAAATGTGTTTAGTCTTGAATATTGCAATTGGTACATGTCTGTTGAGCTCAAACCTGGATGTATGATTTTCACTATTTGGGAAATGTTTAGAGTATATGGAATTTCAATTTTGAGAGTGAACTCCACAAAATTTTTGAAATAATTTTCATAATAAATAATACATGAATTAATGGAATTAATGATTTTTAAAAGAATCTATATCTAGTATGGTATTGATGTGAAATTAAAATCCAGTTGGTTTCAAACATTAATAGGTAGTTCAGGTTTAATGTAATTATCAATCGTGGATTCTTCTATTCATTGTCTATAAGGACTTCATCTTCAATCTTGGTGAGCCTACCATTTACCCACAGATCACATTTTTCTTCATAGATGTTATGATATATAATGATTTCCAACAAATATTATGTAACACCCAAAGCTTCTACGGTACGCTTCTCTTTGAATAATGTGATAGTGTGTGTTGTACGGAACATCGAGTTCTAACACACCACAACCAATCAAACTAGCCATTATGAATAGTAAGACCTAATTTTTTAAATTATATATATGTTATATTTCAAAATGGACTTCATTTTTGGATTCGGAATATTGAAATTATGCTAAGTTGAATTTTTGGTATTTTTCTAAGAACTTCCAATTTTTATGAATAGTGAAAAATACATAAAGGCAACTTTTTTAATCAAAATAATTTATAGTGATAAATTATACTATTGAGTGGTTTTAATGTATAATTAGAATATATTTTTAACATTTTATCCAATGGTGTTCATTATAATTAATTTTACTTTGAAATTAGACATAAACAATTGTCAATCTTTTGATATATATTGTTTCATAAAAAACACGCTATTTGTTTTGACAGCAGGAATTAATTATAAAATTAATTAATGAAACTTATATGATTGGAATTTTGTAAAATAGACATCATTTTTTAATTCGTAATATCAATTTTAGCTTAGGGTGAAATTTTGGCATTGTTCCGAAAAACTCAAATTTTTTATGAATAGTGAAACCACTAAGTGGTAGTTAAAAAACTGAATTTTCCATAAAACATAATTTTACCACTTCTGTGAGTGGAATTTAGAAAATCCAAGAGACACCGTTAATATCATGTAGTAAAATTGGGTTCAATGAGAGGAAAATAATTTTTGGAGAATAGTAACCTTTTAATTTTATTTACCACGGTTAAAAGTAAATAGAGTTATTAAGGGTTAAAATGATATTAATATTACCCTAACACATGTCCTAATTATATTGGAGAAGTTTATCTCGACCAAAAATAACCTTAGGAATAAAATATTATAATTTAGGTCCACTTGGATTAGATTAGGACATTTATTATTATTTAATTCATAAAAGAGTTTAGAGAGTTAAAATCAATGTTTATTTACTAAAAGATTTTTAATATAAGGTTATACAGAAGATAAATTCGATTGTAAATATTAATTAGAAAGATAAAATTATTTCCTACATAATTATATTTTATTTATAATTTTTAGACATTAAATAATTTAATTTAGTTAGGAAAAAATGATGATGCAGTAGTTACCATAATAGTGAACAATTAAAATAATTGATATTATAAATACCCAAATAAATTTAATTTGAGACTTTTTATGAATTAAATTAATTTTCTAGGTTAATAGGACATGTTAGGATTGACTTAATTTACTTTCTTCGAAGTAATAATTCTGTTATGATTTTCACAAAAATAAATTATTGAATAGTGTCAAAATTGACATAAAAGAGTTTTTAAAACAAATATTATATTATTAATTAATATTAAATTCTTAAAAATCTAAGGCTCTGCCAAGAGACTTATATCATGATAGGTGTATCATTAATGGACCACTTGGGGGTCTCTTGGATGTATATAGTAATTTTATTAACTATATAATATAAAAATACAAAGTGACATGGTAAATGTCAAACTAATTAACATGAGTTACAACTAAAAGATAAGGTTAATATAATGACCAAAACCTATCTAAATTCTATCGGTTGAGTGGTTTTCGACCCATCCCGAGCTTAAAATTTAAATAATACACTTTGGAGCCATTAGAAACCGAATATGAATTTATTATAAAATAATATTTTTATCTTTTCCAAAGCTGCCCCTCACCCCTCTTATAAAAGGGAACTCCTCCTCATTAATTCACACCTTCAAATCCTTCTGGTTCACCCAACCCCTGCCCAAATACTCTCTAAACATCCCTCAATACAACCTAGAGGCATTATTTTTATCATAAATCCAACCTAAGGAGCCCTTTTGATCAAATCAAAAGGAAGAACCTGTAGAAGAGGTAATGTTTTCACCACCCTTTTTCAAATTCATTTCTTCTTCAACTTCTTATTTATTTTATATTCCCATTCTAAAATAATGAATCCAGTATCTTCTATATACTATAATATTATTATAAATATGGTACAACCATAGTCAGTATTGTATCCATCCTTTGAATGACATGTCACCATACGTGCGTACGTACGGCTTACCGTCTCCACGTTGTGGTGTAATTGTTATTCAAAATATTATTATTTTGATGGGTATAATAATAATTTTTAATTCATGTAAATAATAAATATAACATGATAATGATTCTTTATATATGATATACCCTCCAATTATATATTATTTAAATATCAAAAGAATGATATTGTTGCTCGTACGTATGTACGGACTACCGTCTCCACGAACGCGATGTGATTCATTCTCTATCGTATCCATTCTAGTATAATTATCATTTGATGATTTAAAAATAATTTTTAAGGACTTGATATCATTATGGATATGAATAAGATAAAACCAATCCATTACAAACACATCTTACATAACAAAACATATAAAAGAAAATGAGTAAGTTAACACCAGAAACAATGATAATACTAAGATATTATTAACAAATAAATGTTAAAAGATCATACATGATATCATATTGATGTATATGATTCTTGTATAATTTAATAACAATTATTTAAACATTATACAGAAGGTTAACCTACCCCCAACCAAGGAAAAGTACAAGGTAAGGTTTTATTTCACAATCTCTTCATTATCCAAGGTTGTTTATATGTAATAATCTACTGGGACTTCTTTATCATCCACATCAATGTTTCATAAAAATGTATTTCAAAAAAAATTTACTATTTACTAGAATATGGGTTAAAGTCATTTATACCCTTGTTGAGTTTTATAAGTGGTTTATAAAGTAATCTTTCCATCATTTTCCAAACAAGTCATTTTTAATCTTTTTGACAAAATTAAGGTAAGAATATTTTTTTAACTTATACGGCGGGTGTGGCTATTTTCCACTGTTATAAAATATTGGAAGAGTCCCTTAAAAGCTTATAATAAAATTTTAAAAGAAAATTTTGTATTTTATAAATATATGACTCTTAAATTATTTTGAAATAGAAAGAGAGATTTCTCTAAAAAGTGTTTTGATTTCATCTATGTCAACATCCTTTGATGGATTTTACGCTTAATTGAAGTTGACTTAATATGATACAAAACTTCTATATTGTATTGAAGGTTTTGTGATATGTTTGACTATGGATGTGTTATTTTTATTCCATTCATGGTTTATGGATGAAATATTTACATTTCGTATGCTAGTTTTAATACGAATGTTTATGTTATGTTTAAACCTTTTCATATGGGAATGTAGTGGACTTAATATGTGATGGGTGGATCCTGCTATAAATCCTCGATGAATCGGTAGGTCTCATGAGACAAACTAGTGTCTTGGCACAAGGCCTCGGAAAAATCTTATTTGTAGTCTTGGCACGAGGGCTTGGCTATGTGGTTATGATAGTCTGGCATTATGCATTCCATCATTATGAAAGTGGTTATTGATATTGCATGTGATTATTAAATTAGTAGAATATCCATGTGAATAAGTAAATGGAATTATTTAATTTTATTTTTTCCATACTATGTTGAAGTTCAAGTTTAAAAGGCTTTTGTTTTAGTTATACATTGCCTTAAATGGTTATTCTTATTTATGAAAGTTTCCACTATATTGTTATCCTTACTCAGCATTTGAGCTCACCCCTTTCAATGTTTTATTTTTCCTAGGATGTGAATAAGTAATTTATGAATGACCTGCAGGGATAGTATGTGGGGATATGAGTGTGGACTATAAAAAAAATATGTTGTTGTAGTTTTCATTTTTATGATGTAATGTAAGTCTTATGAATATATCTACCGTTTCCAAGGCTACTAAACTAATCGGTCTTTCGAGATTTGATCTTTCTTATGATCATTCCAATGTTATGTAATAATTCACTAACTCTGGGTAACTGGGGTCGGGGCTTTACAATTGGTATCATAGGATGTTTAGTACAAACCTTGGAAGCTAGATTTAGATAAACTCTAATTGGAGCACATAGATTTAAAATGGACTTTGAGGATTAGTATAGAAGAACTTCCTAGAATTTTGGTATTGTAGATATTTTGTGAGTTTTCTGAGCAATACATTCCTGTCTGGATACGAGCAGGTAGAGGCTGCCCTGGCACAGATGTACCTAGGGGTAAAACCTGAAAACTCCACTTTGAGCTAGACTCGAACGGGAACTGGTGCACAACAATGGGCCTTGTTGCACTCTTGGTTACGACACTCCCGGGGGATATGCTTAGGATAACTCTCATTTTCATTAAAAATAATTATGAGAGGTTTATGAGTATATAATTCCTCAAAGAAAACATTTTTATGATTATGGATTATATCCATAAATAGTTCAATTTATGTTAAGTGTTTTATAAGTATGGAATTATGTATTTTGGTTCATAAACTGATCTATTTTATGACATTGTTTAGAAATGGAACCTAGTGGAAGAAATGGAAACCATATCAATGCATGCACTCCATGTAGGGATTTACCTCCTGCTCAAGATAATTATAGTGGAGTTGGGGATACAAATAGTGCTGATCAGCTTATCACCATACTAGGACAACTCACTCAGGTTATGAATAATAACCTTACCCGTATTAACCACCCTGATCCGCAACGTGGAGGGTCAATGTTAGATCATTTCAAGAGGAAAAAACCACCAACGTTTAATGGGAGTAAAAATCCCTTAGTAGTTGAGCAATAGATAAATTCCCTAGAGAAAATATTTCAGGCTTTGGGGAGTAGTGAAAGGGAAAAAGTTGTCATGGCAGTTTACCGCCTCACTAGAGTTGCTGATCAATGGTGGTCATTGATTCAAAACATGATAGAAGATTATGAAGTATAAAATATGTAATGGAGGGAGTTCAAAGATCTATTTTTAGAAAAATAATTTCCTCACTACCATCGAGCAGATATGGAGAGGCACTTTTTGAGTCTGAGACAAAAAGAGGATAAGAATGTCACAAAGTATAAGGCTAAATTTAAAAGGTTAGAAAGGTATGATAGAGATTATATACATAACCCAAAAAGTAAGATTGATCGTTTCTTTGATGGGTTAAAATCATTTCTCCTTCGAGCATTAGTCTCACAATCCTTCTAATCATATGAAGACATTGTCTCATGTGCTATCAAGACCGAAAGGGAATTCTCTAATTCATATGACTTTAAAGCAAAGAAAGAGAAGAAGAGATCTTCTAATCAATCTGGGAATGGAAATAAGGGGAAGAAGGGAAATGTTGAATATCCATCCTATGCTAAATGTGGGAAGAAACACCCCGGTACTTGCTTAAAAGGAACAGTAGTCTGTTACAAGTGTGGTGAAAAAGGCCACCACGCTCGTGATTGCACGGGGAAGAAGGAATCTATTGATGTCCAATGCTACAATTGCAGGGTGATGAGACATTATGAAAATGAATTTCCTAAGAATCAGGGGAACTTACCTCAGAAAAGGCCATGGGATCTAGGCCAAGCTTATGCTATCACTACTACTGAGGTAGAAGCTCCGAAAGATGTGGTGACCAGTAATTTAATGGTTTCCTCATGTTTGGAAAATGCATTATTTGATTCTGGATTATCGCATTGTTTCATATCTTCCCACTTTTCTAAGAAAATTAGATATTTCCAATTTGATTTAACAAGGGAGTTGTCAGTTAAAACTCCAAAAGAAGTATCATTACAACAATGTTTTGTGCATCAGTCCCCATTAGACCACATAAATGTCCTTTATCCACTGATCTCATCATCATACCCATGATTGAGTTTGATATATTCCTCGGTATGGATTGGCTTTCGGACCATGATGTGAAGATTTATTATAAGAATAAGGAGGTTATGATTTTTGATGATGATGATAAGGAACACCTTATCTTTAGAGCAGAATCATCACCACCTAATTCTTATCTTGATCCACCCCCAGTAGCTCAACTAAATTCAATTATTGGGGAGGAAGAAAATGAAATGACTATGGGTAAGGAACGAAATGTTGAAATAGTGGATGTACCTGTTGTGAAAGAATATGTAGATGTATTTTCGGAAGATTTACCGGGACATCCTCCAGAATGAGAAGTTGAGTTTTCCATTGAATTAATTCCTGGATCAAGGCCTATATCGAAGACCCCTTATAGAATGGAAACTGTGGAATTAGTTGAACTAAAGAAACAACTAGAGGAATTGAGTAATAAGGGATTTATTTTACAGAAGTGTTTCCCCATAGAGAGCCCTTGTTATTTTTGTTAAAAAGAAAGATGGATCTATGAGGTTATGTATCGACTACAGGGAGATCAATGCTATAACAATAAAGAACAAGTATACCCTACCTCGCATTGATGATTTATTTGACCAAATGCATGGAGCTCAATACTTTTCAAAGATTGACCTTCGATCTGGATACCATCAGTTGTGTGTAAAGAAGGAAGACATTCCAATGACAGCATTTCAAACTAGTTACGGGCATTACGAGTTTACAGTAATGCCTTTTTGATTAACTAATGCACACTCTATATTCATGGATCTGATGAATAGAGTTTTCAAGGAATATCTCAATGAATTTATGGTGGTATTTTTTGATGATATCTTGATATACTCCAAAAGCTACGATGATCAGGAAAATCACTTGTGCATTATCCTGAAGACTCTGAGAAGACATGAATTATATGGGAAGTTTAGAAAGTATGAATTTTGGATTCAGGAGATTTCATTTCTTGGCCATATTGTCTCTAAATATGGAATCTTTGTTGATCCTTCTATGAACAAGGCAATCCAAGAATTGCCAGCACCTACGAGTATAACTGAGGTATGCGGTTTTATTGGTTTGGCAGGATATTATCAACGTTTCGTCCATAATTTTGCCCAGTTGGAAAACCCATTAACAGAGCTCACACGTAAAGGGGATAAATTTGTTTGGAAAAAAGAGTTTGAAGAATGTTTTGAAGAACTGAAGAGAAGATTAGCCAATTCTTCAATATTGACTCTACCATCGGGGAATTATGGGTTTGTTATTTATAGTGATGCATCAAAGAAAGGACTTGCTTATGTCCTTATGCAGAATGATAGGGTTATTGCCTATGCATCATGACAGTTGAAAATTCATGAACAAAACTATCCTACTCATGATCTTGAGTTAGCAGTTGTGATCTTTGCTTTGAGTATATGGAGGCACTACCTCTATGGTGAGAAATGTGACATTTATACTGATCACAAGAATTTGAAGTATGTTTTCTCACAAAAATAACTCAACATGAGTCAAAGGAGATGGCTTTAATTACTCAAGTATTATGATTGTACGATACACTACCACCTAGGGAAAGTAAACAAGGTGGCAGATTCTTTGAGCAGAAAAGACCATGGATTTTTGAACGTGATAAGAATTGAAAGGGATCCAATTTTCATGGATGTAGTGAAGATGGACGTGGGAATAACCAAGGAGGGTGAAACATCAATGATTTTTCAAATGGTTGCCAACCTATCTTTACTAGAAAGGATTATGAGTTCTCAGATCGATGATGAAGAATTTCAAAAGATGATTAAAGCTGTGAATGATGGGAGATTGAGAGACTTTGTGTATGAAGATTGAATTTTGAAATTTTGGAAAAGTATTTGTGTTCCCAATATACCTGATCTAAAAAGGGAATTGTTGGACGATTCTCATTGTTCCAATTTCTCTATACACCCTGGGAGCACCAAAATGTATAGAGATTTGAAGGAACTTTTTTCATGGGACAACATGAAGAGGGAGATCGCTGATTTTGTTTCAAGGTGTATGGATTATCAACAAGTGAAAGCTAGAAGGCAACAGCCTGGAGAAGTCATGCATCCCTTTCCCATACTGGAGTGGAAATGGGACAATATTACAATGGAATTTGTCATGGGACTACCAAAGACTCCTAGAAGGAATGATGCAATATGGGTTATTGTTGATCATCTTAGCAAGTTAGCACATTTTCATACTATAAGAGAAGATATACCAATGGAACTTCTAGTAAGACTATATATTAATGAAGTTGTGAGACTTCATGGAGTACCCCTATCGATTGTTTCTGATTGTGATCCTCATTTTACTTCAAGATTCTTGAAGAGTCTTCAGAAATACCTAGATACTGAACTTCATTTGAGAACTGCCTACAACCCTCAGACAGACGGACAATCAGAACGGACTATTCAAACCATAGAAGACATGTTGAGATCTTTCTCACTTGACTTTTAGGGTATGTGTGATCAATATTTACCTTTGGTATAATTTTCCTATAACAATAGCTTCCATTCGAGTATTCATATGGCGCCATATGAAGCGGTATACGAAAAGAGATGCCACACACCAACATGTTGTGATGAAGTTGGTGAAAGAAAACTTGTAGGTCCAGAACTGGTGGAGGAAACAATGGAAAAGGTTAAGGTAATCCAAAATCACATCAAAGCAGCTCAAAGTAGGCAGAAGAGCAATGCCGATAATTGAAGGATGGATTTTGAATTTCAAGTCGGTGTTCATGTTTTCCTGAATTTATCTCCATGGAAGGGAGTCATATGTTTTTTTAAGAAAGGTAAATTGAGTCCTAGGTACATCGGGCATTTCGAAATTCTAGAACGAATTGGGGCTGTAGCTTACTGATCGGCAATGCCGCCAAGTATCTCCAAAGTTCACGATGTGTTCCACGTATCTCTATTGAGGAAATAAATGCCTGACCCAACGCATGTAATCTCTTATGAGAAATTAAAACTGTAACCTGATCTATCTTATTGCGAAGAGCCTGTCAGAATTTTTGATATGAGAGAACAAGTGCTGAGAAATGGGATGTCGCGTCTGGTAAAAGTTTTGTGGAGAAACCAAAAGATAGAAGAGGAAACGTGGGAACCCGAGGAAATTATGATGAAAAATCTCCTGAGTCTTTTCATGAAGGAGTATTCTAGAAATTTCGCGGACGAAATTATTTAAAGTAGGGGAGAATGTAACACCCCATGCTTCTACGATACGCTTCTCTTTGAATAATGTGATAGCGTGTGTTGTACGCAATATTGAGTTCTAACACACCACAACCCATCAAACTATCTGTTATGAATAGTAATACCAAATTTTTGAAAGTATATATATGTTATATTTCAAAATGGTCTTCATTTTTTGGATTTGGAATATCGAAATTATCCTAAGTTGAATTTTCGGTATGTTTCTATGAACTTCGGATTTTTATGAATAGTGAAAAATACTTAAAAACAAATTTTTAAATCAAAATAATTTATAGTGATAAATTATACTATTTATTGGTTTTCAAGTATAATTAGAATATATTTTTACCATTTTATCCAATGGTGTTCATTAGAATTAATTTTACTTTGAAATTGGACATAAACAATTGTCAATCTTTTGATATATATTGTTTCTTAAAAAACATGCTATTTGTTGTGACAGTGGGAATTAATTATAAAATTAATTAATGAAACTTATATGTTTGTAATTTTTTAAGATAGACATCATTTTTGAATTCGGAATATCAATTATAGCTTAGGGTGAAATTTTGGCATTATTCTGAAAAACTTCAATTTTTGATGAATAGTGAAACAACTAAGTGGTAGTTAAAAAACAGAATTTTTCATAAAACATAATTTTACCACTTCTGTGAGTGGAATTTCAAAAATACGAGAGACACGGTTAATATCAAGTAGTAAAATGTGGTTCAATGAGATGAAAATAATTTTTGGTGAATAGTAACGTTTTACTTTTATTTACCACGGTTAAAAGTAAATTGGGTTATTAAGGGAAAAATGATATTAATATTATCCTAACACATGTCCTAATTCTATTGGACAAGTTTATCTTGATCAAAAATTACCATAGGAATAAAATATTATCATTTAGGTCCACCTGGATTTTATTAGGACATTTATTATTATTTAATTCAAAGAAGAGTTAAGAGAGTTAAAATAAAAGTTTATTTACAAAAACATTTTTAATATAGGGTTATACATTAGATAATTTCAATTGTAAATATTCATTAGAAAGATAAAAATGTTTCGTACATAAATATATTTTATTTATAATTTTTAGACATTATATAATTTAATTTATTTATGACACAATTATGATGCAGTAATTACCAAAATAGTAAAAAATTAAAATAATTGATATTATAAATACACAAATAAATATAATTTGAGACTTTATATGAATTAAACTAATTTTCAGTGTTAATATGACATGTCAGGATTTACTTAATTAACTTTTTCTGAAGTAATCATTCTGTTATGATTTTTACAAAAATCAAGTATTGAATAGTGTCAAAATTGACAAAAAAGAGTTTTTTAAAAAAATATTATATTATTAATTGATATTAAATTCCTAAAAAACTATGGTTCGGCCAAGATACTTATATAATGATAGGTGTATCATTAATTGACCACTTGGGGGTCTCTTGGATATTTATTGTATGTTTCTAACTATATAATGTAAAAATACAATGTGACATGGTAAATGTCAAACTAATTAACTAAGAGTTAAAACTAAAAGATAAGGTTAATATAATGACACAAACATGTCTAAATTCAATTGTTTGAGTGGTCCTAGACCCATCCCAACCTTAACATTTATATAATACACTTTGGAGACATTAGAAACCAAATATGAATTTATTATAAAATAATATTTCTAGCTTTTCCAAAGGTTCCCCTCACCCCTCTTAGAAAAGGCCACTCATCCTTCTCATTAATTAACACCTTCAAAGCCTTTTGGTTTGGCCAAGCCCTGCCCAAATACTCTATGAAATTCCCTAACTACACCCTAGAGGCTTTAGTTTGATCATAAGTCCATCCTATAGATCTCTTTTGATCAAATCAAAAGGAAGAACCTGAAGAAGAGGTAATGTTTTCACCACCCTTTTTCAAATTAATTTCTTCTTCAACTTCATCTTTCTTTGTTATTCCCATTCTAAAATAATGAATCCAATATCTACTATATACTGTAATTTTATTATAAATATGTTACAACCATATTCAGTATTCTATCCATCCTTTTAATGATATGTCACCATACATGTGTATGTACGGCTTAGCATCTCCACGTCGTGGTGTAATTGTTATTCAATATATTATTATTTGGATGGGTATAATAATGATTTGTAATTAATGTAAATAATAAAAATAACATGATAATTATTCTGTATATATGATATACCATCCAATTATATATTATTTTAATATCAAAATAATGATATTGTCTCTCATGCGTACGTACAGACTACCGTCTCCACAAACGCGATGAGATTCATTCTCCATCGTATCAATTGAAGTATAATTATCATTTGATTATTTAAAACTAATTTTTAAGGACCTGATATAATTCTGGATATGAATAATATACAACCAATCCATGACAAACACATCTTACATAACAAAACATATAAAAGAAAACGAGTAAGTTAACAACCGAAACAATGATAATACTAAGATATTATTAATAAATCAATGTTAAAAGGTCATATATGATATCATATTGATTTATATGATTCTTGTATAATTTAATAACAATTATTTCACCATTATACAGGATGTTAAACATCCCCCAACCAAGGAAAATTACAAGGTAAGAGTTTATTTCACAATCTCTTCATTATCTGAGGTTGTTTATACGTAATAATCTACTGGGACTTCATTATCATCCACATCTATGTTTCTTAAAAATATATTTCAAAACATTTTTACTATTTACTATAATATGGGTTAAAGTCATTTATACCCTTGTTGATTTTTATAAGTGGTTTATAAATAAATCTTTATGTCGTTTTCCAAACAAGGTCCTTTTTAACCTTTTCACAAAATTAAGGTAAGAAGATGTTTTTAACTTATACGGCGGGTGTGGTTATTTTCCGCCGTTATAAAATCGTCGAAGCTTCCCTTATGATCTTATAAAAATATTTTCAAATAAAATGTTTTATTTTATAAATATATGACTCTTAAATGATTTCAAATTAGAAGGATATATTTCTCTAAAAAGAGTTTTGATTTCATCTATGTCAACATGCTTTGATGGATTTTACGCTTATTTGAAGTTGATTTAATATGATACAAAACTTGTATATTGTATTGAAGGTTTTGTGATATGTTTGACTATGGATGTGTTATTTTTATACCATTCATGATTTATGGATGAAGTATATACATTTCGTAAGCTAGTTTTAATACGAATGTTTATGTTATGTTTAAACCTTTTCATATGGGAATGCATTGGACTTAATATGTGATGGGTGGAGCCTGCTATAGCTCATCGATGCATCGGTAGGTCTCATGAGACAAACTAATGTCTTGGCACAAGGCCTTGGAAAAATCTTATTTGTAGTCTTGGCATGAGGCCTTGGCTATGTGGTTATAATAGTCTGGCATTATGCATTACATCATTATGAAAGTGGTTATTGATATTGCATTTGATTTTTCGATTAGTAGAATATCAATGTGAATAAGTAAATGGAATTATTTCATTTTATTTTTGCCATACTATGTTGATGTTCATGTTTAAAAGGCATTTATTTTAGTTATACAATTCCTTAAATGTTTATTCTTATTTATGAAAGTTTCCACTATATTGTTATCCTTACTGGGAATTTGATCTCACCCCATTCAATGTTTTATTTCTCCCAGGATGTGAAGAAGTAATTTATTAATGGCATGCAGGGATCGTATGTGGTTGTTTTCATTTTTATGATGAAATGTAAAACGTAGGAATATAACTAGCGTTTCCAAGGCTACTAAACTAATCAGTCTTTCGAGATTTGATCTTTCATGTGATCTTGACAATGTTATGTAATAAGGCATCAACTCTTGGTAACTGGGGCCAGGGCGTTACATATTTAGTGTAATATTCAATTAACATCGATGATAGGGTTTTTTTCATAGACAACGTAGGTGAGATTGACATCTTTATTCTATTCTAATATTATTTATCTTTGTCAAATTTTCTCCCTCGAAATGGATCTAATGATTCCTCAATTCTCGGTATATCTCTCTCTATTGTGTTGTCTACATGCTTCTACATCATTGGGATATGATTTGGTATCCTCATCATCTTCTTCAAGTGAGCATCCCTTTCTTCAACCAGAAAAAATAGTCGACGAGCACTTTTCTTCGATGGGGCACGAATGGATCATAGTATCCATTAATTAGTGAATATTAATTGGATAATATGGGTAGCAGGATCTCCATTCTCATAGTAGTTTAGTTAAGGAAGGAATGTGGTAATTTGGGTTTTATATATAGTATCCTGATGATGGGTTGTTTGTGTCGGTTGAGATAAGTACGAATGGGGAGTGCATGACCTAGGTTTCTAATTTCATCTTACAGTCAGTATATTGACTACAATAACATTATAAGGTCAGTATGAACCATTTATATATATTTTTATGCACATTCACTTTATTTTCTACACATTAACATGTTATTTTTTAGGGTTCCATCACTTAATAGACCATCTGACCACATACCATGCAACCACTTAGTCCCTTAGACATATTACATTACTACCTAGAAATCAAAAAATATATAGATTTAGTGTATATTTTTTATCCAATAAATTTCAAAATAAATATAATACAATAAAATATAAATTAAACATTAAAAAAATTATTGAAAAATATTGTATCTTTAAAAATTCAACCATAATTTAAATTAATCATTTTTTTAATGAATCTTTTTTTCAAAACACAATTCAAATTAATATTTTAAAAATAAATAAATGTATTTGATTCAACTATTAAAACAACATTAAAAATATCAACTAAAATATTTATTATTCGGAATTTTCAAATTAAAATAGTGGGTTTGTAATTTTTAATTACAAAATATATTTGTAAAATAAAATATCTAGATTAAACGCCTTTAAAAAGTTTAATTTCAAAATTAAAATATTTTATTCAAAAATAATTCCATAATGAATAAAAATATAAAAAATGATTTAATCCAATCAATGGTTATGTTCCAAATTTTACAAAAGTCAAAAAAATTCCAAAATTTACTGAGAAATTAGGTTAATAGTGGGGTAATTCTAATTAAAATATAGATTTTTTATTTAAATTTTCATCTCATTTTATAATTACTTATCCTAGACATAATAATTATTTAATACTTTTAGAGATGATTGATCGCTATTAGACACATATGGTTCATGAATATTAGGTGAAACAGGATGCTCAAGATTATTATTGGTGACATGATCTTGAGAATAATTAATTATATAGGATGTATTTTTGTGTGTTTAATGGTAGATTTTATTAATTTATGACGTCACTAAATCTTATCATGAGAGAGAAAATTGTATAATGGAGTTTGAGATAAATTTTGAGTTTATTTTTAAATTGAGGAACATTACACTACTAAAAATATGGGATTATCAAACACTAGGATTTATCCAAGATAGCTATAAGATATAATAAAGGGGGTCTTCATAAATGGTAAAAAATCATGATAGTGGGGAGAATTTATAATCGCTAATAAAAAATAACTTATAAAGGGGGTCATTATCAGAGATTAAAAAGAATTGAAAAACGGGGCTCATTATAAGAACTAAAAAGGCACTCAAAAGGGGGGGTGGATTTAACAACACTACTAAAAAAACACTGACCAAGTCCCCCCTTTAATAGTGTTTGTTTTTTCTATAAATGGTATATTTTATAAAATAAAATATATTTCATTGAGAATAAAAAAATAAAATTTATTAAAATATTATTTATATAAGGATATATACACATTTACACATAATATATAAGACATTTAGTTAAAATTACTTATTTAAAAATTTAAAAATATTAATAATTAATAATTTTCTAATTATTAGCAATAATTTGTCTTGAAATAATAATTAAATGATATAAAAATCAAATGAATTATTGAGGAGTCTATGAAAAGTTGAATAAATGAAATGAACATCAAATGAATATAAAACTTCATATGGTTTCCTATTTGGGCTTTACAATATATCAAATAATATAATGTGAAGGGATATATTCCATGATGACCCGAGTGAATCCATGATACTATATTTTTCAATGAAAAAATGATCATAAGGCTTCAAAAATAATTCTTCATATGGGTTCCATAATTTCTTCAAATTCAATAATTTTTCATTTTCATTTAATATACTCTTATTTTTCATTTTTAATGGGAAATGATTTTTTTCACAATAATATCATTCATATTGATATTATGGTTTTCATTTTTTTCATTTCTCAAAATGATGTTTTATTTATAATTAAATACATTTCAATTTTTTATATTTACTTGTAATAAATCAATTGTATAACACATTTTTACATAAAAATGTATATTAAATGTATAAACCATAAAAAATAAATATTTATTATTCAATTCACATAAAATAAATAAATATATATTTTATTTACCTTCTAAAAATACATTAATATTTATATATATTCATATACCTTAAAATTTTTAATATAAAAATATTTTTGTGTCAATAAATATATATATATATATATTTTTAATATTATAATATATAGGAATATAATTATATATATATGTAAATATTTTTGTTACGACCCAACAAAAACATCTTAGAGATGGCTCATTAAATTGTAACATTAGAGTGATTACAAGGAGTTAAACCCCAATGGGACAATAATTTTAGAATTTTTTGAAGGTAGATTTCATAACTGAACCATACAATACATTTTAAAAAATAAACTACAGTATAGTAAATGCTTTGTGAGCACTAATATTCTCCTAGGTTAACCATACATATCAATCATAATATAAAACATAGCATCCTAGGAAAATAAAATATTAGAAATGGGTGTTCATAGCTACCCAGTAAGAGTAAGTGTACTTTAGAATCTATTATGAATAGATATTATTGCATGGAATATAATTGAAATAAAATCCATTTAAACATAATCTTGAGCATAATATGGAAATAATAAATTAAAATCAATATAATTTCATATGAATAATCACATGGATATTATACGAGTTGAATAATCCAATTGGAATATCGAAAACTAATCTCATAATGAGGGAGAACATAATGAAAGACATGATAAACATAAAATCAAGGCTTCATGCAAGAAACCTAAAAAAAGGGTAAGAAATGACTCAATACACAAACTAGATTCCCTCATTGGACCTACTGATGCATCGAGGGGCTAGAGAAGGTCGCTTTAGTCATTTCCTTTGTCCAATGCATTCCTAATTGAAAAGGGTGAAACATAGTCAACAGAAACATTTTTATTGAAAAACTGGAATATAAAATGTGAACACTTTAACCATAAACCATTAATGGTATAAAAATGTCACATAAACAATAAAATAATCATTAACACTTAAATAAAATATGTTAAATGGTATCATATGATATCAACATCATATAATCCTAAAATCTAACAGAGTATGTTGACATAGTTGAAAATATTATAATAGAATAATGAAAATTTCTTCGGAGAATACCACTTTTTTACTTTGAAATCATTTATTCAAAAAGTTGTGAAATTATGAGAGAAAATAATTTCATTAAAAAATATATTGTAAATTTTTAAAGGATTTTTCAATATAATAAGGTTTCATGACATTGTAAAAATCCACCAATTTCATATAACATAAAAAAATATAATTTCTATATTTTTCAAAAATTACATAAGGTAACTCGTTATGAAAAAAAATACATTCAAACTATTTTCTTAAAAGAAGAATATGTGTAAAAATTCATTAAAAATGTATAGCATAATAGTAAAAAAATTAATTTTCTTAATATACATCAACATCATTACCAATATTCCCCTGCAGATACGTAAGTATAAACAACCCTGAATAACAATGAGATTGTGAAATTAACCCTTACCTTGCCCTTTCCATTAGTTAAAAGTGATATAACCTCTTGTATAATAGTTTAATGAATTTCATAAATTTTTACCAAAACCATATCCATTATTATTGATATCATATATGATCATATTATATATTTTTTTTAAATATATTTTTTAAGACCCTTTTTTCCAGTGTTAACTGCTTCATTTTCCTATACGTGTTTTTTGACAATGTCTTGATTAGTTTACATAAGATATATAAAAAAATAAACATACTGATATTAATGTTTTAAATAAAAAATATTTAATCATTAAATTAATATTTACAATAATTAATGAATAATTAACATGGGAAATTAATCACATCATGTTGTGGAGACGGTAGAATGTGCGTACGCGTAAGGGACAATGTCACTCCGTTATTTTTGAAAGTGTAATGAAGATAAAGGTATATTGAATTTACAAGAATAAATTTCATGTAATAATTATCATATATATATATATATATTATTTCCAAAGTTATACACTTCTATATAAAGTTGTGATGAAAAAAATTACAATACGATATGGAGGTAGTTAGTCGTACAAATACATGCGCAGTGCATCCTTTTATCATAGTATGGAAAAACGGTGAAATATGGTTGTAACATAATCATAATAACATCTTATAAAATATATTAAACTGAATTTATTACATTATTGTGTAAAAAATACATGAAGTGTTTTTATAAGAGGAAATGACCTTGGATGAGTTAGTTAAAATGATTACCTCTTCTTCAACGGACTCCCTTTAGATCACTTCTAAATGGATCTATTATAGGTCTTTTTGGAAGACCAGTAGCTAAATAACATTAAAATATATGTTATTAGAAGAAATTATCAGGAATTGGTTGAGATATAAGGCTCAATGTTTTTTGAGTAAGTGAGGGAGAAGGTTCTCTTTTATAATTCATGTGAGGGGCATATTTGGAAAATCAGACAGTATTAAATTTATATAAATTAATTTTCAATTGAAAATGTCTATAAAGTGAGTGATTTAAAATTTAATATGTTAATGCGTATAAATAATCCAAAAATAATAATTTTTGGAATTTATTATATCACATTACTACCATTAAATTCTTTCATTAACCCTAATTTAATTTTTTTAATTCTTTACTTGACAACATGTCTTTTTTACATCTTAAGGGTTAATATAGTTCCTATAAAATAAAAAAAGAACCTAAAATAATCCACAGATGACATTTATAACATTAAACCAATATATTTTTCTAATTTTATATTTTTATGAATTTAACATCATTTAATGAAATAGTATTATTTTTAAAATATCATTATTGTATATTTTGACACTATTCATTACATGACATTTTAAAAATATCATAACAGTAAGATAAAATCGAAATAATACTTATAAAAAATCACTATTTCGTATAATTAAACAAAATATTATTCACTGAAATTAATGGCTTGAAATTATATTTATTTTAATATTTCTTATATCCTTAATTTGATATTTCATTTAATTAAACATTTACTAAATCATCACAGTGTCACAATTTAAGGAAATTATTTTACACAAAAATTTTTTAAATAAATTAAAATGGTGTAGATAAAAAAATTCATTCCAAATATTCTTTAATGTTAAACGTATCTATTATATAACACCATGTTAGGATCATTTGTCTTGTTAAAAACAAAAGTATGACAAAATAGACATTTCATGTAATATAACATTATAAAAGTCATAATCTCATCCATGTTTCATAAAAAGGTTATAATTTCAGGAGAATGATTATTTCAGAAAAATTATGCATCCAATGAAATTATTAGAAGGGTTATATTAACTTTATATTCAATAAAATATTATTTTTAGCAATAATTACCTGATTTACCCATAATCATGGTAATTAATAAATTACTAAATTCACTATTCATGTAATCAAAAATTAAATAAACATATTTTCATAATTAAGACCCAATTATTCCAAATATTAAATCAATTTTTGGTACATCTTAATATATAATTTTTAGAAATTAATTTAAAATTAATCTCATTGATGGATTGAGAAACCATATTTTTAAAGTGAAAAAGTAAAAAGAATTTTATGGTTTTTATATTCATATTAAATGTAAAATAACTTCCAATGGTATAAACATTATTAAATGGAAAAAAATTTAATCTAATTATACTTCTAAACCAAATATAATTAAAATTTAACACTATAAATTATTTAGATGAAATAGTAATTTTCAATTAAAATAAAATATTTTATCCCAAATCATCAAAACATGAAACTTATCCGAAAAATACCAAAAATTAAACCAAAGTAAATGATAATATTCATATTTAATAGAATAATTTTATTTTTTCAAAAATATTAAATTCTAAAAAATTTACTTAAAATTGGTTCTACTCATGAAGGCGATAAATCAACCTTTTAAAAAAATATAACTGTTTAGGATTAATTTTTTTATTCATTTCTTTATCCCTTATAACTTATTTCATGACATTAAAAACTTTTTTTAATATATAAAATATATATTTCATTAACATATTTCATTAATAGTTATTATTTTAATATATTATGATAAAATTCGATTAACAGTATAAAAATAGTTTTTTAATAGTAACACACCATTTAAATTCAATTGGATGTAAATTATTTTCCTATTTATTGGTCATAAATTAATTCATTTTTAAAAAATTAGGGAACTATATTTTTTTATTTTAGTTAATCATATTCACCACTTCTATTAAAATGAATCATTTTAAAATAATAATATTTAATAGTATATCTTGGTTCATTTAATCTGATTATTTATTACAATGTAAGCTATCGATGAGATTAAATTTGATAAGATACAGAACATAAAATATTTGGGTGTTATATTTTATACTACTTCGATAAATTGTGTTCTCTGAATGTGAAATTTCACATCGAAAATAAAAATTTTATACATGAAAATTCCTTTGTGGGAACCCCACTTTTGAAATTGCATTAATAAAAAATCCTCTTAATTATTGGGAATGGGATCTGTGGGGGTCACCACTAAATTATTATTTCAAATACGATAACATTTGCGGAATATAAATATTTAGCCAAATATTTATTGATAATTATAGATTTCACATATCATATTAATGTAAAAGATCATTTAAAGTTATGAGTCTCAATGAAATAAATTTGTGCTAATTTTTAAGACTATCTAATATATATGATATAGTGTTAATAGGGTGACGTTCTTTATGTTCTTTTTTAAAAAAATGAGGAATTGTTTCACTATATAGATGACTTAATCAATAAAATTTACAGGAATTCATTCCATTTCATATGAATAATATCATCCTTTGGTTTTCCTTTGATATATCTTCACATCATCTCTTATTCAAGGAAATGAAGATTCATGTTGAATTTTTTCATACACGAATCAGTTAATTGAATCATAATATCCACTGCTCATTCCTTAATCTTTTGAATGTTTACTGAAACAAAAGATTATATAATAGTTTATCAAATATGATGAATCATAATTTAACCTGAAACAATTATTTCCAATGACAAACACAGTCCCTTCCAACCTTAAGACACATCAAAAACACAGCTGTTGAAAATAAAATTCCAAAAAGGTCACTGGATTTCCCAAATCTATCAAATTCTCCCAAAACATAATTTATCACTTATTATCACATGAAAAATATTTGATCACTTTAAAACAAAAAATTAAAATTGTCATGATTCACAATCGATAACTAAAAATATCTACATTACAATATTTATTTATTTACATAATTCAAATAACTTATACATCATTGATAAAATACTCAAAGGACAAATTTTTTTTAATAGATTAATAATGAAATTTATAATTCCTCTCTCTATGTGTTATGATCATATTCTTGTCCTTTATTTATTAACTTATCATGTGATATTTTTCCTTTATGCTTGGGGAATTTATTTGTGTACTATACCAAGTTGCTATAGTTGGAATGCTAAATAACCGAATTTTTTTTCATGCCTTTTCATATTTTACCTGGTAACCCTTTTTTGTAACCTTATAAAAAACTTCCAATCTCTTAAGGAATATAGCAGGTGTTTGTTTCCATAATTAACATATGTGGTAAAATACTTATTTCCTATCTTCCCTTTAAACATATTTTGACCATCTATCATCTTATCTTATTCTTTACATCAAAACTATGGGACCTGTACAACTCATTACTCATCTTTTTATCACATGATACATTTTCCTCATATGATGAGGATTCCAAGGCGATATGTTTTGAAATGTGGACCTATGAAAATAAATGATATGATACATATTACTCTTTAGATCATTTTATTTAGTGTATTTTGTGTTCCTTCTACTAGACTCCATTTCTAAATAACAACATACTGTAGATTTAATTATAAATCATAATACAGAATTTCAGACAAGTAAAACACTTAACATAAATAGAAAATCCTATCCACTTCAAATCTCATAATCATAATAATGGTTTATTTTTGGATATATTTAATTTCTAGTAATTCAAAATGGTTGGTAATAAATAGTGAATTATTTTAAGAATATCCTATGGGATTGTCATGGAAGGTGCATAGTAAGGCCCATTATCATATACCAGGTTATACCAAGTTAGGCCCTATGCACCTTGTTATTGTAGTTAACCCATGGTACATCTATTCTAGAACCACATACACCAGTAGTATCTATAAGCCAATGAGCTCGTACCAGTGTGGTAAGGGCTCCTCCTTGGCATCAAAGAGAACCAGTTTCAAAACTGGGTGGAGGTAAATTTCCTAGAACTGTAGCAGCATTATAGCTGTTACTATTCGGTACTACAGTAGCTGGAACTATTCATTTGATTTGGGCCTTCGGGCCACCAGTCTGGGCCTATGGTTCTCAAGGGCCTTTAGGTCATCAATGGTCTTCGGGCCATAGGGCCTTCGGGCCATAGGTAATTCAGGCCACAATGACCATGGAGTATCCTAGTTCACATAGAACATGCCCCAAAAGAGCATCAGAGCCAGAAGAGTAGCATTCACCAGAATCAGAGCTAACCAGATTGGAATAATGAGAGGGTATGGTAGCCTCCATTGGGACCATGAACTGTGCAACTTTGTATAGGGAAATACTAGCCGATCAGTAATGCAAGGTGGGGATCAATGTGATTAATGACGCAAACGATATGGAGGGGTAGCTCTAGTGGGTTGGGCCTATGGGTCATTAAACGGGCATGGTATGCCTCTAGGCCTTCGAGTCATGCATTATGGGTCATTTAGGAATTATGCCCTAGGCCTGCGAGTCATGTACGTGTTCCCCTTCAACCCTTAAAAGGGGTATTATCCATAATAAAATAAAAATAATGCCTTTTCTCTATTCAAGCAATAGTATCTATACAAGAATTTATTTTTAAGAAGACACATATAATATCTTCCATACCAAAATTCAATGATATTCTTATGAAGTTATCCTTTGAGTCTATTTTGGGGTTATGTTCCATAATATATGTTTTCTAAATATAGTTTATAATGATTTTATTAATCTTACTCCAATAAAAACTATAATGACCCAACCATAGAAACACAGATCTAGTGCATTATGTCATTACATTGGCATGCATACAAGGAATAAAATCCCAATCAAAAAATCTGTTTTTCTTTTTTGGAAGCTATATTACATTCATGAACCAAACATTAAAATTTAATTAAAAAAGTGTAACATAGAAAATCCGAGGGGAGACCAAATATTCTCCAAGACTAATCCTTCATAACAATAAAAATAAACATCTTGTAATCCTCAAAAAATAAAACATAATAAATGGTTGAGCTCAGATGTAGAGAAGGGGTAAGCCAGAAATATAAGTCATTATGATTATATATTATAGAAAGTTATATAACTAAAATACAATTCATTTAAGAATAATCTTGATTGTAATAAGGAAAGAATAAATGAAAATCAAAATAATTCCTTAAAAATAATTACATGGATATTATACTATTCGAATAATCACATTAAAATATCAATAACTAATCTCATAATGAGGGAATGCAAAATTCTAGACATCATAAACGTACCGTAAAGGCTTTATCCAAGACATAATACATAAAATGGTAAGACATCAGCCAATAACCAAAGTAGTTTGTCTAATGAGACATAATGATTCATTGAGGGGATATAGTGGATGCACCATTCACATAATAATTCTAATGTATTCCTCATATTAATAGTGTGAAACAAAGAAAACTTAAACATTCGGATTAAAAAACTAGGATACAAAATCTGAATAATTTAACATTAAACCATAAATAGTATCAAAAGATAACATACACTATCAAACCGATCGTAAACACTAAAATAAAATATAATAGATGGTATCATAAGATATAATACTGTAATATGTATAAAATCAAATAATGGATTTTTTCATAGATGGAAATTCTCAAATTGAATCATTATAATATATTAATAGAAATAGTCATTTTTTTACTTTGAAATCGTTAATTTAAAAAGATCAAAAATTATAAAAAAATAATTTTAAATGATAATAATATTTTAAATATGTAATGAATGATTCAATAAACGAAGGTTTCATGACCATATAAAAATCATCTCATATAGTAAAAGATTAAAAACATTCCATGATTATTTTGTCGAGAAAGTCATAAGTAACCTCAATAAGAAAGGTTAAAAATATCCCTTTCAATTGGTTTTTAAGTCTAATATGGTTATAATGAATTTAAATATTTTTAGGATAATTTTATAAATAATTGGAAATATTTTTTTAGAAGAATGTAATAGGATAATCAACATACCCCAGTAGATAGTTATATATAAACTACTCCAAAAGCATTAAAATTATGAAATTAAACCCCATATTTCACTTTCCTTTAGTTGAAAATGATGTATCCTCATATATTAATGTTTTAGAGGAAATAATTAATTTATAATAAAACCATATAAATTATTAATGATATCATATATGTTCCACTTCTATCATTTTGTTCAAAATATAATTCGTTATGACCCTTGTTTTGGGTGTTAAATACATCATTTGCCTATGTATGTTTTATCATAAATGTCTTGATTATTTTTAATCAGATATAAATGAATCATATCTATATTGATATTCATTTTTTTAGAAATCATATATAATCATTAATTAACTTTTTATTATCATATTTTACTGGTTAACATGGAAGATGAATCACATCACGTCGTGGAGATGGTAGGTCCCACATACGCATGATTGATGGTATCATTCCATTAATGGTGAATGGTTAAAGAAGTGGATGTTTTATTTATCTTTACAAAATAAATATCATGTAATTATTATCATATATAACCATAATCTATGTCATCATACCCACCTAATTAAATTTTTGATGAAAACTAAATTACCCCACATCGTGGAGACTGTAAGTCATACATACTCACATGAAGTGGTTTAATTTTTTTTTATAATGAATTAAAGGTGATTTATGGGTGTAAAATAATCATAACAACATTTAATCATATAAATGATACTTTTTTATTTATTTATTATTTAAAAAACACATTTTGAATTAGTAAAATAAGAAATAAACTTGGATGAGTTGGTAAAAATGATATCATCTTCTTCAGCATACTCTCATTATAATTATTTTCAAGGTATATATGTTTTGTTTTTATGGAAATAAATGACCACCATAACATGTAAAATTATTTTAAAAGTAGAAAGGCTATGGTTTTGGAAGGATACATGGCTTAATGGTATGTGGGGAAGTGAGTGAGGATGTACCCTTTTATAATTATAGTAAGGGCACTTACAAAAACTCCTAAAATATTAAATTAATATAAACTAATATTCAATTACAAATGGATCAAAATTGAGTTACAATTAATTTAATATGATTATTGGTCTCAATCCTCTCAAAAATAAATTTTTATACCATTTTTGGTAACTTTCCTAACTTTATCATTTTACTTTATCCATTAATAAATCTCATTAACTTTTACCATCACAACATGTGGTTTTACTAGTTAAGGATTGATATATTTACTATAAAATTATAAAAGAAACTAAAATGGGTCAGGGATGATATTTTTACCTTTATCCAATTCATTTGTCTAAATTTATTATTTTTCTGAATTTTATATCATTTAATAAAATAATATTTCTGTTAAAATATCATTAGTGATGATTTTGAATCTCTTCAATACATGGAATTTTAAAAATTTATAACAAAAATGAAATTGAATAAATACATATAAAACATCATTAAAATTTATAATTCATCTAAAAAATTATTTTATGACATCAATTATATATAATTATTTTGATTTTATTATTTATAATATCATTTTTTATATTTCCTTTAATTAAATGTTTGATTCATCATCATTGTGTCACTATTTAAGGTAATTATTTTATCACTAAAATTTATAAATAAATTAAAAAGATTTAGATAAAAATTTTATAGTTTTAAAACATATTTATACTAATAAATAACAATTTTATGTCCAGATAGTAAAAAAATTTCTCTTTTTAAAAACAAATTTCTGAAAAAATTCACATTTAATTTAATATAATATAATAAATTTCATACCCTCATTCACGTGGAATAAAAGGTTATACATTTTTTATAAGGAAGAAATGATTCCAAAAAAACTCATCAAATAAAAATAGTATATGTTTTATAGAAATTTTATAGTCATTAAAATAATATATTTCTTATAGTTAATTGATTTACCCTTAATCATGGTAACTGAAATATTATGAAATTTAAAATTCATATTCCGAAAAATATAAATAATCCAATTTACATGTATTTTTTGCAGTAATTTCAAATATTTAATCCATTTTTAAAAATTCATAACATTGAAGTCTGAATAATTATTTTAAAATTAATCTCATTGGTGGAATTATAAAGTGACATTTTATTGTGAAAACCTACAAAACATTATAATCTTATTATACTCATATTCAATGTAAAATTTATTAATCTAATGTTAATTGTATTAAATTATATAAAATTAATATAATTATACCCCAATACTAATTAAAAATATAATTTACCAATATAAATTATTTAGATAAAAATATGGTTTTCAATAAAAATGCTATATTTTTTCAATATTCATCAAAACATGAAACTTATCATAAGATTACCGAAAAATCATCCAAACAATTTTTTATATTCTTATTTAAAATATTTTTTATCAAATATGACATATTATATTGTTTATATTAGATTTAAAAAAGTTTCTTCATTAAAATGGGGTAGAGCTATCTTTAAAAAAACAACCTTTTATTCTTATGTTAACACTAAAAAACTTATTAAACATACATAGATTTTTTTTGAAAATATAACATATATATTTCCTTAATATATTTCATTAATAGATATTAATTTCATTTATTCTGATATAATCTTTTTATGGGCATAAAAATGGGGTTTTAATAAAAAAACACATCCTTTATATTGAATTAGTTTTTATATTATTTTCCAATTTATTTTTAATCTATGAATTCATTGTATAAACATGTGTAAATTATATTTTAAAAATTTATCTTATCCTATTAACAACATTAAAATTAATGGATTGAGTCAAAATAATAATATTTAATAGTATATCATGGTTCATTTAAGACAAGTGTTGCGTGAAGTATAAGATATCAAAGAGATTAAATTTAAAAGGAAACATACCATAAATTATTTACATGCTCTAGTTTTTATGTGTATGTGAAAAATATAAATGTGTACTTGTGTGTTTAAATATATGTGTTTTTTTGTTCCAATGTTGTATATATACATCATATATAAAAATATTTTTATATAAACATATCATTATAATTTCATAAAGTATATAAATGAGTTCACATTAAACTATATCAATATATATATATACTTATATATATATATAAAATGTTTATGTGCACATATTCTTTTGTATTGAAAAATTTATGTATATTTAAATTTTTATTATAATATATTTAAATGAAAATTAATATTTAATATATTTTAAAAAATATCAGTCTATATATTTTTCATACCAAGATTAACTCTCTCAAAAACATATATTTTTTAAATGTATTTAAAAATAATTGTATATATTTACATATTAGAAATTATGTGTTATCTAAATATATATAAATAAATATAGGTATCATAATATACAAAAAAAATGCAGGGAAGCGGTAAAGATGTTCTCATGAAACATGGAGGTTGCAGTATCAAATCTAGTTTCGTGAGTGTGATTGAGAAGTTTTCTAGTTCTAAGGAAGGGGGTCACGATCACTGAGTAGGGGGATGGGTGCACGGTAATTTTTTATAGAATTTATGAAGGGGGTCTTGAGCATTGGTAAATGGTATAATATATATTTTTTAAAATTTTATTATGGCAAAAAATGGTACTGAAATTGCTCCCCTTTATCAAAATTATAAAAAAGATCTGATAAATGCCTCATTTTTTAGTGAAAAATAAAAGCACTAATAATGGGGGCCTTTATTAGTGTTAATGAAAAGTGATAATAAAGAATCCTTTTATGAATTAGTTTTTCTATCCATGATAATGGTCATCTTTTAACCACACATTTGTATTCAAAAAAATTTATTCCCTAACGATGTATATTACTAGCACTGTTATATGTGTGGTTTGTTGTAGTGTCAAATTAATTTGGTTGTTATTTTGTTAAGAGGGGTATATTTTTTGAGATTTAATCATTATATTGGAGAACATAATGATTCTGGTGATATATGGGAGTATTTATAGTAGTAGATAAAAATAAATTTCTTCCGTGGATGTGAAAGGTAGTATGATGATAGTTATTTCTTACCCTTCAGTAGGGGATCCCTAATGTGAGGGAGACTAGAGTCTAATTCATGAACCAATGATATCACTATATGTATCTTATTATCAGTGTAGATATGAGTGTGCTATATTTTTGGAATCATTGCATCAAGATATTTAGTGTTATGTTATACATTTTATGATTCCATCTTCTTTTGGGGTGTTGAAATGGGCTGATATTATTTAGAAAATGATAGATCAGATCGATTTACCCTAAAATGGAAATTATAAAAACATCAATAATAGTAAATATATGGGTCGATGTTATTGCTTATCTGAGAATCTGAGATTTATGTCACTGAGATGTCTATAAATTCCTTCATTTTCCCATCCATCTACAGAATGAAATTATCAGATTTATATTAGGGATGTCAACCTGGTTTTTTTGTATATCAGGAATATTAATTGATAGTTTATTTTGTTGACCTCCAATTGTGGTCAATGTGGAGCTGTTTGTCTTTAAATTTTGTATCCAAAGAAGAATTTTCCTCATAAACATTATCAATAATTGTTAAATCCTCTCAGTCTCTAACCACATAGGTGGGATGAAAATTTTTAAAAAAACCTCAAGATATTCTCAATCAGTAGTGACAAGGGGTTGAGTATATATGAAGTGGTAGATGTCATCATTTTTTACAAGGATGGGGTAAATTAGGAATTTAAATTCATTTAATGAAAATAATACTATTAAGAGGGACCTAGTTCATTTGAGGTGTCATTTATCATTATTTTAACATGGTTTAATATTTTATTAATTTTGGATCTTTTTTAACCTTTTTTATGCCTTCCATCATTTGAGAATTGGGAAATATGTTTTATTTTCCAATAGTGGTATTGATATCAACCACAAATATTAGTGGTTTATCTAATTCCATTGATGTGTGACACGGATATTGAAAGATTAAGGGGAATAATTAAATAGTGGGAGCCTTTTTATTATTTCAAATACTTATATATGATTTTATCCTTATAATGGATTGGGTATACACTATGATTCTTATCATTTATTATTATTTTAGGGTTCTGGTTTTCATTGATTTAGTAAGAGATTGTTTAATTTTTTTAGTATGTGGGATTATTGGATGAACCATTAATATATAGATCCTATTTCATCACAGTTTTATAGATTTATGTTTATTTTCTAATGAATATATGTAAATGAGTCTCCAATATTTTTTGGAGGAGTTTCTGTATATTTTTTACAAAGTGGTTATGACCCTACTACCTCAATAAAGCATTGAATTCAAGGTATATTTCAATCATGATGTCTCGTTGATTTATATATATCATTATAGACTGTAAGTTTTAGATCTATGGGAGTTTTAGATTCTAGTTTATGAAATACATTATAATGGTTTAATTAATCTTATATTATATCCTGGAAGGATCCCATATTGTTTTTGATGAATATTACTAATAGTTTGAGTATGATTACAAAATTACAAAAAATTAAATAAGAGGTTGTAGAACAAAATTATTCCATCATAATAATGGATGGATTTTTAATTAATTAAAGGGATCTAGCTGTTTTTTTTTAAAAAAATTATGTTCATGATAATATTATATGAAGGTGGAGGAATAGGAAATTCAAAATAATTACTTTATCTATCTCTATGATCATTTTGAGGCAATGGTTACACATTTTGGAATCCTGAATACTCTTCTGGTATTCATGATATTCATAAACTCAGTATTTTTTGAGTTGTTGGACCAGTTTTTAATTTTATTATACATGATATCCATGTGTATTATTTTATATAGGATAATTAATATAATAATATTTGGGATATGTTATAGGTCCTTAGATGACATAATATGTATGGTAAACTATACATATATATGTTTGGAATGTTTATGGTGTGTTTCCTTAAAATTTTCGTGTCATGTCACATTGGGGTAACATATTTTATGATTATTGAGTAAATTTTACCTTTTTTATATACTATAAATTTTATGAAAATTGGAAATTTGTATTTCCCTGATTAAAATCACAAGATAGTATCCCATTTGGAGCATTGGAAGACCACTTGTGTTACTCAATATACACCAAAGGGAGAAAACATGTGGATAATAATTGAATAAAACATTGGGTATATTATTCCCTTGACATTATAATCATAAATATCTTACAAATAAACCAACAACATTCAAATAAAATAATTATAATATGCATAAATATCAACACATAAATGCTATAATGAATTAATTTGAAAACATAAAGTTGTAAATGAAAATTTCTTAACCTTAGGATTGATCACATATACAATAAAATAAAAATAAAAATACATGGAGGACGGAATACCATATATAGCCTCACCTAAAAATCATACAATTCCCTTTCATGATCCGTTATATCAATCCACTGTGCAACCCATACTCAGTCTAGCATGACAGATATAAGAATTTCACATTCACTACAGTCCCCACGAATCATGTGGGAAATAAATATTAGTATTGTTTTACCTAGTGCTACAAATATATTCCATAATATAATAATTTAGTCATGAGTAAAATAAATAATAGAAATATAATAGCACATAAGGATTCATGTCAGGTCATTTTGTGCTAAATAAGTGAACAAGATAAAATAACATACCTACATTAGCTTATATTAGAGAATAGTAATGTCATTCCCTAAATACAAAACCATAAAAAAATATTCAATGTAAGGAGTCCTTCAATGTATGAAAAATACCCGAAAATAGGTAATACCATCAAGGGAAATGAAAAAGTGTGAAAAACATCAGTGTACTATGTAAATGGGAGTCCAATCAGACAATGATTATTCTTTATATAATAGGGGTGATGATCACCCCATTGGTGTGATCTCCACACCCTGATTCCTTAGTCCCTTCAAGACCCCATCTTAAAATTCTCATCAAAGATAGCACATCAAGTAAGTAACCATTTTAATAGGGGAAAATGAAAACTATTACACATGAAGAACTATCATCCTCTAGGTAGGTACCCGGACTAATCATGTATCTCAATCATCATAAAAATGCAACTGAGTATTGAAATAATTGATCAAATCTCTAATACTAGGTAACCCCCCCCCCCCCCCCCCGCCTCAGTTAATGTCCCATATATAATCATATTTCAAAATAATTTTAGAATGTGATACCAAGAGGGAAACCTCATTTAATACCACTTGAATAATTTGAATCACACACATTATGGAAGATTTCATGATTGGAGTTATACCATAATATCACTAAATGAGTTACATGGCTGATAATTTATCACAAATATATGAAAAATTAATCTAAGGAGGTAATATAAATATATAACCACTCACAAAGGACGAACCATCCCCCTTAGGGAGGTCCCCTTGTATTAAGATTAACCACATCATCACTAGAAGGGTCTTATAGCCAGTCACATATCCAGAATGGCTATTATGTGATTTAATGTGGGAAACCCTACATTATACCTTTTTCACAAGATGAGTAATTCCTTTCAGAGTAGATCTCATAGAACAATTCATAACACACCATCATTGTGTGGGTCACATGGATACTCCCATATCTTGAAAAACCAACAAGTGATCTATGATGGAATCTCAAAATCTGATCTCTCTTTCCATTTTAACCATCCCCATCATGGTATTTTCCACAAATAATTCGAAACCACACCATCACTACATGGGTCCCACTTCTAGACACATTTCTCTTGGAAATACCTTTACCATGAAAACTAATCAAATATGTCAAAACCTCATCGAAATATATCTTTCATAAAATATCCTACACATTCCATGAATGTCAATAGACTCCAAACATATATACTACACACTCAAGAACAATCCACAAGTCTTCATAGACATTTCATTACCTATAAACGTTATGGGATCATCATTAACAAAAGGCCCTATTTTAAAGTGTATAACACCCCAAACTATTAGCATTCTAATAATTCCCATAAAAAAGATCACTAGTTTCCTCAGACACATCTCTAAATTTAGTCACCAATACCAAACATCATTGGTCATCCTATAGTGATATCACATGCCATTCCTGACCCTCTCTATAATATTTTTTCCAAATTCTCTTCCAATCCCCACTAAATTTCCCATGTAAAATCATTAAAAATACCTAATAACTAATATACCATGAACTAAACCTGGTCCCCATGTCATGTAACCTTTAAGAGATCTATCAAGCCCATAAATTAGAGAAAACCATCCTCAATAAAATGCATCATTATCCAAAACACTCATCCTTCTCATAACATTCATAAAAACTCCTCTCAATCCCAAATATGGTGTTATAACATATGTTTGATATGTAAGACCTATTAAACATTGATAACTTTTCCTAAGCCTCTCAATCTTACATAACTAGCTCTATGAAACTAACCAATGCTATTCACATCTAATTTCAAATCATGAGATCTTACTTTATCCAATGATTAAATATAATGACATATTCACCCCGTTTGAGACATGGTATCTAGGAGATCATAAAATATACATGCGTAAAGTGAAACTATTCTAATTCTAGAATACTAAAATAAACCATGTATCCTAACCTTGTGTACCTTAAATTGGTACCACTTTTATACAAACCCATGCATTCATGGAGGCAAGAACATTCATGCATAACCATGCATATGTATTAGTATTATAGAGACTTCCTACATCAACACAATGTTATAATCCTTTACATTACCCAATTATCCTTGACCAAGAACATCCATTCAAAATCTAATATCTTCAATTCCTGACCTCCATTTTGAAGCCTCCGAATCAAAAGAAATAAATATAAATTTTTTTAATTTATTATGAAATTTTATCCAACGGGGAAAAATAACCTAAAAACAGTGAGGGAAATGTTGCATCATTAAAACTACACAAAACCTTGTTATTTTATATATTTGAAATCCCTTATAGGAAAAATAAAAAAATACTCATTGATATGGATTATTTACACTACTATAAAGTAAAATTTTCAAAAAATCCATTCCCAAATAATCACAAAATACATAGTAATTTTGGATAAAAATTGAGGGGAATCAGGTTGAATAACATACCTTGAAGAACTCTAGAGTCCACAAAAAGAACAATGATAAAAACAAGTGGATAAATGGGAGAATAAAAGGAGGAAGTGCCTGCAAATTGTCCCTCCAAAGAGTTCCATTTCCCGTAAATCCCAAGAGATATTACCCTAGAAATTATGGGGCTTCCTCTTTATTTATGTACATGAAATGGAACATTATTGTGAAACCTTAAGTGTCATTGAATGAGGTTCTAATCTCATTATATGTCCCAAAATTGAATAGGGACTAACCATGAAATTCCAAAACCCATGTTTCCCTTAAAAACATGGCCTATTATGTCATGAAACGATACATCTCCCCCTTATAGGAACAAATAATGATGTTCCATGCTTTCATGGTGTGAAATTTTCCCATACATAATGGTCACCACCATAGTGTGGAATCATTTAACATGATGTGATCTCATAAACAAGAGTCATTAATATTATTAATTCCTAATAATTATTGATTACAATCATAGAAATAGGTATTCTACTATGGTATTATCCACATCTATAAAGAATTTTTCCTTTTCAAATATGTTTGGGTTATCATCAGAGTAGAACTCCTTGGGCCTAGAAGTAACTTCTCCTAAAATGCATGTATGTAGAACAAATAAAAAATCCAACACACCATGAAAACAATTTTCCATGAAGTTAATAATTTATTTACCCCATCATTACCCCTTTTTCTATAGTGTCAAAATCAATTAACCATTTGTTATACCATGACTCTCACATACCATGACATGTCAAGCTACATGTAGTAAAAATTAAAATTTCCCATGAAAAAAATGATAGATAAATATATGGATCCTGAAAAAACCTATTATAAGAATTATTTTCTCTATGTAGAACCTAGTTATATATTAGGACGTTCAATCCGTCAATCAGAATCCATAATAGTTCCCCATTCTCAATTTATAAATGATTAAGACATGTTTCCACCATCCATTCTTGGATCCTTTATACATTAATTTTTTTTCAAAAATATATGATTGTTCCTCTAAACACATGCATTATTCTTCATGTATTTTATATATCACCACATCCATTTACATTAAACAACCCCAACTTAGCCTTATATAAAAAAGTATCTGAATACCCTCGACCTCGCACAATAATGCATCGTCAGATGCATCATCAAATTACATGATCATGATGTCTTATAAAAAGAAGGTATTAATAAACTATCCAAATCCATACACAAATTACAAAATTGGATACTAAATTTATATGAATTATTAGATACTCATCTTAAAAATACACCATATTAATTCATTATGATAACCAATGCATCTATTGTCTTTCACATGCTCAAATCACTACAAATTCTTTCCCGGGCTCAAATTACTTGATCATGATGTCTTATAAAAAGAAGGTATTAATAAACTATCCAAATGCATACAAAAATTACAAAATTGGATACTAAATTTATATTAATTATTAGATACTCATCTTAAAAATACACCATCTTAATTCATTATGATAACCAACGTATCTATTGTCTTTCACATGCTCAAATCACTACAAATTCCTTCCCGGGCTCAATACTAACACTCAAACTCCAAACATCATCATATACAAATTCCATATATATTATTTTATATGGACCAACTAAAATCAGATCAACCATCTTAAAAGTATACCATTATTGTATCAACCATCCTCCAAATGGTTTCCCCATAACCATGACCCTTCTGATGGATGATCATACATCCACGAACAATATGATGTTCCCCACCATAGATGTATCACGATCATATACCCTCTAAAAACAATCATTCTCTACATCCCATATACATCCAATAGAAAAATATAGTGATTGGATATGGATATCCTTCTTATATCTAAGGTAAATCATTAAATACCATTCTCCATATATTCTAAATTTACTGACAATTTCATCCTCAATTTATTGAGAAATTAAACAATAAGGAGGGCCACACCATCTCATATATAAGGTTGTGATCCCCACCATATTTATTCCTTTATAAATATACACAGGAACAAAATTTTAATGATACCATTATTATACATGTGTTAATCCAACTAATCCACACCCATCCCCAATATCACCCTTGATGGTATCATATATAGAATCCCACTATGAAATCATTACTCTCATCATTGTAATTACAGACCAAGTGAACAAAAAAAATCACAATAGAAATTAGGTACTCTAATAACTCTTCCAATTCAAAATGGACCACCAAAAAATCACTCATTGATCCATGAAATTGATAAAAATTCATGAAACTAGTATGCACATTCCTTCAATCATTGATAAATTCCTATGAAAGAAATGAAAAAATTAACTTTCTAATACCATGTAAGAGTGACCCTTTAAAAACCATATCCTTAATTATTGTATCACAATAAAACTAAATATCATTCGATCCAAATGGGTGTATGATCCCATTCTATTTGATCACACAACCACTCTCACTCCCATGAGTCGTGTCCCATCAAACCTAGGATCAAAATACTTAACCACTAGATTGTTCTCCCTTTCATGTCAGTATTATCTAGCCAAAATCACCACTATTTTATCCTTTCTATCAAGACTAAGGTATCTCACCCATTCCAAGTCCAAACACACTATCAATATCTACCCTTTTATCATTCAATAACCCTTTGGAATATAACCATTCTCTACCCATCGTACATCCACACATATAGGATAACCATCCAATATCCCAATGACAACCATTCTTTAAAAAACCAGCATTTGAATATAAATAATTCCATCTCCCAAACCTAATCTCATTAAAATAACAATCCATGAGATTAATATCTTATAAAACCAAGGAATATCACATTCCTTTACTCAACTATATATAGGGCATCGAACTCATAAAGGAATCATTTTTCCATTCTCAACTATATCACATGCATACTTATCCAATTTTGAACCATCACCAAGGATTCCAATGCTTGAACAAAACCACAATAGTTCACTATATTTACAGATTACACAATAATGGAATAAACATAAATAGAGAACATTCAATGTTGAGACCCACTTAACCTATCATTATACAAATTCCATGTTTAAATTTTGTATATTAGACCAAGAAGTTATATAGGAAAAAACCATATTTGTTTTTATTAATGCTTCCAATAAAAGGAATCAATCATAAACAAGAATATGCATGTTGTTGGAATTATAAATGTGAATAATAATTCATGTTTAATATAATAATACAACTATGGACCACGATCCCTAACCATAATAATGTTTATTAAAAAAACATAATATTTTAATAGAAATATCAACTATAAAAGTGAAAAACAACCCAGAAATCCTATAATACATGTAACCAGGACTTCCCACTACAAAGGTGTTAATGAAAAAATATTTCAAAGTGTATTGAAGTATTTAAAATAATCTTATTACATATTTATAATATACAAAATATTTGGAAATAAAACAAGCCATTGTAATTCAATTTCAAAATTCCATGGATGAAATCAGTATACAATATCCCATCTAGAGAAACGAAAAACCTCAAGATCTGCTATCTTTATGCTAAATGATTATATTTAATAATGAGGGTCTAAACCAATAATTGGTGAACCTATTTTCTTTATATCATAATCATAAATAAAATATAAATATAAAAAAATTCCAAAATAAATAATTAGAGTATGAAAAATTAAAAAATTTATTTGTTAAAATAATTGAATATGTTGTTATACACTGTTACATCACAACTAATCTCTCACTAGAAAAATCTAACAAAAAAATTAGAGCATACATATAGGTAGAAAATAACACCCCCATGAGTCTAATCTGAAACCATTGTTCAATTATCATTGATCTGTTCTATCCCTATATAATGTGTAACATATTCTCTTTCCAATAAAATAAACATAAGGTCTTCACATGCACCCATGTTTCTATGAAGGGTGTGAAAAAAAGTTTTAGTAGGGTCTCGAGAGGATTTCTTTGAATAATCCATTATATATGTGTCTATGAATGATAAAAATACATAATGTTAATATAAAAACAAACAAACATATACACGGGGTTATATTGTTCTGACTAGGACACCATTAAAACCAATAATACAAACTTTTTCTTATTACTGAATATAGCATCCTCATGCTAAAAATCAAAACAAATAATCAAATATTAAATGTTGGTTGTAAAACCATGTCAAAAAACTACCCTTAATAGATGTCTTACCATTATGGTAAAGGATATTCAATTCTTGACCTGAGTGAACTGAATAACTGAGATTAAAATCAAATGATAGTGAACTACCCAATACCAAGGGATAGAAAACAAACTTTTGGGGTGATATGCACACCTTGTTTACTCGACCCCATTACATCCCCATCCCAAAAATTCTCATTATAGTTTTAAAATAATTTTTGAAATGCTTTGAGAGGGAAAAAATGGACCCAACCTATAATAAAAACAAAACCACCCCCTCTTAGTGGGTTTGATGACATATCAAATAACTCGACCGTTTTTGAAAGCTATCTGAGGAAGGAAACAACTTATCCAACTTCGAACACAATATGAATCATTCCTATATTATTAGGATCCATTTATAATATTGTATATCAATTAATAGTGAAATAAACATGATGAGGGAAACAAAGGATCTAACTTAATGAAAAATCTCTTCCATTTCTCTTAATCAATGTCTCATGATATGAGGAAAACCATTCCATCACTATGGGGGTAACAAGGATGATAACATATCTAGTACATCCTATAAAGAGATATAATGGTAGTATCACAATATCAAATCTATCTGAAAATAAAAACCATCCACCAAGGTTAAAGACCATGGAATTTAATAAACCACATAGTCACTAGATGAGTCCTGTTTATAGTAACATTTCTTGAACAAAAAAATAGATTTTCATAGGGTATATCAATATAAAACCTCATGAAAAAAAGAACTATCCTCTTCTTTGAGGGGATTTACTATGTAATAGGATGATCTAGGCCATCACTAAGAGGGTCTCAAGGATTTTTCCACTTCCTTTGACCAAGTAATAAGGGATCTAAAGAAATTATATTAATAACCAACTTATCCCACAAGTCAAACTATCCTAAACATAATAGGTCCAATAGAATATACCAAAAACCACCATATCTATATAGATTCTATGTCTAGTAACATTCCAATAGGTTTCCTTTTGAACCGGTGAATTAATCCAATAGAAAACAACTACCTCTAAATTAGCACCTGACTGACATATCACAAAATTCATTCATCTCACCCATATCACAAACATGGTTCCATTAACATAAGAACTCTCCCTATTTCATGAAGTACTTATCATCATCCAAATTTACCCATGGGATCATCACTCAATGCCAGATTATGTCCCACAGGGAAAGTCACACATAGCCCATCTGTGTTTCCTTCTCATCCCTAAAAGTGTCACATAGCTTCCTAATAACTATATCTCCATTAATCCATGATACCAACCAACTCAGGTTTCCCAACATGAACTCACTACCTCTATAGATTTTATCCTAAATATTCAATCACAAATCCTAATCTAATTACCACTAAAGGCCAATTGTAAATTCATTTCGATGCGATATGGAAAAATATCTCATGTCCCATTCTAAGGTCACATTCAACGTCTCCTTTTAGAGATCTCTCAAGGTCATTATCAAGTGGAAACCCTCCTTGATACAACATATATATATATATATATATATATATATCCATAGATGAATTTTTATACTCATTTGACCCACCTAGAATCTACTCAACTATTAAGAGGGTATTTTAAACCAGGCATGAGATGTAAAACTACCTTACCATCATATTTAGCACTAAGCCTCTCATGATTTCCAAACAAGATCTAGGAAAATAACTTTTGAAACTAACATCTCATCAAAAATATCAAGACCTACCTTGGATCTTTGGTATTATCCAAACAAATATTCACTCCTTTGACAATATTTCATCATGTGATACCATAATATTAATGTGAAATGAATACTTTCTCTATTTATTTCATGCTCAAGGATACCTGGTCTCTTTACCTAGGGCATTCTTACACATTTTCCAATTTACCAAAACCCATGTATTCATGCTACAATGAATTATTGTAAATAAATTGTAATATGGTTTAATATTATAGTGATCACATACATCATATAGATATTTACCAGCCTTTAAATTAAACACTCATCCTTATCCATGCCCATCTATTTATTATCAAATTTATCCATGGCCTATTATCCTATCCAAAACATCCAAAATAAAATAATTAATTCTTAAAATTAATAATTTATAATTTTATTTTGTAAAATAATTGATAATTTACCAAAAAATAAATCAGAAACACTGTATCACCAAAACCTCACAAACCTAGTCTATTCATCTTTTGGAGATTACATTTAACCAAGGGGTTGAAAGTCCATATAGATAAGGATGATTTCCACTATTATATAGTTAAATTAACATCAAACCGTATGCTATATTAGTATAAATTATATGGTGAAAAGGGGTTATAAAATGGAATGGAATCATAGAGAATAATTTACCCTTAATTACGACAAAATCACAACTAATGACACCCCACACGAAGGGGGATAATAATAGAGAAGGAGAGGGGGTGGAGCTGGCTGATGGACCCTATCCCAATGTTAAACCCTAATATGTTAGAATATAGTTTCATTTAAATAATTATTATGATTGATAAAATGTTCCACACCCAACACCGAGCATAAATAATCCGCGATATAAAATGTATATTTTAATATTTAAATATGTCTATTATAACCTTGGTGTTGGATTTACTTTTTTAATTAGGAGTAATCGAATTATGAAATACATGTTGAAATTTTTTACCTTTTAAAATTTATGTATTTTTTCATTGGTAATAATTACTCAAATTCGAATGATCAGAGTTAAATAATATAGAAGAAGAATGATTAGGGTCTGATCTGACCTCAAAGTGGCATCTCCACGATCTCTCTCTCACGTTATGGTTTCTCCTCAATGGTGGCTCATAGTGGGGGAGGCCATTGCGTGGTCCTATGGCACCATCTCCCCCTCACCCTCGCCTTATCTTCTTGATCTATTTCTCCTTGTTTTGAGGTCAATGGTGGTCTATGTGATTGCTCGGACGATGATTTTTGGATTTTCGAATCATCATATTCAATAGTTGCTGCTATCAAGACCCCAACCCCTCATTCCTTACTCAGACCTCTTGTACCTTGGCATCTCTCCAAGTCGGAGCTAAAGCAGTGGCATCCTAGAGGTTTTTGGTTCTGTGGTATAGTGGTTAAATGCTTCCAGGCACTTCCAGATTTTGGTTTTCTCCTGGTCTTCTGCCTCGATGAAGGAGATAGCACTCGAAACCGTCAAATGATCTTTCCCTGCTCTAGTCTAAAGTTCTAATGTGCCCCCTCCAAGGAGGATCGGTTTCTATGGCATTGTGGAGATTTTGGGATGGGCGAATGGAGGCCGTCGGTGTGCCTGGAGTGGCTCTTTGACAATTTCGTTTTTGAGATGCATCGGAAATGTCTTTCTTTCAAATGTCATCTGTGTTTTTTATGTCTTTTTCTCTGTTTTTGTTTTGTGGGATGCTGATTTGTTCTTCAGTGATGGTGGTTTGATGGAGCGAGCAGTTATTTTAGAGGCGAATGTTGGTCATTCGACCATCATATTTCCGATTATGTGGGCCTGTTTATGGTTCGTTGTTTGTTCACTATTTCTCCCACATAATGGTGATTCATGCGAAGATGGAGTGAAGTGGTTGGTGCTGGCCTTCAAATGGAGAATACGATCAGATGGAGTTTGGATGACAACAATAGTGATGAGATTTTTCTGTATTGTTGTTTGAAGATGTGACATCGATGGTTTTTGGGCAGTCGCCCACAATATCTAATGAATGAGACGAAGGTGACGATGAGGTGGTTCGATGTCAGGGGCACAGCTCGAGGAGGGTCACTGATTGAGGATCTGAGTCCCGAGGCATCACGTCATAGTTGTTTGAATTTTGAATCATATTTCGTTTAAGCAGTTCTTTGAATTTGGGGTTTCGATAATCTCGTGTTGGTCCAGTTCCCACTCACCCAAAAATCATATTTTGAAAATCAAATAAATATTTATTTTCCAGTCAGAATTAAATAATATAAATTTATTAAAAATTAAAATTTAAATGGGTTATTTTTCTATAAAAGAGTATTTTACTTATATTATATTATCCTTCATTTTAAATCTATTTATTTAGTGGTTATATATTTATTAACTGAGATTAGTTGTTGGATTCATAATATAAAAATTATATTTTGTAGAATTTTCAATATTTTTCATAAATAATTGATTTTTTCGTGAATATTGAAAAATACGAATTTTAAAAATAATGTCACTTCTATGAAATTATCATGATTTAATAATTAATTGAATATCGATAAAAAAAATTGATTGAACCAAAATATATTAAATAAGAATTGTAATTCATTTAATAATATAATTCTAAACTTCTAAGTATATGATTGATAGGTTTGAAATTTATGCCATGTTTTTATTCAAATAAATATTATTTTCAATAATTCTATTTTTATCAAAAATTCATAAGGTTCATTTTTATTTACATTTGTTTTTAAAATTAAAATTTGTATCCTTATATTAAACATAAAAAAATTTATTTCTCAGTCATAATCATTTTATATGATTTTGGTATAGAATCATTTTTATGTTTATAGTTATCATTTTTCTTAAAATTGTTTTCAATTATGTTTTGTGAACTTATATGTAATTTTTTCCATTATTATAAATCTAATCATAGTAAATGAATTCAATATTTGTTGACATAAATTTAAATTTTGAATAGATTTCCATTTTGTTTTTAGTCATAATTAATAGTATCCATGGAAAAATATAATCACCTTATTAAAGGGGAAAATGAGTTAATCAAGATTAAAACTATGATATATGGTATCAAAATTTATAAAATACATTAATGTATTTTATTTTTTGAGTGAATGTTATACAAAATCATTATATATTTAAATGTTTCAAAATATGATGTCATTTTCCTTTAACAATGACCATTATATTATTTTTATTAAATTATAAGTATAAAATGCCACTCGTATTCATTTAATTTTTGTTATTTAGTGTCATAAGAATAAATTGATGTCATGAATAGTTATAAATTTATAATTTTAATATGAATATTTTTTTGGAATGTAATTTTTTTTAAAAAAATTATGCAATATTTAACTAAAATGCATATGAATCAATGATGAAGTGTTAGTTCAATTAGGTAAAAAATCAAAGTATATGAATTAAAAATATTCAATGTAGGGTTTTATAAATAAATATATATTTTTAATGAATTTTTTTTCTTTAAATTAATCGTATTTAATTTTTAAAAAATTGAAATTCTAAATCCATGGTTGTCATTATGCTTTTAATGTCAAATTATGTAAATAGTCATTAAAAGTATATAAAGGATATTTACTGTCAAAAAATATTTAAATAATTTTTCTAATTTATATTTATCTTTTATTTTGTAAATTTAATGTTAAATGGTTGATTATGTCTACCATTTTCAAATTTTGGTCAAAATTCACTTTTAGAATGACATTATTGACCCCTAAAGACTATTTATCTTATTAAAATTGTTAAAGGTTAAAAGTGTTATAAAAGGGGTTAACATTGTATATAAGGATTAAAATAACACTAATACCTTTCTTTGTAATATTTTCTGAATTTATTTCAAACTTACCACATCAAAAAAAATTAATTTTATCATATTTGGAGCCACTTTTCCTTGAAATTATCCATTTATTATTTTAAATATTGGAATAATTGTGAGTGTGTCACTCCCCTAACATACATGGGGGACCACCTATAATCATTTATTCATAACATATTGGGAGTCTAAGATTAAGAAAACACTGATAATATATTTTAAAATATTTCATAGACATGTTATAGAGGTTCTGTTCTTCTTAGAAGATCAACCTAAAAGTCCTTATGTATAGATCCAAAGGATGTTTCTCAATGAAGTGGTAATAATCTTCACCAAATCCATTTATGTTTATTTTTTGTTATTCCTTGAAAAAAAATTATTTATGTACAGTAACATAGTGAAATAATTAAAAAAATATTATGGATAATTTATTATATCAATATAATAACCATTATCCATTTATCATCCTTTCCCCTATAAACTAAAAACATCATCGTGGAAACAGACAAACCCCTATCACTATTACAGATATATATTATATATAATAACCATCTCATATTGATGGTTATATTGATATATATGATATTTATAACATAGTTTTTAATTTATAAATTTTAATTATTATTTAAATTTCAATAATTCAAACCATTTAATAATTGAAACATAACGTGTGTGTACGTAAGAACTTCCATCTTCACGACCTAATGTAATTTATTTTTCATCGTCGAATTAAATGGTTGGATTTAAATGTTTTTATAAACAATATATATGATATTTATGAAAATATTTTTATTATTTATATGATAGATCCAACAATAAGTTGTGACTACCAGAATCATAAAACTAAAACATTCATGGGAAATAGAGTTTTTAACAAACCAAATGTTTATTTTAATCATAAAAGGATCACAAAATAGTAATTACACATTATTCGAAAACTATATGTATTTATATATATATGAATATCATAGTTTTAATATATTATAAAAAAAATCTACATTGCTTATATTATATTTTAAACATTTATGATGCAATTCATGAATTGAGGTAAGATTTTCTAATCTCACTTTTATTTGTATAAGACATAGGACATATTACCCACTTATTTATTTTGTGTGGTTTATAAACATTAAATGAATGTATTTTATTATTATTTTCCTAAAAATAACATTGATTTCAAAATACATATATGATTATCTCTTCCATTCTATTTTGATTCAAAGTATACAAAAATATTTAGGGTTCCTTTTCTTTACATTATATTGTCGATACATGTTTCATTTTATTCACCAATTTCTGATTATATGGATTATATACAAATCCATTGATATATTATATAATATACCACTTCTTATTCACTATATTAATATTTAAATTAATATTTATGTCTTTCATGGCTGTTATGATTCAAATGATTCCAAAGTGGAAAGGGTTAATGTCACAATCTATTTTGATTTTAGGATTTTATTTTATAAATATCCATTAAGGGAAATCAAAATTTCATTATCATTTTAATCCACATAATTTTTATTATAATATTCATATTCATAGGGATTTATTGTTGTACTATAATTTCCTCTTTTTGTATCTCAAAATGATCTAGAAAATGTTTTTAAGAAAACTAAATTATTTTTATTATTTTTTAGTTAGAAATATATTTAAACATATACATGTTCTTTTAGTTGTTTTATGTATGTGGTTACATATAATTCAAATTTTTATAAATGTAATTTTCATTATGTTTTATTTTATTTTCAATTTTTCAAATGAATCTTTTATAAAAATTTCCCTCACATGTCATTTTTTTCACTTCTTGACCGTAGTGTGAGAACAATATATCATTTTAATATACACAACACGAATGGATTTTTTATTTTATATGAATATTATTGTATTTTTATATTAATTTAAATGTCTCAATAACTATTTTTAAATAAAATATTTTTCTATAAATTTTTTTTGACATTTAGTTTTAAAATTTATTTCAAGAAATCGATATTTCCATGTTTTGATAAAAATGATCAGATATTTATTTCAAGGAATTTTTCATATATTTAAAATTAGTTTAAGGATTTTAATGCATAAATAATGTTAAGATATTTTTATATTATCTAATTAATATAATGGGACATCTTGTATTATCTGATGATCAGATGTATATGAAACTCATTTCTTGTATGTGGGACATTCTATTATTATATAGTGATTGGGTTTATAATATTATTGAATATAGAATTATATATCCCTCTAATTCATTGGTTTTTTATTTTTATGTATTTAGATATTATTAATTAAAAATATTGGTGGATATAGTATAGTAAAATATTCTTCCCACTATGATTGTATTTGTGCTGAACCATGATTAAATACATGATTGAATAGAGAGTAAACCTAGTCCACCATGAGAATCTGTCCCAATGGAAGTCATGACAGTGATCCTTGAATATGTATATGATTTTTTATACTTATCTATATACCAAAAACCAATTTATTATGCTTAATATATATTATCACTCCTCATGATTATTTATTTATTGTTATGATGGAGCCTAATTCCATGACTCTTGATTAATGATCTTCGACTAATTGGGTTTTAATTTGATATGTTATTTTCATGTTTTCATACCATTTTGTATATTTTATTCTCATTTATGAATATTAATTAATATATCACATGTTCTCTATTAAATATCATTTCATCACCACATTCTTTGGTTTCCTATTTCTCATGTCATATTGAATGATACTATATATGATATATCTTGAATGGTAACTATTATTCAAAATTTTATATATATTAGATGTTTAAGACTTATTATATAATATGAAAATCAATGTATATGAAGAATAATAACTTTTTGATGAGAAATTAGTGGGATTTTTTATGTAAATGTTTTTTATTAATTCTCTAAAACAATAAACCTAATATATCATGGTTATGCCTATTTGTCAATGTGGACTATTGATATTTTAATATTGGATTGTTAAAATTTGGTGACATTAATTGGTATCATAACCATAATATAAAGAGTGTTATTTTATCATTGTATCAATATAAAATGGTTTAGATATGTCTATATTGGTATCATATTACAGTATATACAAAATTATTGGTCATAAGGTTATTATATGAGGATAATTTAAAAGTTATGGAATCCATAATGTATTGGTAATTGTAAGTATTAACATAGGTTTAAGGGCATAGATACCCTTTTTGGGTTTTATGTTATGGGATTTATGATGACTAATAAATTTTATAGAATATTCTACAGGATTTTCATTTATCATTAAGATATATGTAAACCATAGATTTGACATGTTATTTAGTGTGAAATTATTATGGAATAATGTTATCAGGGATATAAGTTAATAGAATCACATAATATATTAGGTTAACACTTTCATTGATCATGAATTAATTATTGTTAATGGAAATAAATGGGGTTATCGAATTTTGGGAATATGTGAGATTAAAAATATATTTGGTTACTAAGCGATTTATGTTATTCTTTTGGCCATCTGCTATATTGGAATCGTTATATAATTAAGTAATAAATTTTTTTTTTGGATGGAATTTTATTTGAGTAATAAATATTGAGTTAACATGTAAAATCATGAATGTTTTTTTGTGGTTTCTCAGTAAATAATGTTATTTTATGCCCAAATTTTATTTTTTGGAGAGTATATGATTACGGTGCATACATATTTTGTAAGTGACTTTATGAGTGTTTAATATTATTTAAGTATAAATATTAATATGATAATTGAAAAATATGTGATGAAGTGATTTTGAATATGGTTTTTAAAATTATTAAAGCATATTTTTCAAGATTTGTAATGTTAACTATTTATCAAATGATTTAAGTTTATCATATAGTATTATTATTGAGGTTTTTGAAATTAAAATATAATGGTTTATTCATATTGGATATTATATTATAACATGTTCTCTCCATTTTGGATTTATAATATAGTTAGAACGTATAAGAATAATTTGTCATCCTTTTATAGATATTGTGATCCTTTAAAAGAAAATTTTAGTTCTCCAGGAATTAAAAATTCCCCATGGTTATTTATATGAGATGAAACCAAGGTGAAAAACTACTCAAATCAAAACTAATGGATGAAATTTTAGGAACGAAATCATGTAAGTATATTTTTTTGACATTATCTATCTTAATGTAAAAAAGAATTCCTCAAACAAAATATGGAATATATATAAATCAATTGATTATAATTTATAAAATATTTATTATCTATCAATGTATGATTTTTGAAACTCATTCACATGTATGTGTCTCTCAACTGTAAATGAATGGTTTATGAAATATTTTGGATAAGATAAGTTTTCAAGTCATAACATAGACATTAATGTACTTTTAAAAACTAAATGAAATAGATGTGTATTAAGTAGTATTATATTATAATTAGGAATACATATCACCCCCCATTATAGTTTATTATGAAAATGTGTCAAAAACCTTTTATCATATATGAGATGAAATGTTGGGGAAACAATTTATATAAGGTTCTATAATGTAACACCCTATGATTTTAGAATGTATTTTATTTTAAATAATTATTATTTTCAATAGTGTTTTCCACATAAAATATATATCATAAATAAATCATTATATACTATGAAAATATTAATATTTAATTATAAATATTATGATTTATAAATTCCTTTAACATATGTGAATTAAAATAACTACATTATAAAACATATATTGAATTTTATCCTATTTTAAATGTACATATTAATTAACTTGTAATATGTAATAACTTTTTAATGGTAAGAATTAAACACATAAACTTATGAATATTAATTGTTCAAAATATGTCATTTTTTCTATTTAATTAAGGTTTCAACATATTTTGTGATTTCTCATTTAAAAGTTTGATTTATGAACATTATAATTCTAATTTTATGAAATTATTTTATTTTATAGATTATTAATATAAAAAAATAACTTTATATAAATTTATTATACTTTTTAAATATAATTTATTTTCATTTGAATAGTAAAAAATATAGATTTTATGAACAATGTAAATTTTTATGAAATAATCATGATATAAAAATGCTATTATATTTTATTAAAACTTTTTATAGAACAAGTATATATTTAATAAGTAATATATTTCATTTAAATAATATAATGATGAACATAGAAATCAATTTTTAACATTGAGAAAATCAAATTAATTTTTTTAAAATAAAAACTATTTTTGATTCTTCTATTTTAATCAACTTTTAAAAAGGTTCCATAAATATTTTATATGGTTTAAAAGTAGAATATTTAGTCTTTTTTTAATCATATAACAATTTATTCTATTGGAATCAATATAATATATTATTTTGGTATAAAATCATTTTAATGCATAAAACCGAAATTTTTCAAAAAATGGGATTTTGTTGCCATTTTTAAACTTATATTACAATTAAATTGTACCACTTATATGAATTTTATCTTGTAAAGTAGATTAAATATTTTGAATCATCATGTTCTAATTTTTCAATGATTCCTATTTCATTTTTAGTCCTAATGATCAATAACCACGGTAAAATATAATTACTTTAGTAAAAGGAAAAATGAAATAATCTGGGTTAAAACAAAGGGAGAAGTTCCAAAATTATAACAAACACATAAATTATTTCATTTATTGAGTTTAATTCAAAAACATCCATCTTTTTTTCAAAAATATTTTAGTTTTGTTCCATTTATCTACGATAACAACCTTTATAAAACTTTAAGGAATAAATAAGTACAAAATGTCACTCTTTTTATTTTAAAATATCTAATATGTTTTTTTCCAAATAATAATATGTTATGAAAGTTATAATTTTTTTTAATATTAAAAATATATTTTTTATTACATTAATTTTTTCAAAAAAATTAAATGTATAATAACCTAAAAAGCCTACGCAACACTAATCCAACGCTTATGCAAGCAATTCATTAATTAATGTTGTTTGAAAATATTAAATGTTATTTTTTTCTTATTAATTAAATAATTTTATAATTTTGATAGATCAAACATAATGTTCTGTATTTTTCTAAATATTTCCATTTTAACTCCATTTTAATTTTGAGTTTTTTAAAGTAAAATTATGTGAATAGTATTGACAATCTCCAAATGATATTTTATCATAAACAATAGTTCATTAATTTTTAAAAAAAATTGTAAGTATCATATATGTTTTCAATTAAATGGTAAATGGTTAGGAATATCATTCACTTCCAACTATGACCTAATCACAATTTTAAAATAAAATTATTCACCTTTAAGTTATAAGAATCTTTAACCACGATATGGGGTTGAAAGGGTTGAAAGAGGGGTTAATAAAAGATATAAGGATTAATATAACTGAAAAAATGTCTTAATCGAAGTAGTTGAATGTATTTTTACCCTATATCATACAAAAAAATACCCAATTGGATCCATTTTACTGGGAAATTGATCTTATAATATTTTTATGTTTAGAATAATTTCATGTGTTCCACTCCAATCACTTATAAAATGGAATGTCCTCTACTGTATTTTTGACACCTTCTAGAGACACTTGTATTTATGTAATCATGAAAAAATATCTTGAATCTTACCTATAGTCATTAAATATTTTTTTGGGATTCCTAAATTACCATCCTAGGAATACTCAATAAATATAATTTAACAATATAGAATTTGTGAAATCAAAAAAAGTAACTTACTAAATTATGATTATGATAATATAATAACTATATTATATTTATCATCATTCCAATTGTAAATTTACAATGTCATCGTGCATATAAACTACCATCTCCATGACATATGTATTTTATTTTTATTTGTCATATTTTTCTTATAGATTAATTTAAATGATATATATGTTCTCTATAATCCAAAAAAAAATTATATTAATATCAGAATTATAATTATTTAAAGGTGGGTGTTTATTTACCATAATTTCGTTCCATCCATTGAAATGCGGAAATATCCCTAGGGTGTAACTACAGATTATCATCTCCACGATTTGATGTAATTAATTTTTCATCACCCCATTACATGGATTGTTATAACTATTGATATATAAAATATATATGATATTAATGGAATTATTATGATTCTAGAGATGATGAATCCATGACCAAATAGCAAGGATTATCAAACCAAAAAAATGTGTGGGAAACAGAACAACTAACACCCTGAATGTGCATTAGATAAAGAATTGTTATTAAAAGGATAATTAAAAATTATTAGGGAATTATATATATTAATATATATATTATTTTTTAATAGATTTATGACAAATATTATTTTTTATATAGTATTTTAGATATGTACAATGAAATTCAAGACATGAGGTATGGTTTTCTTTTCTCACATATTTGTATTGATAAAAATTCCATATCCACCACTTTTTTATTTTATTTGGTGTATGTAATACCTATAAATTTATTTAATTATTTATTATAATTAAATTATGGGGTTTTAAAAATACATCATAGGTTTAATCTTTTTTGTGGATTTTATTCAGAGATTACCAAATATTTAAGTGTTAATTATTACAATATTGTTTTATTGAGACATGTTTGTTATTATTAATGTTTTTCTATTTATATTGCATATATACAACCCCATTAACATATTATATAATTAATATATTTATATTCATGTTATTTAAGGTTTTATTTGAATTTATTTTACCATGGGGATTTTGAATCAAAATTTACCAAAGCAGAAAGGGTTTATATTACAATGTGTTTTCATTTCATGATTTTCTATGTTAAATTTGAATTGTGGGTAATTATATGATAGTAATACTTTAAACCACATATATTTTATTATCCTAAGATTTTTATAGTTTTTTCTTATTTTCCTTACTTTTTTTTCTCTTTGTTACATGAAGTGATTGACAAAATGTTATTAATAAAATCCGACCTTATATTTTATTGGTTAGAAAACCTTGTATTCCATATAATTTTTCTCAAAATTGTTATATATAACATGTTACCTAAAAATGAAATGTTTTTAATGTTTAATTTTCATAAACATTTAGTTTATTTATAAATATTTAAATTTAAACATATTAAAATGTTTTATGAACCAGCAGTTTTCCACTTTTAAAAAAAGAGTTAGTATATTTTCCATTTTAACATATAAAACATACATATATTTCCCAATGCCATGAAAGTAATTTTAATTAATTATTCCATTAAATTTTTCCATATTTAATTTCAATTGAAATCATTTTCTCAATATTCTATAAATTTGTATTTTTTATGATACATAAAAAAGGATATTTTCACTATTTTCACATAAATGTTAAATGATATTTTAAGGGTATTTTTAATCCACATTTTTATACATTAAGTATTGATATGATCATCTTTTCATATGATCCTATGATAAAATATGTAAATATTTTCAAGTTGGATTATGATTATATGATGATGATATGTGTATGAGACCCTTTTCTTTTCCCTAAATTGTTCTACAATGATATGATGAATGTCTAACTAATTTTTTGGCACACATATGTATAGTTTTAATTATGTGATATGTTGTCCTATAATTATAAATCCATATAATTCATTGGGTAACGATTGATATGTGTTTATGTAATATGATCTGAATTATGGATGGACCCCTCTTCAATATGGGGGGTTTTTCCACTATGATAGTGTTGGTAGTGAAACGTGAAAATAATGTTGGAAGGGGAGTGAACCGAATTCACCTATAGGAATATATATAGTATGATAGTTTTCAAAGTTATACTTGAATAAGTAGAATATATTCTTAGGTTTAAGTTTATATGTAAATGGATAAATAATTTTATAATGATATTATCTCATGTCTTATGATTTGATATTAATTATTTCACACTATTCTGAATTATGTTTTTTGTTATAAAAAATCTATATTATGTGAATTGTGACTAATGATCTTTGAATGATTGGGAAGGAATTTCCTTAAATATGAATTTTTTATCAAACTCTTATTCTTATATTTACTTACTTGTGGTCATGAATTGATATCTATCATATTTACACCTGTTGGGCCTCTATGCCCTCCCTTTATTATATTTCCCTTTCAACCAAATATGAAGGAGTATATTATAAAAGATATTTATATAATGGCATAATGTGTAGATAATTTTTTGAAATATTTTAAACTATTATTATAGAATTATAAAATTTTTGTATAATGTGAAATTTTATATTTGATGAGAAAGACTTGAGTTTTGTTACGTAAAGGTTTTTTATTTCACAATGAATTTAAAACTAACAGTTATTAGTTATTTAGTTGAGTCCATGATGATTACTGATATTTTAATTATAGAAAGAAAAAATCTGGTTACATTAGTTGGTATCATAACAAAACAAGTAAATAGTATGTCTTATTTTTCACCGGATCAGAGTGCATGAGTCTCTGGTTTTTCTCACTCTATATAATTTCTCCCTTAAAATTCAGATGGAGTGTCCTAGAAATGATGGTCATTACTCTATTTAAAAAATCTGGAAAAATGGAATGTCACAAATTATACCATATATATCAATATTTTTTTCCCAATCGTGGGACGTGTCATTATGTGGTCCATGGGGGAATCACATTATTCCATGCCCCAATTCGCCAATTATGACATGAAATATCTAGTTCTGACATGGAAAATGATCCCCAAAAAGAGCCAAACTTGATGGTATAATCCATCATAACAAATTGTTCTCTGTCATAATATGGAATTCTCCCTCCATGGAATGTCTTCAATGTTCTACACTATGAATCCTACCCATGGTAAACAATTCATGAAATTTCCCATTTGGTCACTACCAGACCAAATTCGTACGTGGAATTTTATATAGGTAATATGTATCGATTTATAAACCCCATACATAAGATTTAAATCTATGGGGTTATTCCAAATTTCATTGAATGATACCATATGTAGGATTACCACCTTTTCTAGATTCATACTATATAATGATTATCATCATATCATAATTATCTCAATTGTGGTGTGATCCTCATATTTAATGATTTTAATATTAAAAAATTATGATATATATTACGCATTATAATTCTTAAATGGTGGTGTTAAGTTATGATAAAAATTATTATACATAATGGTTATCAATTCATCATTATTCCATAAGATATAATGTGATTTCTCATGAACATTATTTAAAACAACTCTACATGAAATCCATAATTTATTGACACCTATTGTCCATGAAATGAACTGATACTATTATGGAATGGTTCCCAACTAAAATATTACATAATCCTATACTATCACCTAATCATGTTGTAAACCTCATTTATCAGGGTGTGTAAATCCTCTCATAAAAAAATTCCCAAAAATAATGATCTATAAATCTATGGGTAATTACACAATTTTTCTATTCTATTCTTCTATTATATTTTGTTTCTTTCTAATTTTTCTTATATCTGGACACCAGTAATATGTTTACCCAGAAATTACTATGATTTAATGTTGAATAATTAATTTTAGTTTGTATTTAAATACTGAAAATGTGATCTAATTGTTGACCATACCTATTTCATTCTAAAAGAGAGATCTATTTTAGAGGTTAATTATAATATGTACATTCTAGGTAAGGTTTTTATATTGATGAAAGAATAAGTAGTGATATCTTATGGGTAGTGCTAGTAACATTTTCATGAAAGTGATCTTACACCTATGTTTTTTAGTTTAGGGTTAAAGTGTTTTTTCTTGAATCACTTGTTTCTATAGCTCATTACATTATTCCATTTTGTCTACATAAATCAATAGAGCCTGAAATATATCATTTTTGAGTGATATATGAATTTTCATTATTCCAGAAGGATAAATTTCTTATATATTTAAGAATGTGAGATATATGAAACTATAGAAAAAGGAAATATTTTTTCTGATGAGGAATGTAAGAATATTTTTGGTGAAATTTTCCTAGAGGCATTAATTTAGTGCATAATAATGGGGTAAATTATGAAAACACATCATTATACTAAAAAATTTAGTGGTGGATCCTTATTATGATATATGTTATTATATTTAACTTTATTTTATTAGATGGAGGACTATTATTAATGGGTTTATATGATAGAAGTGTCAATATATTACATCATTCATGGAGATACTCTTAGTAGGTGGTAAGAGTAGGTAATAATTGGATATTGTTCCATAGAATTTTGATGGTTCCATTAGTGATTAGAGTGATGTTGTTATGTGACTTCCACATCTCCCATGTTTCTTTGTGTCTTTATATTTGTAAGATGTAGCAGGCCTTGAATTAGTTGTTTCTGAGGAACGATATGTGGATTTTGATGATATAGTTTTTGACTTATTTTTTTGTTTTTAAATTTGTAAAATTTGAGAATCATGTTTTAGATATCCTATTGGATCCATTAGATAATTACACAATGGAAATGGGAGGACAATTATATAGGGGTTTTAACTGCATTTAATTGATATTTTTGTATTTGTGATAAATTGTTTTTTATTCTAATACAATTATTAAAATTGGATCATTTCATTAAAATTAAGGAGTCGAAGGTGGTTGAGAAATTGGTGATTCTCTATATGGAGGATATGTAATATCTTCACGTGTTTCCATGGAATATCATCTCTAATAAGATCATGGTTTTACTTTGAGAGTTTGAATGTTATTAAAAGATGATTTGGATCAAAGCTGTGACTTTGAACAACATTTCTTCCTCAAACTAAAGGACTAATTGAAAATATGATCTAGAAGCTAAAGGAAAAGTTGTGTGCATGTGTTTTTTAATTTTAATGTTCCTGAAAAAATGATTTATGTTTTTTATGTTTTTTATAGAAACAGTTATCTATCATCAATTTTTATGTCCCCATTTAATTTAATTTATTGGAAACCTTATATTTCTCTATTTTTTTGGACCATGTTTGACGATATAGATTTCATTAAAACAAATTTGACATATAGTATGATAAATTAGTGTTATTGATTCATGATTGTATAAAATCTTATATGGAAAATTTTAATTCTTGTGTGGATTTGAGGAGGATCCCTTTTGTGTTCTCTATTGGAGCCCATGTATTTTATAAGGTCTATTTTCAGAATGGTAAATATATATTTTTTACATGTTGTAATATTTCTTCTCACTTTGTTAAAATGTTCATTCATTGGGAGTGATTTAATGACAGGGGATATCAATTGGCACTTCAACTTTAAATAGATTAAACTCATGATGTCTTCCATGTGTCACATCTTTAGAGATATCTTCATAATGAGTTCATTTTCATTGATTAGGGTATTTATTGAGAAGGATTTGAATTTCATGGATTATCCATTTGGGATTAAATATAATTTAGAGTATACTCTAAGCGGATGTGAATTCCTTTATTTTGATTGATGCAGACACATGATGGCTTGAAGGAATGTATGTGTGAGAATTGTTCATTGAATAAGGTTCAATATCTAATGTTGTATTGTGTTTTTATTATTGGGGTGATGTTTAAAATTTTTTTAATATCGATATGATTTAATTTTTACTTCATATTTTTTGATATAATTGAACATTTATACTAGTGATATGCTTGTTTGGGAGGTACCTCACATGGTATTTTTTTTGTATTATTTATGTCTTTTTTTATTATTTCAGATGAGAATCATTTTAAAAGTATTCAATTTATAATATTCATATTTTTAACAGTATTATTATTATTTTTGATTTCTAATACAGTAGTAGGGAGTGTGTAATTGGATTATGGAGTGAAGAGATATTTTTGGGTACTTAGAGGAAAGAAATTAATAGTTTTCTGGGGCTCAACAGGGTTTTTTATGTGGTCGTTAGAGTGGGTTTTATTTTCTATTGAAGTTGAGTTAGATTTTAATATATACCTTTCTGTATCAATTATCTTCTGGGTTAGAAATTATAATTGTTTCTTGTGTGGATTCCATAATTCATGACAATGGTTTTGAAATAAAATCCTTGTTCACTATATGGAGGGGAAGAATACCCATTGTTTTTTTCATAGTAGAAACTAGAATGGTTATATTATCACTACATTGTGGTTTTTCATTAATGGTTGAGGATATTTAAGGAATATAATGATGGTGTCGTATAGTGAAATAATGTATTTTTTGAGCTATGTATTATAGAGTGAAATGATTGATGAAATTTAGGGGGGGTTTATTGTAGATGTTATGGCTTTTATAATAGCATTGATTGAGATATTCCATAATCATGATTTATCCTCTCCACACCTTGGTCTGGCTACCTAAGCATTTTTGTGAAAATATTTCATCACCCTTATTTAGTATCATTAATTTTATTCTTTTAACCCATAATTTGAGATGAGCTATCTCCTTAATGATTTTAGATTCCCTTCAGAGATCATTATGATCTTGGCCTACTATGATTGTTTCTTTATAGTTTGATATAACATTCTCCCTATTTTTTTATCATCACTTGTTATTATTTATTGAGGAGTTAGGTAGTCTATGATTAATGATTTTAGTGGTTCTTTTATAAATTAGTTATCAGATATTTATGCACAATATATATTTTTGAGGATCCCTTTGAATTAGTGGGTGTTTGATAAAGAACCACATCATTTCTTAGTGATTTTTCTCTTCTTTAATTGTGGAAGGTTTTTTAAATTACAACTTCTATTTTTAATATGTAAATGTTTTTAAATAATTATTTAAATTTAATTTGGTAAGGATGTGTAATTTTCTTGAATAAATATAATTAATTATGATCAAATCAATGTGGAAGTCTGTCATATTTTCATATATTTAATTCTACTATTTTTATTATTTGTTTTAATTATTGATTGATGTTTTGATATTATTATTATGATTTTACTGTTATTTTTTTGATATGTTGTCACACTTGTCCTTTTTATATTATTTATTTTATTATTTTTATTGGGCATCAGATAGTTTGGGTCAAGGTCTGAGTTAAAATTTCTAAGCACTTATATAGAAACGAATGTTTCGGCCTTGGTTGCATTCAGTACAACACGGTCGAAGCTGCGCGACCTCGCCTTTGTCACCGCACGACCTCGCCCATCTCACCATACATCATTCCTGATGGTCAAATAATGAAATAAGATTAATTAAGAACGGTTTTAATAATAATGATAATATTAATGTCACTTGAGAATATTATTATTTTCTTGGATAAAAAGTTAATTTAATGTATTATTTTTATTAATAGAATTTTATTAAGTTGATCATTGTATAATTTATTATTTAGGAAATTAGGTATGTTATTATCTTATTATTATTATTATTATTATTTTTATTATGAGTTATTTTGATTTTGTGTCACCAGACGTACGGGCATGGCACGGTTCTGAGACCGTGCGGTCTGCCCAGCTTTCAAAAATGAGTTAAAACACAAAGGAATAATAAAATGATGATGAGTAATGAAATGAAAATAAAGTGAAAATAAGAAGAGGGTGATAAAATTTAAGGAATTGTTTTATCAATAATAATAATATTTTTATTTCAGGTTATTAATAATTATTATTGAGTATCATTCTTATTTGTATTAATGATGGCAGTTATGTTATTTGGATTATTATTATTAATCATTTTTTAGTTTTATTATTATTATTATTATTATATTTTTATTAATGTTTAAATTATGTTATTAGTGGTATGATTTAAATTATTATTATTATTATTATTTTATTTGTTTTATTTTAGTTTTTTTTTCTTATATTTTTTTCTATTTTTATTTTATTTGGGTTCTTTTTCTTTTTTTAGAGTTTTGCGGACCGCTTCCCCTTACCCCTCCCATTTTCCTTCATGCGAACCCCCCTGGACTCACCTGGATCGCGCCGCCTCCTTCCCCAATGCCCAGCGCACTGCGCTCCCTACCATCGCAACCTGCAGCTACGCGGCCATCCCTTCCTAGAGCCACACCATTATCCTCTCCACCCAACACAAATGCCCCATACGCTGTAGCCCTTCTCCTCCCATGCCGGACCCTCTTTGTCTAGCATGCATGCCTAATTGCCTCCTCCCACCTGGTCCTACGGTCCATACATCGCCTCCCTCCATGGCCAACCCCATCACAGCATCTCTCCCACGCCATCGCGCCCCCTACTACCACCTCCTGGCCCCATCGCGCCGCTACCCTGCTCTCACTATCGACAGCTGATTTAGGGGGTGGGGTTTTTTTTAGTTTAATGGGGCAGGGGGTTTATTATTTGGGGAAATGGGGTGGTGCAGCGCCACTTCAATTGGCGCTTTGCAGCCCACGCCCCATCCCCTTAACCTACCTATATATATATATATATTATAATATATATAATATACATATAATAAATTTATTATAAATATAAAATACAATATAAATAGGATTAAATATATAAGAAATATAATAAAAATATGTGTAAATATAATAATAAATATAATAAAATCATAATTGTAAATATAATAATAAATATGTAATTGTAAGAATTTATTATATTTACATATAATTAAATAAATATATAATAAATATATTATAACTATCATAAATATATTATAAATATTATAAATATATTACAAATATAATAAATATATTAAAAATATAATAAATTTATAATAAATATAAAATATTATATCTTTAAAAATATTATAAATTTATTATATCTTTAGATATTATAAATATATAATTATAAATATGATAAATATAAAATTAAAATATACACATATATATATAATTATAAATATTCATATATTTATAATTATATTTATTTATAGTTGTTAATATATAATTATATATTTATATATGTAGTTAAATATATATATTCATAATTATATTTATTTATAATTTTAAATTTATCTTTACATAAATAAATTTATATTTATAAACATATATTTAAGTAATAAATAAATAAATAAATATAATAAATATATAATCATAAATATAATAAATATATAGTCACATATATATATACTCATAAATATATATAATTATATATTTATAATTACATTTAAAAATAATAACTATAATTTTTAAAATATATTTATAAATATGTATTTAAAAATATGAAATTATTTATAATTATATTTATAATTATATATAAATATTTAAATATAAATAAACCTTATATTTAAATTTTATAAATTTATATATAATTATTTAAATACATAATTAAACCATATTAAATTTATTTATAAATTTATATATATATAAAAATTATTAAAATTATTTATATTTATATAAATAAACATTATGAAATATTAAATAATTATTATAATTACATAATTATTATAATCATATATTTATTACATTTATAATTATATATTTATTATATTTTCAATCATATATTTATTATAATGTTATATTTCCAATAATTACATATTTATTATAATTATATATTAAATATATATTTGTAACAAATATATTATATTTATGAATTTATTATATTTATTATTATGTATTTATTATAATTATATATTTATTTCAATTATATATTTATTGTGATTATATAATTATTATATTTTTAATTATATATTTATTATATTTATATATTTATTATGATTAGATATTTATTATAATTAGATATTTATTATAATTATATATTAATTATAATTATGGATTTGTTATATTTATAATTATTATATTTATATAATTATTTTATTATACTTTTATTATAAATAAATACATATTTATTAATGTGATAAATAAATTTATTAAATATATTGATATATTTATATATAACTATCTAAAAATAGATTTATAATTGTATAATTATATTTATATTTATAAGTACAATTATAAATAATCTCACATTTTTAAGTTTACATTTATAAATATATTTTTAAAATTGTAATTATTTATTATTAAATGTAATTATATATATATATATATAATTATAATATATTATAATAAATATAATAAATATAAATAATTTTAATAATGTTTATTTATATATATATATATAAATTTATAAATAAATTTAATATGGTTTATTTATGTATTTAAATAATTATATATAAATTTATAAATTTATAAATAATTAGATATAAATAAACCTTATATTTAAAATTTATAAATTTATATTTAAATAAACATTATTAAAATTATTTGTCTTTATATAAATAAACTTTATTAAATATTATATATTTATTATAATTACATATTTATTATAATTATGTAATTACTATAATCATATATTCATTATATTTATAACTATATTTATTATATTTTAATTATATATTTATTATTATAATCATATCTTTATATATATAAACCTTATTAATTATATATATATATATATAATAGGTATATATTTACAATAATTATATAATTATAATAATTATATAACTACAATAATTATATATTTATAATTTTTATGTAATTACACTAATTATATATTTATTATAATTATAACAATTATATAATTATTAATAATTATAACAATTATATATTTATATATTTATTAAAATTATTTAATAATTATAAGTGTATATTTATTATATTTGTAATTATAGAATTATTGTAATTATAATTGTATATTTGTTATAATTATATAATTATTATATTTACAATTATATAATTATTATAATTTTAGTAATTATATAATTATTATATTTATAATTATATATTTATTATAAATATACAATTATTATATTTATATATTTATTATATTTATAGTTATTTAATTATTGTAATTTTATAATTATTATAATTTTATATTTATTATAATTATATATTTATTATAATTATATATTTCTGATAATTATATAATTGTTATAATTATAATAAACATTATTATAAATTTATTGTATTTATTTTAGTTATTATATTTATTATAAATATATTTATTATAATTATAATTATAATAAATAAGATATATATATATATATATATAAGGGTTGGGGAGGGGTTGCGTGGGATTTGGAAACCAAAACCCAAGAGCGCCAATTCATTTGGCGCTCTAGGGTAAAAGTGTCTAGCACCAATTCATTTGGCGCTAGACACACCCATTTATCAAAATAAAAAAAACAGACCCTTTAAATTAAAATAAAAAATAAAAAAAACCCTCTATCCTAAATTAGCCCACTATCGACCATCCCTGATCGCCACCCCCCTTCTGCCCCTATCCGGCCTTGGTCTAGAAAATTCCGGCTAGCGTCATCCCCCTGATTGCGGCCTCCAGATGGTTTTCCTACAGCGAGCGTGACATCTAAGGAGACACACTCTTCCATTTGATTCCCCTTCTTATTTAGTTATCTTTAGTTATTGTTTGTTCAGCGGGTGGAGTACTTGTTTTGGGGTTTTATCATTATTTTATTTGGTTCTAAATCATTATTTTAAGGATTAAATAGAGTTGCTTGCGGTGCAAATTGGGTGCAACTATATTTCTACATCCAACATTCAGAATCCTCTTGGTTCAAGGTAGGCCGTTCCATGCTTAGTTATTATTTGATGAAATAATTTGCAAACTTATTTTTTTTAGAATATTATTAAATATATTCATGTAATGCGAAGTTGGTTTTCTCTTTTTAAAGAATGAATTGCATTTAAATATTTTATTAAATTGTTTATAATATGTGTGTGTTTTATGCTGAGAACTTTGTTAGTGATTTTTAACTTGTGCGGTTAGCTTAATAATTTGTACAACATGTGCAAACTGTATTTTTGTCATGGCGTTAGGAGCGCTTCGTCGTAAAAGAAATTTTGTCAAGAGTTTAGTGGGTAACTCCAAGTGATTATTTTAAATTGGTTTATAAGATTTATCTTTTGGTCTTATTAAATTTGGATGTCTGTGAAAAAAAAATTATATAAGGTGAAAGGTTTTCAATAAAACTATTTGTGTGGAGAATATCACATTTTAAAATTATATTCGTGTTCATGTGATGTTTGAATGCATTTGAAAGTATAAATTGTCACATAAGTGTGTGTAAAGTCATGTGACATTATTTTACTATTGCTTTATAATTTTATTTTTGGTTTATTAAATTATGCACTAGTGGGAAACATGTTTGGAAAATGTTTTAGGGTGTGTCATATTTCAAAGGGGTATTTATGTGTGTAAGTGGTGGTTTCTTTAAGGACAAGTGACTTTAAACTATGAAGATGGTTTAATTGAGTGCGTAACATATGAAATTTTGTTTTGAAATGATTTTTGGTGCACATGTTGTTTTAAAAGAGGGTTTTGGGTGTGAAAATAGTGATTCTGCATGTGTAAGTACACTGTTGGGATTTTATGCATGAGTGTGACATGTGATATGAACTTGAAACTTTCATGAGTACAAAGCGGGAATCCTGGGTAGCTAGGAGGGTGGACAAGACTAGTGAGCTGGTGTTCCGGAAGTAACTCAACATATTTTCACTGGTAGGGCTGACGATTGCCACACTAACTAAATGTATTCTTTCTCGAGGGTTATGGTCTTCTAAGCCACATTTTCTAATTGTCATGGCCTTCTATTCCACGTTTTCTGAGGGTCATGGCTCCTAAGCATTGTTTTCTGAGGTTCATGGCCTTATAAGAAATGTTTCATTGAGAAATGAAGATCTAGGGACCTAAGCTAGCTAACACAGATGAGGTCTCCCCCAAATTGGGTGCTCATTGGTTACATTATGCTCATCAGTGTGACACATGTGTTTTTTAAAAAGTAAGGGTGTGTGTGTTTTAATTTAAGTTGTTCTATTTGAAACTGTTTTCTTTAATCCCATTTTCTTTAAAACTATTCAAGCATTTTCTTCTTTACTTTAATTGAAATTTTATATGTATTTGTCATTTAATAATTATACGTGGAATCTTTTTGTCGGATGACGTCCAACTGGGATCTTGTCTCACACCCAACATACACCATTGGGTGTATGTAGTTTTTGTTTCTTTGGAATTCCAGGTCGAAGCATTGAGCTCAGTGATGTCTGTTTTGGTCATTTATGGTCTTCTCATTCCAGTTGGTGTTTGTGGCATGTGGATGTTTCACCTCTCTTGTTACCTGGAAGTTTGATTTTCAGTTTTGGTTTCTTTTGTTTTCGTTTATTTTTGGATGTCGGTTCAAGTTATAAACCTTAAAATTTGATCTTAGTATATGGTTCAGTTTGGATTACTGTTTTCAGTTTTAGTTTATTTATTTTATCAGTTTCTCAATGATTACTATTTCGGGTAAATCGTTCCCATGAGTTTGTTTTGATACCCGGGCACTTTTTCCAGCCCGTGGGGATCAGGAACACCCTTCGGGCCATGTCGCGGACTGGGTCGAGCGCCAAATCAGATGACGACCCAGCCTGTTTTGTGAAAAAAATTGTATTAGAGGCAGTTTTATCTCTTGGGTGGTTTTCTTTTGGGATAGAGTCACGGTATACTGGAGTTACAGTATTTGAAACTCGACATCCTGGCTATGAGTAAGGTGCATGGCTGGCATACCTCACGGTGGGACTCGAGTTACCAAAGTAAGTTGAGGTTTGTATGATTCTCTGGTCCCTATGGTTAATATTGTCTAGGGAAAATAAAAAGGGCGTAGGGTCAGTCGTCCTAGAGAGGTCCCAGGGTCTGGCAAGCAATGTGGAGCCGAGGATGCTATCCCAGAATACCCTCTATGGTGGTGGCCTGATTGGGATATGGGATCCAACCATATGTTCCAGTCACCCACTAACAGAATATTTCTCTTTTACCATTCCTTGTTTCATTGTTTTGGAATTGTGGAAATTAGATTTTTTTGTAAAAATGATTTTGTCTTGGAAAATGTTTTGAAATAAAGATATTTAAAATGAAAAAAATGAATAAGGTTTGAAACGTATTGGTTAAATGTTTTGGTTTTAAAAAATTCAATGGTTAGGTTTTGATCCGTCTTGTTTTCTTGGGACCCCACATGCATGAGTGTATATGTAAAGAGGAATGGTTAGTGGTATGATCGGATGAGCGCTTGGATGGACATGTGGTGGGTGATGGTGTGGCATGGGAACATGCATGTGTGAGGCCCATGTGACACAATTGGTGTTTGTGCAACCCACTAACTCTGCTAATTTTCAAAAAATTTTGTTAAATGAAAATTTTGTGTTTTAGTAACCGATGATTGTATAGTGTGTCCTTGTATTTTTGACAGGTTGGATGTGATACATTTTGAACCGAGAATCCTTTTTGACAGAATTATTTTCAAGTTTGAATTTTTATTTGTAAGTTGTTGCACAAGCGTGTGGTTAGTGAATTCTTTTGAAAAGTGCTTTGGTATGCTCTTACAGTGGTTCCCCCATCATGTTTAGTGTTCTCTTGCGATATGTCTTGGCCATTGGACCTATTTGACAGGGTCCATGGTTTTATTTCTTAACTTGTGTATGCCCCCATAAAGCGTTAACATGTGATTGAAGTGCGGCTACGAGTAATTTTCCATTGGCTGACCCTCTATATGATTAAAGCAATCACACTTTCTTTTTACTAATAGTGCTAATTATATTATTCTTTTTATTTTTAGTCATGTGGATCCTCTCATAGCAAGATGACAAACGTGAGGGAAACTGATAGGAGTTTTGGTCTCATTGAGTTGTCTGAATTACCGGGTATGAAGTTTGACACTATTGCATCCGAAGGTTTCCCCCTGGAAACATTGAAAGGAATTCCAACAGGAAAGGGTGATGGAGGTTTGGAGTTATTGTTGTTGGCCGATGGTTTGAAAGGTTGCAGTGCTTTCATCGGCTATAAGGTTTATGTTTGGTGATGTCTTGCATTGTAAGTTCTCCTGAAGAGTAAAGGTGGATTTTGTAGAACCCATCGAGAATCCCTGTCTTCCTAGGAGTGTGTCCTTCTCGTAGGGAGTGTTATTTTTTTCAAAGGGGAGTGTTTTCCATATTTATGTCCTTTTGATGTTTCATGGAGAAGGTGAATAGGTGATGCATGTGCATCATCTAAACCCTTGTTTGGTGGATTTTCCATGAGCAAGTATTTGGATGTCGTGGTGTGTTGTGTTTGCTGATGTTGTCTCGGTTGTGGTATGGCTTCATGTGACACCAAAAGGAGAAGCTCTATTCGGGAGTCTTTAATACCTAACTGCGAAGCAGGAGATGCTTCAAACATCAGGTCTCCAGCCATAGGCCTTAGAGTGAAATAGGCACATGGGCAAGATCCCCAGGAGTGTATGTGACCCTAACTTTATTTCTGTCATCAGTCTTTGATGTAGAGGTAGTTTTAATTATTTCTATGGTTTTTCAGTTCTGAACGTACCATCTGGCTATATAAGGTTTCTGTAACTATGTGGATGCGTGTTCATCTCATTGCCTTAAATTCTTGGGGGTTACATCCCACTGGATGTAATCACTTCATTGGTCTTTATGGGAGTCTGTTGGGTAAATCAGTATCAAATTTGAATAATGCTTATCGAGGGATTTGGAGATGTAGGTCTGTCTCCTGCTGTTGTTTTGACGCCCGGTTGTTGGACCCGACCCTCCCCACCCCATGTGGTTGGGAGCTTGGTTACCATCAGAAAATTCTCAAGGTGTTGTATCTTCTGTCAGCTCCAATGGTGGGGAGACCCATGATAGGTCTCGCTCAAAATTTTTTGGAGTGAATCAGTGTTAGACATCTTTATATTGTTGGGAGCCTGCTCTGACCTCCTAATGTTGGTTTTCCAGTTTCGCCTCGGGTGTCAGAAAGTTTCTAATGTTTGGGATCCTTTCAGGCTTTCCCTATGTTTACCATTCGTTCATGTTCCTATATATGACTTGGTAGTAGGTGAAGAGAGTGTTCTTGGTTTATAATTTGATCTGGTTTGTTCCTTCTAAACAAATGGTGGGGTTTTCGTCCTATGGTACTCGAGGTGTTTCGATTTGTGAGGTTTTTTTTTCTGTGACTGTGAATGTTCTTATCCCTGATTAATCAACTGGAGGTGTTATAGCTCTTTCAGACCGATGACACATATTAGAATGTCTTTTTATGATTTTTTTATGAGTTTCATTTTAAGTCACATTCTTTAAGCTGGATTTGTTTGCCTCTTCTCATTTGTTGTTTGTGGGGATCCTCTTTGATTCTTACAGGGTTGTCATTTCCTACATTGGGTCTTTGCCTTAGTTGTGGCTTTCTGGGGATGGAATGCTTTAAGATGGGGAGAATTTTCACCCCCGTCCTTTTTATATAATTTATTTTATTATTTTTATTGTGCATCAGATAGTTCGAGTCGAGATTTGATGTATAATTTCTTGTGCTATTATTTTGAAATGAATGTTTCTCCCTTGGTTACATCCAGCGCACTGCGGTCGAAGCCGCGCTGCCTTGCCTGGGTTTTCGCACGAACTTGCCCTGCTTTCCACTCATCATGACTGATGGTAAACTAATGAAATAAGATTAATTAAGAAGGGTTTTAATAATAATGATAATATTAATGTCACTTGAGAATATTTTTATTTTCTTGGATAATAATTTAAGTTAGAGTATTATTTTTATTAATAGAATTTTATATAATTGGTCATTGTATAGTTTATTATTTAGGTTATTAGGTATGTTTTTATCTTATTATTATTATTAATATTATTATTATTATTATTTTGGGTTTTGTATCATCAGACCTACAGGTAGGGCACAGTTCTGAGACCACAAGATGTGCCCAGCTTTCCAAAATGAGTTAAAATAGAAAGGAATAATAAAATGACTTTGAGTAATGATATGGAATTAAAGTGAAAATAATAAGAGTGCGATAAAATTTAAGCAATTTTTTTTACAAATAAAAATAATATTATTATTTGAGGATATTATTAATTATTATTGAGTAGTATTATTATTTGTATTAATGATGGTAGTTAAGTTATTTTGTTTATTATAATTATTCTTGTTTTAGTTTTATTGTTATAAGTATTATTATTTATTAATTTATTAATTAAGTTATTAATGGTATGAATAAAATTATTATTATTTATATATTTTATTTGTTTTATTTTAGGTTTTTCTTCTTATTTTATTTTTATTTTTTTATTTTGGTTTTTTTCATTCCTTATGGTTTTGTGGACCTCTCCCCCTTACACCTCCCATTTTATGTTACGCAAACCACCCCTGGACTCACCTGGATTGCGCTACCTCCTTCCCCCAAGCCCAGTACACTACGCTCCTTGCTATTGCACCGTACAACTCCCCGGCCATCCCTTCATAGTGTCACACCTCTATCCTCTCCACCCAACACAAATTCCCCATGCACCGTAGCTCATCTCATCCCTCACTAGACAGTCTTTGGCAAGCCATAATGCCCGCTTTCCTCCTCCCACCATGTCCAATGGTCCGCACATCGCCTCCCTTCATGGCCATACCCATTGTAGAATCTCCCCCACGCCGTCACGCCCCTACTACCACCTCCCGACCTCATCGCACCGCTGCCCTGCTCTCCCTCTCTGCCATCCCAGATCGTCACCCCCCTTCTACCCCTGGCCATCCTTCATCCGGTGAATTTCGGTCGGTGCTCTCCCCATGCTCACGGCCTTTAGCTAGTTTTCCTCCAGCGTGCACAATGTCTTAGGAGACACCCTCTGTGGGTTGATACTTCTTCATCTTCTTCTTTAATTATCATTAGTTCTTGGTTGTTTAGATAGTAGAGTACTTGTTTTAGGGCTTGATCATGATTTTATTTTGTTATAAATCCTTATTTAAAGGTTTAAATTGTGTTGGTTGTGTTATGAATTTGGTGCAACTGGAGTTCTGTATCAAACTTTCACAATCCTATGGGTTCAAGGTATGTGGTTCCATGCATAGTTATTATTTGATGACATAATTTGCAGGCTTAATTTTTTTAGCATATTATTTAATTAATTCATATAGTGCCAAGTTGATTTTATTTTTTTAAGTATGAATTACATTGAATTAATTTAGTAAATTGTTTATAATATGTGTGTTTTTTCTACTATGAACATTGTTAGAGATTTTCAACTTGTGCTGTTAGCTAATTAATTTTTACAACTAGTGAGAACTATATTTTTGACATCGAATCGCCGGAGTCTGATTTTAATAGAAAGTTTTTCTTGAGTTTAGTGGGTAATACCGTGTGATTATTTTGAAAAGTTTTATAAGATTTTACTTTTGGGATTATTAAATTAGGTGGCTTGTGTAATTTGTTTTACATATAGTGCTAGGTTTTCCATAAAACAATATGTGTGGAACAAATGAAATTATAAAATTTCATTAGGGATCTTATGATGTTAGAATGAATTTGAATGTATAAATTGTTACTTTAGTGAGTGTAAAGACATGTGACATTATTTTACTATTTATTTATAAATTTATTTATAATTTATTAAATTATTCTCTAGTGGGAAACATGTTTGGAAAATGATTTATTGTGCGTATTATTTCAAAGGGGTATTTATTTGTGTATGTGGTAGATTGATTAATTAAAAATTACATTAAAGTGTGGAAATGGTTTAATTGAGTATGTAACCTATGATGATTATGTTTTAAAATGATTTTTTGTGCGAGTGTGGTTTTAAAAGAGGGTTTTCAGTGTCAAAATGGTGATTCTACATGTGTAAGTACCCTATTGGGATTTAATGCATGAGTGTGACGTGTGACATGAACTTGAAACTTGCTTGAGCACAAATCCGGAAGCCTGGGTAGCTAGGTGGGTGGACTAGACTAGAGAGATGGTGTTCTGAAAGTGACTTGACCCAATTTCACTATCAAGACTGACGATTACAACACTAACTAAATATATTCTTTTTGAAGGATCATGGCCTTCTGAGCCACATTTTCTATTGTTCGTGGTCTTCTAAGTCACGTTTCACCACGAAACGAAGATCTAGGGACCAAATTTACCTAACACCCACGAGGCCTCTCCCATATTTTGTGATCATTGTTTACTTTACACTCATCAGTGTGACACATGTGTTATTTTAAAAAATAAGGGTCTATTTGTTTTAATTTAAGTTGTCCATTTGAAACTATTTTCTATAATCCCATTTTCTTTAAAAAGATTCATGCATTTGATTATTTTATTTAATTAAAATTGAAAATGTATTTGTCATTTAATAATTATGCATGGAACCTTTTTATGGGTTACGTCCTACTGGGCTCTTAGCTCACACCCAACATACAACATTGGGTGTATGTAGTTTCAGTTTCTTTGGTATTCCAGGTCAAAGCGTTGAGCACAGCGATGGTAATTTTTGGTCATTAATGGTCTTATTATGTCAGTTGGTGTTTGTGGCATGTGAATGATGTGCCTCTCTTGTTGCGTGGAGGTTTGAGTTAGAGTTTTAGTTATATTTTTGTCATTTTTTTGGATGTTGGTTCAAGTTGTAAACCTTAAAATTTGATTTTAGTTTAAGGTCCAAATTGGTTTTCTATTGTCAATTTATTTTATTTATCTTATCAGTTCCTTTGAGTTTGTTATATTGGGTAAATCATTCCCATGTGTTAGTTTTGATACCCGGGCACTTATGCCAGCCCATGGGGATCAGGAATGCCCTTCGGGCCATGTCGCGGACCGGGTCAGGTGCCAGATCAGATGATGACCTGGCCTGGTTCGTGACATGTGTGGTTTTGATAAATTCAGGGATGGTAACATGAACATAAATAGGATAGAAGAATATTTGATGAATAATATTTTTTTATTCCGGTAAATTGGTGAATTATGGATGAAATCATGAAAAAAAGAAATTTATTCATCAATGGTTTGGTATTGTCATGTAGTGGAATTTACATGGTGGAAAAGGTTTTTTTTGTGTGTATTCTAATGTGAAATAAGAATATATGTTAATAGAACTTATTTGTGGGGTATATTAATGAGATTATATGGGTTTTGGTGTGGTTTCATATCATGGTTTTCGTAGGGGAAATGATGTGGGCTATTGGTAGTTTTTTTTATGTGGTATACTGAGGATTATATGGATAATATGTTTTAGTATATCAAGGATATGGAATCATGAATAAACCAATTAAAAAAATAAATAATGTTAAAATGGAATATAGATGTGTTGATATGATTCATTTTTATATAATTTTAAAATAAATGGTGGAATAATAATGATGAAAATTAACCTGAATGATGAAAATAGTGATAATTCATTAGTAAATTTCATGGACAAATGGTGAATTGAATTAATTTTGTTAAATATTCATAATTTTTTCTAAAAATGAATTATTTGAAATTAGTAATGAAGCACGAAATATGAATAATTTGTGTCATATTTTCTTGTTTGTGTCACTTGTTTTCTGGTTTCTAGTTGTGGAAGTGGTAATTGTTAATGTATGGTGGGGATGTTGAGTTGATGTGCTATGGTTATAGAGTTATTTTGATAAGTATTGTACCATATTTGGTCTTTTGGGTGTTTGTTTCTATATATATATATATATATAATTTTAGGTTTTGATATTTATTATATGTCTAAACCCAATTCAGATAATGTGACATTGTCCCAAATAATGATTTGGGTTAAAGGTCTGCTGAAAACATCTAAGATGTGTGTGATATGGATGGATCAATACTCCATATATTTTATATTGTCATCTAGACATGGTTTGATGATGTGGTATGGTATTGTGATAAATATTTTTGGAATATGGTTTTGGTTATGTAATAGGTGATATGATTCGGGGTCACCCAAGAAGGGTTTTTGTATAACTCATTAGGCCACCACAGATTGTATCCCTATGGAATCTATTATAAACATTTCATGTAACATGTGATATTGTTAGAATAATGAATTGAAAACTATACATTAATTACCTCTCACAACAAAAGTTAATATCCCAATCACCATGGTGTGACTATACCTACATAAGCTAGTTTTAGTTGACACTATGAATGATATATCAACACACATGTTGAATAATGACCCACCTTGGAAGTATATCATGTATATAAAAACAAAAAAAATTGAATTATCACCCAACTATAGCATTATCTGAATTATATAATCACTAAGGGTGAATAAAAACCCCACTGAAACCATCTCATATTTTATATACCCATGGTGGAATAATACCCAACCTCAAATCAACCTGATATATATACAAAATGGGGGATTATTTCCCTTATAAACATATCATATATTATCCATACTTGGATTTATAGTTTATAAATCCTATAACAATCTCTGATACAAACATCCATGGAGGAATTACTCCCCTAATCCAAAACCATTTATATATATATATATATTATGGGAGTAGCATCCCCCACATAGAATCATATCATATATAATAAAACATTTCTGGAAAAAATTTCCTTCAACAAAACATCTCACATGGATATACACCAAGGGAAGAATAATGATCGTACATTAAGACCATCTCTTATATCATGCACCAAGGGGGAAATATTTCCTAACCAAATACTATCTCATATCATTTTCCTTAGAGGGATAAGTGACCTATTTATAAATCACTATACATCATAATCATTGAGGGTATAATATACCACCTCAACTCCAACCACATATTATTATGTTATATGTCTATGAAACTAACAAAAAAATAATTTACTTTCCCTAGGTTGACTTCCAAAGCATAGAACCTATTCTATTTAGTGTGCTTATAAAAACCCAAGTCTTTATAATACATTTAAACATGATTTATTACATAAAATTACACATAATAAAACCCATAAGAAAGATAGGTCTAGTTTTTTTTGAACTTAGGAATATTATATGACATCATAAGACATAAAATACAAAATCTTTATTGAAACATATTTTACATGACCACAACATTCCTTCATACATAGAATTCCATAGGATAACCAAAGGAAATACATAAGAAAATATTGATCTATAAGACTATTAATTTAGTAAAAAGTCATAACATGAAGAATATAATAAATTATAGAAACTATTCATATCAATGGAGCACAAGAGAAACATGAAAATAAAGGCATGATATAACATGATTATCAAAAAAATGTAATGTGGAAAGAAAATGAATCATAGCATAATTAACATAAATGAATCAGGTAAACCCCTATCCAAAAATGGTTGAAAAATTCCCTAAATGTAATATAGTCAACCCCTATCCCAACATGATATATCATGGTAATAAACATTACCCAATGCACTAAAGCGCTATCAGGGCGCTCCCTTTATAATCATTTCAAAATCATGTTTAAGTATTCCCCAAAGATAATATATGATTTATTTATTCAATATTATTATTTATTCCAAGAAAAAAATGTGGAATATATACATGTAAGTACCGTTAAATAAGTATATATTCATAAAGGTGAGTACAATTGTTTGGGAAATGGTTATGGTAATCACTACATGATTATTTTGGCTTGGAAAATCGTGGTGCAATTTTTGACGCATAACAACACCATATGGAAATTTATAAATTGGTTTGATGAGAGATAAATGGGTCACTAGTCATTTATACATGAAATATATATTAAGGGGATCATCTTTCATAATATCCCACCATATGAAATGATTTTAAGATACAAAATATAGAATTAATTCTTGAATGTAAATAATAAGAGAGAAATCCCTTACAAAATTTCGGCATGGTTACAGGGGTATACAGAAGGGATTAATGAGAGATAAAGGGGTCCCTGGTCATTCATACATAATAAGGGATGTGTGGTGGAGGTTCAAAATAATACCCTAATATTTTTAATCTAATATAATATGGTACAACAACATAAAGGAACTTGGATAAAATAAAAAAGGAAGGAAAGTAAAGATCCCTTAATTTGATGTGTGATCACAATGGCTTGGGAGATGATTATTGGGAGATTGGGGGTCCTTTGGTGGATTATAGAGAGGAGATGACATATTGTGGATCTGATAAAATTCTATTTAGTGATGATAAGTGGGAGTGTGGGTGGGTTAATATTAGAAATTAGATGGAAATTATTTAATATTTTTCAACCATAGGTTTTGGAATTTGTATAATTAAATATTAAAAAACAAAAAGCTTCCCAATGTTTTTCCCACAGTTTTTTCAAGAGGAGTGAAAAAAATTAATTTATATGGCCAATTTATGAACATATTAAAATATTAGACTTTCTTATGTGGAGTTGAGTCACATTATCAAATAAATGAATTTAAAATCATAAAATATATTATACATTTTGGTGGATTTACTAAGAATTTATAAAGTAATTAAAAATAATATAAAATCATATTATTTTAATGGGAAAACATATATTGGGCTCAAAATACCCATATATTATATATTACATCATTTTGGGGCCTTTATGATGTCATAAAACACATATTTTATATATTCAATATTTAGTTTTTACCCAATATTCGACTGTCTCAGAAAATTTTGAAAATAACCTCATTGGTTAATTTTCACATCCTGAATAAAAAAATAATATTTATTTTATCTAAATAATTTTATAATTATTATAGTTTTCACATATAATAGGAAAACCGACATTTATTTAAAATTCATGGGTTTTGAACAAAAAAGTTTTAAAAAATTTATAAAAATTATATTTGACATCGTAAAAATTATGATCTACATTATTATTCATAAAAATAATTTGAAACAAATATTTATAAAAATATTAATTATTAAAAAAAATCATTAATTCCTTAAAATAAATTCTTTAAAAATACAATTTCTGTTTAATCATATAAGAAATACAACTCTTATCATACTGTTTACTTACACATTTATAGATAAGGAAATGATATAATCATCATTTATTAGAATTATTTTATAATATTATTTATTATGAAACATAGTTTAATATAATAATGTATATATTTTTCCAAATTTCCTTTTCTACCTGAAAGAGACAATTTATTAAATTCAACACTTTTTTAAGAAATACTATTCTCATAAGGAAATTTATGGAATAAGACTTTTATTTATAGAAATTTATTACACAATAATTTACTAATACATTGATACATAACCCCATATACCACCTATATAAGACCTAAGTGTAAGGTTTTCAATAGTGATAGACTCTTGGGGAAACTCAGATAACATCAACCATGTGGTAATTTATTTTAACATAAACATCTCCAATTGTCAATTCCGTTCATGAATAATGTGTTGAAACTAGGATTGGGCTTGTTCAAGAGTGAATCCTAGTGATATTACCTCCCATCGTAGATTTGGAAAATGAGCTTCATACAATTTCAGTTAACTGAATGTGGCCATACTCTCATTTGTCTATGTAAAATGTATTTTTTTAAACCACATATTTATATCTGTCATGTGATCAATGTTCAGTGGCTGTACTATCAACGGTAATGATAAATAATGGTCATTTAATCACAATTATTAGAAACATTTTCTCATATATTTTCTATATCAATAAGACATAATAATAAAGGAAATTTTATTCACAAATTATTGGGTTATTACTACATTCGACCATTAAGAAATTTCTCCCTCGAAATTTAATTAACCTATACTAAAACAGATGAGGGTAACTCTCCCTCATCAATTCCTCTGGTTCCCACAATGCTTCTTCAAACTTCTGGTTTCTCTAAAACACCATGATGAGAGACATAATCTTATTTTGTAGAGATTTTTCTATGTGATCCAATATCTTCCATGTCTTCTCTTCATATGAGAGGTCATTCCCCCATGGTTACACCTTTGGATTGAGGTCTTGTGATGGTTCAGGTGTGTACTTCCTCAAGAGTGATACTTGTAATACATCATGTACTTTGAGACAATTTCTGTGGGAGTGCTACTCAATAGCCCACTACTGCAATGCGATCAAGGATCTTAAAAGGGATTATGTAACTTAGACGAAGATTTCCCTTCTTACCAAATACCAAAACTCTCTTCCATGGTCATATGTAGAGTAATACCATATATCCATCATCAAACTCTAGGTCTCATCAACGATTGTCAAAATAGGTCTTTTTCTGTCTCTGAGTAGCTTTAATGTGTTGTTAGATGGTCTTAACCTTATATACCATTTCTTCGACCATTTCATGAACTAGAAATTTTCACACCCCAACATCATTCCAACATGCTGGTATTCTGGACCACTACCCATAGTGGCCTTCATATAGAGCCATTTGGATGCTTGAGTGTGAAATGTTTTTTAAGATATCTCAACCTGAGGAAGATATTGATCTCATCATCCTTTGAAGTCCATAGATCATTCTCTCAACATTTCATCAAGTGTTTAGATAGTCATATCAGATGGGCCATAAGTTTGGGGATGATAAACCATACTAATGTTCAACAAAGTAATCAGAGTGTGTTAGAGACTCTTCAAAAACATATTTTTGAATCATGGATCTCAATTGGATACAAACGATAGTGGTATTCCATGTATTCTTACCACTTCTTTGATGTATATTCATGTCAATTGATCCAATGGAAATATTCCCAAACTATAATGAATTTTTCAGTTTTTACAAGATGATCCACAATAACCTAGATAGAATTGTTTCCATTGGATGTGTTCTGATGTCCAGTGACAACGTCCATGGTGTTGTTTTCATATTTCCATGGTTGTAAGTTTGATGGTCACATATTTCCCTTAGACATATACCTCTCAGTGTTCACCTACTGACATACTAGGAATAATGATGTATACTAAGGGATATCCTTCTTCATGTTATCCCACAAATAATTCTCTCAGATATCTCGATACATCTTTGTGTTTATAGGGAAAATAGAGAAATTTGAACATTTTTATTCATTCATATGTTCTTTCATGAACTCCAAATTTGATGGATCATATAGTCTTAATACAACCTCACATTTCCTTTCTCATTAAAATTAATCTCTAAGGATTTCCATTCTTTGATTGTTTACACATTCTTATAAATTCAACTCATCATCCTTTTGGGTATCCTTAAACCATTCCAAATGATATGGATGATCAATAATTTGTGAAAGCATTGATTATTTTCCTGTATTTATGATTCCCATGTCCATATAAATCAAATTTAAGACGATTGGATTATTTTGAATTCTAATTAGTGAAATTGTTTCAAGAACCTTTCTACATAGTGTGTCTGCAAGGTTATTCACTTTCCTCTGATGGTAGTGAATTGAGCATTCATACTCTTTGATATGCTCAAACCATATTTTTTTGTTCTTATTCAACTCTTTTTTTTGTGAATTTATACACGAGTCTTTTTTGGTCCATATATATTTCAAACAATTTTCCAAATATGTAATGTCACCACATTTTCGAGGAGAATATCACAACAGCCAACTCCAAATCATGTGTTGTATAGTTCTGCTCAAGAATTTTTAATTTCCTTGATGCATTGGAAATGACATTATTATTTTTCATCAACACACAACCCAAAAGCTTCTTTTAAACATCACCAAATAACACCAAAATTTCTCCACTTATGGGTGGTGTGAGAACGAGTGTATTGATAAGACTCCTTTTTCAACTCCACGATGCTCTCTTCGTAATCATCATTCTAGGAAAACATAATTGCCTTTTGAGTTATCATTGTATGAGGGTTTAAAAAACATGGAAAATTTTACTCAAATTTGTGATAATATTCAGCTAACCCAAGAAAAAAATGGATATATGTCATAGATTTTGGCCTCTTCCATCCCTCAATTTCATTTGTATTAGAGGTATCTATATATATTCCATTTCTTTTGATGACATTCCCCAAGAATTATACTTCCTTCAATCATAACTACACTTGTTGTACATTGCATAGAGATTATCCTTTCACAAGGTCTATAGTATAGTGCATAGATGGTCTGGATGCTCCTATTGGTTTTTGGATTATATTAGAATATCTTCTTTAAATACTACCACAAAATTTTCGATGTAATATTTAACTATACCATTCATTGAGTCCATGAGTATTATGGGAGCATTAGTGAGTCTTAAATGCATTACTACGATTCCATAGAGTAGGTGCCTTGTATGAAAACTAGTCTTGGGTATATATTCATTCATCACCATTACTTGTTAATATCCAGACCATAGATCCACCATATAGATGTATTGTGCTCGGCATAGCTGATTGAACAAATCATCAATTCGTGGAAAAAGATATCAGTAATTTATCAAGATTTTATTGATCTCTCTATAATCAATGAAATGGTGTATTAATGTAGGGAACCACACTTACGTACATGGATATTAAATTTATTTTATGGAATACATAATTTATGGAACAAATAGATTCCCAAATAACATATTAGATTAGTTACTTTGGAAACATGTAACATAATCTTCTATCTTGGGGAAATAACTTTAACAACTCCAATAAAGATATTCCCTGTTTTTCCTACCTAAAACCATTATTTATATCCGGGAAAATGGAAACATACCAAAGAGTGAGCTCAAATTCTCAGTAATGGTAAACATGGAGAACATAAAACAAACCATATGCATTGGAACGTATAAAAAACATGAACATAATGTTTAAACATCAGCATCATGGGTCATGAAATAGATTATGGATGTATGTAGGGCATAGATAATAACATTAATCATGATAAAATATAACTGGAATAAAACCTATCATTTTGAAAATCTAATAATCACATAATACTATTTCCATAGTATCCAAGGTATTGCTACCAAGACCATCATAGTGGACAAAGTCCATTACTGAACCTGGTTTACATGAATTACTTTCCATGTATTACAAAAATATATTTACCTATCATTACAGTCATGTCTATATCATGAGATATTAATCTTTACCCAATTCACTAAGGGTATATATATGTTCCACCCATCTCACAATTAAATCATTTCTACATGTGCCATAAATCATAAGTCATTCACTGTGGTATAACACAAGAAATAAAATGGGTTTATTAAATATCATTCCATCATAAAATAATCCAAAAAATATCATTCCACCATTAATGGAATAAAATAATACTAATAATATGGATATAAAAAACCATAAGTAAATGTATTCATCTTATATAGAAAATAATTTTGATAAAATACTTGAACATTGTTCATGAGGAAAATATCCTTTATTCTTTAAAAATGTATTCTTTTTCTCAAAATATTGTGTAATTTTAAATGAAAATAATTTATTTGAGAATGAACATGTGATAGTGTAGAGGAATATTAATGGAAATAAGGCATCCTGAAACCCTAAAAATCGATTCATGATGTATAAGTTTGAAAAGACATTCTGCTCATACTTTTACCTAGAATGCCAAAAAGTACCTCATATGGTAATCAAAAGAATGGTTCATTCCATACCATGTTGTAAATGTTAAAAATGGTTAAAAATGACACTAAACATACTAATAAGAATATTAAACACTATATGATTAAAATTTTAGAATATATGGACATAGATGAGAAATATAACCTCGGTAAATAATTACGTAAAAACAATCTCAAATAAAAATGAGATTGAAAAATAATCCCGTACCTTATGACAAATTTCTTCAATATATGTCTGATTATACTATATATTGGGTTTAAAAATATTAATAACTTCTCACAGAAGCATAATAATATTTATGATATCATATATGATTCACTTGTGACTTTATATTACCAGTTCATTTGTCAATTACTTGTTAAAGAAATGTTTTGGGTAATAAAAATTTATTTATCATACATGTTTTGAATTTTTATTCTTGATATTACTACTTATATCATGATTTAATTAATTCTATAAGGTAAACATGATTTATATATAATATATAGATTAATGAAATGGAATACAGTGTTTATGGACATGGTAGGGCGTACGTACGCATGAACGTTGTTTTAATTTCCATATAGAATTAAATGGAAGTAAGTAAATGGAATATAAATATAAATAAATCTAGAAACATTATTATTTCATATATTTCATTATTATTTATTACATATACTTTTTAATAATTTTTAATTATTAAATTGTAGAATGAATCTTATCGAGTCGTGGATATTGTAAGTTGTGTGTACGCACAAGCAATGATATCACTCCCATAATTGTTGAATGGTATTGAAGTGGATGAAATATAATATCTCAGAATTATTATAATGTTATAATAATGATATATATTAATTATTTCCAGCATTATACCCACCATGTAATGTGGTGGTGAAGAACAAATTACTCCACAGCGTGGATATGGTAAGTCGTACGTACGCACACACGGTGATTTTATATTTCATAGGATGGATAAAAGGTGAAAAAGAGTTGTTTAATATTTATAAAAATATATCATTATATGAGTGAAACTTATTTTATAAAGTTATAATGAAAAAACTAAGAAATAGGAATTAGAATAAGAAATAAATTTTAAATAATCGGTAGAAGATTTTACCTATTCCTTGACGTGCCTCCATTAAATTTCATATTAGTGAACTACAGTTGGTATTTTGAGAATACCATAACATATAAAATGTAACTATATAAGTTTAAAGGATAAATCTATAGGTTTTCTCATAGCATGAAGGCTCAAAGTGGATTGATGATGGGAGGGAGGAGGTTCCCTTTTATAAGAGAGGTGGGGGCACTTTAGGAAACTCACAAAATATTAATTTATTATAAATTCAATTTCCACTAAAATGGTCCAAAACTAATTTAATTAGAATATAGATTTATTTTTTTATGAATAAATATCATCAAATAATTTTTAGATAATTATTTAATATTTTTTATCCCTTTCATTTCGGTTTAACCCTTATTTTACTCTTTTTAATTTAACGGTTATATCATTTTATTTAAACATTATGGGGTAATGTAATATTCATATCATGTAAAATGACAAAAAAAGATATTTATGACATATATGTACATATATTATCCATTTTTATGAATATTATATTTTTAATAATTTAATATCATTTAATAACGTATTTTATGTTTTATGTTATGTATTTTGTCAATTTTGGACACTATTCATACATGAATTTTTAAAAAAATCATAATAATATGAATACTTAAAGTAATAAATTATGTCAAACCTAATATGTATTTTTCATTCATAAAATACTTTTTTGACACCAAAATATTCAAATTAAATTTTGTTCAGTATTTATAAATTCATTTATTTGAATCTTTCATTAATGAGTAATCACTACATCATTATTGTGTCATAAATAAATATATGTATATAATATACAAAAAGTAACAATAAAATACGACAATGTATGAAATATTTTTATATTTATATTTACTATTTATAGCTGAAGATATTAGTAATATAACCCCCTAAAAAATCTATTTAGTAAAAGATATCTCTTTTTATTACAATTATGTTTAATATTAATTAATTATTATAAAATGTCATTTTCAAATCATTGTGAATCCACGGGTTCGCTAAATCGACCGAGGGATGAAATTGTCATAAATATTTTATAAAATTATATTAGGACATGTGTTATGGTTGTTTTATATTATTATAATATTATTTTTTATCCTAATTTACCAGATTTACCCTTTAACCATGGTAAATAAAATAATTACTGATGTTACTATACATAATGTCCAAAAATAAAAGGTAAAAAACTACACAATTTGAAAATTTTGATTCCAAATATGGAATCCATTTTTCCAAATTCCAAACACAAAAGTTACAGTAATTAATTATAAATTAATTCCCATTGTCAAAACTAAAAAATAGGTTTTTTAAAAATTAATAACAATCCAAATATTGAACTGTGTTAATGTCCACTTTCAAAGAGAAAATTCTTGAAATGACAAAAATTGGATTAAATTATAAAAATATAATCTACATACACATGAAAACCAAATAAATAGTAAATCTAACTATATAAATTAATTAGATGAAAAAGCAATTTCGAATTAAAATGCAGTATTTTATTATAGTCATTAAATTTTTATTTTTTTCAGAAAAATAATAATAATCAAAGAAAAATTATATTTTTATGTCCTTATTCCTAGGAATAATATTATTTTGTAAAATTTAACTTATAAAAGCGTCAAAACTAGATATAAAATAGATGCTCCATCATAAGGCTGTAAAACTGCATTTTTTGAATGATACATCTTTTATTTCAAAAAAATGATTTTTTCTCATATCATGTTCTAGAAAAAGTGTAATATGAGTGGTCGTGTTATATAAAATTTAAAATTTTGTTAATAATATTTATAAGGTCTAGTTTATATTCCATTAAATAATAATATTTTAATAATAGATTGTTGTTTATTAAAACTCAGTATCGCGTACAAGAAAACCTATCGAGGAATGTCTCTTCCATATAACACTATAATAGTCAATGTTGATTATAGTGAAATAATCCTTTGATGTTTCATATAACATAATTCAATCATATTTAATTTTTACATTGAACAAAATCAATACTCAGTGTTGAATTCTATAAAAAGAATTAGAAATTTTTTGTAATGCAAGCCATAAATAGTGTTTAATATACCGCAAGCTAATACAGTGTTGTGTATAGTGCAATATAATATTGGTGTATTGTAAAAAAAAGACATCAAATAAATTTGAAAATAATCTTTCTCATAAAATATTGTGCAGTTACATTTCATCCCCTTAAAATGAATTTCGCCCTTGAAATTCTTCAGGGTTATAAATGTTTAGTACATGATATCAAATATGAATAAATCCACATTATATTGAGATAATACAATAATTTAACAAACAAAAACCAGAATATAACTTATACTATCCAAAAATGTATAAAATTAAAATCCATACAAAAACTGAAAATATAAAACATTATAAATAGGTGGTCTAAAATGATTTATCATTTTTCTGCAATATCTCATTTGGATGTTCTTGGTTGTCACATTCCAAACCTATGAATACCTTACTCATGTATTGTCTTGAAACATGATAATAACATGAATTACCATATAACCTTAGCAAAAACATAAATTATGTCAAAATTAACAGTTTCCACACTCCCAAAATACCATAACATCTATGTACTCAAACCACAATATCACATTGTCCTTATATCATTCATGAGATCAAAAATACTATCAAACATCTTATTATGTAATTATCCCTTCATTATGCACATATCATGTGTTTTTCACAAATATTACAATCAATTTTCATGGTTAGTGGTACAATATAATTGATGAAAACCACAATAGAAAAATACATGTATATTCCAATATTATATAATACTATAAATTAGATTCCACTACACAATTTTGGAATCCCATTACATAAACACTTAATCATTCCCCCACTTCCATTTCACACACAACAACAACAATAGTGATCATGCGTGACTTCCCATTGTCTTTTTTCTTAAGAGTTTTCTGATTCTGATCAACATTAACCCTTGGATTAGGGAATTGGTTAGAATAATGCCCCATTTCCTTGCACTTGTATCACTGAAGTTTTGGTGGTGTGTTCTATGTATTTTTTCCTCTATTCACATAATTTGAAACCTTTTTCACATTACATCAACACTAAACTCCCCGATGAACTTCTTTTCCACATATGAAGAAATTTCTAGTCCCTCTAAGACAATCTCCATCATGTTTCTTTCCACACTTTGATCATAAAGAAACAAGCATCTTCTTTTCACCATTTTTTTGAGATGTCTCCTTTAACTCCATCTTTTGATTCTTGTGGAAACCATGAGATGGAAATGTATCACCAACGTATACTTCTATATTGATAGAAAAATTCACAATCTCTCTATAACTACTGAAATATTATATAGATAATGACCTTTAGAGACTTGGTTTTAGGCCACTGAATAATCGATCAACATTACATTCTGGTTGGATGATAAAGAAAAAAGCGTATCATGAAAGCCTTGTATAATTTACCTCATATGAACCAACAAATTTATCATCCATTATTTAAGATCAAGGAACTCCTTTTCCATTTATTTTTCATGAATAATAGGTATGTACTTATTGAAAAACATCTTCTTGAAATCATCCCATTCCAAGGATTCAATTTCATATTGTTGCATTGTATTCTTAATTAGAGTCCACCATAGGTATTCTTCACCTCCTAAATAATAGTCAGTCAAAATTACCATTTCATGATCCAAACAACGAAGGATGGAAAATATCTATTCAATGGTACTGATCCATTTTTCATCAATAAGTACATCATAAGACCCATTTAAAGAAGGTTGACTTTGCCTCATGATGGAATACATAGACTATTATTCCCTTATAAGACCATTTTAATGTCAATAATGATTCATAGATTGTGTTGGTATATATATAATAATTTTCATTCCATATCCCATAACATTTGGTTGTTCATGAGTAAAATAATTGCATTTTCTAGTGCATTGATCATTAACACGCTTCCTTTGAGTTCTAGCCATTGTATAAAACCCAATAACAATAATGTGAGAGGAAAAAAACATATTAGGAAAAAAAATTATCATATTCAGTACATTCCATATATAACATATTGATATTAATCCAAGGTTATTCATGATCATTATCATAATTCTAGGATTGTAACCAATATTTATACCTAACCATAGGGATATCCCTAGACACACCTTAGTAATATCTATTGGGATTTTACAAAAGTTTTCACATCATAGTTTCTAAAGATTAACTTAACCTTAACTCTAATACCAAATTTATAGACCCTAGCCTGAAATACATGGACATTAAATTTCTTTTGTGGAATACATAATGCATGTCACAAAGAGACTCCAAATACATTATCAGTTTAGTGTCATTGGAAACAAGGATCATAATCTTCTAGCTTTGTGAAAGATCTTCAAAATCTACCATATTGATATTCCATTTTTTGTTTTACAACATAAAAACATTCATTATATTGTTGAAAAAATCAAACATAAAAAGGGTGAGATCAAATGATTAGTAAGGGTAAACATGGAGAACATAAAACAAACCATAAAAATTGGAACGTGAAAAAACATGAACACAATGTTTAAACATCAAAATCTCGAGTCGTGAAATAAATCATTGTAGTTTATAAGGAATAGATCAGAAATGAACAATAGTCATGATAGAAAAGAATTGTAATAAAACATGTAATTATTAAAATCTAATAAGCACATAATATTATTTCCATTATATCCAAGGCATTGCTGCCGAGACTATCATAGTGGACAATGTCCATTACTGAATCATATTTACATGTCGTTCTAGCCATGTATTATTGATCCAGATTTAACAATCATTCTAATCAAGTATATCTCATGAGATATAAATATTTACCCAATTCATTGGAGGGATATATAGGTCCCACCAATCTCATAATGAAATTATTCTTAAATTTTCTACAAAATAGAAATCATTCCCTATAGCATAACCAAAGAAATAAAATGTGTATCTGAAATGTCATTCCATCATAACATAATCCATAAAAAGTTCATTACACTAATAATGAAATAAAAAACCTGTAATAATAGAGAATGAAAAAAACCCTTATTAAAGAGATTCATCTTATATGGAATATAATTTTTATAAAACACTTGAATAATGTTCTTAAAAAAATATCCTTTCTTCTTCAAAAACAATTTCGTTTCTCAAAATGCAATAAAAGTTTATAAGAAAAAAATTAGTTTAAACTAAACATTATATAGTTTATATGATGATCATGGAAATAACGCATCATGAAACCATATAAATCCATTGATGTTGTATAAGTGAAAAATATATTATTCTCATACTTATTTTGAAAAAGTAAAAAAGTCGCTTGTATGGTTAACAAAAGAAAGATTCCTCCAATACCATTTTGTAAAAGTAAAAAATGGTTAAAAATGAATCTAAAAATACACAGAATAATATTAAACACTTTATGGAAACATTTTTAGGAGACATGGACATAGATGATGAATATAACCCCAGTAAATAATGAGGTATAAACAATCTCATATAAAAAAGAGATGGCAGAATTATCCCTTAACATGGGTCTGATTTATTCCATATGTGTCCAAAAATCTGATATAGTAGGATTAAACATAATATTAACATTTAAAATAACAATAATAACATTTATTATATGATAGATGATTCATTTATTCCTTTATATTACCCATTATTTTGTCAATTCCTTGTTAAAGCCTTGTTTTGGTAATAATCGTTTTATTTATCATACGTGTTTGAAATTGTTATTCTGGAAATTATTAATTATATCAGGATTTACATAATTCAAAAATGTAAAAAATAATTTATATATCATATATATTAAGTATATTTATATATATATAGATATATAAAATGGAATACAACATTCATGGAGATGGTAGGTCGTACATATGTATGAACACTGATTTTATTTCCTTCTTGAATTGAATGGAAGTAAGTAAATAACATATATATATACCTATATAAAGTAGAAATATTATTTCATATATTTCATGATTATTTATTATATATACAATATATTAATTCTTGAATGGTTAACGTGGTGAATGAATCTCATCACGTAATGGAGATGGTAAGTCGTACGTAGGCATATGCAATGATACCATTACCATAATTTATGAATGGTATTGAAGCGGATAGTTTATATTATCTCATAATTAGTATAATGTTATAATAATAATATAAAGTTATTATTTCCCCCATTATACCCATCCATGTAAGGTGGTGGTGAAAAACAGATTACACCACGACGTTGAGATGGAAAGCCGTACGTATGCACACTTGGTGATTTCATTTTTTGTATGATGGATAGAAGGTGAAAGCATGTTGTTTCATATTTATAATAACATATAATTATATTATTGATACTGATGTTATTAATTTACAATGAAAAAACTAATGAATATTATATAGAATAAGAATGAAATTTGAATGAATTGGTAGAAGATATTACCTCTTCCTGGACATGCCTCCTTTAAAGTTATTTTAATGGAATAATATATGGACTTTTGGGAATAGCACCACCTTTTGAACATAATTAGGGATGTTTAGAAGATAAATGGGAAGGGTTTGGACGAGTTTAAATTATCAAAATTGAGTGATAAAGGGAGAAAGGAGGTTCCCTTTTATAATAGTGGAGAGGGGAAATTTTGGGAACTCTCAAAATATTAATTTATTATAAATTAAATTTCAATTAAAAATGGTCAAAAACATATTTAATTCTATGATAATATAATTTTTTTTATTAAACATCATTCAAAACTTTTTAGACAATTTTTCAATATTTTTTTATCCTTATCCTTTTTTGATTAACCCTTATTTTACTGTTATTAATCTTACTATTATATCATGTTATTTACATATTGTTTGTATATGTAATTACCATATCATGTCAAAAGACCCAAAAAATGTTATTTATGACATATGTGTACTTATATTAACCTTTTGGATGAATATTATATTTTTGAAAATTTAATATCATTTAATATACTATTTTATGTTTTGTGTTATGAATTACATCAATTTTAGACAATATTCATACATGACTTTTTTAAAAATTAATAATAACCTGATTCTTTTGAACCAATGGAATTGAATCATATTTAATAGGTCATTTTAATCTAGAAAATTCTTGGATGACATCAAAACGGTCAAATTAAATTAATTTTAATATTTACAAATTCATTTATTTGAATCATTCATTAATGAGGTAATCAATACATCATAATTGTGTCATAAATAAATATGTCAATATAATGTCTAAAAATTATAAATACAATACCATGGTATAGGAAATATTTATATTTCTAATTAATATTTATATTCAAAGATATCAAGTATATAACCCCATATATGAATATATTTTGTAAAATATATATGTTTATCTTATAATGATCATTATTTTAAATTAATTCTTATAAAATGTCATTTTCAAATCAAAGTTAATCCATGGGTCCCAAAATTGACCCAAGGATGCCCATTGCTTGAAATATATCATAAAATAGAATAAATACATTTGTTAGGGTAATTTAATATTATTATAATATTATTTATCACCCTTATTTATCAGATATACCCTTTAACCATTGTAAATAAAATAATTGAAGAAGTTACTATTCATATTATCCTGAAATAAATGGCACATATTTACAAATTTTGATCCTTATGATTCCAAATATGTAATCCATTTTTTCAAATTCAATACACAGAAGTCGAAGTAATTAATTTAAAATTAAATAATGTTTTCAAAATTTAAATGTTGGTTTTTTTAAAAAGTAATAACTATAAAATGATTAACATGTGTTTATGTCCATTATAAAATTGAAATTACTTCTAATAAGAAATTATGGATTAAATGATAAATATATAATCAAATTACATATTAAAACCAATTTAAATGTTAATCTAACTATATAAATAAATTTGATAAAAAGGCAGTTTCGAATTCAAAATGTGGAATTTTTCATTATTCATTAAAATTTGAATTTTATCAAAATAATAAAACAAATTTAAAAAAAGTAAACTTTTATTTCCCTCTTCCAATAGAATAAATTTATTTTGGAAAATATAACATATACATGTTCCAAAAACTATATTTAAAATTGGAGCTCCACCAAAAGTCGATAAAATTGCATTTTTTGAAAGATACATCTTTTATCTAAAAAAATTAATTTTTTCACATATTATGTTCTAGAAAATGTGTATTATGAATTATAATGTTATTTAAAATTCATAATGTGGTTAATACTATTTATAAGGGTTGATTATATTCCATTAAATAATAATATTTTAATCACATAGCATTGTTTAGTGAAATTTTGTATCTCTTACAAGGAAACCTATCGAGAAAGGATGCTCGTGCATATAACATATTCCATTTTAGTGTTTCATGTAGTGAAAGTATCATTTTTTGTTTCGTATAACATAATTAAAACATATTTCATTTTTATAATGATCAAAATCTATACTCAGTGTTTAACTCTATCAAAATAACTTTAAATTGTGTGCAACACAAGCCCAGAATAGTGTTGTGTATACAAAATGCTAATATGATGTTGTGTATAGAGCAATATAATCTTTTTGTGGTGTACAACACAAGACATTAATGATATTAAAAATAATCAATCTCATAAAATCTTGCGGTGTTACATTCCACCTACTTAAAATGTATTTTCCCTTGAAATTTACTATGTTTATAAATGGTTTTCTATATGAAAATTTCTATCATAGAATCCCACATCGTAAAAAGGTATTCTAAAACTTAATTTTAAAAATGAATGTTAGAAACATAATGGTTACCCAAATTAACTCATCACTGTGTTTCTACATTAGAGAAAGTATTTGGGAAGTGTCAACATGGATATAGAATATAAATTTAACCATCTAATTCTGATGGATAGTGAGGGAGAACAAATACATACTTCATTTCAGTATCGTTGATTGTTCCCTGAAAAATATCCACTTTATCTTTTATTAAAACAAATGTAGTAGAATATTTTATTCCTAAAGTGTTATAAGGTCATGTGATATAATTACCGGTAATTCCATCTATCTCAAAAAAATGATTGAAGAAGATATCAAATATGCATAAGCCTACCTTATAGTGAGATAATACATTACTATGAAAAACATTAACAGAAATATAACATTTACTATCCAAAAATGGATAATGTTAAAATCCTTCCAAAAACTAAAAATATAAAACTATAGAAATTGGTGGACTAAAATGAATTAACATTTTTCTTCCATATCTCATTTGGCTGTTCTAGGTTGTCACATTCAATAAATGGGAATACCTAAATCATGTATCATCTTGAAACAAAATAATAACATAAAGTGACATATAACCTTAGTAAAAGCATGTATAATTTCAAAATTAACTCTTCCCACACTCCAAACATACCAAAACATATATATAATCAAACTACAATATAAATTTGTCCTTATATCAGACATGAGATCATTAATACTATAAAATATCTCATTATCTTCTTATCCCTTCATTATTCACTTATCTTGTGATTTTAAAAAAATATTTCAATCATATTTCAAGGTTACTGGTACCATATAATTATGGAAAACCAGTATAGACCAGTACCTAAATATTCTAATATTCCATAATACTATAAATGAGATTCCACAACACTATTTTGGAATCCCATTACATAAAAATATAATCATTCCACCACTTCATTGTCATACTCAACATCACCAATAGTGATCTCATGTGACATCCCTTTGTCTTCTCCCTAAGAGGATTCTGATAACGATTGTCATTGACCCTTGGATTAGGGAATTGTTTAGAATATTACCCGATTCCCTTTCACATATAGCATTTAAGTGTTATTGGTGCGTTCTCTGAAGTCTTTTCCCTATTCACAACATTTGAATCCTTTTTCCCTTTTAATCGACACTCAACTAGTAAATAACCTTATTTTCCACACTTGAAACATTTTCTATTCCATTTATGACAATCTCCACCATGATTATTTCCACACTATGAGCATAAAGAAGCATTCATATTATTTTCACAATTTTTTGAGATTTTTCCTTGGAATACATCTTTTGTATCTTGTCAAAACGATGAGATGGATATTTAACACCAACATCAATTTCTACTTTGATAGCACAACACACAATCTCTCCATACCTACTGTACTCTCTTATAACTATTTCCCTTCTATGAAATTTTTTAAGCCACTGAATAATCGATCAACTTTAGTTTCGGGTTTCAAGATAATACCAAAAGAATACCTTTAAAGCCTTGTCAAATTCGCATCATATGTACCAAAATATTCATCATCCATATTCTTATGAACAAGGAGCTCATTTTCAATCTTTTTTGGAAAAATACTTCGTATGTACTTATTAAAAAAAGTTGTTGAACTCATACCATTCCATGGATTTAATTTCATCTTATTGCCCTGTATTAATAATTAGATTCCACCACTGGTTTCACTACAAGAAATTTGGGATATATTCAAAGTTCTAAACTGTGGCTATAGGCCCCAAAAACATGGCTATAGGTTAGAGCCACGGTTTCATGAACTGTGGCTGGTATTGGCGTGGCTATAGGTCTGACCCTATAGCCACGGTTTAAAACCGTGGATATAGGGTCAGCCCGATAGATTCTAGTAAAAGATACAGTCAACATGGCTACAACCCTATAGGCATGGTTCCAAACCGTGGCTATAGGCCTTTCCACTGCATAAAAAAAATCCAGCACGGTGAACCGTGCTGGCAGTTTGGAGGACTGCCCCAGCACCACCCACCACCTTCTCCTGCACACCTCCCTGCCCCCTCCCCTACCCTCCCACCTGCACACCCCTCCCCTACCTCCCCCCCACCTGCACACACCCATAACCCATCCCCAGCACACCCCCTACCCCCCACCTGCACACCCCCCTGCGCCCTCTCCCTGCCCCCTGCCCCCCACCTGCACACCCCTCCCCCTGCCCCAGCACACCCCCTAGTACATCTATAAAAATCCATATAGATGAGGTTAATAAATTCATGTTAGATTTAGACAATATTAATGTTTATGTAGATGATGAGGATCCGGAATTGATCATATTAATCACTCTTGAAAATAGATATAGAACACTTGTTATGACCATGATGTATGGTTGAGTCTATTTAACATTAGTGGATATCAAATCAGCCCATCTATCTATGGAATTGCATTCTATAACAAAAATAAAAGGTGAGGATAAGAGTTTTTCACAAGTTGGAGACCTTAAACTAAAGGTAAGAAAAAACAGTTATGTAGGGACAAAAAAAAGATTAATAAATAACCAAAATCAAGGACATGCACCATGGATAGAAAAGTAATATGTTTTCACTATGGTAAACCTTGGAACATTAATCCCGAGCGTAGGAAACTCATGGGTGAGTTGGAATCCAAACAGCCCACTAACCTGTATTTTCTGGTTGATTCAGGCTATGACATTTGTTTAAATCTTGAGTGTGTCCATTTATACACTCAATCAAGAGTGGGTCCTAGACTCTAGTAGTTCTTTACATATTTTCCAATAGAGAGAGTCATTTTTAGAGTTGGACAAAAAGAGAGAAGTAAATGTATTCTTAGGAAAAAATAATATCTGCAAGGTTGAGGGAATATGATCCATTATTATAGAGTTAGATAATCAATCCATCACCACCTTATTTAATGTATGGTGGGTCCCCATCCTTTAATGACACATAATCTCCTTAGCGGTCCCCACTCCACTTATATCCCCCCTCCCCCGTGCATCCCCCACCCCCTATAAAGCGCCCCCGGAAACCCGCCCCCCCCCCCCACTCCCCTTGCAGTAGACAACCCCCCCCTGTAAAGCCCCCCTGGACAGCCCCCTCCCCCTATAAAGCCCTTCTTGGATAGCCCCCCCTCCTGGACAGCCCCCCCTCCCCCCAAAAAAATAGCCCCACCCTCTCCCCTACACAGCCCACCCCCCCTACAGCCCCCTCCCACCTGGAAAGCCTCCCATGGACAACACCCCTCCCCCTGTTGGGTTGAGAGAGAACTAGATGTTTGTTTTTGGTATTTGGGTGAGGGTTCTGGTTGTTGGACTTAAGGGTTTTTTTTCGTTGATGTTGGATGGGGTTGGGATACTCTTTTTTTTGCAGGGTTTGGATGTGTGTACACGGAGTGTCTTGGATCTGGTGAAGTCTTATGTTGTGCCTTCCATTTTTATGTCTTTGGTTTCTGGACTCGTGAGGTCATTGGCTATTGTTTCATGTGTTTGGAGTTGGTTGCAAGTGGCTTTGTGGTACTTGAAAGTGTGGTTTCATGTGTTGTGGGACTCTCCACTTATCAGGCCTTCAGCCAGTTATAGGTAGCCATGATTTTGTGTTGTTGGGGTCTCTGGACGGAGCTACTGGTGCTGCTAGCAATGGGTCTTCTGTAGGGTAGAGGGGATGTGTTGGTGGTGCAGCTGTTGTGATGCTTGGGCTGGTTGCTGGCTTCCGTTGTTACTGGTTGTCTTTCCTTCCACTGGTTTCTCATCAAGGCGTGGAGCATGCTAGTTTTGGAGCATCTTGAAGTGGATTTGATGGTTTTGTTTGGGTTTTTGTGTTTTGTTTTTTTTTTTGTGTTGGTCTCGGATATCTTTGGTTGGGTTCCCATTATAGGTTCTGTCTGGTGCATCTTAGTGTGGCCGACCCATTGTGGTGTGTTCTTCTAGTTTGGCAGGGGCTACTGCAGATGAATGCTTCCTCCTTGGTTGTTGTTTTCTTCTTGCAGGTCTGCTAGATGCAGGCTCTGTTGAAGTGGGATTCCCTTGAATGGTATTTGGTTTAGGCAGCTTGTTGTGAGGCTTGGCCTTTTTTCATGGGTTTTCATTGGGTAGGCTATAGTATTTTGCAATGTTTCTTGTCTGGATATTTTTTTGATGGTTTCTGAGTTGATGGTGTGGATGGGTTTCCCAGTGTTGGTGGATTCTTGATGGGGCATGTGGATTGTGTGTGTCTCTTGGTTAGTGAGCTTGTATGTTGTCTTTTTTAGAGTATGTTTCTAGGAGAATTTGGGTTGTGGCTTGCTTTTAGTGTGCTCGTGGAATGGTGGGGTGAAGGGAATAACGTGCCTACTCTCCTAGGTTTTCTATAGGTTCTTGGGGATTCATTGGTCATTGATTGGTTGACGTGCTAGGGCTGGTGTGGGATAATGTTTCCAATGGTGCTTGGGTGTTGGTGGATGGAGGAGTGGAGTTGGGTGGTTTGAGGTGTAGATTAGGATGGTTTGGGAGTAGTTTAGTTAGAAGTCTATTGGGTGGGTGTCAGCTGGTTTGCAGGTTTCTTTGCATGGGGTTGGTCATTTCTAGGTTTGGTGGTCAGGTGTCATGGGTGTGCAATAGTTGTTCTTTTTTGTCACATGGTGAATGTTTTTGTCAGTTATTTTTTTGTTTGGTGCGGTGTAGGCTCATATGGACTGGTGTGTGGGAGTGGTTTCTTATAGGTGGTTTGGGGCTGGTCATTGATTGGGGGATTCCAGTTTCTTTTCTTGTTGCAACTTTATTGGGATTCGAGTGGAGCTTTCTTGGGTGGTGTTTCAGGAATGACTGTGTGCATCTGTGTGTGTGTGTGTGTTTTTGTGAGTGGATTGGGTAGTGTCAGTGGTTGGTGGTGTGTTAGAGTGTGTGTTTATCGGTTTGGTTGATATAGATTCTGAGTCTGGATTGCAGTTTGGTTGGCTTGTTCCTTTTGGGAATCTTCTTTTCACTTGTAGGTATTTCTTGCTGGGTTCATGGGTTTTTCTGTAGCTACTTTCTATGATATCATATGTGATGTCTCTACAGTGCTCGAGTGTCACTAGATGGGAGGGGGATCCACCCTGTCTCCTGTTAGTTTTGTGTGTGCCCATCTCCTACTGGATGCGATTAATGGTGATGCTAGTTGCCTCTATTGGAGTATGTAAGGGATTGGGGTGGCTCTTAGATGTTCCCTTATTCCCTATTTTTTGTTACTGGTGCTTGCAGTTTATGAATTCTTGGTTATTTCTTCATGATGTCATGGTTTTGTTACTGTTTTTTTGCTACATTCGTGGATGTTGCTTTGCCAGTTTGGAAGAAAACATCACCAGCCGGTTTATGTTTGGTTGGACATCGTAGGGTCTCATGTTCGCTTATTTTCTTGGTTTCTTGGTGTTTAATGGGAACTTTTCTTGGTTCCATGTCTTGATATGGTTGAGCTATGAATTTGGGTTCCTGGGTCAACTATCGTTTCACCTTAGTGTGATCTGTTGCAATTCATCTTTTCATTAATATTTATAGAACTATTTTTTCCTTGCAAAAAAACAAAAAAAACTTAAAACATCTAAAAACACTAAAAAATATAAAAACCATAAAACACATTAAAAATGAATGTTTAAGGAGGCTGGTGTGGGCTGTATGTGGTTGGAGCAGGGCCAAATCATGGCATTACCACGGTGTGACCGCGGCTTGACCGTGGCGTGACTGTGGCATGTTGGCCCGGTCCAGCGACATCCGCGGGGCAGCATCTTCCAGCCAGGAGTGAAGGGAGAGGGAGGAGGCTAGAATAGTGGTGGAAGGGGGCTGGTTTCAGGTGCTCCGGGGATGGTGCGGGCTGATTCGAAGGTGGCAGGGGGGCCTGTTGCGGGCTGGAATGTTGGTGGTAGTAGGCTGAAATGAAGGTGGATGGGGGTGGTGTGGGCGGGATGTGGCTAGAGAAGGACCAAATCACAACATTACCGTGGCGTGACCGCGGTGTGACTGCAGCGTGACCGTGACGTGTTGGCCCGGTCCAGCGACATCCGGATGGCAGCATCTTCCGGCCAGGAGTGAAGGGAGCGGGAGGAGGTGGGGCAATTGAATTCCGAAAACCAAAAACATGCTAATATATGGTATTATAGAAAAAATTCTACTCAAATTAACTACACTAATAAAAAACATACTAATATGACTAGAACTAAATCAAACATCATCAAGCCAATTTGAGTAAAGTGGAACCAAACCAAATAGTTTTGAAAAAGATAAAACTAAACCAAACTGAAAACAATGAAACTAAACTGACTCAAACCAATCAAAACTGACTTCAATAAATCATAATTGAGCATGAAAAAAATGAAACTAATGGAACATACCTGATTGGATCAAAAAATAATTTAATTGAAGCAAATATCCCCAAATCAAACAAAATTAACCTGTTAAAATTGACGTAAACCAAAAAAATGAACCCAATAAAAAATAACTTAGCAAACATATCCTGGCCCAAACTGAACCAAGGAGTCGGGCCTTGTGATGAACTTTTATAAGGCCTCATTCCCGAAGGTTGAGAGGATATCCCAGTCATGTGGTGTTTCACTATCCTCAAGAAGATCCAAAACACACTACAAAAAGATAGGGAACCCAAAAATCACAAAAACCCAAATTAAAATTGAGCCAAAAAATAAAAATGGGAGAATCCTTACCTGAATCTAATGTTGAACTCACTGGCTTCTATGGTGGTGGGTAGAATCGACCTCATCATCAGTAACCACCTATAAGTAAAAAATAGGAAAAGAGTGAGATATAACAAATTTAGATTGATATGTGATCAATGTGTCAACTTTACATGATAAATGATACAAAACTCCATAATCAAAAATGAACAAACAATATTCAAATTCATATGTAAATCCCAATACTGAATAACATGATCATTAATAGAGGATTTTTGTTCAAACGAAATCCAATTTCATTCAATACATACACAACAGAATCGTTGGAGTAATATTATTCTATATTTGTTGAGTATTCCATAATGGAGTAGGTTGCACCACTATCGATGGGAAACATGAAAGATATAATGGGATTGTAGGCACTGAAAAAGTTCATAACTCCCAGAGGAAGTTTCGAAATGACAAAGCGAAGTCATATTTGAAATCAGAGGCCCGCTCCGGATTCCCTAGAAGTGCTGTGCTAAATAAAGGAGGGATGGTGTGAAATAATGTTGTGTGCGCGAAGCATCCCTAGGATTCGCGAAATCGAGCCGGTGGTGTGCGCAATTTTGCGCGCCCGGTTCCGCGCTGTGAAGTCTTGTGTGCTGACTGTTCCCGGTGCATAAGATTTCACGCGCCGCCTAGATTCTGCACCGGTAGACACCTATAAATAGGAGGCGACCCCAAACAGTTTGGGGTTGCAGAATTCGTAATGGCTCCCATGTGCACAATTTGGACTCCCCTCATGCAAGATGACTTCCAGGTAATTCCTCTTTTCACGAAACCTTGCCCCATGGTTCGCCTTTGCGTGTAACTCCACTGGATTAAGTTAATTTGCCCACTCCTCTGGGTTTTTCCCTTGTGCGCAATCCTTTCCCGTTGCATGCAATCCCCTTCTGTGTGCGCAATCCCAATCCTTTGCGCGCATTCCCCTATCCGCGCAATCCTCTAGCCCTACTGTGCGCCATCTTGGTGTTTTGCACGTAAACCATCTCTTTGCGCACAACACCCAGGACCCTTTACCTTGACGCCCCTTGGCTGCCTCTCTGAGCCGGTACTTAATGTCTTCCATGCTGGGCATGCACGTCATGCATTGTTTTCCCGCACGTCCTTCCAGGATTGTACGAAGTGACCTCAAGGTCCCTTGGGCAGTGTTTCCCGTTGCGTTGCTTTGACTTATGCTTCATCGCATAGGCATGATAACGGCTATAGCTTCTTCGCATAGCCACACTAACGTGGACCCCTCAATGGTTCACCCTGCGGCCCCCCTTCACTACGACCTTGTCGATGCCTTCCCTCCCACATGAGGTAGAGGGTGTTGGGAATGGAAGCCCTAGGGGTGTGGAGCGAGCCCACCTCATCCAAGTTGTAGGACGTTAAACTACTAAGCACCTCATCCTTAACACATGATGTTAAATTGTGGTTCCACCCCGTGTTTCGCACATAGGGTCCCCCCGGCTCGGACATTCTTTATGCCCACTCATCTCCACAGGAATGGAATCTTCCTCACATGAAATGATATCCTCCTTGTCGGAGTGGCGTTTGTCCATTTTGGAAGGGCTGCCTCAGAGCGTCAGCCCCTAGCCTCTCTTGCAGAAGGTTGCACCCATGCACCTCTGTACTTCCCCACTGCCAAGGCCAATGGAGTCCTTTTCTCACTGTGCTTTGTCACACCATTGGCCTCCATCCTAGAGTAAGCCCCGACACCAAGGGCCACTAACCACACATAAGCCCTTGTTTCCTCTTTGGGCCGCTCAACTCGTAAGCCCCTTTCCACTTCTCACAGACCCACCCTTTGCGACGTGATCGTCTGGTCCCTGTTGCCTCTTGTTTCTCACACTAAGAATGACTCACGTGGTATTAGAGTGTGCATAAACTATGAAATCCTCCTATGGGATGCCTCAGAGGTAAGCCCCATACCAGCGAACTACGTGGACATTGATCTGTGGTAACGCATGGTACATAGGAAGCCTTCATGAAATTCAAGCCCACCACCTGGTCATTCCGACCTCTCCACGTCGGTTCCCTGACCACCATGGGCCACCTCAGAGCGTAAGCCCCAAATGCACTCATCCTGAATGACGTTAATCTGTATCCCATCCCGCATGACGTTAAACTGTATCTCGTCCCGCATGATGTTAAACTGTATCTTGTCTAGCATGGCATTATACTGTATGCCCTCATGCCACATAATGTTAAACTGTATGCCCTTGTCCCGCATTACATTAAACTATATTCCATCCCACATGACGTTAAACTATATGCCCTGAACTACGTGGACTTTGATATGTGCTAATGCATGGTACATAGGAAGCCTCCACGAGGTTCAAGCCCATCACTCAGTTGTTGTAACCCCTTCGTGTCGGTTCACCAGCACCATTATGGGCCGCCTCAGAGAATCAGCCCCATGCCTCATAGCCACGTCTCATCCTGGCCTCCCCCTCGATCCCACATGACTTAGGAAGCTCATTCCCTAGCCCGAAGATCTTAATTCCTCCAGGCTCCAATCCATGCGTTCATTCTCATGGGTCACCTCTTCAGGTGTCCCACCGTATCACAGAAATTTGAGGACTTTGATTCCCTGCCACGGAGATACGTAGGAATCCTCCAAGAGTTTCAAGCCCATCATTCCATCACCCATCCTGATCCTTACCTGGGCCACCACATCCCGGTGAGATCATGCCACCCCATTCCACTCCATAGTATCAGGGAAGCCGCCCACATGCTGGACCCAAAATCAGTGTTCCCCCTAGGGGGTCCTTCAATCTGATCCACACTCAGTGTTCCGATCAGTCCGATCCATCTTCGCAAGACGTTAAACTCACGGCATACCCCGTGTTAAACATGGGAAGCTGAGGAAAACCTCAGATGGTACACAACCCCAATGTTTGATGTGGGATTCCTCAGGCTTCTGCGCCCTCAAGAATCCCTACAACAAGTAACAGAAGACAGACATGCCAATCCCCCAGCATCAAGACATGCCAATGACACCCCAACATGACCATTCTCCTCACCGAAGAATGCTACCCTGATAAGACCCTTTGGAGCGTCTTGACAGAAGCAGCGTAATTAACTGGCATCCATGAAGATATGGAACTGGGAACGACCTTCACGAACCCATCTTAAATCTACGAGGGAGACTCGGACTAGGTGACGAGCTCCGAGGAGGAATACACGGAAGGAAGAACCGACATCCCATCATCCCGGTTTTGATCAGGGAGCAGACGTCCCTGAACAAAGAACGGATGCCGCCCACCTTTGGAAAGCAGGAATGCGGGGCAACAAGTCATGCATCCTCCCATGCATGATGGACACATGCGTTCCCCCTGACATAAAAGAGTCGGAAACAAAAAACGGTGAACCCGACGTGAATGCTCTTCTCCTAAATGCGGAGACTGGTAGTTTTTGGGTTGTCGGAAGATTAGCATGTCACCAGGTCCGGGAACCTATCACCAGGACGTGAAACCTGCCAGGGGTTGAGGCCATCAAGATGTCGATCACTATGTTCTACGACGTCGTCATTGTGGATCCCTCTCACCAACCACATAAGACGGAATGATGATGAGCTATTGGTTGACAATTTCTTTTCCTATTAGTACTAATGGGTTTATCTCCCTGCTTCTAGGAATCAGATCACTGCATTCGGAGCTCGTTCTCTAACTGCCCACCGGTGCAGGGGTAGGGGCAGTACTGACGCGACTACCCCGTGTGGTCCCACCTTTTCCACAGTCACTCTGGCTCCGATTGCTATGATTTTCGGGTGCTCACACCCCCTCTCCCCATTAGAAATCATCCAGTGAAGGATGATCAATGACCTGGTTTGTAGGTACGTTGAGGAAGGGATCATCCCCACAAGGGGCATGGCCCATTTGGATGTAGAGGCGGCTGTGCATCACCATCGTCACCGCCCTCGAGGGTCATGCAGGGAGCCGCCGCTCTCCACTCCGACGTTCAACCGCTTCGTGAGCCTATCCCTGGAGCGCCTTGACACATCCCTCCCCTACGCCAATGAGGTGGGGGATGTCCAGGTCCTCTCTATCGGAGACCCATCCCAGGGGTTAATGGCAAGAGCCCCCACCATGATTTGTTGACACCGCCGCCTGACTCCCCGAGCCGAGGAGTAGGAGATCTTTATGCCTGCACCACTGGATCTAACCCATCGGACCCGATGCTAGCATCGGGCGTGAGCGGAAGAGAGTGCCCGTCCTGGGGCACCAACCTCAACAACCACTATGGCCTGAACCACTACTGACTCCTGTTACTAGACCCCCGCACACGTTGAGCTAGGGAAGTCACATGCCTAATAGGGATCGAGGCCCCGACTACCCTGCAGGCAGGTTGGGTCGACTCTCCCGGTCGCGGGCACCTGCAATGGCCACCGCAGACCAATCTACGGTAGTGCCACCCACCATAAAGGCTTATTCTGTGCCACTGATCTGGAAAGACGAAGGCTTTTTTGTGATAGCTACACTCCGGGTATGACTCATTCCAATGAACACTACACTGGGTATGAGGTCACTCCCCCTACGGCTGGCCGCGAGTATGGAGCAGTTGCGTATCTGGTCGCTCACTCAAATGGAGGTCCTCCCCATGTCCCTTTCAACATCTGTCCTGGTGCTTCTTGCACCCCGTCCTTTAGTCCCTTCTGCCCCAGTGCTATTGCGGCCAGGGGACTCCTTGAAGGAAATCATCCTTACCCTGAGGAGACACCCAGGGGCAGGATGTCAGGGTGTCGTCACTATAAGAGTAATGTTAGGGGAGTCCGGAAGGAAATTAGACTAGTCGGTTTCTCAGAGTCTGAGGCGGAGTACGACTCTGGAACTTTCCCCACAACCCTTTGAGTCGATGGATGGGATGGGGACACGATACGTCATCCTTGTACTCCCCAAATACAAGATCCGTATGATTCCGTCCTCCCTATGAAGGTATATCCAGGAGGATGAGGACTTGACGTACCCCCAAGGGTCAAACACGCAGTTACCACTAGCCTCTTCGGAAGCACCTTCCACCGCATTCAGGGAGGGTGGGGAACTTTTCTTGGGACCGACGGAAGAGTCAAAATGTGACACACCCTCAGCGAGCACCGATATTGTGATAAGAGGTATGTTTTCCATCCCATCCCATCGTGACGTGGCAGCCAGGGCACTAAAACCCTTGGAGGATGACTCAGGGATCGGCGGCCAATCGGCCTGTTCGTCGTATTCCCCACCGGCCAGCCCACCGGCCCGGCGGCCTGTCTCGGCGCCGTTGCTAGCTCCCCAGCCATTCTCAGTTGATGAGAAGGGGTAGCAAGGGCCGGATCCCGAACCAGAGTAGTGGAGCTTCTGAACCGTCCTCACAGTGGGCCACATCCCCGAGAAGTTCTGCCCGGCCGCAGGATCGGATTTTGATATGCTAGAGTCACTCACCCAGGGAGAGTTTGAATGTTTCTACCAGACTCTCTTGGTTACTCACTTCCGTCTTCGCCATCATCTAGAACCCTATCCCGGGAGTCGGGCACATCTCAAGGATATCGGTGAGCAGTGCCTTCAGGTCGACCTAGCTACGCTCCCCACGGTTCGGCACCCTGAGTCACTCGGCCAACATGGGGCCCTCCAGCAACAATGTGTCAAGAGTTTTCAAGCACTCCGCAAGGTTATCAAGGAAGCCACCCCCCACGTGCATGCCCGTGGATGGGGGAAGTACGCTGCCCTTCTTTTCTGTGCGATCCACCCCCATACCATATCATTGGGCTGCCCTGAGTGAATATCGCCAAGGGTAGTGGCAGTCAACATGGATGACATTTCAGATGAGGGAAACTGTGTGGAGCTCCTCGACAGGGACTCACCCCCTGAGGAAAAGAAAATATGGGCCCCATCTAGGAGGATTAATTGCCAACAGAGGAGCCTCTTATGTCTCCCCACACCCACTGATGCACTAACACTGAGCCAGAACATCGGCAAGGGTAAAGATCATGTCGGGTCTGTCAAGCTTAACGACCCATCTGCCTCGGTACAGAAGGCAATGGAAGTCCCCGAGAAGGCCACGCTATGCCAACAGCTAGCCGAGAAAAAGAGGCTTGTTGATGAGCTCTTGGCCAAATTCATTTCATAGTGGCAGCCTGACTATGGTAACCCTAGGCCAGGACAGCAGGGGCAGGAGCACCTACCCCTTGATGAGATTCCCCTGGGAAACTGCGACCATGTTGCATTTGTTGATAGGGGAGAGGCCGGAGCCCATAGAAAGCGAGTGCGATACGTTTCGCCGAACCCTCCTGAGTGGCGGGATATCCTGGGGGGCCCTACTCAGTTTCCTCCCGCTGCCCCGAGAGTCGCTCCACCAGCCGCCCTGCGAGCTGCTGAGCTTGACTACCAGATTGAAGAGCCCAACAATGCGCCTGTATTTAGATATCCCCATCAGGAAAGGAATCTGCATCCAGATGATCTAATGGAAGTACTCATCTCTCGCTTAGAGGCCTTGGAAAATCAGAATGTGGCAATCCCACTGGATGACAAACCATACCCAACGTGGGTGGATGATATGCCGGCCCCGCCGGGATTTAAGAACCCCACTTTTTCCACCTTTAATGGGATCGGAGACCCACCACAGCGCCTAGACCACTTTAACTCGAGGTGCAAGCCTATGTTAGGGACTCCGGCACAGCAGGAGGCCGCCAAGCTCCGTTGCTTCGTTCAGACACTGGAAGGACCAGCATTCGTCTGGTACAGCCAGCTCCTCGTCAGATCTGTGACTAGCTAGGAGGATCTTCATGGGAAATTACTCTACCAGTTCAGTTCCACAACCTAGAAGACGATCATCGCAGACCTCTTCAGGTGGAAACAAAATCCCGATGAGCAAGTCGCGGACTTCGTCACCCGGTGGAAGGGGCTCACATACTCCCTTGACATGCCACTAACTCAATAGAAATTACTGAAAACGTGTGTAGGGAACGTCAAGGTAGAGCTGGTTCCTTCTCTGATCACTCATGAATTACCCCAGAGGGTTCTGGGACTTCTCAAACAAGGCTCAGCACCTCGAAGAAGCCCTGCAACAGGCCATTCAGGTATGCCCGCTGCCTCCTGTAATCCCTATAAGGAGAGTCGCCAGAGTCGAGCCCGATGTTGTGGCCTAGATAGAGGCCCCAAGACAGCTAGAGTTTCTACCAGTAAGGCCAGCTTAGCAGCCCCATAGGGGTCCACCCCCACGGGCATAGCCTCCGGCCCAGCAGCGACCGCCTAAAAATTGGCAGGCACCTCTGCGTAACTCACCGCCACCACCTAGGTGAGATAATTAGGCTCCGCCTCATCGGCATGCTCCTCCGGCCCCTGGTCATGGCCAACCTCTAAGATCCCCCTTTCTAGACAGAAGGAATCGAACTTACTCGTTTGACGAGGTCCAGGTCCCCAGTTATTTTCGTAGTGCCTTGGAGCAAAGGATCATGCGGCTGCCTGAGTGCCGGAAGCCATAAGAGGTGTGTCTCAATGATCACCCTAACTACTACCCTTATCACTGGACCCTGGGGAACACCATCCAGTGATGTTATGTGTCCAAGGACTGGCTCCAAGACCATATTGACAACAACATAGTCGGGTTGGGCCCAGCCCCGGCGCAAGTGGCAGGTGTCTTCGTGAGATCAGATGGAAGTAGTGGCAACGAGGATGAGTGGTAACATGTTTTTGACAGTGGGTCCCAGATGTATAATGACTGGATGACCCGCAAGATGTTCGCCCATGCCAATGGCATCATCTGTGCCCGCCTGAGTCAGCCAGAGCCCTCAGAATCTGGGAGCGCCACTTTGGCATCGTCGTCCTAGCCTACCTCTTCCTAGAAGAGAAAGCAGAGGCACAAGAAGACAAAACACACCCTGCCAAAGCCATCATCATCCTGCACGCATGGTGATTTTATGGCCCCGGAGATGGGGATCCCTCCGAGACTCCATCTGGTAGTGTATGACTCCTCGAGTGAAGGCCTAGGGTACGCTTCGGTTAACACTGTAGAGTTGGTAAATCACTTTTTGACTCCCGAAGATGAGGAACGCCAGGTGAACCTTCCCAATGTCCCTAGTCGTTGCCAACATCGGCGGAGCCGTGGCTACATTAATTGTTAGGGAATGACAGTTGTCACCTCCAGTCAGGTTGTGCATGCTAATGAGATTAGGCAGTAGGCCCGATACAGAGCTCAGCACCCACGACCCCCTAACCCAGTGTCGACAGGTTTTCCGCCACTATAGTTTGTGTTGCTGGATTAGGCGGGACCACCTCGGCCGTGCCGCGAGCAGCCCTACCCTTCCACCGGTCGACTACAGCCTTCCGGTCCTAACACGGCAGCCACCTCCCAAGATTCGACTAGTGAATAGAGAGATGTGCCTAGTACCAGTCAGTCACCGGTCCCGCCAGCAGGGCCTGTTATGCCTCTAATCGCAGAGTGGCCTCCTGTAAGTAGAATCTCACATTTGGATCGAATGTATGATGTTATGAAGCACCTGGACGGAATTCCGGCAAGGCTTTATATCTTTGAGGCCCTTCTCCTATCGTCTGAAATGCGTGTGGAACTCGCTGAGGCTCTATGGAGCCCCCCCCAGTTTGAGATGGAGGTGGCGGCTGCAGAAGCCTTCCACACCAAGGCGATTTAGGACGCCGAATGTCTGGCGGTTATCTCATTTTCCGGTGAAGATGAAGACCTTTTCATATAGGTGCACATTATCCCACTGTACATCACCGGCTAGTTCAATGGTGTGGAAGTCCACCGCTTTCTTATTGACACGGGTTCCAGGATTAACCTAATCCCAAATCGGACGCTACAGAAGCTGGGCCTGTTTGTGGATGATCTAACTCCCTCCAACCTCAGGATCTAGGGGTATGACATGATTGAGAAAACTCCACATGGCATGTTTCCGTTGAAGACCCAGTTCGGCAGCCTAATTGCCAATACCGAATTCATTGTTGTCTCTCAGGACACCGCCTACAACGTGTTGATGGGCAGGTCATGGCTACACCTTCACGCAGTGGTCCCCTCATCTTATCACTAGTGTCTCAAATACTCCCTTAAGGGTCGAGTATGCATGCTCCAAGAAGATGCGTCTCCTTTTTCCTCTTGTGAAGCTCATTATCTGGACGCTGACTTTTAAAAGAGCAAGGACAAGAAGATCCTGGCAGGTGAGGTTAAGCCCACCACTGTCACGAGTGATCCCTGGGAAGGTTTGGACGACACATATGTCTTCCCAATCCATCAGTTGGAGGCCATGACCCCTGACATGGGGCAGTGATTTATTGTTTCAGGTACCAGAGGAAGGAATATTTCCAGGTCCAAGCGATGACGTAAAATCACCTCATACTCTTCAACCAACCAGGCTCAGGTGATCCCCGATCCCCCTACCCCTATACGATATCAGGACGTTAGGCTCATGGAAACGACAGTACGTCATACATGTCTGTTTCGCTGGGCTGGAATCGACCAGCTCAAGACAACACGCCACTACTGCTTTGATGTCATAAAGCGTGGTCCCTTGGGCCGAAGGCCAGATGGGATTGGATCAACCACCTTTGTCGCCAGGGTCCCTACAGTGCATGATTCTCTTGACGTGACGACCTCTGCCGCCCATGCCGGCACCAGCATCCCATCAGGGTCTGGCAGCCCCGAAGCGGCTCCCCCTGTGGATGATTCATCCACAAGTGGAGAGTAGGACATGGAATATTCTCCTCCTGCCTTTGAGGAGGGCATCCCCACCACAGTCGATGAGTTTGTGCATGTGAACCTTGGTAGCAAGGCGGACCTGAGACCCACATTGGTCAGCACCACTATGCCCCCCAACGAACAGAAATAGTACGTAGACTTCCTCAGACTGCACCGTGATGTGTTCGCTTGGAGTTATGATGAGATGCTAGGACTAGATCCCCAGGTAGCTTTCCACTGCCTTGGCCTTCCTGCAAACCATCGCAAGTTCAAGCAGCCTCCCAGAAAGATACAACCCTCTCACGGTTCCATGGTTGAGGCTGAAGTTGATAAGATCATCAAATCCAACTTCATCAAAGAAGTCCACTACCCCATGTCACTAGCAAACATTGTGCCATTCAGGAAGAAGAACGGGAAAATCAGGGTCTGTATCGACTTTTGCGATCTCAATCACCACTGTCGAATGGATGATTTTCCACTTCCCGTGACAGATTTGTTGATCAATGCCAGGGCTAGGTTCCAAGTACTTTCCTTCATGGATGGGTACTCTGGGTGCAACCAGATCTGGATGGACCCTGAGGATGAAGAGTTCACTGCCTTTAGGGCCCCCCATGGTAGTTTCTACTTCCAGGTTATGCCCTTCGGCCTGAAAAATGCAAGTGCCACCTAACAATGGGCTATGAATCTCATATTCAATCCGATTCTCAGGACACTGGTGGAATGCTACGTGTACGACCTGGTGGTTAAATCTCATCAGCGCCAGGACCATCTCAAATACCTTGAGAAAGTGTTCAGATTCCTCTATTCTCACCACTTGTAGACGAACCCGTCGAAGTGTGCCTTCGAGTTCACCTCTGGAATGTTTCTTGGCTTCGTTGTTTGATATCGAGGCATCGAGATCGACCAAGAGAAGATCAAGGCCATCAGTCAGATGCCTCTCCCAAATAATATTCAGGAGCTGAGAGGCCTTCAGGGCCACTTAGCCTATATATGCCGATTCATTACAAATATGGACGGCATGTGTATGCCCTTTTCTCGGATCATGATAAAATGCACCGCCTATAAATGGGACGAAGAGTGTCAGATTGATTTTGACGAAATCATGTATTATCTGCTCCAACCTCTGGTCTTGATGCCACCCATTTCCAGAAAGCTGCTGGTCCTTTACGTGACCGCCCTAGAGCGATCCCTCGGTGCACTTCACTCCCAGAAGAACAATGAGAGAACAGAGAATAGCCTCTACTACCTTAGTCGCATGCTCCTCGATTCGGAAATTAGATATTCTCCCATCAAGAAGTGCTTCCTGGTGCTCATATTTTCCATGCAGAAATTGTGGCACTTCTTGCAGCACCATGAGGTACAGCTGGTATCTCAGGTAGACCTGTTGAAATACAGTCTAAACCACCCTATGTTGACCCGCCGGTTGGCGCGCTGGGCGGTGATCCTCCGGTAGTTCGACGTCAGGTTCGTACCCCAGAAGGCCGTCAAAGGACAGGCGTTGGTATACTTATTAGCTGCCCACCCAACCTCCACGGACCAGCCACTGGATCTAGGCTTCCCTGATGAGGCAATCCTCTTAGTCGATCACGCTATCCCATGCTGGCAGATGCACTTTGACGGTGCCTCCCAGAGCCCCACCCATAGAAGGCTCGATGATCCTAGGCCCAACAGAGTGGGCCTGGGTATCATCTTCATCCCCCCAAAGCAAGTCGTTATGACTTATTCATTCTTGTTGTCAGAAGGCTGCACCAACATTGATTCATAGTATCATGCCCTCATTACTAGCCTTGAGTTGGATCTCGAGATTGATGTACCCCGTCTGTATGTAAAATGGGACTTTGAGCTAGTCATCAATCAGGTCAATGGTGACTATGCTGTCAGAAACCAAGAACTCGTGCCATTGCTGGAGTGCACCCTCCGTCTAATGGCTACATTCCCCTCCTGGCCAGATGTCATTCACATTCCGCGGTCACAGAACAGTTGAGCAGATGCTTTGGCCTACCTGGCCGCATCACTTGCAGAGCCCGAACAGGATGAACTAATTATCCATGCGGCACACCGGAGAGTCCTTTATCCTTTTATTCTGGAGGGCGATCGTGGCCTGCGAGTGAACCATCTCACCACCGGTGCCCCTACATCAGGATCCCCGGGGGCTTCAGGTATGGTACTCGAGACAGCTCCTGACTGGAGGACACCCTTGGTTGAATATATCCAGCATGACAATCTTCTGTCGGACCGAGCCGAGCGTGAGCAAATCTGACGCCCTGCGCTGCAGTTCACCCTTCAGAGCGGTCCCAGCCTTGAGAAGCTCCTTTACAGGCGTGGATTTGATGGTGTTCTTCTCCATTTCCTTTAAAAATTTGAGATCTCATAGGTCATACAAGAAGTGCACGCTGGTTCCGGTGGTGCCCACCTGGTCGGGTCAAAGTTTTCCCACCAGATTCAGAGGCTGAGATACTTCTGACCCACCATGATCTACGACTGCATCGAGTATTCCAAGAGGTGTCATGTGTGCCAAGTTCATGCTAACTTTCTACATCGGCCTCTTGAACCTCTCCATACTACAAAGTATTCTTAGCCCTTTGCAGTCTGGGGGTTGAATGTCATAGGACCTTACCCGCCGGCGACGGCCCACTAGTGCCGGTTCATCATGACCGCTATGGATTTCTTCTCAAAGTGGGCAGCGGCAATCCTACTCAAGGAAGTCAAAGCCTGTTCTATCACTGGCTTCCTGTGCTCCAATATCATCTATCGATTTGGAGTACCTCACGCTATCCTCACGGATAACGGAACCAACTTCCGAGTAGCGGAGCTGTATAAATTGTACGCCAAGTACAACATTCACTCTAACCACACCTCCCGCTATCATACGTAGGTGAATGGACAGATTAAGGTGTTTAACAAAACCCTCTATAACATTCTGCAAAAGATGGTTGGTCAGAACAAGAAACGTTGTCCAGAAAATCTCTCCAACACCCTCTAGGATTATAGGACAACGACTCTTAGCTCCACCTAGGTGACTCTGTATTCCCTGGTGTATGGAGCTAAGGCCACCCTGCCCATCGAGATCCAGTTTCCCTCATTGCACACGGTGGTATATAACCAGCAAGTGCCAGATAGAGTTTCCGAAATCCGTCTAGCCGAATTAGAAGCACTGGATGAAAGTAGGCTTCATGATTTACATAACATGGAAAGGCATCAGGGCAGGATGACTCGTGCATTCAATAAGAAGTATTTCCTCCGCTCCTTCCTGCAAGGTGACCTGGTGCGGGCTCATAGAGAGCCAATGATTCCCAATAGGAAACCACCCAAGTTGGAGCACAAATGTGAGGGGCCTTTCATTGTCTATAAGGTCTATCCCAATGGCGCGTATTCCCTGGTGACTACGGACGGAAAGCATGTCACTCCTCCCACCAACGCCAGGTTCCTCAAATTGTATTTTTTCTGACCCCTTTGGTATGAGTTCTACGACCTAAAACTAAGATCCTTTCCCCATCCCACACGATGTTAAACTGTATTTCATCCTACATGATGTTAAACTGCGTCTCTAGAACTACATGTGGCTTGATTCCCATCTTTATGGGATACGTAGGACCACCTAAACACATAGAATTTGGGTCCAGCCCCATCTCTTAGGAGATCCCACGATCTCCTGGTTTCCTCAGTCTTTTGGCCTGTCCTTCCATTGGGAATCCGCCATCTTTTAGCCACTCTCATATTGAGCCCTTCAACCGATTCCAATGGTCTGCTAATGTGTTCAGAGTACTCTAGTCTAGGACCTGGAGTTTCAGATTCGACTTAGGTAAGTTTTCGCCTGCTTTTCAAGCTTCGTGTTCCCCTTCATTCGGGCCCCAACATCTTTCACACCTGGAGGGACCCCCAAGAACGGCCTGGATACAACGCCTAAGGGCTCCCCTTCCATCCTGGGCCAACTCCCTTGAGGGTTTCTGGCAAAAAATCGACACAAATCCCGTTTTGCGAATGCAGTCAGCAGTTGATGCTCATTTGTTTTCCCCTATGTCTAGGCTAACGCAAAAAGATGCTGTTTTGCAAACATGGATGGCAGTAGTCCTCAGTCATCACGCCAGCTTCTTCGGGCCCTAAATGTTGGTTTCATGATTCATATTATGATCTGCCCTGCCGTTTCAAGGTGGAATCTCAGCACTCCTTGTACTAACCCTCAGTACACGCCCACACGTCAGGCGGACCAATCTATGTACCGGTGTCTCTTGGGGCTCCCATGATCTGAGCGGTATAGTATGTGATTGGGTTTCTTCTTTACAGGTTGCGTGCAAAATGACCCTCATCCCCATGGGGAACGAGGAGTCACCCAGACATTGCATTTCATCCCTAGCGTAGCTGGGAGCTAGCATCTCCTGCCCCCTGATTATTGAACCCTCATAGGCCTCATTAGACTGAGGCTCCTCTCTCAGAATCGTGTGCAGTGATTGTATGGGATTACTCCCTCACCTGCATCAGGCATTCTTTAACGCATTGTGCGTGTTCCCCCAAGTCCAAGCCATACGACCTTAAACTATGCTTCCAGGTCCAAGCCATATGAATTTAAACTGTGATGTCAGGCCCAAGCCATACGACCTTAAACTGTGCTGCCAGGTCCAAGCCATACCACCTTAAACTGTGATCCTAGGTCCAATCCATATGACATTAAACTGTTCTTCCAGGTCCAAGCCATACGACCTTAAACTCTGCTGCCAGGTCCAAGCCATACGACCTTAAAATCTACTACTAGGTCCCAGTTATATGACCTTAAACTATACTACCAGGTCCAACCACATGACCATAAACTGTGATGATATCATCCCGGATACGCGCCGTTAAGATGCTACCTCTCAAGAACCATGTATGGCATGATTCTCATCCTTGTGAGATACGTAGGAGCACCTGGTAACTTCCCCATAGGCCCAGCCTAACTTTTCGTGTTTGGTCTCTCGGCCTAAACGCGTCCCTAGGAGCACATAGTAAGAAGGGCTTTTCCACATTCACGTTGGGTTTTGAAACCGCTTTACCGTGTGTCTCCCATTCCCCATATCCATTGGCCCGAGTTCTAAGACTGTAAACTAAGACCCTTATGATCCATCATGAACTTAAACTACATGCTCTTTATCACTGCAAGACGTTAAACTGCAAGCTGGTCAGGCCACACTGGCTGAGGCCTGGCCTCAGGCCCGTTGGCTTTCCACGACTCGGTCACTCTTGTGGGATTGTACGGTGTGGTGCAGGATTATTTCCTCATTCACGTCAGGTTACTCACCATACCGTGCCTATCCCCAGATGAGATTTGTCCTCTGTCCCGCACGACGTTAAACTGTATTTCATCCTACATGACGTTAAACTGTTCTTCTAGAACTAAGTGTGGCTTGATTTTCATCCTTATGGGATACATTGGAATGCTCAGACATTTCGTCTTGGGTCCTTCCCTAGGGATTACCATATCCCATCCCTCTTTATTGTCGGCCCCTCGGCTTGACTTCTTGGGAAGTGGTATAATCCTGACATCTACCCCGAATAAGTTCGGGATGCCCCATAGTAATAATTGGAAGCGGTAGTTCTCTCGCCAGAGAGGTCCTGTCTGAAAATTGGGACAATCCGTGATCAGGTTGGTACGTCCGCCTAATGTGCCTCCGCCATAGTGGTGTAATTTCGGGAGTGTTCGACTCTGTTCGAACAAACCACCACTCCACTTTCCAAACTTTGTGTGCCCCTTTATTCGGATCCTCATTCACTTTCATGTTCGATGGGACCCCCTAACAGTATGGATGATAGACCTACGGTCCTCCTACAATCCTGGGCCAACGTTCCGGTGGACTGGTCATGTTTGATGGGACCCCATAATAGTATGGATGATAGAATTTGGTCCACCTACTACCACAATATAGATGATAGACCTTTGGTCCACCTATTGCAGTGGTATGGATGATAGGCCTATAGTCCGCCTGCTGTCCAAGGCCAACATTTCGGAAGACTAACCAGCGATATTTGAGTTAGGCCCTGTGTTGCGAACATGGTCAGCGGTCAGCCCTCATTTATTTTCCCCATTCCAGGCCAACACGATATGGATACTGCGTTTCCACCACGGTTAACAGTTATTCTCCATTGTCGTGCCCAATAGTGTTCCAAATTCCGGTAGTGTGATTCACCTTTCCTTTCAATTTCTCTATGTTCAGATGGATTTTAATGCCCCCAACATTACCCTTCTTGTGTGTTAGAGAACATTGAGATGGTGATATATCAATTGTTCTGAGGTATTCTCCTTAGAAATCCAGGCCCAATTTCGGATGCCTGAAGCTTGGTTAATGCCCCACAGTTGGACGAAATGATAACACGAGTATCCTTTGCTTCTTGCATTGGGTGTGTCCCACAAGAGCGTAGGGGTGAGTTTTTATTCATTTTAGAATTATGGTTGAGAATATTATACCCAAGGTACAAATAAATGGATTTTTCCATGTTTTGGATTGAGATAATGAGCAGTACAGGAAAGAAGTTCATGAAATGGCCAAAACTAAGCCCCTAACGGTCGGCGCGCTGGATCGATCTTTCTAACGTCGTTACCGTTTGGCTGGTATCCTCCAGGACCGCTTCTCGCTCCTTGAATACTCTCTCCTCATCAACCTCAGCAAAGCACTGCTCACCAACCCTAGCTTGTGCTTGCGCCTGCTCGGTTTGAAGTACGGTGACTCGCCTCCATCAGTTGTTCTTGCGCATCAGCTAGTTGGGCCGTCAGTTTCTCCACAAGCTCAGAGCATTATGCAATGAAGGCCTCCTTATCTGGTGCCTGCCCTTCGAGGTGCTGGACCTCCAGCTCTGCCCTCAGTAACGCTCAGGCATTCTCCGATCTTTCCTCACACTGGGCAGTGTCGGTGTGCCGGCTCCTCTCGTGTATTTTCTCGGACATGTAATCACGGACCGTTAGATGAAGGCATTGAGCGTCAGCCCCTCTGGCACACAGGAAGCGCATCCAGGTCTGGAGTGATCCCATCTGCCTCACCCAATCCTACTGGGGTTGTCTGAGAATGCGCTGGATACACTTCCACCCTTTGCGCCGTGTCATTCGTCTCTCCTTGGCTTCCTCTGAGTATGAGTCATCTATCTCTTCAGGTTCAGCGGGTCGGTACATAGGAAAGGCAGCCAGTAATTCGGTAGCAGGATCTGCCTCAGGGATGTCTTTGTGAGGAATACAATCCTCGACATCTGGGCGACCATCCTCTCTCACCCCAAAGTGATGGTGCCTCTGTCAGCCTCCGGCCTCACCTCAAGAACAGCATCGCTGATGCTCGCTGCCCCCTACTCACCAATTGTTGGGACCGACTCAGTGTAGGAAGTATATTCTGGATGGGGTTGTATGTCCGCCACGGGTCTGCTCACGGACATCCCAGGCTCAGTAGACTGACATGCATCCAATGATGATATCACTGGGAAAGGAGTACCCTAATGGGTTAGGATCTTTTGATAGCAAGTTCCAGTAGTGAAGCGTTAGACTTATAGGAACCCAGAGCGTCAGCCTCCAGTGTTCCAGGCGCTACAGAAGCCTCCATTATGGGAGACCCCTCTGCGCTTGTCAATTCAATGATGGTGTCAGATCCCCATCTTATCCCACATGTTTCTCTCCTCCCTCCTCTAGTGGGGATGCCTGACGAACACTTAGGCCCTCCTGAGTGAGGTAGAAATATGGGTTGGAAATTGGAAAGGGGGATGGACGAAGAAGAGAAATGAATGAAGGTAGAGATAGACCTCATGTATCTTGGTTATGTCGAGATCAAAGCTGACAATATCGCCGCTCTCCCAGAGACTCCCATGGTGGGTCGCCCCCTCTAACCCCTCAACTTTGGGTTCTTCTTCTTTATCTTCTCATTCACCTTCGTCTTCTCCGGTATCCTCCTCCCCCTCAGACTCCTCGTCACTATCTCCTTCTCCCAGCGACATTACTTTTAGATCATGCTCCTGGTCGAGCATCAATTTCACTAGGAAAGGTGGATCTGCACGCCGACCCTTTGGTGCGCGTATGTGTCCATGGCCATCAGATAAGCATGCCATCGATGGAAGTTTACCTAGTCAGTAACTTGAACGAGCCCGAACTCTGGAAGCTGGATCCCGTTTTGAATTATCTTCTTCCAGACGACTTCAACAATCAGCGATTGTCACAGGGTCATCCCGGCCGACCCCAGCGCCGTGAAAATTGCATCTTGGGAAGGTTAGAGTAGGTATCTTATCTACTTCCTGGGCAGCTCCCTGGCAGCCTCATGTCCCCCCCGACGAGCAACGAGGTTGCGGCGGAACCATGTGATGTCCCCGCTGCTGAAGTCCTGGCCTGCGCAGGCCTCACTACCTGACGCACGCCTGGTTCCCCCCATCCAGCAGCACCTTGCCTTCTCCCCCGTCGCCCGGTTTCCGCGCAGGTAGCCTCGAGTTTCCAGACTCGCGTGCATAAAATCCCCTCATGGTACGCGATGGTTTAGTGCTCGGCATACTCGGTTGCTAGGCTAGTGTCAACCCCAGTGGGTGGGAGAGTAATGATGTCGCAGGAGCTGAAAGTGGTAAACATCAACCACATATAGCACAGAACGCATGTATTATTATCCTGCCAGACAGTCGTGAATACCTTCTTCATCATTAGTTGGAGGCACCTGAATTTCCTGGAAAATCGAGATGGCACGTAACGCTCACATATCACCTTCATGTCGATCTGAGCCACGAGCACCCCTCCCTGAATACTTTTGAAATACTCCTACTATTCCAGAGAGCCTCGTAGATTGTCCACCATCTGGCTAAACAGGGTGGGGAATGGGCTGAAGTGAAAGTTGGTGTGTTTACCAATGAAGATTCTCATTCCCTCCTCATTGAGCGTCATTGGCTCCACCCTAGCGATGTTCAGCAGGGACGGTCACAGGCCATTGCCTAGAGGACGGATGGCGTTTAGGAAAGTGTACCCACTGAGATGAGCCACCACCCAGCTGTGGAAGATCTGGAAGGGTCCACATACTCTCCGAGGTGACCCCCCTCATGAGATGCATCATAGGATGGCATACAGATTGGCCATAAAAGGGACACCCAATTTGAATCGTTTTTTGGTGGCCATGGTGCCTGCCACCACCAGTGTTGCTGGATGAATGCCCATCCTCGTGTCCTGCACCGGAAGGTGCCACCCACTCAGGAAGGCGGTGAGGAACCCAACACACTAGACGTTCAGGTCCTGGGTCTCAATGACACGGTATCCCCATGATTGGTATTTCCCCGCCTCAAGGTCCTCCAGTATGACCCATCCCTACTCCTTTGAGCCATAGTTGGGAACCGTTTACCCCGTCCCGGCATCTTAATTGCTGGATCCTTCTCAAGGAACTAGCTAAACCAGCCCTTGTAGGAAATGTCCTTCAGGATGTCCTTGACCCCCAGCCTCTCTTTGGCCAGCTCTAATAGGTGCCACGTCAGTATGGGGGTCCGTGAACTGTCTTCCTAGGTGTTCTTTGGAGGAACAAACTCATCGTATTGGTAGACCTCTAGTGGGATACCTCCGTTGTAGTGAACATCCCAGAGGCTGACGACAACTTCCCCATGGTGAAGGTGGAATGTGTTGGTATCAGGAGACCATCAGGTGAATAGCTCCGGCCTGTGCTTTGGTTGACGGTGGAAGTGGAACTGCGACATCCATACTGCCTCGAACAGGCCAATATGTCGCAATTCATCCCCAAACTGGTCACAAGTATGATGAACCCAAAATGCCCAGGCCCACTCACTAGTGATGTTGCCCCAGACCGCTGGTCCCAATCCTTCAGCCAGCCCATCGTGTCATCAGTGACAGTCTGACGGAACGTGCTCGCATAGAGGGCCAGAGAATTTTTTGCGACATGCTCATCCCCAGTAATGGTCATGGTCCTCAGGTTCAGGACATTTACATCCATATGCCTAGTTTCCTTGGCAGGATGACCATTTTTTGAGATGTTTTAGTGAGGAAAATTGTCCTCTTGGGTCACCCATGACCGCGGTGTGTCCACCTCAAAGCCCAGTAGCGGCACCACCTCCAGGATTCCAAATTTACAAAGAGGGAGGTTGTCAGACAGGGGACACATCTTATGGGCTAGAGTCAGCAGATTGAACAAGGTCAGGTTGTTCGAAACAATCACCTTGGCACCATAAACCTTCTCGTTCCCCTCCATTTCAGTTCTACGAGCGGCTGCTTCCCCCTCATCAACTCGGTTTGCGGCCATCTCGAATATTTCAGGAGTTGCGTGAAATCAGGATGTAGAGGGAAGAATCAGAGAGTGCTGCGCGAAATCTGAATTGGCGGTGCGAAATCTTGGAGTTGGGCACGCAATCGGCATGCTAGGCATGGAATATCCCAAGTAGGCGCAAAAGTGTGGACAAACTTCGGAAGGAATTACGTGATGCCAGAGTATTTTTACACACAACCACGGGAGAAATTTCGCGCACGAGAGTAGTAACCCTATCAGGCGGAAAAGCCTAAGTGCAGAACTTGGGACCTAGGACCACTTTTCATAGGCGAGGCCAGGGTTCTGCACCGTGCGGAAAGAAAATTCCGCGCAGATCCGTCATTTTACGCGCCCCGTCGGTTTTTTGTGCGCTAAGTGCCCAGGAGAGGCCCTGCTTCGGCGTTTTGTAATTTCCCTCAGAATCTGACCATTACGACCTCTCACCGATCCAATTTTGAGGGGGGTCATCTATAGACACCGAAATAGTCAATAACTCCTAGAGGAAGTTTCAAAATGAAAGCGTGAAATCATATTCAGAATCAGAGGCCCAGTCCGAAGGCCCTAGAAGTGGTGCATGAAATAAAAGAGGTTTGGTGTGAAATAATGTTGGGCACACTAAGCATCCCCAGTATTTGAAAAATCGAGCCAGTGGTGCATGCAATTTTGCGTGCCCGGTTTCGCGCGGTGAAGTCTTGTGCACCGACTGTTCCCGACACGTAAGATTTCATGCACCGCCTGGATTCCGTGCCGGCAGGTGCCTATAAATAGGAGGTGACCCTAAACAGTTTGGGGTTGCAGAATTCAGAATGGCTCCTGTGCATGCAATTCAGACTCTCCTGTGTGCAAGATGACTTCCAGGTAATTCCTCTTTTCACGCAACCTTGCCCCATGGTTGGCATTTGCACGCAACTCCACTGTCTTATGTGAATTTGTCCACTCCTCTAGGTTCTTCCCTTGTGTGCAATCCTTGCCCCATGCACGCAGTCCCCTTCTGTGCGTGAAATCCCAATCCTTTGCACAAAATCCCCTATCTGCACAATCCACTTTCCCTATTGCGTGCCATCCTGGTGTTTTTCATGCAAACCTTCTCTTTGCATGAAGCACCTAGGAACCTTTACCTTGTCGCCCTGTGGCTGCCTCTCTGTGTTGGCACCTGATTTCTTCCCTACTAGGCATGTGCACCAGGCGCTGTTTTCCCCATACGGCCATCCAGGCTCGTACAAAGTTACCTCAAGGTCCCTTGGGCGGTGTTTACCATTGCGTTTCTTTGCCTTATGCTTCTCCACATAAGCACGCTAATAGCTATTACTTCTTTGCATAACCACGGTAACGTGGACCCTTCAACGGTTCACCCTGCAACCCCCCTTCACTATGGTCTTGATGATTCCTTCCCTCCCACAGGGTGTAGAGGGTGTTGGGAATGTAAGCCCTAGGGGTGTGGAGCTAGCCCACCTCATCCACGTTAAACTGTGGTCTGACCTCATGCTTCGCACGCAGGGTCCCCCCCCGGATCAGACATTCTTTACACCCACTTGCCTCAATGGGAATGGAATCATCCCCACATGGAATGAGATCCTCCTTGTCGGAGTGGCATTTGTCTACGGGGAAAGGGATGCCTCAGATCGTAAGCCCCTGGCCTCTCTTGCGAAAGGTTGCACTCATGCACCTCCGTACATCCCCACTGCCAAGGCCAGTGGAGTCCCTTTCCCACTGCGCTTTGTTTCACCACGGGCCTCCATCCTGGAGTAAGCCCTAGCACTAGGGGCCGATAACCGCGCGTAAGCCCCTATATCCTCTTTGGGCCGCTCAACTCGTAAGCCCCTTTTTTCTTCTCACGGACGCCCCCTTTGCGACATGATCGTCTGGTCCCTATTGCCTCTTGTTTCTCACACCGAGCATGACTCACGTGGGCTTAGAGAGCATATCAACCATGCCATCCTACTATGGGCCACCTCAGAGTTTAAGCCCCATAACAGCGAACTACATGGGCTTTGATCCGTGCTAACCTATGGTACGTAGGAAGCCTTCACGAGGTTCCAGCCCACCACTCGGTCATTCTGACCTCTCCATGTTGGCTCCCCGACCACCATGGGATGCCTCAGAGCGTAATCCCAAATTCCCTCGTCCCACATGACGGTATACTGTATCCCTTCCCACATGACGTTAAACAATATCTCATCCAGCATGACATTAAACTGTATCTTGTCCCACATGAAGTTAAATTGTATACCCTCGTCCCACATGACATTAAACTGTATGCCCTTGTACCGCATGACGTTATACTGTATGTCGTCCCACATAACGTTAAACTGTATGCCCCGAACAACGTGGACTTTGATCCATGGTAAAACATGGTATGTAGGAATCCTCCACGAGGTTCAATCCCATCACTCAGTTGTTTCGACCCCTTCGCGTCGGTTCACCAGCACCGTTATGGGCCGCCTCAGATCGTAAACCCCATGCCTCACACCCACATCTCATCCTGACCTACCACTCGAGCCCACGTGCCTTGGGAAGCTCATGCACTAGCCTGGAGATCTTAATTCCTCCAAGCTCCAATCCATGCGTTCATTATCACGGGGTCACCTCTTCAGGTATCCCACCGTATCACCGAACTATACAGACTTTGATTCCTAGCCATGGGGATATGTAGAAAGCCTCTACGAGGTTCAAGCCCATCATTCCATCACCTATCCCGATCCTTACCTGTGCCGCCACATCCCGGTGAGATCATGCCACCACATTCCACTCCATAGTATCTGGGAAGCTGCCCATGTGCTGGCCCCAACATCGATGTTCCCCCTAGGGGGTCCTTCAATCTGATCCCCTCTCAGTGTTCCGATCAGTTCGATCCATATCCGAAAGACGTTAAAATCACTGCATACCCCGTGTTAAACATGGGAAGATGAGGAAAACCTCAGATGGTACACAACCCCCGAATTCGATGTGGGATGCCTTGGGATCCCGCGCCCTCGAGAAACCCTACAATAAGGGAAAAAAGATAGACATGCCAATCCCCCTGTGTCAAGACATGACAACAACACCCCAATGTAACCATTCTCCTCAACGAATGATGTTGCCCCAACAAGGCCACTTGGAGCGTCTCAACGGAAGCAGCATAATTAAATAGCGTCCATGCAGATATGGCACCGGCAACAAGCTTCATGAACTCATATTAAATCTATGAGGTAGAACCGAACTAGGTAACGAGATCTGAGGAGGAATCCATGGAAGGAAGAACCGACATCCCATCATCCCGGTTTCGATCAAGGAGCAGACGTCCCTGATCAAGGAACGGATGCTGCCCACCTTTGGAAAGCAGGAATGTGGGGCAACAAGCCACGCGTCCTCCCATGCATGAAGGACATGCATGCGCGCCCCGATGTAAAAGCATCAGAAACAGGGATGGTGATGCAGTTTTGACACCCCTTGGGTTGTGTTGTATTTTTTGGAAAAATGTGTGGACTTTTCTCAAGATGATTTGGTGATAAGATTGGGAGATTAATGGACACCCCTGCCCCCTCCCCTACCCTCCCACCTGCAAAACCCTCCCCCTGCCCCATCACACCCCCTGCCCCCCCACCTGCACACCCCCTACTCCCTCTACCTGCCCCCTTCCCTCCACCTGCCTCCCCGCCCCCCACATTCACACACCCCTCCCCCTGACCCAACACACCCCCTGCCCCCAACCTGTACAACCCCTGCTCCCTCTCCCTGCCCCTACCCCTACTTGCACACCCCCTGTCCCCTCCCCTCCCCTCCCACCTGCACACCCCCTCCACTGCCCTCCCACCTGCACACCCCTCCCCTACCCCATCACACCCCCTTTCCCCCCACCTGCACACACCCCTCCCCATGCCTCATCACACCCCCTGACCCCCCACCTGCACACCCCCCCTTCCCCCTCTACCTGCCCCTTGCCCCCCACCTACACACCCACACTACCCCCTCCCCTGCCCTCCCACCTACAAAACCCCCTCCCCCTAGCCCACCAGCCCCCCCCCCCCCCCCACCTGCTCACAGTCCTAGAGAATCACACAACCTAAAACTGTAGCCCGAAGGTTCACTCAACAACGCTCATACGATATCAAATTTCACATAGCATCCCATTAACATGAAATTTAAACCAATACGCCACAATAATGAAAATCAAGACAATACACTAGGCATAGTCATAATGAAAAGAAACCAATGGATCAAGTTATCACTTAATAAGGATTGCAGTTAGTACACAATGTATTGGATATATTATAAACATCAATAGAACACTAGTGGTACTGTAACGTGGTACTACACCACTAACTGAGCAGTATATGTGAGGTCTTCCAACAAAGTATGCTTGCAAAAACAAAATGAAAAACATGCAGTTATGATGAAATGGAGATAGCATAAGCTGTTCAGGGATTTAGAAGACATAGGCAGTGCTCTGAACGTCAATTAAAATTAGAAAAATATTCATTCTCTAACACTCCACATCGCTACTCATAACTAGTATGAAACATAATACTGAGAAACACAAAAATAAACAAAGGGCATACCATGCATTTCCTCCCTCCCAACGGCTACTCCTCGTCCTCCTGCAAAACAGAGATTCAAATAAATGCAAGACACTATGAAACACACATATCTCAGGTTATCACAAACCGCTTCACTGCCCTCTTCTTCATCTTCATCTTCATCATGGACCACTGATTTTGACTTTTCTAAATCTTCATCCTTTCCCTTGCATGCTCCCTGTCCCTTGTTGTACGCATCCATAGTCTTCTCATATCCAGCTTTCCGCTTCTCACCCTTCACCACAAAGGGTCTTTTTTCTTGAAAATTTCAAAAGTGAGTATTGGAATACATGATGAGGTACGAATAAAATTAACTTACGGCTTTAGTCATGGACTTCCATTTCTCTCCACCAGCTTTTCCCACCTGGTTTTCATGAAACAAACATGGAGATTTGAGAAGTAAGCATCTGTGAGAATCAAATCAAATACCCCCACAACATTAATGAGGAACATGAAGTTGCCTACCACTGATACAGATTTGTTGTTGGGGTATTTTTCTTTGAACTTCTTGGGAGATGAAGTGCTAGCTGTCTAGTAGTTTCAATTTCAGGAGGAGAAAAACAGTGACGATTAATGCTGACATGAAAATGTAGTTTTTGGATAATAATTAAATTTTTTGTGGTTTGGTTGATTCTAACTATACTGTTAATGTTAACAATTGTAAATCCTTTACTATTAATGTTTTTACTAAATTTGGAGGTTTCATTTATAAAATTGAAATATGAAATCTATTGTTGTACTTCCAGCTACTGAATTTGAATACATGGCTTTAACTGAGGTAGTTAAAGAAACTTATCGATTGAGAAGTCATGATGGTAGGGCTATATCTAATACTAGACATAGTTAGCTTAAGGTAGATCTACAGGTCAGTATTCATTCTCATTCCACATAAACAAATAATTATATAAATTCATTAACATAAATAAAACAAGTAATTTATAATCATTTTCAAATAAATAAATGAATATATATATAATTTTAACAAACAGCTTAAACGCTGGACTCTTCCAATAGCTGATCACTTATATATATTGGGATATTGGGCAATATTGAATCACCGATACTTCTTCAAGCTCTGTACCAACTCTCTTTTTCCAACCAAGATATAAATCATACTTGTAGGCTCGCCACATTTCACCTAAATCCATTATCCTTACAGCCTTTGCATGTTGTCCATTTGGAAAATTATATCGATCCTGCAATGGAAATAATAATTGTTAAAAAAATATTATAAATTTATATATATATAAAAGGTGATTAACATTACTTACCGAAAATCTCATCCCAGACTTTGTCCTTTATTTGTTTTCCAACTGCCTTCCAAATTATCGGTTGAACCGGAATGATATTGATGTGTCTAGCAAGTGTTCCCATAAAACTTTTACATTCTGTGCCATTTTTATTAATTATTTCATTCTACTCATTATAATCAACTATGATTTGTGTGTTCCAATTCCAATCCTCACGCATTTTTGTGCGGCCTCGTCGTCTGGTAGAGGCTCGAGCTAATCATGAAACCAAAAATAAAAGCAAATAATATATATGAATTTATCATTAATCAATAACATTAATGTTTAAACAAATACCAGTAGATGGGGGATATGCTGACCCCTAAAGTTCTGCGTCTGGAGGGGGGAAGCCTCCATGGTAGGTGAGATATCTACAGGAGTACTATGTATAGTAGATGCAATGTGTACTGATGGAGGCATAAAACCCGATGGATAACCCTGTAAAGATGAGGGTGGATATGGATATGGATTTGGCGGTGGGATATATGGGGGCACAGTACCCTATACAGTGGATGGTGTGAATAGAAAATGAGGGATGGGAGTCTGAGAACTACCATCGGATGTGGGGGCGGGAAAAAGGGACACAGAAAAGGTGGGTATGGATAATATGGAGGTGGCATAATGGGAGGATGGCCTCCTGGTGTCTCAAGCGGCATAGTAGTAGGATAACCTATATAATTAGTTCCCCCAGCCATAATATCATCCTTTGTGGAATAATCCAAGTGTCTCCTCAATGATGCAGCCTAAAATAAGATAGATTATAAAATAAAATGAAAGATAACAAGATAAATAATATGAAAGACCATAGTATTCAAACATAATTTGTACTTACACTGTTTCCAGGGGGAGACCTATGTTGTTCGTTTCTCGGTATTCTTCTACTCCTTCTAGTATCATCATAATCAGACATTATGACCTAGAAATTTAAAATAATATTCTCAAATAAATAGAAATAATGAAAAATTTTAAATAATACAATTGTATCATAAAACAATGAGATACATTTTCATGTGTGATATTTATATTGATAAAATATCAAGACTTTTCTATGTTAAAGATTTACTAGAGAAGTGGTTAAACATAAATTGGTGAGGCTATTAATAGTTTTATATTGGATAATGGTATAAAATATACTAGTTATTTTGATAACATGTGTGGAAGTTTTAAAAAACACATACAATATTGCGATAATATCAGGTAAATACTTACAAATGTGTCAATGCTATGTGGGGACTTTGACAATTTATGGTTCACAATCTGTTCTAAAAATTTCATCATCCATATCATCAAATGCAACATTTAAATAAATTCCTATAGGTTCATCCACAACATCATTGTCATCCATGCCTTCGTCAAAAATATGTCTAGTTATAACATCAACAATAACACCAAATTGTGGTTGTAACGGGTCACTTACATAAAACACCTATTTAGCTTGAGATGCAAGAATATAAGGTTCATCGATACAAAGTTGGCAGTTCATATCAATCACTCTAAATCCATAGTTATCAATATGCATTCCTTGTCATGACATTGAATCAAACCACTTCCATTTCATCCTTGCGACACGACCATGTGCATAGTAATCTAATAAAATGATTCTTTCAACAACACCGGAATATGATATATTTTCTAATCGAGGCTTCTTATCTGATGCACTCACATAACAATCTATTGTGGCACTTATCGTGACACCATCATGCTGTGTTTCCATTTTTTGCACAACTATTTATAATAAATTTAAATCCATTGACAACCATTGACTTACAATCACGTACCACATCATTTGGACCAAAGGGAAATGCTTTTATTTCATATGATACTTCAATCATTGGTAGAGTTAAAACCTAAAATAGACCAACATTGAATATTAAAAAAAGATATGTGATTATGTTATGAGAAGAAGAAAAATAAATCTATTACCTTTGACTTTAACCAGGCAGAAAATTCTTTGTTGTGCAATAGTTCCTTCCTCTTAATAGATAGAGAGCGATGTCTCTTTTTTATAATTTCTAAATGTTATCTATAGATATGAAAGAATTAAAATGTTAGATGATATAAAGAAATCACACAATGAAAAAAATACATATTTATTAGTTTACTTACTTGATATAATCATCAAGAACACCACAGTTAAAAAATACACTGTTATGTGCCATTTCCCAATCTTCCCTGCTTAAAGTACACAACGAGTATGATCCAGATATCCCCCCTGTTTGGGGCAGTGAAGGAAATGCAGGCTCAATGTGATCATATTGCTCATCTTTAGTTCTCATTGGTCGATTAGACCTCATAGTAACGTTATCCATGTACGATGGATAGAAATCCATGCATTCTTTTTCTAAATAACATTTCACAATAGAGCCTTCAGGATGATATTTATTTATCACATAAGATTTCAATGTAAACATCAATATTTTAGTAGGATACATCCACTGACTCGAAATAGTACCACCAAAGAGAACTTCCATGGGAAGATTCATAGTCAAATATAACATACATGTGAAAAAATACGTTGGGAAAATTTTCTCCAAGTCACAAATAATAATCGGTGCGTCTCTCTGCAATTTCTGAACAACACTTCTGCTCAATCTTTTTGCACAATGATCTCGATAAAATTCACATAACTTAATCACCGCAATGCTAAAATTATTTGAATGTAAATTCCGAATAGCAATGGGAATCAACTCATGTGACAAGACATGGTAAGCATGGGTTTTAAGAGATTTGAGTTTCACATCTTGTGTATTCATCCTTTTGGAAATATTACTTGAATAACCATCCAAAACCTTCAAACATTCAAAGACTAGAAGAAGTTGTTTTTTCTCCACATTTATCATCGAATGACAGGTAATAGGGGCTTTCTACTTATTTTGACCAATTGAATCATGATGAAGTATTCCTCTTATACCCCAATCCATCAAATCACGACAACACCACAAATCGTCTTTTGTTTTGCCTTTGACATTTAAAATAGTAGCAAGTAACATCTCACAAATGTTTTTCTCGATATGCATTACATCCAAACAATAACGTAATAAATTTGATGACCAATAAGGAAAAGTGAAGAATATGATTTTCTTTCTCCAATTTCTATTGGAATTCGAATTAGCATGCTTTTTCTTTCGGATATTTGATTGACTTTTTCCAAGAACATAATTCAAATCATCAAGTTCATTAACAATACCAGTCCCTGACATTCGTTGAGGTGTCTCATCTGTCTCGATGGAATTATCGAACTGTCTCCGATTTTTCCTGTATGGATGATTCATTGGTAGAAAACGTCGATGCCCTATGAAGCTGAATGTTCACTGAAATGTTAATCTTCAGAGACGTGTATTTTTCATAAAAATAGGACAGGATAATTCTCCTTTAGTACTCCAACAAGATATCATTCCGTAGGCAGGGAAATCATTTATCGTCTATAATAAAGCTGCACGAAACATAAAGTACTCCTTTCTGAAAGCATCATACGCTTATGCCCCAACAATCCAAAGCTCATTTAGCTCCTCTATTAATGGCTACAAGTATATATCAATATCATTTCCACGATCACTGGGTCTAGATATCAACATACTCAGGATAGTGAATGAATTCTTCATATATATCCATGAAGGAAAGTTATAAATGTTAATGAAAACAGGCCAAGTACTGGCGAAATGGGTTGAAACCATCACAGCATAATCCCAATCTAACATTTCGTGGGTCTGCTTCAAAATCAGGATGTGACCTATCAAATTTCATCCAAGACAACCCATCTGCAGGATCAAATATTTCATTGTTATCCTTATTTCTTTCATCTTCATGCCATCTTATATTCTTTTCCATTTATTTTGACATATTTTTTTTGAAACTTTGTAATTAAAGGGAAGTGCCACATCACTTTCTGTGTTATACAAGATTGATATCCTTTTTTATTAGTCTTCCAGCTTGATGCTCCACACTGTTTTCACTGACTCATGTCTTCATTCTCCTTCCAGAACAAACAATAGTCTTTGAGACAAGAAGGTATCTTACTAGATGAAAATCCAAATTTTTCAACCAACTTTGATTCCATGTAATCATTTTTTGGAATACATGAATCATCAGGCAGTAAATCCTTAATAAATGTAAGGAGGTAGTCGACCAAAGTATTACTAAATCCATACATTGTTTTCCCATGATATAATCGCATTAAAAACTCATGTTTGCTCATTTTTTCACATGCTTGATATACTGGGTTATTTGCATATTCCATCAACTTTATAACACTCTCAACATCATCATCCTGATTAATAGATGAGAACTGTGTTCCAGTATTAATTTCCTCTTGCACTGGTCTACATGAGGAGCTAGCTTTAGAAACAAAAGGAAACCGATCCGAAATCAGATTTTTCATACCAATATTTTCCGCTGAATCGATACCATTAAACACTTGATCTTTTTCTCCATTGTGATACCACACATGATTATTTTTTTGGAAACCACTTTTAGTGATATGGTAACTCACTTACTCATGAGATAACCAATGTCTTCCAACACAATCAAAACACGGGCATCGAATCAATCTGCTATCTGAATCATTAGTGAATGAAAATTCCAAAAAATATTGTAACTCCTTCTAAAATTCATCAGTGATCTGATCAATGTTGTACATCCAGTATCTATACATTCTGAAATAGATAAAAATACATTAAATAAATTATCTAGAAAATGACTTAACATTATATGTATTTTTTCATAAGATATTAAGTAATCATCTATAACTACTTAATAAAAAAATCATAACAAATATATTAAAATTATGGTTTAGGGAATTCATAAATGTTTTAAATTATAAAAATCCATGAATAGTCATACATAAGTTCCATGAATGATGATTGATTATTGTAAAAAGTGTTTATATGAAATCTAAGAGATAATAATAATCAATTCCCAAAAGTGTTTGGGTTAATTCATAACGAGTTGTAATGTTTTGTATTAAATCTACAAAGATTTATTGAAATTCAGAGACATTTTGAAAATATAAAACATATCATATACCAAGCATTAAAATTAAAGAATTGGATGAGAATTAAAATGTTACAAATATGAGAATAATAACTAATGTCTGAATCTATACTTTAATGATGGTGGTCACCTTTGAAAAGGGATATCCCATCAACTTGGTTGTTCCCACTCCTGCTCGTATCTATGAACTATTGGGTAAAATATAGGAATGAAGATCACCATAACACCTCAGAGGTCCATATCAATTATTGTATGGATGAGTGGTGAAGTGCTATCAATGTTATGAGTACCGGTATACCGTAATAGTCCCCCACTCTAAGTTCCATCATACCCTACTCTACATTGTTGTCATTCTACTAAAATCCTTGGGAATTTCTAGTGTGGTTGAGTTGTTTAGTGATTTTTCTCAATTTTCTTTTATGCATTCCACCTGCACTCCCATGGATGGATTCTCATTATTTAATCACACCCATATTTGAATAGAATTTTTTTTAAACCATGGGTAATAGATAAATATACATGATTAAAAATGGATTTATGATCGCTATTGTTTTTTAATTGAGTGTGGTCACTAGAATGGAGCATGATCATCTAATAATGTGTTAAAAACAAATGGATAATGAGGAACACTAATGATGAAAAATGGAGGAAAACATCCTTCAGAAAATTTTTAAAAAATGAAGATGGAAACACTATTTCCAAGAAGTCTTTAAAGAAGACAAATCATACATCCTTGGGTAATAAACCTAATAAGTCTAAGCCAAGTACTAAATATAAAAGGATTAGTTATTCTATCATGGAAGACATAGAAAAAGTTAGATTCACTCAAAAAATCCTTGATTGTATATGAAAATAGAGGCAAGAAATAGCATAATGGAAGATTTTTCCAAGGAGAATGAAAATGTAGGTGGAAGGGGGCTGGTGTGGGCTGGATGTGGCTGGAGCAGGGCCAAATCACGGCATCGTGACTGCGGCATGACCGCAGCGTGTTGGTCCAATCCAGCGACATCCGCGGGGCAACATCTTCTGGCCAGGAGCAAAGGGAGCAGGAGTAGGCTGGAATGATGGTGGAAGGGGGCTGGTTGCAAGTGTTCGGGGGATGGTGCAGGCTGATTTAAAGGTGGAAGGGAGGCTATTTCAGGCTAGAATGTTGGTGGCAGTGGGATGAAATGAAGGTGGGATGGGGATGGTGTGGGCTGGATGTGGCCGGAGCAGGGCCAAATCACGGCATTACCGCGGCGTGACAGTGGCGTGACTGCGGCGTGACCGCAGTGTGACCGCGGCAGGATTGCGGCATGACCACGGTGTGACCGTGGCGTGACTGCAGCATGACCACGACATGTTGGAGTTTTACCAATTGTGGGATGGTCATGATAAGTTGATATAAAAAGATTAGACAGAGGGAAGAGATAAAGATTAGAGGTAGGCGCTGTTGAGGACAATAAGTTATGGGAATATTGTTAGATGAGCCATGTACCAAACATAACAAAGGGATTTCAGCTTTAACACATGTATTTAGGGTCCCCAATGATCCAATGAAAACACATTCATGTATAATTGGACAACTAAGTGAAGTGATACTAGTTGCAGACTATAAATACGAGAGAATATACAAAATCATTATTCAATTCATACGCGTTTTAAAATGGGTAGGCCATAAGATTAGGTTTAAATGTAATATAATAATAATAATAATAATAATAATAACCATGAATATTCTAAAATATAGGTTTATGAGTCTATATTCCTTTAATATTTTTTAGTTATATACCCATTATGATATCAAAATTAGCATCATGGTGTATATGATTTGTTTTTTGAGTCGTAATACCAGCATAGATTTGATTCAAATGATGGTTAGAGTTAGAAGACGATGTTAAAAAAATAACACCAGAGTACCAATGTATGGGTGCATGATTTTATATGAACTGAAAAATGAATTATCAGAGGAGGTTAAAATATCATTCAATTTCACTTATGATAAAAAGGGGAACTAGGATTCATTTGTGGTGAAAATTTTGTTTGGAAAAGATTGGCAATGGATGATCTTGTTCTTTAGATATTGTGCGGATTGGATGGTTTCATTGTAGAAATATTGGGATTTTTGGTGAAAATTTTATTTCTTCAACCGTGATGGTAGGTAGTTTCTAAAAGTTTCTTACCCTTCAATTGTTAAGCATCACTAAGTGAGAGTTTTAGATATATTTCATGACCCAACATCAAAATTACTCAAATCTATATTCTTTATGAGGAGGCTCTGGAGGGTAATTTACAGGGTGTATTTTTTTTCAGATCTAGGAACATGTAACACTATTTATGTTTCTAATGTATGTCGATCAGATAGAAACAACATAGGTCATGGGAGGTCATAATCTATGACCATATTATCATGAGTTTGTACTCATCATGATTTTGTATATTAAAGATCTACTATCATTAGTTCCCAGCTATTTGGAAGAAATTGTAGTCAATCATTCTGGAGTATGTCTCATCCATTGCTATCTATTTAATCTAGTGGGGTTTTCCCATTGGATCCTACAAAAGAAATTTTCTTCTTTTCTTGTATTGTATATATTCATCAATATTTAACATTTTCAAATATTTTTTATTATGGAGTTTGTGGTCAGTTTTATGCTCTAGGATCCACTATTTTAGATGATTTAGTTGATGTGGTATCATCATGATGTCTTTCTATTGTATTTTTTGTGTCACGTACTTAATGTGAAATTTTTTATAAAGATACTACTATTTGAATTAATGAAGATTATGACTTCATATTAGATGATTCCTTTTAATTTGATGTAAATTTAGGTATAAATTGATGGTCTATTAATGTGTGGTTTTTTTCTTCCAAGTGTGTCCCCTTGGAAATCATCCGTTCAATTTATAATATAGTGTAAATGAAGTATGTCTTGTTCTATAAATTATCCTCACATGAATCATGGGATTCTATATAATGACTTCCCTATATTATAGATTGATGAATTATTTAATTAACCAATCCACAACTGCACCCCTCCACCCTCCCCCAGCCCCCTACCCCCTGCCCCCGGCAACCTGCCCCCCTTCCCCTTGCAACCTGCCCCCTGCCCCCTACCCCCTACCCCCACCAACCTTCCCCCGTGCCCCACTGCACCCCTCCACCCTGCACCCAGCCCACTGCCCCCTGCCCCCTCCACCCTCCCCCCTAACCCCCACCCTACCCCCTGCCCCCCTGCACCCCTCCACCGTTGAATGTATTATTATGTCAAAGGACCATTGGGAACCAGTGACTCACTAGATAGATAAGCGTAAAACACATGTTCCCAATCAAGATGAGTGGTATATTAAGCCTTTAATATAACTTTGGACCGAGACTCTAGCAGTTCACTATGTAATTGCCTCTATTTCCTAGACAATGTGTTGTTTAACTTTGAACTTTTTATCAACAGAGAACCAAATAAACCTTAACGACACTATGGAATTGCCTCTGTTTCCTAGACAATGTGTTATTTAAATATCACATCCCATGTGACATAGTCACACAACAAGGGACCCATATTAAAAGTCTAATGACACTTAAATAGTGTCTTGGTTCAAACAACTGTTTTAATAAAAAGAGGGAAACCCCCTATAAGGATATAAAAAGCGTCAAGTATGATGTGTCACTCAAACATTATAAAGTTATTCTCTATTTTCAAAAAACCTCATTAATTTCATCATAAGACCAAAAAATTTCCTAAAATACAATTTCGTTTCAAATCATTTCCCAGATTATATAATGTATCCCCCCTTCCCCCCCTGCACAGAACCCCAGACATCCCCCGGTGCACCCCCGGACATCCCCCCATGCACCCCTAGACAGCCCCCCCATGCACCCCTGGACAACCCCCACGTGCACCCCCGAGTAGACCCCATTCTATGAAACATCATAGGGGTATCTATCGATTCCCTAATTATTTATTTGTTCAATTGCAATTTCATTTTTATGAGATTTATTTTCTCACAACACTCCCCATCACCTCCTTTACACCCCTCACACTCTTTGAATCTCTATCAAATTGTGGCCAATGAGTGGGCTCAGAAAGGCTAAGTGAAATTGAACTAAACATTTAAATCCAAAAGGAATGGGTGGTGAAATGGTAATATTTTGGCATTACTCATCCATACATCGGATGTACGCGCTGAAAGAAAAAAAGAAAACAAAATCAAAACAAAAACAACATATTATAATGAAAAAAAAAACGAACCACACAAATTAATCTCTCCACTACCCCGATATCCCTCCCCTGCAAGGAAAACCGCGTGGCGGCCTCCAGTGCCCTTCTGGCCCCCTTCATAGAATATAACTACCCTCCATCTGTAGAAAGTAGTAAATGCCTAAGTGTCCAATGCGATAAAGAAAATAAAATAAAAATTAAACAACAACATACCTGTTTCCAGTGAATAATTATATCTCTAATTTATTGTATTTTGCTATAGAAACTTAATGCTCTTGTAGTAACCCACTTTGATTGTTGTAAGTCAGGATAAAGATTGACAACAATTAATACCTTTCAAAGTAAAACCACATGTAATTGGCTAGGGACTGATGACTATCACTGAGTAGGAATATTAAATATATGGTAGAACTTAAACTAATGAACCAATATATTTTCACACATATTTCCAAGCACAGTAGAGTAATTTGTAAGTGTAAAAAACTGAAATTTTTAAAAGCATGCAAAACCTATAACCTCCCACAACAATGTATAAAGAAATTAATCAATACTAAGAGGAAAAAATATATGCCCAATAAGTAGTAGGTAGGTCTAATCTAACCAAAATAGATAATACAGTCTAATCATGAGGCCTCCATTCTAAAAATAGTCTAAACACCACATCCACCAAGCACCAATACACACCATCTACACTACGTATGTCTAAATATCCATAAAAAAATGATTTTCATAATACATTATATGATCAAGATGAACCCACGTAAGGGTTAATATGAATATAACCAGTAGCACACCCCAAAAACAAGAATTAAAGAACCAATAAGTAGTTATATTAAAACAAAATGACAGAGGGTAAAGAATGGTGGATGTGGATGAAGACATAGGATTACCACTGGTTGTGGGGGAGAACCGTTAGGAATGGAGGAGGAGGGGAGGCATCTTGGATCAGCTTTGCTGGAGGAGGGTCGGGGTGAGGAAGGTCGCGGCGAGGTGGGGTCAAGGGTTTTCAGGTTTGCTGGGGGTGTCGACCTCGGCATCATAAGAGAGGCATCGGGGAGGAGGTGTCAGGGAGGAGGGTCGCAGCGAGGTGGAGGGTTGTGGCGAGGAGGGGTTAGGGAGGAGGGTCGCAGCGAGGAGATATCGGAAGAGCGGCGTCGACGAGCAGGGTCGCGGTGAGGAGGATTTGGGGAGGAGGGTCACGGCGATGAGGAGGGCGCAGCAAAGAGGCGTTGTGGAGGAGGTTTGTGGCAAGGAGGAGGGTGTAGTGAGGAGGTTTCGGGGAGGAGGGTCAAGGTGAGGAGGAGGGCGTGGCAAGGTGGAGATCATGGGGGAGAGAAATGGTGAGGGCAGGAGGGTCGAGGAGGAGCCCAATAGATTTTGGGGGGAAAGGGCATGACTGATATTAGGCACGGTTTCTTAATTAAACTGTGGATATAAATTGGCTATTTCCACAGACCAATATAACCGTGGTTATAGCTCTGTGGCTATAGACTTATTTTTTAGTAGTGATTGCTTCACCTACTAAAAGATATTCAGCCAAAATGAACTTTTCATGATCTAAAAAATGATGATTTGAAAATAACTTTCCAATGGTACTGATCCATTCATCAGCAACAAGTGGATCAGAAGACCAATTTAAAAAGGTGGAATTTTCCTCATGATGTATTGAATGGAATTTTGTTCCCTTATCTACTTATTTGGATGTCTAGAATGATTCAACGATTGTTTAATTTTATAAGTAATAATTTTCATTCCATGTCCCATAAATTTGGTTCTTCAGGTGGACAATCATTGCATTGCCTAGTGCATTGATCATTAACATGATTCCTTTGGGTTCCAGTTATTGTCTAAAACCCAAAAAGCATAGTGTGAGAGGAAAAAATCATACTTGGAAGAAAAAATTATAATGGGGGAGTAATTTCAATATCTAACATATTAATATGAATCCTAGGATATTCATGATTGTTTTCATAATTCTATGGCTATAACCAATACTTATAGTTTACCTTAGGTACATCCCTAGATAACATAGAAATTTCTATAGGGATGTCACTAATGTTTTTTCATCCATGTTTCCAATTGTTAACTAAAACATCCCTCTAATACCAAATGTATAGACCCTAGCGTGACATACATGGAAATTATATTTCTTTTGGGGAATATGTAACACATGACACAAACAGACTCCCAATGACCGTATTAGTTTAGTGTCTTTGGAAACATGTGACATAATTTTTTAACATGGTGAAAGATCTTCATCATCTACTATAAAGATCATCCATTTTTCTTTTTCTACCTAAAACATTTTTTTATATCATGGGGAAAATAAAACATAAAAAAGGGTGACCTAAAATTCTTAAAAAGGGTAAACATGGAGAACATAAAACAAACCATAAACATTAGAACATAAAAAAACATGAACATAATGTTTAATCTTTAAACTCTTGAGTCTTGAAATAAATCATGCCGGTATGTAAGGAATAGATCAGTAAGGAACATAATTCATGATAGAATAAAATTGGCACAAAACATGAAATTGTGTAAATCTAATATGCACATAATATGATTTCCATAGTATCTGTGTAATTTCTTCCAAGACCATCATAGTGGACAATGTCCAATACTAAACCGGGATTACTTGTCATTCTAGCCATGTATTACTGAACCAGATATACCAACCCTTCTAGTAATTTCTATATCATGAGATATATATCCTTAACCAATTAATTGGAGGGAGATATTGGTCCCACAAATTTCATAATAATATAATTCTTACATGTTCCACAAAACATAAATCATTACACATAGTATAACTTATGAAACAAAATGGGTATCTTAAATATCATTCCATTATAAAATAATCCATAAAAATATCATTCCATAATTAATGAAATAAAATTATAGTAATAATAGGGAAATAAACAATACCTTATTTAAATAGAGTCATATTTGATGGAAAATAATTTTGATAAAACACTTGAACATATTTCTTAAAGAATATATCGTTTATTCTTCAATTTTTTTTTTCTTTTATAAAAATTACATGAAATTTTAAAAGAAAGGAATTTTGATGAAAATAAACAAGAAATATTATAGAGTAATATTCATGTAAATAAGGAATAATGAATCCATGAAAATCCATTCATGCCAAAAAAATTAAAAATACATTCTTCTTGTACTTTTACTTAAAAAGTTAAAAGGTACCTCGTATGGTACACAAAAAAATAATTCCTTCCATACCATGTTGTAAAAGTCAGAAATGGGTAAAATGAATCTTAGAAAACAAATAATAATAGTAAAAACATTATGAAAAAACTAGTAACCATGTAAATAGATGATAAATATAATTGTAGTAAATTATTACATATGAATAATCTTAGATAAACATAAGATTACAAGATTATATCTTACCTTAGGTCTGATTTCTTCCGTATGTGACTGAAAATTCTATATAGTGGGTTTAATCATATTATTAAATTGTTACAAAACCATAATAATTTTTATGATATCATATATTATTCACTTATTTAATTATATTACCAGTTCATTTGTTAATTCCATGTTAAAGCAATGTTTTGGGTAATAATCATTTTCTTTATCATCCGTGTTTTGAATTTTTATTCTTTATAATATTAATTATATCATGATTTAAATACATAGAGAATGGAAAAAATGATATATATATATATATATTATTCAGTATATATAAAATATATTGATACATGAAATGTAATACACCATTCATGTAGACGGTAGGCCGTACGTTTTCATGAATGTTGTTTTTGATTCCTTATTGAATTGAATGGAAGTAAGTAAATGAAATATATATATATATAAGTACATAAATTATAATTGTCTTTTCATATATTTCATGATTATTTATTATATATACATTATAATCATTCATTAATGGTTAATTTGGAGAATGAATCTAATCACGTCGTGGAGTGGGTAAGCCGTATGTAGGCATGAGGGATGATATCATTCCCATAATTTGGGAATGGAATTGAATTGGATGGTATGTAATATCTTAGAATTAGTATCATTTTATAAAAATAATATATAGTTATTATTTTCACCATTATACCCATCCATGTAAGGTGGTGGTGAAAACGGATTACACCAAGGCGTATAGATGGTTAGTTGAACGGAAACATGTTCAGTGATTTTGTTTTTTGTATGGTGGATAAAAGGTGAAAAAGTGTTGATTAATATTTATAATAACATATCAGTATATGATTGATAATAATTTTATTAACTTATAATGAACCAATTAATTATGAAGATGTATAATAAGAGATAAATTTGAGATAATAGGTTGAAGAGATTACCTCTTCATCAACGCGCATCTTTTAAAATTCCCCATAGGGAAATAGAGTTGGTCATTTACGAATACCAAAACCTATAAAATGTTACATGGTATGTTGATAAGATAAATTGGTAGGTTTTTGATGATCTTGATGGCTCATAATAGAGTGAATGAGGGATGGAGGAGGTGCCTTTTTATAAGAGAGCAGAGGGGCACCTTAGGAATCTCTTAAAATAACAATTTATTATAAATTAAATTTAAATAAAAAGGGTCCTAGAAATTTCTAATTCGATTATAAGATGATTTTGGTTCTAATAACCACCATACAATAATTTTTTTTACATGTATTGAATATTTTTTTCCTTATCTTTTGGTTCTAACCCTTTTTTAACTTTTTTATTCTTATAACTGTAATATCTTGTTATTTATACATTTTGGGTAACTGTAATTACCTTATCATGTCAAAAAACCCAAAAAAAGATATATATGACATATTTGGACTTATATTAACCATTTTCATGAATCATAGTTTTTTTTATGAATTTAATATCATTATTAAACTATTTTATGTTTTATGTTAAGAATTATGTCTATTTTAGATACAACTCGAATCTAACTTTTTTTTAAAAAATTATAAAAACCTGATTCCTTTGAATGAAAGGCACTAAATAATCCCTATTATGAAATTTTCATCCCTAAAATTCATGGATGACATCAAAATGTTAAAATTAAATGTATTTTAGTAGTTATAAATTCATTTATTTGAATCTTTCATTAATGAGGTAATCACTACATCATAATTGTTTCATAAATAAATATATTTATCTGATGTATAAAAATTATAAATAAAATTATAATGTATCGGACCCGGGTGCCACACAACGTGTCCCCCAAACCTGATTCACCAAATGACCTCAAGCGCATTTCCCCAAAAGCCAGAGGCTACCGATTAGCAGCGAGGGCCCAGGTCTGATAGTGGGGAAACTATGTCCTCATTTTTGAAAGTGTAGCGCATCAGAATATAAAATAAACATACAACAATAGCGGAAGCGAATAACCACACATAACTAAAATAAAAAACTACAGTAGATATAACCAACCATAATTTCAATAATGATGCAACATGCATCAATTCTATGAAAACATCCAAAACATGTTAAACAATCAATACAATAAAACTGTAGAGTACAACAAAACAAAACGAAACAGCCCATAGCATCGGCGAGCCTAAGCCCGGTCCCATGCTCCCCTACTCCTCAGTAGCAATCATGTACATGTATAAGCACCCTTCCCTTATCCACACCTGTAGAAACATAATCTGTTTTGGCCAAAAAGCATGACCCAAATAGGATGTGAGAAATATATCTCAATAGGCACCCACCAAAGGCCCGTACCCAACTGGGTGTAAACATGAAACAACAGTGCTCAAAAAGAAATGCAATAACTAATCAGTACTCAAAAGTAACTAACTTAACTGTTCTTTTTCCATTTTAATATTCAATTTGTTTATTCAATATAATGAAAACACCACAGTGCATTTCTAAGTAAACAGTCAGTGTCCACAGACACTCAACCCTTACACTCAGGTAATCAGGAATGTAACCCATAGGTAATTTCCCACAGGCATAACAGATTTTTTCCCTCAAGCGTAGGTAGTGTCGCCCATAGGCACAAATTCTATTGCCCAAAGCCACGAAAGAAGTTTCCCTCAGGATAAGATAACAACTGCTATCGGGTTAAGAAAAACAACACCCACATGCTAAGTAAAAAACTCCCCTCAGGCGCAAGTAACCGGGCCATGCCCAACATGTAAATAAACAGTACAAGTAATCCCACTCAAGGATATTATACAATGATTAATTTAAAGGCATACCCTTGGGTATCCTGGCCAAATGCCAAAACAGAGGAACGCACCCCCGAGGTGGTCCTGGATCCAAGAACGGATCCCAAATAATAGTTTTACAATTTTATTTAATTACCTATACAGTTCCAGGTAGTTAAAATAGCCACAACCTCAGCCACACGACACCCCAACATGGGTTTGTGGCAATAAAATACACAAAACACACAACAGTTGGAAAACAAAACACCAATCCACCAACCTTTAACACCCACGAACGATATACGCGATTGACGCCTTCCAAAACGTCCAAGAACAATGTAGATCTGAGGTAAAGGAATTCCTTGTTCAAACTTAAATAACTCCCGTTAGGGGAAGAATTAGAAAGAGTGATTAAAGAATAGTGGAGGGCTTACCCTTGCGGTTCCAACAAGATCTTCTGAGGTGGAGATGGATTCCCGACATATTCTTGGCGAATCATCAAAGCTTCAGCCTCCCTCTCCCATTCCTTCTTCCAGTTCTAAACCTTCCCGGTAAACAGGGGAGGCTACTACCCATTTTAAGTGAAAAAGAAGTACATGGCGTGTACTTCCAAGTACACAACATGTACTTCCAATTTTTAACTATTCCTCTGGCGGCTTCCCACCAGCACGACACTGTTAACCTGCCGACATGACCACACAACATGTCTTCATGAGTACACAGCGTGTGCTGCCCTATATCTGGCCACCGCCTTACTATTCGCATGCCAACTGACTACACGGCGTGTAAAGGACCATTACATGGCATGTAGTCGATTCATACAACCTTTATCACCAGCATGGCCACACGCCTTGTGTAATTATTCCACACGACCAGAAGTACATGGCATGTGGAAAAGTACATAGTGTGTACTTCCAAAATTTGTGATTTCCCCCCATTTTCCTTATTTTCTTAAAAACACTCAAGGAAAGGAGAAAAGAGGAAACCCGTACCTCAAAGATAAGAACCAGGTTCCTACAAACTTCCCCCCTTAAAGTAATTCGTCCCAGAATTTCCCTTCCTAGGGTGGTGAAGGTAAATATCAAAACAACTCTGGACACTGAGCATGTATGTCTGTCTCCCGCCCCCAGATTTCATCCCACACACGGCCATGCTGCAACCCATACAAGAGGAACTGACTGGCCCCATAGAACCATCATGATCCTGTCAATGATACGAATCAGATGCTCCTCAAAGGATGCATCCATCTGAAGTTCAACATCCTCTGGATGAAAGGTGTGAGAGGGGTCTGAATGATAGCGGTGCAACTAAGATACATGGAAGATATCGTGCATGGCTCGGTACCTCAGTGGTAACTGCGACCGATATGAAACCGGCCCAACCCTCTCCAGAATCTCAAATGGACCCACATACCTTGGTGAAAGTTTATAATGTCTCCTGATCCGCCTGTGTCCCAGCCTCGGTGAAACACGCAAGAAAACCTGATCCCTGACCACAAACTCAAAAGGTTATCTACGACGATCAGAATAAGACTTCTAACGAGAGTGCGTAGTAGCCATCTGCTTCTGAATCAACTGGACCTGCTCAGAAGTCTCTTGCATGAGACGAGTTCCCAGTAAAGCTGCCCCACCAACCTCCAACCAGCACAAAGGTGATAGGAATGACCTACCATATAATGCCTCGTAAGGTGCCATCTCAATGGTTTCCTGAAAACTATTGTTTTAGGAAAACTCGACTAGGGGTATATGCTTCTCCCAAGAGCCCCCAAAGTCCAGGATGCATGCATGCAACATGTCATCAAGCACATGTATTGTACACTCTGACTTGACATCGGTCTGCGGGTGGTAAGCTGTGCTCATAATCACCTGTGTACCCAATACCCTCTGATAACTCTTCCAGACATGAGATGTAAAGCAAGCATCACTATATGAAATGATAGAATGAGGAACCTCATGAAGACAAAAAAATCTCTCAGATGTACAAATTTCTCAGCTCGTCAACCCCCAAGGTCTCCTTGATCGGAAAAAAGTGAGCTACCATTGTGAGTCTATCCACAACCACCCACACGACATTATTGCCTCGAGGTGACCTCAGAATTCCAGTCACGAAGTCCATCGCGACATCATCCCATTTCCACTCTAGAATGGGTAACTGCTGTAAAAGTTTGTCTGGCCTCTGGTGCCCTGCCTTCACCTGCTGACAGGTGGAACACCTCGTAACAAAACCAACTACCTCTCTCTTCATACCCGGCCACCAGTACTGACGTCTCAAGTAACTCTACATCTTGGTAACCCCGGGATGAACTAACCAAGCAGAATCATGAAACTCCTGCATCATCTATTTTCGTATATCCCCTAAAACCCATACTCGGCCCTAGAAACATAGAATTTCATCACCGCCTATCACCCAACTAGGAGGAGGGTCCTCACTTGCCACCGACTCCCGTAGAACTAGGCCTTCTAAATATGATAGTTGTCTCATCCTCACTCTGTTCAGGAGGGTAGAAGTTACATATAAGGATAAAAGATAGGTCTTCCCCTGACTTTCATGCACCTCCAAATGCATCTCAGAGAGCAAGGCCATAAGCTGCCACTCACCACTAGCCTCCTATACTGCCTGTATCTGAGTCTTCCTACCCAACGCACCTGCTACTGAATTACCTTTACCAGGTGTATATGCATGCTCAGAATATAAGGACTATATGTATTCGACCCACCTCCTCTACCTCAGATTATGGTCAAGATGAGTGATGATATACTTGAAGCTTTTGTGGTCAGTGAAAACCACAAAATGCTCTCCCAATAGATAATGCCTCCAACAACGCAACGTACGAACAAGTGCGGCCAACTCGAGATCATGAGTCAGGTAATTCCTCTCATGTGGCCTCAAATGCCGAGACCCGTATGCAATGACTCGATCGCCCTACATCAACACTGCTCCCAGCCCAATACCTGATGAATCAAAATAAACCGTATAGATCTTCCCCTGCTCTGGGAGTATCAGGACTGGGGCTGATGTCAACCTTCCCTTCATCTCCTAAAAGTCTATCTCAGAAGCTTCTGACCATACGAACTTCACACCCTTCTTAGTCAAACCCATCAACAACACTGCTAAGTGTGAGAAGTCCTCTATGAAGCGTTGGTAGTAACCAGCCAGACCTAAGAAACTCCGTATCTCGAACACGTTCTTAGGTTGCTCCCAGGAAACTACTGCTCTCACCTTCTCTAGGTCTATAGCAACTCCTGCCTCTGAGATGATATGACCCAGGATGTGAATCTGATCCATCCAAAAGTGTCACTTTGAGGGCTTAGCATATAGCCGATGCTCTCTCAGTGTACTCAATATGATCTCAAGATGGGTGGCATGGTTGTGTCGAGTGTGATAGTACACCAAAATGTCATCCACGAATACTACCACAAAAGAATCCATATAAGGATGGAACACATGATTCATCAGAGCCATAAAAACTTCTAGCTTGTTCGTGAGTCCGAACAGCATAACCAAGTACTCATATAGACCATATCTACTCCGAAAAGCTGTAAGTGGTATATCCGATGGTCTCACGCGCAGTTGATGATATCCTAAACTCAATTCAATCTTCGAGAACACTCATGCTCCACGAAGTTGATGAAAAAGATCAACAATCCTCGGAAATGGATATCAGTTCTTAACCATTAAATGGTTCAACTTCTGTTAACCCACACAGAGTCAGAGGGTATCTTCTACTCTTTCACAAAAAGGACTAGAGAACCCCACGGAGAAGTATTGGGTACGATAAAACCCATTTCCTCTAACTCCTCTAACAGCATCATGAGCTCCAGCAACTCAGGTGTATCCATACTATAGGGAGGAATGGACACTGGCACTATTCCTTGAACAAGCTCGATAGTGAAATCCACCTCTAGCTACGGAGGTAGACCTGAAAAGTCGTCCGGGAAGACATCCCTGAAATGATCAACCCCTAGAGGGAAATCCATCTAAAAAGTCCCTTGATCATCCAAATATAAGCTAGCCATCTGGGCTATGACTCCACCTTGCCCACGATGCTCGGGTTTAGCTCGACTCGCCTGAACATCCCATTCTCCCTTTTATGGAAACTCTCTTCCCTCTGGTGATGTGAAACTCACCCTGCGACGATAGTTGTCTTCAAAGGCATGAAAGGGAACCAAACAGTCGATTCCGAGAATGGCTTCATAAGCTGTCATCTACAAGGCATAGAGGTCCTAAAGAAAGTAACACCCCCCAATCTCAAGGGGGCACTCCTTGCACTGACGCACACCAGCCGTTCTAGTTCTCAACAGAGTGTCTAGTGTCATGATATCAGAAGAAAAATAAACACAGAGCCCAAGGCTCTCCACAACGGGTATAGATATGAAACTATGAGTAGCACCCGTATCAAAAAGCACAGAAGATAAGACAAAAGCTACTAGAAAAGTACCTCTGAATGTAGAAGGTCCAGGATCCTACTTCTGTTGGGTCTGCTGCACTACATATTCCTGCCCAGTGCTGCGACTCTACCACACAGCCTAGCTACCCTGAGCGATCCCACCCTACTGACTTTGAGATCCTAGTGTTTGTCTACCACAGTCATGACCACCATCTTTGCCTTCACACCCTGACGTATTCCAGTTCTCTGCCTGGTAATAAGCCATTGTTCCTACTCTCGCACGCGTTGTCTGCACAGAACCCCTCTCACTAGCCACCAGTAGAAATGCCCTAAAAAAGCACTGTAGATGACCCATATTGACGCAATATCGGCACTCCACTGGGTCTCGTGGACACTATGGTCTCTTGTACCCCTCTTTACCACATTGGTAGCACATGACCTGGCCACCTAAAGCATTCTTCTGGCTGGTACTACCACCATGAGAGAAGTCCATCTGTCTCTTCCTTTTACTAGTAAAAATAGTACGAAATACTGGTGTTGAACCACCCTGGCCCACACCACTAGCTTCCCATAGGTTCCTCTCTGTATCAGCACCTGGTACACAATCGCATGCACAAAAGGCAACCTGAAAACAATCACCAGTGCTCAGATGTCATAAAAAAGACCATCCTCAAAACATCTAGCTCTCAACATCTCATCACCCACCAGCACGGGTGCAAAGAACTGAAGCTCGGTGAAACAAGAAGAATAGTCTATCACTGACATAGTTCCCTACTGCAGATTTATGAACTCTCGAGCTCTATCTGCCCTCAGCATATCTGGAAAAAAGAAGTCATAGAAGACTGGCCGAAAATCATCCCACACCATGTCCCTGTGATGCTCTGACTGGGTGGTAACATCCCACCACCTCTTGGCGGAATCACGCAGTATATAAGTCGTGAGCTTGACCCTCCACCCTGAAGGCGTCTCAAGATGCTCAAAAATAGTCTGCATCGAACCCTTCCAAGACTCCGCAGCCTGTGGTCCGCCATCCCTTGAAAACCTAGGTGGATGCTGCTTCTAGAAGATACGTGTCAGCTCTGCCTTAGATGTAGAAGCCTGTGGTGCTCCCTAAAATGTCTTCATGAACTGCATAAAGACTTCACGGAACTGTGCCTCCGCGCCTGTGTCTAGTATAAAAGCTGGCACAACATCTGGCTCTGCGGGAGGATCCACTGGTAGCCCATGGCCCACCATCTCTAGAGTATACTCGTTGCCACTCTCCTGGTGAACAATGCATGGTCGTCTAGGATGCATGACACATCAAGGTCAAAAACATGACTTAGATCAAGATTTATCAAGACTGAAAGAAAAGGAACCATAAAGGGAACAAGAGGAAGATGGCATTTCATGATTTTCAAAACAAGACTAAACGACATGTACAATGACTAAACAGCATGTACTTGATGTCTCTTCTCCTCCCCGGGTCATTACACACGGCTAACCCACACGGCTCCTGTTGAACAAAAACAACACGGCGTGTATAATATTTACACAGTGTGTATGATGTTATTTTTCAATTGAACGTGTCGTTTGTGACACGACCGACGACTCGGCATGCAACTACATGGCATGTTACAACTGCACATGGCGTGTACACTACCCCATCTCCTAGTCACACGGCTAAGTCCACACAGTCTGTCCTCGAGCAAGGCTACACGGCGTGTCCCACAGGTACAAGACATGTTCTAGAAGAGCTTCGCCGACCCGTGTTGTTAGTTACATGGCCGGACACACGGATCACAATACATGGCGTGTTCTATAGACACACGGCGTGTATTCTAAAAGATTACACCGACCTGTGTTGTTAGCTACACAGTCGGGACCTCATGTTAGACTACATGGTGTGTTCCATAGTGGACGTGGCGTGTATGTCTTAAGGTCTCCTCCGTCCGTGTTGTTAGTTACACAGGCGGACTCCGGGTCAACACTACACGGCGTGTATGTAATATACATGGCGTGTTCTCCCCAAACATTCCCTACCCCGTGTCACCGCCCACACAGTTTGTGACATGGGAAGAGACTACACGGTGTGTACTCAGAGTACATGGTGTGTCTTAAAAAGTTCATTTTTCTTCCCAAACAGAAGGACGTACACGACATGTTTAAAGATACTACGCGGCGTGTAAACTGGGTTTCTAGACAGTATGCCATAGAAACTCTCCTGGAACCCAGAAATACCGAAACACAACACCTAAGTGTGAAATTCCGATCCGTGAGGGCCCATAATCCCCACGAATCAATGTTTGACATAATATTTGGGTTATAACAAAATTAACAATCAATGAGACTCCAAATTCTGGTCAATGAGGGCCCATACTCCCCAAAGACCACTGATTGGTGTTCATTCTATAAACAGGCTCAAATAAAACTACCCTATCACAGATCAGGTATTTGATCAAAGCAGTTTTCACAACAGCATGCATTACTAGCACAACAATTATCACAACAACATGAGATTTCTAATGCACCTACATGGCATGGAAACTATGCATGGAATGTGATTTATAGCATGTGTTTATATGATGCATGAGATGGAATACCCTCATCTCATCGGGTTGCAAATAAATAGAACCCATAGATAAAATATAACAACACAATAACAAGTGCGTCACCCAACAGTGACATCAAATCAACTACAAATTGAAAAATCCGTAAAATTGCAGCACGAGATAAATTGATTTTTCCCTGTACATGGGTTAGCTACACCCCAACACAGCTAATTAACAACTACCGTTCATCCTATCCCTGACTAAGGCTCTGAATAATAATTCAAAGAAAAGAACACCCTTTGATACCACTTTGTAACATCCCGGACTCGAGTGAACATCAGACGATTTTTTCATAGCTATCTAAGTCACATATCACTATGGCTTTTCTTAGGCTAGGTATTTATAAGTACCTGGCCTTAAAACATCACTTAATATTGAATTAAATTTAATAATTCACATTTAGGATCTTTTTAGATTTAGAGTTTTAGAGAATTAGGACATAACTATTACATTTCAAAGATTACAAAGTAGACACATCTACTCAGTTTAAATTTTATCACAAAATAAAAAATCATGAACAAAAGAGTCATGTCTAGTTCCTTAATTTATATAACCTGACATTTCCTTGATCCCATGCTTGACCCTATTCCACATTATGTCCTGTGAGAAACATTTAAAAAACATGGGATGTAAATAAAAAGCTCAGTAAGGGTTATAACAATATGGAAAGAAAACATTATTCCATGTATACATAAGAATCAATGAAATCATACATTACACATAATACATAATCACTTTATCATACCTAATGAAATCATATGATTTATGAAAAACTGATATAAATCATAAGACATAAAGGTAACTTGAGGCATTCATTACTTTCTTACGTAGGGAGTAACCCTCATTGTTACATTTGGAAGACCCATCGCAGTATATTCCCTAAATCTCTTCGGAGAAAACTTATAATTTAACCCCTTTGTGTTACCCAATGAATTTGAGAGCTATCTCGGACTCACCCTCCATTAGTTTGTCACGGAACCACCCGATTTTATAAAGATTTCCCAAGAACCATAACACAATCATACCACTTCAAACATGCATAAAAGAACATAGAATTTCCACATTTCAATCACAATAGGTCACATCATGATATTAACATAAATAAAAACATCTACTAAAATCATTAAAACATTACAAGATAAATATCCATTTATACCTTGCAAATATTAATAGAAGACATTTAAAAGAGATTTTAGAATCAAAGTGTCCCATACCACTTCAAAACTTTTGAAAAGGTAGTAAAACATTCATGTACATATAAATAAATACTTAAAACAATTTTTAAATCATGTACATTGATTATAAATGTTTAAGATAATAATTCATTAAAACCATTTAAAACAATGTTTCAATAAAAGAGTCCTTTTTCCATTTTGAACATTTAAATTATAAGCCACATGAAAGTAAACAATTTTCAGAACATTTAAATGGCTTGATTATAGACATAATATGGATATAGAATGTCAAAGGGGCTGTATATACACTTTAAAAAGAATAAAATTGCATATCATCAAGAAGTGTCTCAAGGAAGAGAAATTGAGACGTAATCCCATTCAAAGATCACGTCATTAGTGTAAGGATAAATCAATAACATAATTATGTGTGACAAGTATAAATACACCCAATATAAGTGGATATCAATTGTAAAACAATCAGAGTTCATTCACACATACTCTTGGAAAAACAAAACCAATGAAATAGATATTTAACTCAATGAAATGGGATTGAGTAATTATTTCCCATAAAAGTTCATATAAATGACGTAAGAATTGATAAATGAGATGATTATGTGTAGAAATATTATATCCACACAATGGTTAGTGGAAATTACAACATATATATTCCATAAATAATCATGGCATAATAAAATCAAGAATTAGAGGTTTTACACAAAGAATTGAAAGTGGGTTAAGAAGTTCCCTTATAGAAATTCGACAGCCTAACGACGTCACTTTGGAATTTATAAAATGAGATGATGAGAGATAAAAAATAGTATCTCATCACATGGACATAACATTTACAGCAATAGGGATATATAAGAACATATCCTATCCTAATAAGATTAAAAGACCTAACAAAAAGAAGCCTTTTAGAATGAGGAGGGTGAAAGGTTCCCTTACTGATTTGGGTAACTTTCGAAACGTACACCCGATGGAGGAAGGGTCATACAATGAAGATGTAAATAAACATAAATTAAATTATATTAAATAAATATTAGATTAATGGGAAGTACATATACCACTCAATGTAAATAGTAGAAAATGTAGCATAAATCTCACGAGAATAAAAGTGAGATGAAAAATCCCTTACAATGACTTGGCAGCCTAGCGACATCACGTAAAAATTATTAAAATGAATTGATGAGAGTAAGAAGGGGTATCTCATCATATTAATATATAAATTAAATTATGGTGAATATAAAATTACATCCTCTAACATAATAACATGGAGCATAAAAGAAATGACATAAAATAGATTACTTGAAAAGAAAGAGAGAGGTCGGATCCCTTACCTCGTGTCCGAATTGACTCGATCATTATTTAATCTCCTCAATAATAAACTAGAGTTAATTTATACTTGATTAAGAACCTTTTTTAAGTTAAATACTCATTTTATATCATTTATTAACATTTTATTAACATTAAGTAATTATTTAATTTAATAACGGTCATTTTTTCGATCATTGGTACTTGAGTCAAAAATAAGCATCTAATAATTACAAGTTGTTCATGTGGTAAAATATCCATTAAATAAAAAATTATATTCATGATGTAGATATCATTTATATAATATATACCCAGTATATAAATGCATTTATAATATTACATAACATTTAGAGATATGAAATCAAATTCACAGTTCATTGAGACGGTAAGCCGTACGTACGCATGAACACTACTTTAATTTATATTTCATATTTAATGGAATGAAAAAATAATTACATAAATGTATATAAAAATTACAGTATAATATAATATATAATATCATTAACTCCATCATTTATACATCCCACATATGTCATTAACGAATCAAATCACTTTGAGGGGGCGGTAGTCTGCATTTCCAAAAAATGAAATTATCGTGTTTATCCATAATGGAAACCATAAAGGTATGACACAAATGAAAAATATATAATCATAAGGAAAACATAAACATAATTTATATCATATATGAATAGAGTGAAATTTTAATGGTCACCGTGAAAGGTGTTAAAATAAGACTGAACAATCATTGTTTCGTGAGGCAGAAATTCACCAACCACAGAAATAGTATGTTCTTTAACCATTAAACGGAGGTGTGTGTAAGGGTAAATCAAATAATTCTCATAAAAAAATCCTATTATATTTTAGATACAGGTTTTGTTACAAAAGAAAAGAATAAAAAGAGTTTAGGGGGTTGGATAAGCAAAATAAAACAAAATAACACAAGTGAAGACATTACCTTTAAATTGTGTAACTCCTCTTGGTTTGAACCAACAGGGATTCTTGAAGAGTTTTCTGCCTAAGGTAAGGCTTCTAGGATTAAAAGAGGGATGTGGAGAGATATAATGAGCAGATATTGGCTGAGAAAATTACTTGAGAGGTGTGAGTAAGGTGGTAGAGGTGGGGGCCTTTTATAAGATGGAGGAGGGGCACTCTTTGAAAGTCAAGAAATGTTACTTTATTAAATAATGAGTTTCGGATTTTAAAGGTCCCACAAGTATTTATTTCGAGGATAAGGTGATAAGGTTTAGACATACACCCATCCAATAGGTTTTTGAGTAGTTTACATCTTAGATTTTACATTATCTTTTAATTTTATTTAAATAGTCCATTAATGAGGTAATCGTTGCATCATCATGGTGTCATACATAAATTAATTTATTTACTGTCTAAAAATTATAAAAAACTACTATGATGTAGGAAATTTTTATAGCTTTACAATGACTATTTATAGTCTACGCGATCATTTATGTATACAATACTAAAATTGTTTTACTTGGGTGATACATACTTTGGTTCTACTTTCCTTTTAAAAAACATAAAATGATGAAGTGTCACTATCACCCAAAAGTGATTCCATGGGTTCCAAAAGTTTTGCACAAGGCATCCCATGGTCGGCAATGACACAACCAGTAGCATTAGGACACATTTTTGGGTCATTTTTTATTATTATGATATTATTTTATTACCCTTAACTACCCGATTACTAATTAAACACGATAATTAAAGATAATTACCGTCGTTACTATTCATAATGTCCAAAAACAAAAGTTTCATAATTACATAATTTGGACCTTCTGATTCCAAATATGGAATTAATTTTACCAAATTACAAATAAAGAAATTATAGTAATTAATTTAAAAATAATTCCCGTTGTCAAAATAAATAGCGGGTTCTTTTGGAAACAAAATCTATGAAAATTTTGGCACTTGTTTATGCACAATTCCAAAATGAAAATAATTCTACTGACCAACATTGGATTAAATGGTAAAAATATATTCTAATTACACTTTAAAACCAATTAAAAAGATAATCTATCTATATAATTAAAATAGATTAAAAATCATTGTTGAAGTAAAATGCAGTTTTTTAACAATTCATTAAAAAATGAAAATTGTTAGAAAAAATACCAAAAATTTATCCAAAGTAAATTTCAATGTACCAATACTAAAGAATATTTTTATTTTGAGAAATATATCTTATAAAATTTTCAAAAGATATATTTAAAAATGGTTCTCTATCAAAAGGCAGTAAAACAATATTTTAAAAAAATATTAGAGAATTATATGCTGAAGATTTGATTTATTCTCATTTTAAGCCTCTAAAACTCTATCTAATTCATAAATCGACATAGATATGAAAATAAATAATTATTTACTTACTTGGGATGTTACATCCTTCCCCCCTTTTGGGAATTGGGTCCTCACAATTTTATAATTGGGCTTGAAAACATCATTGAAAGTCCCACATCAGAACAAGAGTCATAAAAACTATCACTTTAAAATAAGGAGATATAAGTACAAAGGACACCCGAGTTAACCAATAATAGGATTAAATGTAGAAAATCATGGAAATGTAAGAGAAAACAAAGGGTCATGTTCTGATAGAGAGTGATAGGAAACATGTTTAGGAGAATTTAACCACTATAAAATCACAAACTTGTGATGAGTTAAATGGTATTTGATTCCCCAGTAGGAAAATTTAACAGACAACATTTTAGTTTTAAGTTAATTTTAATTTAGAAATTTTTTTATGAGCTTAACTAAAACATAAGGAAGCATACTTACTTGTCATGTTGACTTTCAACTTTTACTATATTTCTTACACAAACTCATATTTTCTCCAAAAAAAGTATTCAGGAATACTTGCTCACATTAAGAGTACTATAACCAACTTCATGAGAATAACCTAGTCCACAAAACAGAAAAATATATTTCCAATGTCTTTAGACCTTAACCAAAACCAAAACCAAAAGGGTTAGTACAAGATCAGATAACCCCCTAAACGGATAATCCTTTATAAAAAAAATCTATTCTTAATCTCCAAAATTTGTCCAACAAAACCCAATGTTCAAAAAAGACCATTCAATAAACAACTATCCATAAAATTAATCAAAGTAATCAAAATTAATATTGAAACCCAAATCTCAGAAGGATTTAATAACATAGTCTTCTAAGGTAAATATTAACATTTATCTCCGAATAACATCAGTTTCTCTCAAATTCTCATATTGAAAACTAATTAACCTAATCATGTATCCCTCATGATAGGCTAATCATTTCCATAGTTAACCCAAAATCAAATTACTCTTGAATCATAAAATTATCTAACTAAAAATAATTTGTCAAACTAACCAGGGACATCATGTAGTCCTGCAGTAGGCGATAAATACCATTTGCACATTGGTTGTGGGTTTGATTCCTGCAGCTTTGTCTGACGCGACGGGTTGTCACACGGTCTTCATGTTGTCCTTTTTCATAAATTATATAATTTTTAAAACATTCTCCAAAAAGAGATAAAATCTACAAAAATAACCATAACATAATTCAACCTCAAGTTTATCTCATGCCTTTCATTCTCCATCATAACATATAGTAACCTATAATTACCTCAAAAGTAGGGATCATATAAAACCTAATGGTTACCTTTATAATTATAACCTGAACTTCCACATCGAGTTGGTTCTCTCGTACATGAAGCATCAGAGAACTCACCAAGGTTCAAGTTGTTAATCATGACTCCTTAATAGTTGGTTTAGAATAACCACGATATTCCTCGTTGAATCCACCATTCCTTCCAGTCTCTTAATTAGAGAACCACCATAGTTTCTTCAAACCCATTGTCACTTTGGTGCCAACTAGATCCATCCATTTACTAAAACCAAAAATTTCATTGTGGGTATATCAACAAAATCATCATTTACTAATGGGGAAGATAAACACTAAGATATACTTATCCAAGTTATCTCAAACTCATTCTAACTTTCAAAAAAAAAACAATGACTCCATCTAATATACTACCCATTTTGGTTATACACAACTTGTCACTTATGCTTAAACGACACTCTAACCTCTATATTTATCTAAAATGACCATTGATACCAACTTTAAGGACTCGGCCTTATAACATTGCTTAATATTAATTAAATTGAATAATTCACTTTTAGGATCTTTTCAGGTTTAGATTTTTAGAGAATTAGGACATAACTATTACATCTCAAAGATTACAAAGGAGACACATCTAATCAGTTTCCATTTTTTTCAAAAAATAAAAACTCTTGAATAAAAGAGTCATATCTAGTTCCTTGTTTTATATAGCCTGACATTTACTTGATCCCATCCTTGACCCTATTCCACTTTATGTCCTGTGAAAAACATTTCAAAAATTTGGAATGCGCATAAAAAGCTCAGTAAGGGTTATAACAATACAGAAAGAAAACATTCGTCCATGTATAAATATGAATCAATGAAATCATACATTACACATAAAACATAATCACTTTATCATAACTCATGAAATCATAAGATTTATGAAAAACTCATAGAAATCATAATATATAAATTTAACTTGAGGCATTCATAACTTTCTTACGTAGGTTGTAACACTCATGGTTACGTTTGGAATACCCATCGCAGTATATTCCCTAAGTCGCATTGGAGAAACCTTATCGTTTAACTCCTTCGCGTTACCCAATGCATTAGAGTGCTATCTCAGGCACACCCCCCCTTAGTTTATCACGGAACCAACCAATTGCATAAAAATTTCCCAAGAACCATAACATAATCGTAACACTTAAAACATGCATAAAAGAAACATAAAATTTCAACATTTCAACCACAATAGATCACATCATGGTATTATCATAAATAAAAACATCTACTAAAATCATTAAAAGTCTATGAGTGAAATATCCCTTTATACTTTGCATATATTAAAAGAAGACATTTAAAAGAGATTTCAGAATCAATGTGTCCTATACCACTTCAAAACTTTTGAAAAGGTTTTCAAAAATTCATGTAAATATATATAAATCCTTAAAACAAGTTCTAAAGCATGGACATGGATGATAAATTTTTAAGAGAATTAATCTTTAAAACCATTTAAAAAAATGTTTTAATAAAAGAGTCCTTTTACCATTTTGAACATTTAAATTAGAAGCCACATGAAAGTAGACTATTTTCAAAACATTTAAATGAATTGATTATAGACATAATATGGATATAGAATGTCAAAGAGGCTATATATACAATTTAAAAAGAATAAAAGTGCATATCATCAAGAAGTGTATTAAGGAAGAGAAATTGAGACATAATCCCATTCAAAGATCATGTCATTAGTGCAAGGATAAATAAATGACATAATTATGTGTGAAAAGTATAAATACACCCAATATAAATGGATATCAAGTATAAATCAATCAGAGGTCATTCAAACATACTCTTGAAAAAACTAAACCAATGACATAGATATTTAACTCAATGAAATGAGATTGAGTTATGATTTCCCATACAAGTTCGTATAAATGACGTAAGAATTTATCGATGAGATGATTATGTGTAGAAATAGTATATCCAAACAAAGGATTGTGGAAATTAAAACATAGATATTCCACACATAATCTTTGAATAATAAAATCAATAAGTACAGTTTTAACCCAATGAATTGAATGTGGGTAAATAAGTTCCCTTACAGAAATTCGACAGCCTAACGGCCTCACTTTAGAATTCATAAAATGAGATGATGAGAGATAAAATGGGGTATCTCATCACTTGGACATAAAATTTATAGAAATAATGATATATAATAAAATATCCCATCATAATAAGATTAAAAGACCTAAAAAAATAAGTCTTTGAGAATGATGAGGGTGAAAGGTTCCCTTACCGATTTTGGTAACTTTCGAAACATACACCCCATGGAAGAAATGTCATATAATGAAGATGTAAATAACCATAAATTAAATTATATTACATAAATAGTATATTAATGGGATGTAAATTTACCAATCAATGTAAATAGTGGAAAATGTATCATAAATCTCATGGGAATAAAGGTGAGATTAAAAATCCCTTACGAAGACTTGGCAGCCTAACAACGCAACTTAAAAATTATTAAAATGAAATGATGAGAGTAAGAGGGGGTATCTCATCATATGAAAATAAAAATTAAAGTATTTTTAATATAAAAGAACATCCTCTAACATAATAACTTGGAGTATAAAATAAATGACATAAAAGAGATTACTTAAAAAGAAAGAGAGAGGTCGGATCCCTTACATCGTGTCCGACTTGACTTGATCGTTCTTTAATCTCCTCAATAATAAACTAGAGTTAATTTATACTTGATTAAGAACCTTTTATACGTCCATTATTCATTTTATATCATTTATTACCATTTTATTACTATTATGTAATTATTAAAGTTAATAATGATCATTTTGTCGATCATTGGTACTTTAGTCAAAAATAAACATCTTATAATTAAAAGTTGTTCACGTGGTAAAATATACATTAAATCTAGAATTATATTCATGATTTAGATATCATTTATATAATATATATCAAGTATATAAATTCATTTATAATATTACATAACATTTAGAGGTAAGAAATGAAATTCACCATTCATGGAGACGGTAACCCGTACGAACGCATGAACGCTACTTTCATTTATATTTCGTATTTAGTGGAATGAAATAATAATTACATAAAGGTATATTATAATTCAGTATAATATCATATATAATATCATTAACTCCATCTTTCATACGTCCCACAAATGGAATTAACGAATCAAATCACTTTGAGGGGGCGGTAGTCTGCACTTCCAAAAAATGAAATTATCGTGTTTATCCTAAATGGAAACAATAATGGTATTCCATAATTGAAAAATAAAGAATCATAAGGAAAAAATAAACATTATATATATCATATATAAATATATTTATATCTTAATGGTCACCATGAAAGGTGTTAAAATAATATTGTGCAAACATCGTTTCGTGAGGCAGAATTTCCTTAACCACAGAAACAATATGTTATTTAACCATTAGACAGAGGTGTGTGTAAGTGTAAATCAAATACATATCATAAAAACATCCTAGTATATTGGATATACTGGTTTTGTTACAACATAAAAGGATAAAAAGGTTTAGGGGGTTGGATAAGAAAAATAAAACAAAAGAACACAAGTGAAGACATTACCTTTAAATTGGGTAACTCCTCTTGGTTTGATCCAAAAGGGTTTCTTGAAGGGATTTCTGCCTAAGGAAGGCATCTAGGATGAAGAGAGGTCTGTGGAGAGATAAAATGAGACGAGATTGGCCGATTCAATGGCTTGAGAGGTGTGGGTAAGAAGGTATAGGTGGGGGACATTTATATGAGGGATGAGGCGCACTCTTTGAAAGTCATGAAATGTTACTTTATTATATAATGAGATTCGGATTTTAAAGGTACCAAAATTATTTATTTCGAGGATAAAGTGATAAGGGTTATAAATCCACCAATTAAATAGGTTTTTTACAAGTTTATGTCTTATATTTTACATTATCTTTTAATTTTATTTAAATAGTTCATTAACGAGATAATAGTTGCATCATCATGGTGTCATAAATAAATTAATATATTTAATCTCTAAATATTATAACAAAATAATATGATGTAGGAAATATTTTTAGATTTACAATGAAAATTTATAGTATAAGATATAATTTATTTAGACAAAACTAAAATTGTTTTAATTGGGTGATAAATACTTTGGTTCTACCTTCCTTTTAAAAATCATAAAATGATAAAGTGTCACTATCACCCGAAAGTGATTCCATGGGGTCCCAAAGTTTGGAAAAAGGAATACCATGGTCGGACATGACAAAACCAGTAGCATTAGGACACATGTTGGGGTCATTTGTTATTAGTATGATATTATTTTATTACACTTAACTACCCGATTACTAATTAATCACGATAATTAAAGATAATTTCCGTTGTTACTATTCATAATGTCCAAAAACCAAAGTGTCTTAATTACATAATTTGGACCTTATGATTAAAAATATAGAATCCATTTTACCAAATTCAAAACACAGAAATTTTAATAATTAATTTTAAAATTATTCTCGTTGTCAAAACAAATAGCGGGTTTTTTTGAAACAATATCTATGAAAAGTTTGACACATGTTTATGCCCAATTTCAAAGAGAAAATAAATATAATGACCACCATTGGATTAAATGGTAAAAATATATTCTTATTATACTTTAAAAAAAATTAAAAAGATAATATAACTATATAATTAAAATAGATGATAAATCATTTTTGAAGTAAAATGCAGTATTTTTCACAATTCATTAAAAAATGAACTTTGTCCGAAAAATTCCAAAAATTTATCCAAAGTAAATTTCAATGTCCCAATATTAAAGAATAAGATTATTTTGGCAAATAGAGCTTATAAAAATGTCAAAATATAGATTTAGAAATGTTTCACAATCAAAAGGCTGTAAAACAATCTTTTAAAAAAATATTAGAGAATTCTATTCTTAAGATTGGATTTATTCTCATTTTAAGCCTCTAAAACACTATATAATTCATAAATAGACATAGATATGAAAATCCATAATTCTTTACTTAGATGGGATGTTACAGTATTAGCCCATCAAATAATAATTCATTCTTGAATTTGGGGATATCAAAAAAGCCAGAGGTGTATTGTGCAAGCATTGTGAAGTTTTCCTCGTATAATGTGATGGATTAATAATTTTTAAGGAAATGAAGTCTCTTTCCATCTGAAATTGTTAGGTTCATGGAAAATATTTATCAAATTTTTTATAAAAATCCTTCTATTCAAATTCCTCAGTTTATTCCTCCTGCATTGTATTTTTTATCAATGTCCACCATTGATCACCTACACCATCAATAATATATAAATCCATAATAACATTATCTTCTTCATAAAATTATTGGATGGAGAATATCTTCTAAATGGATTTGATCCATTGTTCGGTGATTGAGGAATCAGATGATCCATTGAATGTATGAGGACTTTGTCTCATGAAACTCAATATTGTGACTTATTCTCTATTAGTAGGTGGGTGGAAATTCCTCTTGAACCATGTTTCTATTCAAAACATGACTTATCTTAGAGAGTATGAGGAGAATGTTTGTGATTCAAACTACAATCAGATTGGGAATCTCATTAGAATAGTCATCACATTGATCATTGCTTCGGTTGTTAACCTATGTCTTATTAATATCATCCATTTCATAGAATAAAATTTAAATTAGTTTTAATTATATTAAACTATTAAAACATTAATGGGAATCCAAATCAGAATAACAAACAACATATAAATTATAATTATTTCATTAACTTATAAATTTCTAGGCTTCAATCTCTGTTATCCATGATCTATTTCCAAGAATATATTCTTAGTGGCATTATTTAATCCCATAATAATGGTTGTACAAAACATATTAATTTACTGACTCATATCACTTGACAGAATAGAAGCAAGGGTGATTCCAAGGCACATTGTCGTGCAACATTTCCCTTTCGTGTCTTGCTCAATACAGTGTTTTCAGGTTTTACCCCTAGATACATCTATTATTGAACCACCTCTACATGTTATTATCCTGAAAGAGATGTATTTTATTGATAAAACACTTACTCTATACTCACCATCATTTAAAGATTATTTTATTTTACAACATATTATCCCAAAGGCTTCCACATTAGTTTTATAACCCTAATCTCAAAAAAAACATAACATCCCTTTGATACCAACTATAAAAACCCTGGTCCTTATTAAACTATTAAAATTTCATTATTACATAAAAATCCACTTTATACAACCTATAATATTGATATGTCTAGTTTATTTGTGTCTTAGGATCATTAAATGACAACTTAAGACAAAAAATACAACATCTTTATAAAAAACTTCTTTTACATGACCACAACATTCTGTTGTACATAACATTGCATGGGATATCCTGAGGGCATACATAAGTATTGGGCGAGATATAAATCCTAGTAATGGAGTAAACAAGGCATAACATGATGAAGACAATACATGTTAGGAAACATGCATATTACAAGAGCATAAGAAAAAACATGAACATAGAGGCATGATATAGCATGATTATCATAAAATGAAAATGTGGGAACAAAATAAAATATTTCATCATAAACATGAAGGAATTAGGTAATCCCCTATCCTAAAATGGTTGGAAAATGTCTTAAAATGAATTAGGTCAAAAAAAGCAACACATACAATGATACTAAACATTACCAAATTCAATTGAGAGCTATCAGGGCATACCATTCATAATTATTTCAATCGCATGCATAAGTGTGCCACATAAATCTTATAACATGGATTCATTCAAAATAATCATTTATTCAATGATAAAATAATGTATAATATATATATGGACCATATAATATGTGTATTTTCGTAAAGATGAATACCCTTGATAGAGAAATTGATATGATATTCCCAACACTATGATCTTGGCATGGAAAATTGCGATGCAATTTTGGCTACATAACAACATCATATAGAAATTAATAAATTGGGTTGATGAAAGAGAAATCGATGTCTGAGAATTTATACCAAACATAGATAGTAAGGGGATCATGGATCATAATATCCCAACATATCAAATATAATTTAGATACATAAAATAGAAGAAATGCTTTAATGGAAATAAGAAGTGAAAAATCCATATAGAATTTCGGTATGGTAACAAGTGTACACAGAAGGCATTAATGAAAGAGAAAAGGGGTACATCATCATTCAATCATAAAGAAGGTACTATTAGGGGGGTTTGAAATCATACCCCAACATTTTTAATAAAAAATAAAAGGGTATAAAAACATAAAGAAAATTGTATCACAACTATAAATATGGCCTTTATCAATGCTAGAAATGTCCATTTACAATGCTACACCAAGAGATATTAATCAAGGAATTGATAAAAGGGGGTCCTTATTATCAATGATAAAAGAAGCACTGATAACGACCCCTTTTATCTGCACAAAAAAAAGAGCTGATAAAAGTTGTATTTTATCAGCGCTATAAAAAGTGCTAATAAATGGGTCCCTTATCAGCAGTTTTTTGCACTAATAAAAGTCCACTTTTAAAAGATCTTTTTTAAAGGGATGATAAAAATTTAAAAATATTATAAAAAGTAAAAAAATTCATTAATTCGGGGAGGGGATTCTACAGCACTTGAATCCCCCTTAAACGGTTCCCCCACCCATGTTCGCACAACCTAGCCACTCCCTATCCTTTGACCACACCCCTAGCCTTAAACATTGGTTAGCCACATTTCCACCCACATGCGCGCTATACCTCTCCCGGGATTCGAACCTGGAACCTCTTGCCTATGCGCCTAATCCCTTACCACTCCACCATAATTATTTTCTCTTTATTTAATAATATGTCTATCTATTTATATATATATTGAGTTTTATTTACTCTTATATTAATATATACTTATATTAATATATATATATATATATTTATATATATATAGTTATATGAATATATATATAGTTATATGAATATATATATAGTTATGTTAATATATATATATGTATATATATATATATAGTTATATTTATATAATAATATATTTATTAATATATTAATATATATTTGTAAGATAAGTATTAAATAAATTTGTAAATTATGCTCTTTTTGTGAGTGTTTATGAATAAATAAATACATATATACAATATATACGCACACATACAAACATAAACACACACACATATATATTATATGTGTAGCTATAAGTATAATTATACATATTTATATATATTTACTAATATTACATATTAAAATCTATATACAAATGTTTAGAATATATATATATTATATGTCATTTTGTCAAAACAGATGCACACAAATATATATATCTGCATACATGTACACATTATATAGGTATATAAATATTCATATATTTGTATTTTATATAAAATGGATATTATTTTATTATTTAGATAGGAATTTTATATTGGGAAATATATTTTATAAGTAAATATGTTTAGTTATTTATTTATAAAATTATATTGTTATGTGTTAATATATAAAAAATATTTATATATTTTTATATATTTGATTATAAATAACAGTATATTATGAAAAATTAAAACAAGCCCTGAAAACCTAAAAAATAGTTAAAAATGGAGAAACCCCCAAAATCCGTAAATACAGTCAGAAAGTCAAACAAACCCTAAACTCATGGTAACGACAAAAACCTATGATTTGAGAATTAATTCCAACTCCATGAACAATAAAATTGAAGATCATGAAATGATATTTGATATTATAGTTGGTGGAGGCTGAATGGACATGCAGATCATTAGTTGCAGTTGTTTCAAAAAACAACAGATATAACAAATTTGTTAGAAATGGGGTCTTGAAAAACCAAACAAACCACACAGTCACTAAAATGGGAATAATTTCTGATCTCAGTTTCCCTTTCAACTCAATTACCAGTACATCCAATGATCATGGAATGAAGTACAATTTTATAGGTGGTGGAGGCCAAAAAGACACACTGATCGAGAGTTATTATGATATAAAAAAATTGATAGGTCACCAGATATAGAAGCAGAGTTTTGGAGGCCTTATCAATTTTTTTGGGGACATAGGTTCTAGGACATGATTTGATCTTTGTTTTAGTCATCCTTGTGCATATATCTATCCACTTACTTCTATTTTATATGTTGTAGAGCCCAAACTGACAACCGAAGTAAAAGTTATGTCAGTTTGACATTTGAGGTTTTTTAGAGTGGTATAACTAATATATCATATATTTATTTGATCTTCTCATGAGTTTGATTGGTCGTTATCCTCATTTGTCTCACGAGCATATATTTGACTAGTATCGATGCTCAAACAGACACCCAGAGCAATGGTTATGGCTATTTGAGTGAGTTATGAGATTCTTAGGTTTTTAGGCGCAATGAGGGTTTCAGAATTTCAAAAAAATCATAACTTCTACTCCTGGTGACCATTTTCAATCTATCACAAATAAAATCAATGCTTTTGAAAATATATACACACAGACGACTACTATAACCCATTCTTACATTCTTAATGGAAAAAATATCCCATAATTCTTCCCAAAAGTTATATGTTCTGCTTCAGATGTCCGTTTCTCAATAACATATTCTCCAAGAATATATTTTTCCTCCACCACATATCAAATTGATTTTTCTGAATAAACCTACACTTTGGTAACCATAGGAACACCTTCTCAAATTCTTCAAGTCCCAAGAAGGTCCTTAACCCCTCTAAATTTTCATAACTTCAATATCAGGTGTCCAATTTGTGTCAACCACCATTCAAATCGATCTAAAACATATTTGAAAAATATATATTATATTTATATCATTAAAAATATACTTATATATAATAATATTATTTATTATGAAATATAATTTTTTAATATAAACATTATCAGTGTTGGGAAATTTTTTTGATAAAGCCCCCACTTTATCAGCGCTACTAAAAAATGCATGGATAAAGGGTTCCCCTTTAACAGCACTAAAAAAGTGTCGAAAAAAGATAACACTGGTAAATCCCAGTTTTTTAGTGGTGTATAAAAATGGGAAAAGAAGGAAATTAAAGATACCTTACTTAGATGTTTGATCCCGAAGGCTTGTGAGAGGCATCATGGTAGTTTGGGTGTTCCATGGAAAGATTATAGAGAGGGTAAGAGAGAGTAGGGACATGCTCCATTTATTTTGAGGGTAGAAAAGTGAGATATTTGGTTGGTTTATATGGGAAATTAGAGGTGAATTCTCAAATATGTCACAAAATTTAGTTTTGAAATCTATACAATCAAATATTACAAACCAAAAAATATTACATTGTTTTCTCCATGGGTTTTTCCAATGATGAGTGGAAAACAATATTTTACATATCCAATATCCAAAACATTTTAGAATATTAGTCGTTATTATGTGGAGTTCAATCATATTATTAAAGAAATGAATTTAAAATCACAGAAACATATTCTATGTCGCACCCCGACCGCGGACATCAGTAATTTTTCTCCTCTCTTGGTCCTGATTTAAATTTTTCTAAGATTAATTGCGATTGGTGGTTTCGCGCCGGTGCGCTGTCACCGCATCGTTAGCGGTGACCGTGCGTTCAGCCCGGGTGACAGTGTGTTCACCCGGTGTTTTAAATATTATAATTTTTATGTTGGTATTTATTTATTGATACCTTTTTATTTGTGTTATTATTATTGTATATATGTTTATATATATATATATGTATAATAATGTATTTATATATATAAATCTATATATGTATAAATATATATATATATGTGAGTGTAACATCTTTAAATTATTTTATAATTATTATTTTAAATATTTGATCAAAATAATTATTATTTGAATTAACTAATTTATTATTTATTATTATTATAAGTTTTATTATTATTATTATAAGCTTTATCATTATTTTCATTATTTTCTTATATATATATATATATATTATAAATCTAAAACTAAACCCCCCTAACCCTAATCCCGTTTTCTTCCCCCCTAGCGGCGCGCTCTCTCTTTCTACCCCTCTCTCCTTCCCCGTTTTTTTCCCCTGCTTCTACACCGAGCCGCAACTGCCTCGCCGACCTGCACCGCACCTCCTGCCGTCCTCTCCTCTACACACTGCATCTGCTCCCGGCCCTCCAGCGCTCCGCCCCGCTCCCCTCGCGCCGACCGCCGCGCCCGCGTGACCTCCGAACCCCGGACCTCCTTCCGGCGTCCACGGCCCCGCGCCGCCCTCCCTACTCCCGGCCTCGTCCGGCGCTCCCCGTCCCGGTGTCGCCAGCCCCTCCGCGCGACCCCCCGGCCTCCGCTTTCCCCTTCCGTCCACCACAGCACCCACCTCCATACGGCTCCCGCTCAGCCCCGCGCGCCGCGCCCGACCACCCCGCGGTCCTCCCACGCGCTCTCCGCCTCCCGACCTGCCGCCTCGCCGACGCCCGCAGCCCTGCGCCGACCTCCCCTGGACCTCGGCTCCTCCTACGCCCTCCACCGCTTGCACCTCCCACTACACCAACCTCGTCCGACGACCCTCCTCCACCGGCGTCCCAAGCCCTGCACCAAGCCGCCGCGCCCGGCCTTCTCCGCTCTGCCACCTCCTGCGCGCACCCCCCTTCCAGTATGAGTTTTCTTTTCCTTTTTATTTTTATTTTTATATTAATCCTATTTTTATATAACATTAATTAATTGTATCATATTGATAATATTATAATTATTTTATTATTATTCATTAATTGATTAATTAATTAATTGTCTATTTATTTACTCATTTAATTGTTTGTTAATCAATCAATTATTTAGTTATTTACTTATTTGTTTATTAATTAATTGATTAATTAATTATTTATTTATTTATTCAATTCATTTAAGTATTTTTTTGTTAATTAATTAGTTTATTTATTTATTATGTTAATGTTATTATATTAATAGTATTATCATATTATAATCATTGTTATTATTATTATTATTATTATCATATTATTATTATTGGTATTATTATATTGTGTTATTATTTTATTGTTATTATTATTATTATTATTATTATTATTATTATTATTATATTATGTTAATTATTATTATTATGTTAATAAGATTACATTGTTCTTATTATTATTATTAATATACTATTATCATTATGATTATGTTATTAATATTAATATTAACATTATATTATTATTGTTATTACGATTACGTTAATATTATAATTATGCTTATTATTATCATTATATTATTATTATTGTGATTATATTACTGTTATATTATTATTATGTTAATTTTTTTCTATTAATATTATTATTGTATTACTATATATTATTATTATATTATTATTACTCTGGCACTCACTTGTGCTTTGTTAGGGGTTTTCATCAACTTATATTTGCTTTTGGTAGGTTTAGGATTTTAGGACCCGCGCAGGGCGTTTCTGAGAGAGCGCCATCGCTGCGCCTTGGTTCCGAGGTTCCGCTGTCTCCGCGCCTCAGTTTCGAGAGTGTTGGACTTTATCACGTGGCTTCGGACACATGTCGTGTCATCACGCCTTGGTTCCAAGATCGTTTTACCGTCGTGCTTGGATCTTGAGGTAGGTCTCCCTATGCACTTTCCTCTAAATTAAGAATTTATTTATTCCTTGTCCTTTTATTAAATTTCAGTAAATTTAAAAAAAAATAATATTAAGTAGTTTTTATAGTGTGGTGATTTGCTGATAATGCAAACTGTTTAATTCTAGCATTTCATTAAAAGTGTTTTCTTGGTTTCAATTGTGGGATTTCATAGTAATGTCGCTAAATGGTTCTTCCTGAGTAACGAAAGACATGTTGAATTGGGTTTTGAAATGTTTTTGGCATATGTAAATTAGTAAATGTACTGTTTATGGAAAATGGTGTTTTCTTATAACCTTGATTAGAGAAAACGTCGTGTGACCCTTTGAAATTGTTTTTTTGAAACTTTAGGTGTGGTTCTTGGTTGACGAAAGATGTTTTCCCTTGTTGTGTTATTAAAAATAATGCTTTTTGGGTTGTGAAAGTTGTTTATGTTCTTGTTTGAGCGTTTCCAAAAAAAGGTTTTTGCGAAATGATTAGGTAATGACATTTATATTTCTAGAAAGGTATTTTTGGCGTGCGTGAGTTTTGAAATATTGTTTGGGTGTGGAAATGGTGACTTTTGTGTGCAATATCTTGTTTGGCCTGCGATATGAGGATGAAACATACTATGTGAATGTGAAACTTGTTTGAGCACACGGGGAGACCCTGGATATCTAGGTGGGCGGACTAGAACTAGTGCGCTAGTGAGCCGGATGGGTGTCGTCCCTGTTTCACTTAGCTGGATTGAAGATTGCAACACTAACTAAACATATGATATCTGAGGGTCGTGGCCTTCTAAGCCACGTGTTCTGAGGGTCGTGGCCTTCTAAGCCACATTTTCTGAGGGTCGTGGCCTTCTAAGCCACGTTTCACCAAGACACGAGGTTCTAGGGTCCCACGCGAGCTAGATGAACCTTAGGGGATTTACCCATAGTGCTCTACCATCTCTGGCATGGTGCCTTCCGTCGGCATACGGGGGACCACTTGGGTGTGAGTGTGTGCGTGTGTGAGTATGTGTGTGTGTGTGAGTGTGTGAGTGTGTGTGTGTGCCCATAGTTATTGCTGATAACTTCTGGTTTATTTTTACTTGTACTTGGTTTTCCTTGCCTGTTTACCTTTACATGCACTTGTTTCCCTGCTTGTTTGCCTTCAGTCATATTTCACAGCCTATACTGTTAGACTTTGGGAAAAATGGTTTTCAAATGAAAATGCTTTATTCTCTTTGGGTTAGATTTGAAAATGTAACACTTTGATTATCAGAAGGAGTTTAAAACTAATGGAATGGAACTAACTTTCGAAAAGGAATAAGGGAAATGTCTCGTGTTTGATTTTCAAGTAAAGCATTGTGAAAACTTACTTTTATACATTATAGCTCAAACCTGGATTATGTAGATTCTTTATTTACTGGCAGTGCATTGGGATTTGTTGTGGGGCTCACCTACTGATTACTTTTGTGCTCACGCCTATCTTTTACCTTTTCAGTTGCAGGTTCCTTGTGTTCAGGTTTTCCTGGCTTGAGTCACTCAGTGTGGGAGCGACGTTGGTTGTAGTTGGGTGGTGACTGCGAGGTCACGTGAAGGTATGTCGTGGTGTAGGTTTGTTTATGTCTTTAGTGTCTGTTTGTTTGTTTAGTTTATATTCATTCTTTCGATCCTGTTTTTAGCTTGGGCTGAAATCGTTCCCAACGATTAAAGTTTCAATGCCCGGCACTTGTTGCCATCCCGGGGGGATCGGGAATGCTCCTCGGGACTTGCCGCGGACCGGCTCGGGTGACCGGTTCAGGGTCGACCCGGGCTGGTTCGTGACAAAATGGTATCAGAGGTGGTTCTTGTTATTTGGGTTGTCCGGTAGAAGGAGATTAGGACTTTCGGAACTCGAGGGTTAGGTACGGGAAGAGCGTCACGAACTCTTTCTCGCACTGATCCTCGAGTTACCAGGGGTAGTTCGGGAATTGTGTCCTTGCCTTTCCTGGTTTGTCTTGGATTGAGAGATAATAATGGAGGCAAGCCGACGTTACATCGTAATTTCACATGGAGTAGTGACCCATGTGGAGTCCGAGTACGTGGTTTGAATTCCTCCTAGTGGTCGACGCTGACTTGGGACATGACCCACTACCATGTCTCCAGGTTGAGTGTGACTACTAGTCCCTCATTTCTGTGATTGATGCAAATTTGAATGTTGTTTCCGTTTTGGTCTGTGTGAGTGCGTAGTTGGAAATGAAAAAGGGTTTTTGAAAATTTGACTGGTTTCTTTTGAAGGACTTTAAATGTATAAAATGGGTTTTGAAACTGAAATCTCTTGATTTGAAAATCTGTTGTTTGCTTGGAATTGGTTATGAATGATTTGGGGTGAAACCTCAGTTCCTCTTCATGAACGTTTGCACATGTGTGAGAATGCATTCAAAGTGTATGTTGGTGCGAGTATGAATGGAAAGTGGATAAAGATATGTGCAATGGGTCATGGGAGTACCTGGGTGTGTACTTGAAATTTAACGCTTGACTTTGTTTTCTAAATTGGTTTTAAAGGGGAAATGGTTTTGGAAAGTTTTTGGTTTGAAAGTGGATTGGTTTTTGGAAAGTGATCTTGAGAAAGGGTGGTTTTGAAATTAAAAATGAAAAGGGAATTTTAAAGAGGAGATTTTGTTTTGGGTTGTGTTGTATTTGTTTGGTCCTTGTGTTGACTGTTTTTGATGAAGGCGCTTTTATTGATGTTGCTTCGGTTTGATGTTGGTTTTGGCCTTGTGTTCTATATGTCGCTCAGAAAATTCCGCCCAGAAAGGTCTCTAAGGATTCGGATATGTCATGCCCAGTTTTTAGTCCTCCTCAGACTCCGCCTATTCTCCATGGCGATCAGGGTCCGTTAGAGGCAGTGAAATGGCTAGAGGAAGTGGAGCATGTCTTTAGAATGTTGGGAACTCCCGATAATGTTATGGTTCGTGCAATTATGGAGTTGTTTGAGGGTCCAGCTCTGGACCAATGGAAGAGGGTTACCCCATCATCAATGCAAGGTGAAATGACGTGGGATGTCTTTAGAGTCGTTTTCATCCAATGGTTTGTACCTGAGGAAGTGAAGCTGGAGAAAAAGGGAGAGCTTGTGAATATTCAACAAGGTCAACGGACGGTGAAGACGTATGTTGACCATTTCAAGGAACTGATTCCCTTTTCTCCAGATGTAGCGTCGCATGAACTCATGAAGGCCTCTCTTTTCACTGGGGGTCTTCGTCCAGAGATCAAGGATCGAGTCCTCCCTTCTAAATACCTTGGTTTCGAGAAGCTGGTAGAGGAAGCTTTCTTGGCTGAGTTGGTTTCCGGTGTGCGGGTGGTTAGTACTTCAGCATCCACAGTAGTTCGTAAGAGTTCCTCCTCGGGTGTGGAAAATATGCCAGAGATACCTGTTCCTAACGAGTTATTCCCTTTGGTCCTAGCTTCCAGTTCATCAGATCGTTCAATGGCGTGCTATCAGTGTGGTCGTTTCGGGCATTTAAAGTCGTCGTGTCGCAACCCTCCGAAGACGTGTCATCGATGCGGTTGTCTAGGTCATCTGGGGAAGTTTTGCAAGAAGCGTCGCTTGAAGAGGAAGCTGTGATGGGGGAATGTCAGTACCTGACTGTGAGGCAGAAGATGCTTCAGCCATCAAAGCCCCAGCCACAAGTCTCAGGGTGAAGCTCGCGCACAGTCAGGAGTCCCCAGGGGTGTGAAGCCTTGGTCCAGGTTTTGTGTACCGTGTTAGTAGTGGAACAATCATGATATTTTAGTACTTGTTTTTCTGCTGTTAAGTTTTGACGTTGTTGTATGTTCATTGTTTTACCATGGGGTTGTCATAGACTTGTTCTATTATAATCCAAGTAGTCTGGATTATGTGGATTTGTTGTTTCTAAATCGTGTGTCCTTCTTAAAAGTGTGTTTGACTCTCGTGTGGGTTGACCTCGTTTTAGTTATGTTGTTGATGTGGTTATGCTTTGTGGACTTCGGTTGATCATGTCTCCAATTTGATAATGGTTGAATGTTTTTCTATGGATTTTCCCTAGTGTTGAAGTTTGTTGACTCTGGTCGAGGATTTAATGTCTTGACGGAGGTGTTGTAGTAATCGTGTTATAAGAGTTGGTTTGAATTGGTTGGGAGTTCCCGCGTCGACCCCCCCCCCCTTTCCCAGGGTGTTCTATTTAGATGGTCAACTTTTCTGCACTAGTTGAGTTCTTGTCGTGGGGAGAACCCCTTCGGGTTTTCCCCTCAACCTCGGACCCCAGTTTTCTCTTGAATCGGTCGGGTGTGACCTGTGTAGAGTAAGGTCATCCCCGAGAACATCAATTTTCTTCAGTTCCTTTAGTACTGTTGGGCATAGACTTGGATTTTTGGCTGACTTGTGACCTGGTGACTTTCTGGGGGCAGAAAGTGTCTGTGGTGGGGAGAATTGTCACACCCCGACCGTGGACATCAGTAATTTTTCTCCTCTCTTGGTCCCGATTTAAATTTTTCGAAGATTAATTGCGATTGGTGGTTTCGCGCCGGTGCGCGGTCACCGCATCGTTAGCGGTGACCGTGCGTTCAGCCTGGGTGACAGTGTGTTCACCCGGTGTTTTAAATATTTTAATTTTTATGTTGGTATTTATTTATTGATACCTTTTTATTTGTGTTATTATTATTGTATATATGTTTATATATGTTTATATATATATATGTATAATAATGTATGTATATATATAGATCTATATATGTATAAATATATATATATGTGAGTGTAACATCTTTAAATTATTTTATAATTATTATTTTAAATATTTGATCAAAATAATTATTATTTGAATTAACTAATTTATTATTTATTATTATTATAAGTTTTATTATTATTATTATAAGCTTTATCATTATTTTCATTATTTTCTTTTATATATATATATTATAAATCTAAAACTAAACCCCCCTAACCCTAATCCCGTTTTCTTCCCCCTGGCGGCGCGCTCTCTCTTTCTACCCCTCTCTCCTTCCCCGTTTTATTCCCCTGCTTCTGCACCGAGCCGCAACTGCCTCGCCGACCTGCACCGCACCTCCTGCCGTCCTCTCCTCTACGCACCGCAGCTGCTCCCGGCCCTCCAGCGCTCCGCCCCGCTCCCCTCGCGCCGACCGCCGCGCCCGCGTGACCTCCGAAACCCGGACCTCCTTCCGGCGTCCACGGCCGCGCGCCGCCATCCCTACTCCCGGCCTCGTCCGGCGCTCCCCGTCCCGGTGTCGCCAGCCCCTCCGCGCGACCCCCCCGGCCTCCTCTTTCCCCTTTCGTCCACCACAACACCCACCTCCATACGGCTCCCGCTCAGCCCTGCACGCCGCGCCCGACCACCCCGCGGTCCTCCCGCGCGCTCTTCGCCTCCCGACCTGCCGCCTCGCCGACGCCCGCAGCCCTACGCCGACCTCCCCTGGACCCCGGCTCCTCCTGTGCCCTCCACCGCTTGCACCTCCCACTGCACCAACCTCGTCTGACGACCCTCCTCCACCAGCGTCCCGAGCCCTGCACCCAGCCGCCGCGCCCGGCCGTCTCCGCTCTGCCACCTCCTGCGCGCACCCCCCTTCCAGTATGAGTTTTCTTTTCCTTTTTATTTTTATTTTTATATTAATCCTATTTTTATATAACATTAATTATTTGTATCATATTGATAATATTATAATTATTTTATTATTATTCATTAATTGATTAATTAATTAATTGTCTATTTATTTACTCATTTAAGTGTTTGTTAATCAATCAATTATTTAGTTATTTACTTATTTGTTTATTAATTAATTGATTAATTAATTATTTATTTATTTATTCAATTCATTTAAGTATTTGTTTGTTAATTAATTAGTTTATTTATTTATTATGTTAATGTTATTATATTAATAGTATTATCATATTATAATCATTGTTATTATTATTATTATTATTATTATCATATTATTATTTTTGGTATTATTTTATTGTGTTATTATTTTATTGTTATTATTATTATTATTATTATTATTATATTATGTTAATTATTATTATTATTTTAATAAGATTACATTATTCTTATTATTATTATTAATATACTATTATCATTATGATTATGTTATTAATATTAATATTATCATTATATTATTATTGTTATTATGATTACGTTAATATTATAATTATGCTTATTATTATCATTATATTATTATTATTGTGATTATATTACTGTTATATTATTATTATGTTAATTTTTTTCTATTAATATTATTATTGTATTACTATATATTATTATTATATTATTATTACTCTGGCACTCACTTGTGCTTTGTTAGGGGTTTTCATCAACTTATATTTGCTTTTGGTAGGTTTAGGATTTTAGGACCCGCGCAGGGCGTTTCCGAGAGAGCGCCATCGCTGCGCCTTGGTTCCGAGGTTCCGCTCTCTCCGCGCCTCAGTTTCGAGAGTGTTGGACTTTATCACGTGGCTTCGGACACATGTCGTGTCATCACGCCTTGGTTCCAAGGTCGTTTTACCGTCGTGCTTGGATCTTGAGGTAGGTCTCCCTATGCACTTGCCTCTAAATTGAGAATTTATTTATTCCTTGTCCTTTTATTAAATTTCAGTAAATTTTAAAAAAATAATATTAAGTAGTTTTTATAGTGTGGTGATTTGCTGATAATGCAAACTGTTAAATTCTAGCATTTCATTAAAAGTGTTTTCTTGGTTTCAATTGTGGGATTTCATAGTAATGTCGCTAAATGGTTCTTCCTGAGTAACGAAAGACATGTTGAATTGGGTTTTGAAATGTTTTTGGCATATGTAAATTAGTAAATGTACTGTTTATGGAAAATGGTGTTTTCTTATAACCTTGATTAGAGAAAACGTCGTGTGACCCTTTGAAATTGTTTTTTTGAAACTTTACGTGTGGTTCTTGGTTGACGAAAGATGTTTTCCCTTGTTGTGTTATTAAAAATAATGCTTTCTGGGTTGTGAAAGTTGTTTATGTTCTTGTTTGAGCATTTCCAAAAAGGGGTTTTTGCGAAATGATTAGGTAGTGACATTTATATTTCTAGAAAGGTATTTTTGGCGTGCGTGAGTTTTGAAATATTGTTTGGGTGTGGAAATGGTGACTTTTGTGTGAAATATCTTGTTTGGCCTGCGATATGAGGATGAAACATACTATGTGAATGTGAAACTTGTTTGAGCACACGGGGAGACCCTGGGTATCTAGGTGGGCGGACTAGAACTAGTGCGCTAGTGAGCCGGATGGGTGTCGTCCCTGTTTCACTTAGCTGGATTGACGATTGCAACACTAACTAAACATATGATATCTGAGGGTCGTGGCCTTCTAAGCCACGTGTTCTGAGGTTCGTGGCCTTCTAAGCCACGTTTTCTGAGGGTCGTGGCCTTCTAAGCCACGTTTCACCGAGACACGAGGTTCTAGGGTCCCACGTGAGCTAGATGAACCTTAGGGGATTTACCCATAGTGCTCTACCATCTCTGGCGTGGTGCCTTCCGTCGGCATACGGGGGACCACTTGGGTGTGAGTGTGTGCGTGTGTGAGTATGTGTGTGTGTGTGTGTGAGTGTGTGAGTGTGTGTGTGTGCCCAAAGTTATTGCTGATAACTTCTAGTTTATTTTTACTTGTACTTGGTTTTCCTTGCCTGTTTACCTTTATATGCACTTGTTTCCCTGCTTGTTTGCCTACAGTCATATTTCACAGCCTATACTGTTAGACTTTGGGAAAAATGGTTTTCAAATGAAAATGCTTTATTCTCTTTGGGTTAGATTTGAAAATGTAACACTTTGCTTATCAGAATGAGTTTAAAACTAATGGAATGGAACTAACTTTCGAAAAGGAATAAGGGAAATGTCTCGTGTTTGATTTTCAAGTAAAGCATTGTGAAAACTTACTTTTATACATTATAGCTCAAACCTGGATTATGTAGATTCTTTATTTACTGGCAGTGCATTGGGATTTGTTGTGGGGCTCACCTACTGAGTACTTTTGTGCTCACGCCTATCTTTTACCTTTCCAGTTGCAGGTTCCTTGTGTTCAGGTTTTCCTGGCTTGAGTCGCTCAGTGTGGGAGCGACGTTGGTTGTAGTTGGGTGGTGACCGCGAGGTCACGTGGAGGTATGTCGTGGTGTAGGTTTGTTTATGTCTTTAGTGTCTGTTTGTTTGTTTAGTTTATATTCATTCTTTCGATCCTGTTTTTAGCTTGGGCTGAAATCGTTCCCAACGATTAAAGTTTCAATGCCCGGCACTTGTTGCCATCCCGGGGGGATCGGGAACGCTCCTCGGGACTTGCCGCGGACCGGCTCGGGTGACCGGTTCAGGGTCGACCCGGGCTGGTTCGTGACATTCTACATTTTAGAGAATTCACTAATTCTTTATAAATTAGTAAAAAAAATTGAAATCACTGTTTATTAATGGGAAAACATATATCAGGATGATAATTCCCATTATAGTATTTATTAAATCATTTGGGGTCATTATGATGTCATAAAACACATATTTTACATACACGTTATTTAATTTCTACCCAAAAATATGACTCACATAAAATTATGAATAATCCACCATTGGATAATTTAGATGTCCTAATTCAAAAAAAAATTCATTTTATCTGAATAATTTTCTAAATATGTGAATTTTCACTTTTAAAATGAAAACCAAAATTTATTGAAAAATTATTGAGTTTAGATAAAAAAAGATTTCAACACATAATAAAAATTACATTTGACTTCATAAAAATTATATACTCATTTATTATTAATTAAATTATTTTGATAATAATATTTTATTAAAATATTATTTATTTCAAAAATTCACTAATTCATAGAATAAATTATTTAAAAATACAAATTCTACTTAATTATAAAAAATAAATCTCTTATCAAACTTATTTATTAATTATTTATCAATAAAGAAATGATATAATCATCATTTATAAGATTTTTTTATATTATTATTTTGAAAACACATTGTTTAATATTATAATGTATATATTTCCCAAAAGTAACAGTTTTATCCAAAGAGTCAATTAATCATATTCATAATATTATATGAAAGACTATTATCATAAAATAATTGATGTAATAAGACATTTATTTATAAAAAGGGATTAGACAATAAGTAACTAATACCTTGATACATAATGCCTTGTCAAACCTGCATAAGTCCTAAGGTTACAGTGTGTGGTGATAGACACTTTTAGTGTAATGGATAACATCGCTAGGGTGTTAGTCTCTATTAACTTTAACATATACTGTAGGTGATTCTGGTCAAGCTTAATGTTTGGAAGCTCATCTAGGTATTGTTAAAGAGAGAATCCCAGTTACACTTCTGCTTTTCCATGCTTCGAAAATTGAGATTCGAATGGTCTAAGTATACTAGATGAGGACATCCTATTCATTATTTGTGTCTAAAGGATTTTCTTTAACATAAAATTTATATCAGTCATGTGATCACTTTTCAGAAATTATATTATCAGTGGTAAGGATACATAGTTGTCATTTGAACCCTGTAATAATAATAATAATAATAAAGTGCATGAGTTTTCTATATCCATAATACATTTAAATAAAGGGAATTTTAATCAAAAATGATCAGTTCATTGTTATTATTAAGGATATGAGCCATTAATTCCTATCATTTTAATCCTCTCTTTATATTCAATATAATACTAGGTCACCCACTATGGTCCCCTAGGTTACATCAGCTTGAAAAAAACACCAAAAGGGTTCTTTTATCTCATTCTCAAATTCTAGGTTCGTGTCCCATCGACCAATGGGACTATCTTCCATTTATATAAAAAAAATCACATCATTCTTCAATAAACGCTTAGAAAATAAGGTTTAGTAATGTCAAAAAGGGATAAAACACCATCACCCCACATAGAGTCCAGATTGTTGATTCCCTTAACACCCAACCTATACACGTTCTATTTTAGGGTTATACCCACCCAAATACCATGTTCTAATAATGTAGGAATATAATATATATTGAAGACTCTACCAAACATAAAACCAAAAGATAAATGAATGTTTCATAGTTAATACTCCAAGCACATCCATTCTATATATTTCTCTCTCCCCTACATATATCAAACTAATGTCTCCTTCTCTGAGTTCTGCAATCTTAATCCATATAAAGAATCATATCTTGGGTATATATATTATATAACACAAATATATAGTAATTTAAATTAACATCAGTGACTGATGGATCATTCACTGTGTTCGAGGGTCTTTCAACTCTTAGAAACATCAATTTTATCTCATTGGTATTTAAAGGAAAAACTAATTTTATATTCAATTTATCTCACTAATTTTGGAATTTTTCACATAAAATGATGAATACAATAATAAATAATCTTTAATAATATATATAGGTACCTTATACTTAATTTAATGTTATTCCCTTAATGAAATGCTGAACCACAAATTTCAACCATGATTTATCCAACTCCAGCAACCATAAATATAATTCCTAAAATAATTCAATAACATTTTCATCAAGAATAAAAGCAATAAAAATAAATAAATTAATATTGTAATTAATTTCACAAAATTTCACTTGGTATAATAAAATAATTCCTTTCCTAGTGATATCATCGGGCCAAAATCTTAAAAAATAGGTGGCACACCCCCCTGTATCCTCCTAGAACTCTAAAATTGAAAATTTACAAAATATCATCTTAAAAAATTCATAAATTTCACCCAATCCAATGGAAATATGATGATTACTCATGGTATCAAAATACCTCAATGATTCTATATAAACATTATTGTGTTCGTCCTCCAAAAATCCTCTTTATCAAACTTGATATAAACCCCTTCATATTTAAATGATTCCACCATACTGAAGCTGGATCATCAATGCAAACATTTTATAGATACACCAAAATCAAAAGCCAATAAATTATTGATGAATTTAATAAATAAGAGGAAAATAGTACCTCATGTGATGAAATAAACCACCTTCGATCAAAATATATCAAAGAAGTTGAATGGGAGAATAGGAAGGGGTGCGGTGTAACAACCCATACTCCATTCACCCAAAGTAGGTATTTATATTACATAATTGGTATAAAATATAAGAGATCCCATAAGATACAACATTGTAGTAGTCTTGGAATGATATATGAATATATATAATATATTTGAAGACATAACATGTTATGTGAGCACATTGAGAAACATAATATCCCTTCCATTATTTCATTGAAAATTACACATAATTCTCTAAAAGGATTCCTAGGGAATGGTAGAAAAATAATTATGAGAATATATTATCAATAATAAGTGTCATCTCATTGATTCTATCATAACATTTACATGGAATATGTGATAGGAGGAATAAATAAACCACCTCAAATAATTATCTACTATAATAGATGGTATTTATTATCCATCATAATAAATGAATAAATTGATAAAAATAATAATTTATATAATACTAATGTATCTAATAATGGTTTACATGAAATTTTTTTGTCCATGATTTGTAAAAATACGATATACTAATATGGGGATATGTATACACTAAAACCCATGATGTTTTGTCTAATAATACCAGTTGATGTATCATGGGGCTATATAATTCTAGGGTCCACATGTTATCTGATTAATTCCTATTAAGTCATCATAATATTGAAAAATAACATTAATTTCATTCATTTTGGATCATGTGGATGAATAACAATGCATATATTCATATAATGTGAAATACAGAAAACAAACACTTCCCTGTTCAAAATAATAATGTGGATGTCTTGGAGAACATCCGTCAATACACATATAAGAAATGTGGTATTTTTAATGTTACACAAATGAAACTTATCATAATAAATATAGTGGATAAAATAATATCAATGTGATGGGATTACCATGGAATATAGTTATTTAGTACAATAATTTTCATTGTAAGAAGTTTCATGGTTCATAATGTTCTCATAAATATTCCAAATAATATACCATGTGAGTATCAATATAGGTATGAAATCTTAGGCCAACTCATTGTGCATAAGAGTGATTATTGATACCATGCTCAACTATACCATTTTAGAGGGAATGTCCCTAGGTACATGTCTATCATAAGAAAATCCACGTTCAAATATCTATAAATTGATGGATTTTTTTGAAATTACGAACACATTTTCTTTACCAAAACATATGATCAGTTTTCCAATAGTGAAATGATAGAGTTTAATAATTATTTTGGTAACTCTTACACCAAAAATATTTCAGGGAAGTCTAAAAATAAAGACATTTAAATACATTAAATTTCCTGATTAATATAGTAAAAATTCTTCTATTTTAATGTATTCACTACACTAAATAAAATATATGGTGAATAAAACATGATCCCAAAATGTAAATTGAGAAAGAAAAACCCACATATGTATTGGTTAGAGATTCAATAAAAACACCTTGAAATATTGGGATTCAAAGTGACCTTAAAACACCATTAATATTTTAATTTCATAATGTTAAATATCAAATAGGTTTTATTTTCACTACCTAATGAAAATTTGGTGCATTATACAAAACATTTATAAGAAGATGAAATCCTAATGAAAAAACTGAACATATTTTCCAAATTTCCATCAACCTCTTCTAGCCTCTTATATTACAATCATTAGCATATTAATCACTTAATTCATAATCTTAATCATATCCATTTTAATTTATATTCTTCAAACATAATCATTCTCTATTTAAATTATACAAATTTTCCATATTAGGTGTTTATAGTTTTGATCATTTTTACAGATTTTATAATAGAATTTTCGGTATTCATTTATAATACAAATTTAATAATTAACGGTTAATTAAATTTAATATTAATGGTGATTTATATTATTTTATTATTCATAAATTTCCATTCATGAATATTTTATCCTTTATCCTTGAAGATGAAATCAATTACAAACTTGTTTTATTAATTCCTGAAAAATAAAGGCTGTTTTGTAAATTAATGTGTTATATATTTATATAACATCTAAAAGATAAAAATAATAATTATTTACAAATTGATATTTTTTTATACTTGTAATTAGGTTCCTATATTTGTTTATGGTATTAATTCATAGTGTTTCCCTTGTAGGAAATCCAACTAATCCTAACATGAACATACCATAGTTATTGAATTATTATGAGGGGATTAAGTTGAAATATAATTACACATGTAAAATAATGATATAATTTAGTTTTTACTAGATTTATATATAAAAATTATATTTTAATAAGATGAATAATGAATGGATATGAAAATTTTACATAATTTGAATAATGGATTTTCCTCTTAGTTTATTTTTTTTGAAATGATTGAATTAATGATGATAATTTATTGATCATATAATAAAAATGTTATAAAATTTATTATACCAAATCCTAAAGGATATCTTATACATTATATTCATAAATTAATCCCATTCCATGGACCATCCATTTATTAAGATAATGAAAATAAAAATAGAAATCAATAATTCCAAGGAGGTGGTAGACAACACATATGGATGGTTGACGATTCCATTTTCCATATAGTTATAGAAAGGAATAATTTTTTTATTATTTTGAGAAACTATAAATAGTTATAAGTATTATACTTTTATAATATAATAATTTTTTTAATATTTTTTAATTTATGAAAACTGAGACACATTATGTCATGGAGGTAGTAATCTGGGAAAACACTTGATTGACATTTTCACTTTTCTTGAGGGGGAGTGGAGAGATGATTTGTGTTTATTATCACTATTTAAAAAACATTTTATATTATAAATAAAAAATTCATATATTAATATTTAGAAAATTTTATTTATAATATAATGATAAAAAAATATATTAGTGAAAAGGTTAAACTTAGACAGACTACATTTGGTTTCTCTTTGAGGATTTTGTGGAATAGAAGTGGGTATGATTATCTCTTGGGACTATAAAACATATTATAGTGAAATATGTTTCATTGGGAATAAATTATAGAATATTTTATTTAATAGATTTAATTGTATACATCTATTTAAGGGGTGGGGAGATACCCCTTTTATAAGTTGTGAGAAGGTAATGTTTTAAATGTTTCACCCTAATAAAATTAATGCACAAGTTAAACATGGAATGTGGCTCTAAATTTTAAAAATAACTTAGTATAGGGTGAGATAATGGTGAAAATATCTCAATAACACAAATATATACATTTTTTATCATTTTTAGATCACTTTACCCCCTGAATAAATATTTTTATGATTTTAGGTTTTTGAGAGGTAACTAGTTTTTTCCTTATTAATTTATCCTATATACCATAAAATAAAAATAAAATTTAAAAAATAAATAAAAACTAAATTTTCAAAATTTTATATCAATTTAATTATCTTAAATTTCTAAAAGTGGTATAAAAATATAAAATAGTAAATTCACACATCAATAAATACTTTTTTTGTGGAAAATGTGACTTATTATTTACAATATCCAATATATATTTATAAATTAAATATAATACTTTTAAAAGTATAATTTTTTTTAGAACAAATATTTGTATAGTTTAAGTATTTTTTAGTGTTATTTTATTCTTAAATCCTAGTACAGTCATAAAATTTCTTGGTATTAAAAATAATTATATTTTCAGAAATAAACTAAATAACTTTTTTAAGTAATCTAAAACTTTAATCATAAATAATATATTAATTAAATATAAAGAATTAATATTATTTTATTCTAATATAATTATTATTTTTTAAAATTAATCTTCTAAATATACTCATTACTAAGGGGTTGTTGGAGTGGGCATTGTGTTATAATTTAGGATATAGTGTTTACCTTCAAGAACAGGGACTTGGGAAACTCATTCCCCCCCCAATAATTTCTTATTAAAATTGGGTATATATATAATATTTATAAAATTTTGATATTACTTCCTCATAGATTATTTTGGATTTTAGATTACCACTTATAGTTTTTGATCTCTCAAACAGATATTTAAAAATCATATTGTTCGATTCCACAATACTTTCTCTCTGGTGCCAATAATCTTGAAATGATGCTCATTATATGGAAATTCAAGATCTAAATTTACTACATAATATGGTACTATATTAATTATATTTGGAATGTATTTCATAAATAATAAAACATGTAATATATCATTTACTTTATAATGGTTGGGTAGCATAGCTAATCGATAAGCATTAACTCTAATTCATTTATGTATTCATAAAGGCCCAATATACCTATGTCTTATCTTTGATTTATTTCCAAATAATACAACATCGTTCCATGGGGATACTTTTAAGAATACATTATAGCTTACTTTAAATTCAAAGAATTTACTTCTATTATTAGTTTATCTATTTTTCCTAGTATAACCTCCTTTAATATGATCCTGAAAACACTACACTTTAACAGTTCTCTATTTTACATTCTCTATCTGAACTATCATAATTTCTCTAACTTCTATCTAATAGTATGGAGTAAGAAAACTATTCCTATATAATTAATAATATGGTTCCATATATATACCCTAATGGAAGCTATTATTGTATAAAAATTCTTCTAATGATAGATACTAATCCTGTATACTATGAAAGTCAAGAGAACATGATCTCAAAATGACTTCCAATGTCTAGATATTACATTAATATTACCAATTAGTTGGTAGATAATAGGTGGTTATTATATACATCTCAGTGTCATGATTATTTTGATAAATCATATGGAATTTTTATCATAGCTGGTTATCATGATTAGATACAATTTATATAGTTCTTCCACGAATCATTACAATTACATTATTATAGACATAGGAAAGAATATCATGATGTAGATATTCTATTATCACTAGAAAATTAGTATTCATTATAAGGAAATCAATGACGACCCATATAACAACATTCTTCATTAGGGTCTTCGGACATCCAAGGGAAATATTCATTGCAATATTTCCCCCCTTCCATATGGGTATTAGAAGTGCTTTTAGGAATCTATAAGGAAGTTTCATTCCATCCTTTTCATACTATAAAACTAATAATATATACCAATATAACTCAATTCTCCACATTATACCATCCTAATAAAAATTATCTCCTAAATCCCCATACATCATTGTATTACTCGGCTGTATAGTGGAATTCAAGACATATGCAACATTTATAAGCTTTATCTTCAACTATGGTAAGAATAGAACACAAAACCAATTTCAATACATTTAACCTCCATATATATATATATATTAATTATATAAACTTCATATTAATTACTACATTTATATTCTATTGTAAGTCATCATAATCTTACTGGGACATCTCTATCATTTTTCGAAAGGGCAGTTAATCCATTTCTTGTAAAAGGAATGATGGATACCATTGACATAAAATCATCATATCTATATTTAATTGGTCTATGTATATAGGATCTTTATTACTACATATTACATTCTATATTATAGTCCATCCCACTAAATGCCTCAGAAAACATTCTTTTCATTTCTAACGTGGTAGTGTATCATGAAATCATAGCCCTAAAGTAGTTCCAAACTACTTCTTTTCCTCACACACGTTTTTTCATGTGAATTTAACACCTTTATGTCTTAATGAAGTCAATTGGATGGAAACATAGGTGAAATATTGAAACAAATATTGATAGTATGCTATTAAACCTAGTAAACTTCATCTCTCAATTTTTTTTTCAATAATGTAGGTCAGTATTTAACATCCATAGATATTAAATGTTCAATAGATATTCCATCCTTAATGACAATATGTGAAACCAAAGGCACTCCATAGATCCAAAATTCAGACTTATAATATTTATCATATAATTATTGTTGTTCTGGGGTCACCATAATTAATTTTAGATTATTATAATAATTTTAATAACTCATAGATTAAACCAAGGTATCATTAATTAATATCACCGCAATGTTATCAATATAATCCTTGATTAATATATTTATATTATCATTAAATATGGAAGGTGTGTTAGTTAATCCAAAGGGAATTAAAATAATCTTGGAATTTCCATACCTTGTTCAAAATGATGACTTCTTTATATCATCTTATTTCACCATTAGCAAGTGAAATATAGTGTCACATTCAATCATTAAAGTATTGGGGCAATTGAATTTGATCAAGTAGGTCATACATTCATGATAAAGGATACTAACTATTTGTTATATTGGCATTGATCTACCAATAATAATTTCATAATATCATCAAACCATCCATATTTTTCACAAATAAAATAGGGGCTCCCCATTATGACCCACAATGGTGTATAAATCCCTTATCATATAACCCAATAAACTATTTATTTAACACCACCAACTCCACTAGTGACATTATATAGGGAGTATTAAATATATATCTTATATCATGAATGATTGAATTAGAGAAATCAACTTCATGTTCATGTGTATGACATAGTAATTATTATGTAAAAACATAAATATATTTTTAATCCATAATTAAATTATATATTCTTATGATATATTATTTATCCTTATATTATTATTGATCTTCATCTTTTACTAATGTTTCATTATGGGGAGATACTAAGTGCGGGTCTAAAAGACCTAGGAGGATACCTATCTCCCATCATATGATATAATTACCTAATGACATTTTCCCTTTCACTAATTCCAATATTGGTAATGATCATATTATGGTGATTTACCCATTTTTCAAATTTAAATGGATTCATAGTTCTAAAAAATTATTGAGGTTGATTTTGTATGAAATGGTGTGTCATAGTATCACCATGTTTTGGATTATCATGTTTCTCTATTCAAGTGAATTAATTGGGATATAATATTTCAACTAATCTAATATGGATATGATTTGATTTATCATTAATCCACCCACATTGACTTAATCATGTTGTACAACCCTATGTTGACTTGGGTGTTGATAACATTCTAATCATTATTATTAGTCACCATCTCCCTATAAAATAATTAAAAAAACTTGCTATTGATATTGAATTGTAAAATTTAATTCCTAATATTTTTTCTAGATTATAACCTACATATCATGATGTGTTTTCATAGTACTTGTGATATATGAGTAGGTTCCCCTATATATATTCAACTTGGTTCCTACTAAAGTCCCTATGATATTAACTATAACATAAAAAACATTAAAAACCATGATCTTATAGAAATAATATATTATTTTCATATTATTGACATGTTACTGAAGGATTTAATGGATTATTGTTCATTATATACTATATACGTACCTAAATTAAATTTTAAAACAAAATATAAAACATGAAAACATTGTAAAAACAATAATGTCACATCCATTATAACCCAAATAATTCTCATACTTCACTTCCATGTTTCAAAAGGAATGGAATGAATTGTTGAGCTTAGATAATAAATAATTACTTGTATACAGTGTAACCTATCATAATATAATCATGGAAAATATTATATGAAATGAAAGAATAAACTATATGAAATCATAATCAACTCAAACTAAGTTGATTCCATATCTAGGAAAATATATTACATATTGGATAATAATAAAAATTGATCTCAAAATTATGGAATGTATATGGTCAGATATGAAAATATGTTTTCTAGGGCTTATTCCAAGACACTATATGGATATTTGAAAAGGTATTTACTAAAAAATTATATTTTTATCATGATACTTTTTGTACCCCTGGTTTGAGGAATGTATTGCTTTTTATACCTTATTTATATATGTAATGTGGTTGGGAAATGATTGGGAAGGATGGTAAGGATTCCAGGAAGGTATTGGTAATTTTTTAATGGTGCATTGTACGAGATTGGTTAATGAAAATCATGCAACACTTACAAGAAACTATTTAATATAATATAGAGGAAAGGGATACGACACATGATTAAGGTGCACATATTGAAATACCATGCGGCCTACCCATGTTAAATGTGTAGAATGGGATAGTGGGACTTCACATAGCTAGTGCACAATTTGTCTAAACGAGCGGGGTAACCATGTGGGGTCCCTCTTGAGGTAGTAGTTAGTGCACTATTATGGAACCGTTCAACTAACTATGTGGCTAAACCATTCATAACAAAAAATGAGCATTTTTTAAAATGTTATTTTTCATTATTTTCCCTAAAACCCCAATATTCTTTCTATGAGGTCCTAAACTGGATTCTTTCTTCTCTAAGGTTAGGAAGTCTCTCCTGCTCTTTATTTAAGTGATCCAATGAGGATTCAAGGTTCATTTAAGGAGATTCTCACTTCATAAATCTCAACTCTTAGTAGTATCCTGGTTTCTCTTATGTATAATCTCCTCTCCATTGTTGTATCATATATAACATCCTTTATGAGTAGATATATGTTTATTTTTTCCTATAGTGGTATGATTTGGGCATTTTGATGTTAGACAATGTGATATATGATGATATATTTTGATGTTTCTCCTAGATTTGGTGTGTGGTTGGGTGGTGGGTTGATTTCACCAAGCCCTTAATTAGTATTCATCACTCTCAACATCATTTTTCTACATCTAGATGGATTAATTTAAAATTAATTTAGTTTTATTTAAATCTATTGAGAATTTTATATAATAACCTTGGAAGAAAAGCATCTTATGATAACTTTTGGATTTTGGAAAAAATGGGTTACTGTGGTGAAATGGGATTTGTAGTTGGATTCGTAATCGTTTATTTTAAATTTTTTGTCTTGGTTTATTTATGAGAAATGGTTTATGAAATATAATTTTCTACAAAAATGTTCTTTTGTTAAGGATAGGTTTTGGATTTTGGTTGGAATTATTGATTGTGTTAATAGTGTTTTTGGGAAATTTTTGGGATGTTTGGAATGAAATGTTTTGGTTGATATAATATTAGAAATTGTGGAAGTTACTTACTTTTCATTTTGGAAAATATTTTTGGGATAGTTATTTGATTATGGGGTAAGGATTGGTGGGAATTGATGGATAGTGGGAATAAAGGACCACTAAAAAAAGGGGATGGATGTTGGGAATGAATGACCAACATATATGATTTATGGGTATGATGTAACACTATATCTAATTGGTGGATGGTTTTGGACATGATGTTCTGCTATCATGGTAACATCACGATCGGGTGTGTGTGTGTGGATCTTGTGAATATGGTTGGAATGTGTGTGAGACCATGAATAGTAATATTTGTTATGCCCATATGTGTTGGGAAAATTGTTATTGATGTGTTTGGTTTCTTTCATATAAATTGTGATAATTTTAGTACAATGGTTTGTTAAATGTGGTTGTGGATTGTGGGAAATTGTTGCATTATTTATTGGTTTTATATAAATTGTTCTATATAAAATTTCTAATGGTTATATCCAAGTTGAATTTGTGGGGATGCCATTTAGGGATAGCCTACTGAGTATTATTACTTACTCCCTACATTGGAGAATTGGTTCTTCTATAGATGTTGTATTCTGGGACACATCTAATGGTAAAAAATACCATTCCATTAGTTCTTCATATTGATTCTTTGGATGTCTCATGTTGTTGAAACATAGATCTTGTTGTGGATCTTGGGATCTATGTTAAATTATTTGATTTTTTTTTGTCATCCTCTTGGTACCATAATTTGGTATTGATATGATTTTTTATTGTTGACTTAGGTATGAGGCTGAATTATAATTCACTATTGACATGCATCATGCAGCTGTTTGTTAATGTCACATTTGGTTTGTTGTTTTATTTGTAAAGTTTAAATAATCTTCCACTTTTCATTAACCCCTCATCTTTTATTGCCAGCCTTTGGGGCCTTGGGTATGTCTCTTAAGGCCATGTAGCTCCTCCACTTTATCTCAAGCTAATGAGGAGGGGCAAGATGTTAAATGTGGTATCAGTTTGTTTGGATCATGACTTATTAGTGAGCCTAGTCTTTTTGGAAATCATTGGCGTTGATTATCAGTCTTGGAGTTGGAATTAATTCATGTTTTATTCCTTTAGAAGGGATTATATAATGGAGTATGATTGTTGGAAAATTAAATGTATAACATAAAATTTCATACCAAACCCTTTTATGAGAATCTTCATATTACCAGTGAGTTGGGTATATAAGTGTTTTTGAGACACATGTTGAAGTTTGATATCATTTTCCTGGGTGATTACATTGAGATGAGCATGAAATATATGATAGAAATGACTTTCCACTTGAATTTCCTATCTCATTTGAAATAATTTTTTTGTTGTGGATTAAATTTGTTGTTTTTTTGAAAAATCTATAAAAGGATGTTGAATAAAAAAAAATTTATCTGAGCACTTGGTGAACTAGAAACATGCTTAGATCATAGTGAAATTATTCGAAAATATGGAATGTGGGAATAATATAGAGGATTTGAAGCATGTGGATCACTCAATTCAGTTTCAAAAGAAGAATCCATTAATCTTTAGGGGTGATTAGGAACCAAAAATGGTGGAAGCATTGTTGAATTGAAAAAATCGAATATTAAATTTCACGAGGACACATGTGGGATATAATTTTAATTTATTGGCATACATGATGAAATATCATTTATTTTAGAATTTGGAGTTAGTGGTCTAAGCTAAATGGGACCAAGGTATGGCATGGGAGGATTTTGAGGAATTATTACCCAAAAAATTATATCCTCACACGTCCAAAATTAACCAAATGACAAATTTCATTATATTGAAACAATATAACCTTTTCGTGACATAATATTTTTCTAAATTTATTAATTGTGTCTAGTATTTTCCTAAGGGTTATGTTATTTCATCATTAAAAACACATATTTTTAAATCATATCTCAGAAAGGAAATTCATTTGAAAATTATAGTGCTCAATATAAGGGATTAAATAGATATGGTAGGAAGAACAATAGTGGTTGAATGTAATATCATAGGGGATATAGGAGGTGGAATCTTGTTTTTACCCATGGGAAATAGGGGGAACTATAACATTTGGATATAGTTGAAGAGGTACAAATATTTATAGGGTGGAATTATTGATCAGAATCATATTGTAGGATTGGTGAACCTTCAATTGTAGCTTTCGACTAAACAAGGATGTTTCCAGTTTGGTTCTAAAGGCCACATGAAGTTGGATTGAAAGGCACACCCTAAATCATGTTATAGTTGAAAGAATATGGTTAATATTCCACATTTTTGTTGAAATGATCTGAGTTCAATTGTTCTTGACACTCCTTAGGGGTCATCGGAATCCTATGCCTTGATTGGATGGGAGATGAAGTATACCCAAGGGTTGGAGAGTAGATTTATTCAAAGAGACTCTAGATATTCCAGGACTCTACAACAAGAAAAAAATTAGTAGGTTATTAGAAATTAGAGTTTGGAATGAAAGAAACTATTCAGAGCTAAGTAGGTTGTGGTGGATGGTCAGTCGAGACTATACATGGTTAGTGGTATGTTCTATTTTAAATATACGTTCATGAATGGTTTTTATACAATGGAGTCTCATTATTTAATTTCATATGATGTGGTTTATTTGTTGTGTTTATATGTGAAAATTGTGCCTTTTATATTGAAACATAAAACTCCTCTTGGCCAAAGAGAATTGTTATCCTTCCTTTGAATAGCATGTGGTTTAGTGGTTTGTGGTGTTGAGTTGATCTATGTTATCATAGTTCGTGAGATAACCGTTTACTATATAATTGTGGGTATAGACTGGTTGATTATGCATGAGTATTGAATCGGCTATTATGTGTGAATGGTTAGCTTCACAATAGAGGATGTCATTAAGAATCTCTTTAGAGGAGAGAAGGGTGAAAGGATGGACACAACCAATTTTTCAGAATCAATGGTTATGGTAATATTATATTAGTTAGAAGATATTTCATTCTCATCATTGGAATAAATTGGTAGAAACAATTTTCCAATAGTGGTTAATCAGTTTGTGGATGTCTTTCTTGAAGAATTCTCAATTTTTATACCCATCATAGAAGTGGACATTATGAGTGATTTTTTTTCATGGACTAGTCTTATCACACTTCTGTCATACCAGATGGAAACAATAGAGTTGAGGGAAGTGAAAATGAAGTTAATGGAGTTGGAAAATAAAGGTTCCATCCAGCCTCAAATGAATCTGTGGGTAAAACCGATGTTTTTATAAAAAGGAAGACATTTCTATTCTAATGTGTTTTGATTATCATATGATGAATCAAGTGATGATATAAAATCAATATACCCTCCAACACATTAATAAACTTCTTGATCAGTAGAGGGGAGCTAAGTGATTCTCCAAAATTGACATGCGATCAAGATATTATTAGTTGGTGTTGAAGAAAGAGGATATTCCCAAAACAACATTCAAAATTACATATGTATATTATGAATATGTGGTTATTTCCTTCTATCAAAAAAATCACCGGTGGTCTTTATGATATTAATGAATTATACATTTTATATTTTAATGGATTATTTTGTGGTGGTGTTTTTCAAGGATATATTGGTGTATTCCAGGACAGTGGTCGAGCATGTGCAACACATGGAAATAGAATTGGGAATTTTGAGAGATTATTAGTTTTATTACAATTATCAAAGTGTCATTTTTTGATACAAGAGGTTCATTACTATGGATTAGTTATTTCTGAGAAATGTGGTTTGGTGGAACCGGGGAAGATAAAATTTTTTATCTCATGGAAACAAGCAATGGATGTATTCATGATATGGAGCTTCCTTGGTCTAGCTATGTATTACTAATGCTTTTTTCCAACAATTCTCATGATTAGATTCACTGATGAAAAAATTGATAAGGACAAATGTTCTATTTCAATGAAATCAGAAATGTTATAATCCTTTTAAAGAGATGAAATGATTCCCTACATCAATACTAATATTGGTTTTTATAGAACCTAGGAAAGAGTTTTTGGTGTATTGTGACGCATCAGGATCAGGGTTATGGTGTGTTCTCATGAAAGTGAATCATGTTGTTGTTTATGGATGACAACAGTAGTGGTTTTGTGAGAATAACTACTCAACATATAATTTGTAGTTAGTAGATGAGGTTCATGCTTTTAAAATTTGGTTCTATTATCTCATTGGTGTGAAATTTTCAATGTTCACCAATCATAAGATCTTGAAGAATATTTTGTCACAAATAGATTTGAATTTGAGGAAAATGAGATGGATGGAGTATCTCCATATGTCTTAAATTTATTGATAAATATACCAGGTGAAGGAAATTTGGTGAAAAATGAATTAAGTAGAAATTCAAATGCCCAGCTGGTGAAAGATACATCCTAGTAGTGGATGTTGAAGTCAGTTATAATAGAAATATAATTGGAATTGGTTGAATAGGGTGATGTATTGGTTTTATTTCTAGTTTCATTGGTTACTAAGTTTTTTTGTTTGGTTAGAAAGGAACAGATTTCAGATTCAGACTATGTGACTATGATGCCAAAACTCAAGGGTGGAGAGACCATTAAGAGTTGTAAAATGAATGGGAATTTGGTGTTGGGATTTTGGAATCAGATGGTTGTACCCGTGTCCTATTAGGAGTAACTTATTAGTGAGTATCATCATTCCCAATTGGTTTTCCATCTTAGAATTCCTAAAATATATAAGTAATTGAATGAGTAGCTTAGTTCCCTATTATGAAAAGAACAGTGGTCGAGTTTGTATCAACTTTCTATAGTTTTTAGAAAGTCATGGAAGAGCTTCAGTGGCTAGCATGTATGTTTTATTCTTTACAAATACCTCTATGGAAGTGGGAAAAGTAGTGATGGATTTTAATACAAGTCCCCCTAGAATGGTTAGGAAACATAATTCTATATGGACGATTGTAAATTGGCTCACATAGTCATTTCATTTTATCCATAATCGTGAATCTTATAAGGAATAACATCTGACCAAAATACATATCATTGAGGTTTTATAGATCCTTGGTGTACCCATTTCGATTGTAATAGATAAAGATCCGAGGATCACATATTATTTTTGGAAATCCTTACAGAAATTCCTTGGGACATAGTTGATGATGATTTTGGCATATCATCTTCCAATAGATGGGAAATCCGAGAGGATGATAAATTTTCAAGAAGAGTGAGGATGGTTCATTATTTCTTTACCCTAAAGAATGTGTCCCATGCAGCTGATGGATTTCATATTTTTCCAACCATTTCTTCCCCTGATGCCCCTCCTTAGCTAAGGTTCAGGTGATGTCACTATTCGATTTGGGTCCTTCGGCGCCTCTCATTGCCTCTCATCCACCTTCAGTACCTATCATCCACTCACTCGTAGCTCATTATGTTGACTAGAACTTAAAGGATACCCTTTTGCACTCTAATCAAGATCCTCTACACCCCTACTTCCAGAAGGTTCGCTCGGTAGCCCCGTCGGTTTCATTATAGGGCCCTTGTATGAGGGTGTAGATCCTGATAGAAACCTATGATAGTGCTGTTGGATGCCTAATATGGAAACTCATGGAATGGATTGATTTTTTGAAAACACCCCTCCAGGACTTTAAGGAGTTTGTGAATTCCAGGGGGCTGTCTCCCCCTGTCTAGGTTTTAGTGGTGCATCAAGAAGTATTTTTGACTAATACTTGTGTCGGAGGAGGACTTTATCCATGTCTTGTACAAATCTCCCTGGCTAATAGGATTGTGGTGGTTCAATCCGGCCAGGTGGTCATTAGAGTTTCAAAATGGGAGGGAATTCTACCATGATAATGTGTGGATAAGCTTGTTGGGTATACACCCAACCATTTTACAACGGTGACCATCTCAAGGCCATAGTGGAATTGATTAGAGGTTTTATTTGTGAGGATAATTGTACATGGGATTACAAAGTTTTGTCCGTTTCTCATATATCTGTGGAGCTATATCTCTCCCTTCCCCAACAATAAATGATATATTGAAGGTGGAGGTGGTGATTTACTGGATCTAGGATATATTATACCTGGGGATCCCAAGGTTTTTTCACTTTTTCACTATCCAGGGTCACTCTGCACTGGTGTTTAGGTGACAGAGGTGATGTGGTTTATGTCATGCCCCTACCCCTTGATCCATTGGAAATAGGGGTGTGGACCAACCCATAACTATAGATTCTCTCCCCAAAACATATAATGTTCTTGCACCTGATAATAGGGTGGTTCTTGTGGATTCTCCCCCTAAACCAGAATATGATCCTCTTGGGAACATCATTCTACCCTTTAATGTAACCCTCCCCCACTTATCATCAGTGCTTCTCCTCCTACTGAGGTAGAGTCCTCCTACCTCTCCCTAGTGATTCTTTCCTCACAATGTCATCTCCCTCTTATTTCATCTCTTCTTTGTAGTGGCTTTTGGCCTTGACATACACTCATGGTTTGTTGGAAGGGGAACACCCGAAGCCTATTGTCATTTTTTGGATATCTACCTCTACTGTCTCACACACCAAACACCTCATCCTGCACAACTAGATTCTTGGTTGTGTTTAGTGAATTTAGTCTCACCCCAAGATCCCCTAGTGCAACTATTGGTCATTTTTTCGCTAGTAACGAAGGTCTTGTGATCCAATACTCATCCCATCCACCATTCCCCTCCCAAATTACTGAGCATGATAATCATGGTGGGATGGTTACACCAGATGTGAAATAATATGACAGACAAACTCCTCCAAGAATGTTGAAGGGGAAATGCATGCAGACTCACTCACTGTTAGTCTCTTATAGATAACACCAACATTTTCTCCAGCCCCTACAGTATGTACAAACTAAAATTTGACATCTAGTTAGGTGAGTGTATCCTCCCAGGTTAGTGAAACCACATTTCCTGGTGTCCAAACCAAGCCATAAATATTACAATGATTCTGATCCTCATCTAGAAAACCTATGGTATTTGTGCTCGGGTAAATTTCAGTTTCATAGTAATGGAAATTAAGAAACACATGTATTTAATTACTACTATACTAAAAACCAAATAGAATCCTATCAAAATTGGTGAGTTCATTTTCAATGTTAGTATGAATGTGACCATTCTTGAAACCCCTTACAATAACCATATTTTAATTATATGGAATAAGTAAATTTCTGTGGAGATGGGGAAGCATGGTGATAAACATATAAAAATTAATGTGAATACTAGTGTGGAGTATATTTATTTTTATTTTGTGTATGGGAGTTTTGATGCTCAATGGAGGGATGTTTTGTGGTAGGCCCTGAATGTATTTGATCTTGAGGAGTCCCCTTTGATTGTTGTTGGGGATTTGAACATCATCATGGATCCATAGGAGAAGAAATACATTGGAGTGTCCCCCCCCCACATAACTCGTAGGAGTTTTGTTTAGTTCATGGCCAGAATGGCCTCTGTGAAATGGGATACTCCAGGGACTAGTTTACATAGGGCATCAATAAACAAGGGAGTAGACATTATTGGACTCCGTTATGTCAATTTCTGAACAATCTTCATTACATATCCATGTTCCCAAATCCCAGGTATGATCACCTTTTTCGGGGTATTTCAGATCATTCCCATTTTCTGTTGTCCCTATCTCCCAAACAGGTTGTCTACGAACATTTTTTTTTCTACTCTCATTTGGTTGGATCTACATGCTACAAATAGCTAGTTAGTGACATCTAGAAAGAACGTACTTAGGAACACTAATGGGTTTCCATCCACAATAAGATTAGGTGACTCAAACTCAATCATCGTTCATGGTTGAAGGGTCCTCCCCCCATTGTTTAAGAAGTTGATAAAATTGAAAATTTGATAGATCATATAGAACACTACATAGAGAGATCATGGGAGGACCTTGTCTTTGGGGAATTATCTAATAAGAAGAAAATATTTTTAGATCTGATCCAAAAGCAAGGATGAATAATAATGTAAAATGTGATTTTAAAATGGATCCACGGAGGGGACAAAAACATGTCCTACATCCATGAAGGAATCAATGAAATAAGATGGACTATGTATCTAAATATAATTATAGAATATTTATCATACATAGAAGATAGGGATGTGGTTTGGGTGAATGAACTTCTCTTTCTGCAAACATATTCTTTATAGAACTAATTTGAACAGGCTGAATGAGTATCCAGGAGGGAATATGAAGTTGTTAGAGGTGATTCCCAATCTGATGTCAGACTAGGATAATTCATTTGTGGATTTAGTTATAGATGAGGAGTAGATTCATGATGCTATGCTACATCTCATGCTCTAGATTTATCTTGTCCCCAATAGTTTTCATGGTTCATTCTATAGGGCTTCTTGGGATATGATTAAATATGATATTATTGTGTCCATTTGGTATTTCTTTTTGGGATGTATCATTCAATAGGTGTCCACTGATACAACTCATGTCCTCCATCCAAAGACCAAAGATATGTCCTCCATTATCTCCTATAGACCGGTAAGTATGAGTAATTTACCTTACATGTTATGTTCAAGCATCATCATCTCATGATTTTTCAAGATCATTCCTCAGTGGATTTCTAAAGAGTAAAATGGCTTTATGAAGGACCAGTCAATACAAGGAGCTATTTCAGTAGATCAAGAAATACATCTGGTTTCAATATCAAAACTCAAGGCTCAAACATGGATCTAAAGCTATATATGAATGAAACCTATGATAGAATTGAATGTGGTTTTATCAATAGGGTTCTTACGAGTATGAGCCATTCTACATGGACTTCAAATCGTACATTTAGAAGTTTTAGATCACCTTGGATGGAAATTTTCATCATGGGAAAAACCCATGTTATTATCAAGTTGTATCGTTGGATAACGAAATGGGATACCAGATCCCTGAAAATATATATTATCATGAATGACATAACTATTAGGCTTACTAAAATTTTTTTTATTCATATGGGACCTCCTTTCTTATTATAAAAAAAATGAACCATCTTATGATTTCACATTTGATGTTTGCAGATGATTATCTAGTCTCAATAAATGATAGTAGAAGATCTGTAGGTGGACCCAACAAAATCATTGATGACTATTTTGACAGGAGTGTCTATGTTTTCAACTGGTCCAAGAATCCCCCCTATATTTCTAGCAGATGTAACAATCTTCAAGCCCCCTCCCTCTGCACAAAGTTTGACATGTAGTGAGGTATGTTCCCAAGGGTGTACCAAGCTGTGCAACTCTACCAATATCAAACATGAAATAGGGACTTTTACTACATCATGAAAGTGATTTTGAGTCACATCCTCAACTCGAAAAAATGATATTTTTCCTTTGTGGGAATGATAACATTAATTAACAGTGTCATCTCATCCGTTCTGATTCAAGCACTCTTAGAAATAAATGTGCCCAAGGGGGTCATTTCCACCATTTAAAAGATCAGAAATAACTCTGTAAGGGATGCTTCAACAGAAGGGAAGGATCACTGGAGTTCATGGGGAAGGTCAGAGAGACAAATTCATGAATGTAGAATAAACATACGGATTTTGGCGGATAATTTTCAATGCATGCATGCAATGTTTGTGTGGGAGATTATTGAAGAGAACGCCTTATAGGGGAATTTTATGTGCTAAAAATAGGTGGGATCTGGAGGATGTTGGTATCCATGAATCCCACTTTTGGCCTTCGATCTACCGTATCATCCCAACATTTCATCCAAACTCTCAATGGATTATAGAGAAAGGTGATATCCTCTTCAGGATGAACAAGTATGTGGGTTTGAGAATCAAATTCCTCAGGTTTCCTACTCCTATTGTGTCATATGGGGAGGCCGACATTCTCCCTCACTTATTCAATGTTGTGCTGGAATAGGAACAACAAGAAGTGTTTAATCTTATTATGCTTTGTTCATAACTAGATCAATTCATTTTCACAACATCTAAGTCAGGGACCTTCTCATTAAAGGAAATATGTCGGTATCAATTACTCAAGGCTAGGATAATTAGTAGAATAATGTGGTCTGGTGATAGAGAGTCCCTAAAATGTTTAAATTTCTAATCTAGAGGATACAGATCCATGATATTCCCATGAATGACAATGTGAAGGATTTGGGGGTTAACCAGGTTTCATGTTTTCTACTACTGCATTGCACACTTTGAGGAGATATCACATCACCACTTCTTTGGAGGAGAATGAACCTTGGCTCTCAAGATTTAGTTTTTTGGAAATTTCAATTCTACATTCTCTCTAGATAGTATTGGTACACCTTTTTTGAGAGATGGTTTCGTAGTTCAAAGTATTTTGTCCTAGAAATAATGGCCTGATCCATCATTATGATTGTGGGTTTCTATTGTATTTGGAAGGCTAGAAATAAGGACATTTTTATATTGAATTTTTCTAATGGAAGATCCATTATCATGATGACAACAGCCCTTCTCATGGACATAGTTATCAGGATCACAAAATAACACGATTCTCCCTTACTAAGATCCCAACATACTATTGTGTATTTAGTGTATCCTCATATTTCTTGGATGAGTGGTCATTGAGTGTGATGGATTCCACACATCATGGTGCTCAAAAAAAACATTGAAGGGTCATGCATCTCGAGAGCCATGCAGGGTTGTGGGTAGTTAATGACCTCAAGAGAAATTCCATCTTTTCTTATACTGCATACTATAGGATGGGGAATGCTATCCTGGTAGATGCTAAGACGATGTTCACAAGGGTGAGTTTATGCATCAAGAAGAACATCATTATCAATCAGATTAAAACTGAATCTATGATCTTACATGACTCAATGAATATAAAATGTTACATTACCTAGTTGATATTGTGGAATCCTAATGTTTTAATCATGTTTTAAGGATCACAAATAATGTACATCTTGTAAATCATGTTAATCCTATTTTATCAATATTAAATCATGTTTATAGATGGTTGGTTTCATTATGATCTAAATAAACTTCCTGTAGATCCTATCAATTACAAATCATGTTTTATTATTGTAACCCATGTTTAACATTGTAATATAATGGATTATTATATGAATGATTTAGTCTAATTCATTCTGTGAATATTACTTATTCTGTCGGTATATAGATATTTGGATAGGTATGAGAAACCATGAGTTCACCACTAGTTCTAGATTTCTGGAAAAGGACCCAAAAACCATGACCCAGACAACATGACCCAGACACCGTTATCCGTACATTGTGACCCAGACACCATGGCCAGTTTCAGTTCTCATGAAGTTTGTGACACGGGTTCCATGATACCATCACTATGACAACATGATTCTAACATCTCATCTATGCTACTAGTTCATGATCATAACATAACTATGCCATCATTATTGTCTCGCCGATAAAGGGAAAGAAAAAGATGCCATTTCATGGTGTCACCATTTCCAAGTGACACCGTTTCCAGAAATACTGTGACACTGTTTTGTAATCTATTTTGTCATTTTTAATTTAATTTGTAATGGTCCTAATTGATTCATTTAAAGGAACTGACATAATTAATGTTTCATTGTAGACATTTCAACTAATAATATGAGGTAACAGGTGTAGAATACTTGCATCCTGTTGGCCCCAATGTGTGCACATGCAATTAAAAGGAATGATAAGCCAAGATGCCCACATACATAGTGGTAAAGTAGCAGATTCTTGAGACTTTTAATAAGAGTGAATTGATACATGAAATAAGGCACAACTAAGGAACACAAGAACTATTCTAGGTCCAATGGCTGGACTAATATAGATCAAAATCAAAATCATCTTCATAGTACCAACTCCGTGAAGAACTTGATCTATATCTAATTGGAAACCAGAGCACCAGACTTGTGAAACTCTGTTTCTCACAAGAGGACTCAATACATGCATATGCTTCATCCTACATGTCCATAGATGTATTAAATTACATTCAAAGAACATCTAACTATATCTCATAATCATTGCTCTGTATTGAACTAATTTTAGCTTTCATGCATTGTGTGGGTGTCTGTATTAAATCACACACTGTCTCCTACACAAAAATTGTGGCAAACACTATATCCTTCCTCTAATATCTTTTTTCAGTTGTTAACTCCCAGGGATTAGTGTGGAAGAGGTCCATTTGTGACCTTGTAGTTTATACCCAAGAAGAATTGTGGATGAGGTCGTGTGACCTAGATAGTCTTTGGCGGTGTTCTTTACATCGATCCATGTTGTGGATCAGGTTTATTAATTTAAACTGTTTGGTGGTAGGTCATCACCTAGTAGAGTTGAATAGGTCTTGGCTTGAGACTGATCCACTTATTTTAACTGCTGCGTCTTTAAATTTATTTTTCCCTACTTTACTATATATTTCAGAAAATAGTAGATTTTACAATGATAGTTAGTCTTGGATATAAGTAATAATTACTTTACCTTATTATATTAGCTTCAAAAATTGTATAAATAACTCAGATTGATATTATTAAGAATTAATCAAACTTCTAAGAGGTTATTTGAAAAGTAAAACTTTTATAATCAAATTGCCTTGATTAACCAAGATGTATTCATTTTTACTGGGATCCTTTCTTAAGAAAACTTTTTAATAGAAATTTTGAATAGAAACTATCATCACCCCCTCTCGAGTACTCTACTCCGACCAAAATTTGGTATCAGAGGAGATTTTATTCTTATTAATATGATGTTTTTTAAATCTGTTCAACTGTGATTTTAGTTGTAATTTAAAGATCTGAAAATTTCATTTTATTCTAAATTTATATCTCTTTAAAAGCATTTCTTTATTATGGACAATAGACTGGAAGGTTTCATAACAAACAGACCACCATTATTCAATGGAAATAATTATGCCCAAAGAAAAATTAAAATGCATCAAAATAGTATGGGATTAGAAATTTGTTCTTTAATCATAAATGAGTATAAAATTCCTAATACTGATAGAATTACAATGGATAACCCAAATAATACTGCCTTAAAAAAATTAAAATCCATGAATGCATTATATAGCTCTTTATTAGATGAGGAATTTAACAGAATTTATCCATGTAAAACTACCCATTAAATTTGGGATACTTTGTCTGTTTCACATGAAGGAACTTTTAGTGTGAATTAAATGAGACTCAATACCAATATTATAAAATACAATAACATCAAAATGAAGCCTAATGAGCCAATTTCTAACATATATCTCAATTTTAATTAAATTTTAAACATAATGATTTATCTTGGATGAAAAGTCACTGCCAATGAAAAAATCATGAGGAATCTCGAATTCCTGCCTGATCAATAGAGAAGAACCTGTGTCTCCATTTGAGAGTCATGTGGAATCATCAAATTACCTTTCAAAGAACTCATTGGGAAAATAATGATGTATGAATAGAAGATGAATGTCAATAAGGAACAGGAGTATAAACCCAAAAAAAATCTATGGCATTAAAGACCACCACCTATAAGAATAATAGAATGTAGAGACTACAAGTATCTATAGAAAGTTATAGTAGTGAAAAGTAATCACCTAACAATGATGAGGAGATATAAGGCTGCAGCCTTAAACCTTACTTAATCTTGAGTTATTATAAGATTACACATTGTGGATCTTTTCAGGTTTAGAGTTTTAGAAAATTGGATCATAAAACATTCATTACATTCAACATTTTAAAAAAGTGGTTACATTAAAGATAGAATTAATTTTTCCCATCAACGGAAACATATTTAAAATAAAACATGGATTCTTCCTTGACACTTCCTTGACACTATCATCATATCTTGTACCTTTCCTTTGACCTATGAAAAACATTTCAAAAACTTGGGATGAGCATAAAAACACAATATGGGATATAAAAGTATGAAATGAAAACATTAGTCCATGTATGATATCATACTTTACCCATAAAACATAATCATTTTAACGTGCCTCATCAAATAATGAATAAATAATAGGAATCATAATACATAAAGGTAACTTGAGGAATTCATAACATTCTTATGTAGGGAGTAACCCTAATGGTTACATTTGGAATACCCATCATAGTATATTCCCTAAATCTCTTTGGAGAAACCTTAACGTTTCAATACTTCGCATTACCCAATCCATTGGAGATCTATATCAGGCTCACCCGCCCGTAGTTTATCACGAAACCACCCATCTTCATAAACAATGCCCAAGAACCATATCATAAATCGTATCACATAAAACTTGCATAAAGAAAACATAACATTTCCACATTTCAATCACAAGATATAAATAACACATTGATATATTAAAAACATTATCAATACAATTATCAATACCAAAGAAAAGAAAAGTAAAACATGGTATTTATTTTTCATTTAAAAAAAATTATGGCTTGTAGAGGAAGTTGAAACTCAAATAATGGTCATGGTTGTATAGAAGTCGTTGTCGCCACATACGTAGGACAGAAAAACATTCCATTTTGTCGTTCAGTAAAATTATTTGTATAAAAAATATTCATTATCAATAAGTGTAAAAGTCAAAGGGGTTTATACACCATATAGAATAAAGTTGTGTATAAAACAAAATATGCCTCAATGAAAGGAGATTGAGACGAAGTCCCATACCTCGGGTCCGACATGACTCGATCATTCTTTAATGTCTTGAATAATAAACTTGAGTTAATTTATACTTGCTTAAGAACCTTTATCAAGTTCATTATTCCTTTTATAAAACTTATTACCATGTTATGAACATTATATAGTCATTTATGTTAGTAATGGTCGTTTTGTTGATCATTGGTACTTGAGTCAAAAATAAACACTTTATAATTAAAATTTAATCATGGGGTAAAATATAAATTATATCCAGAATTATATTCATGATGTGGATATCATATATATCATATATATCCAGTATATGCATGCATTTATAATATTACATAACATTTAGAGTTATGAAATGAAATACACCATTCATGGAGATGGTAAGCCGTACGTATGCATGAACGCTACTTTCATTTCTATTTCATATTTTATGGAATGGAATCATGATGATATAAAGGTATATTATAATTCCAATATAATATAATTTATAATATCATAACTCCATCATTTATACATCCCACATATGGTATCAACGAATTAAATCACTTTTAGGGGACGGTAGTCCTCACTTCCTTAAATGAAGATATCGTGTTTACCCATAATGGAAACCAAAATGGTATACCAAAAATGAAAAATACAGAAGCTTAAGGAAAAAATAAATATATTATATATCATATATAAATATAGTGTCATCTTAATGGTAACCCTTTAAGGTGTTAGAAGAATTTTGAATAATCATCATTTCATGGGGCAGAAATTCACCATCCATGGAAACAGTATGTTCATTAAATATTTGATGTAGGTGTGTGTAAGTGTAGATAGAATCATTATTATAACAAAATCCTAGTATATTTAATATACTAGAGTTTTTACAAAATAAATTAATAAAAAGTGTTTAGGGGGGTGGAGAAGAAAAATAAACAAAAGAGCTTTAGAGAGGGCTTTACCTTTTAATCGGGTAACTGTTTTTGATTTGAGATCAAAGGCTTCATTGGGAAGACTTCTTCCCAAAGTGAGGCTTATAGAAGTAATAGAGGGATATGCAGAGACACAATGGGTAGGGGTTGGCTGAGCCAAAGGCTTGAGAGGTGTGGGTAAGGTGGTAGAGGTGGGGGCCTTTTATAAGAGGAGAGGAGGGGCACTCTTGGAATGTTACAAAATGTTACTTTATTTTCAAATGTGTTTCGGATTTTAAAGGTACCAAATTGATGTATTTAAAGGATAAGGTGATAAGGGTTATAACTACACTCATACAGTAGGTCTTTGACAAGTTTAGGTCATATATTTTACATTATCGTTTTATTTTATTTAAATCGTTAAAAAATGAGGTAATCGCTGCATCATAATGATATCATAACTAATTTAATTTATTTAATGTATAAAAATTATAAAAAAATACTATGATGTAGGAAATCTTTTTATATTTCCAATTACTTTTTATAGTCCAAGAGATCATTTATGTAAGCAAAATTAAAAATGTTTTACTCAGGTGATACATTCTTTTGTTATATTTAACTTTCTTTAAAAATAAAAAGATAAAAAGTCACTTTCACACAAAAGTGATTCCATGGGCTCCCCAAGATTGTCACAAAACATCCCATGGTCTTCCATGAGACAACCAGTAGCATTAGGACACATGTTGTGGCCATTTTTTATTATTATGATATTATTTTATTATCCTTAACTACCCGATTACTCATTAATCAAGATAATTAAAGATAATTACCGTCGTTACTATTCATGATGTCCAAAAACAAAAGAGTCTTAATTACATAATTTGGACCTGATGATTCCAAATATGAAATACATTTTACCAAATTGAAAACATTTAAATTGCAATAATTAATTTAAAAATAATTCTCATTGTCAAAACAAATAGCGGGTTTTTTTGAAACAATATCTTTGAAAAGTTTGGCACCTGTTTATGCCCAATTCCAAAGTGAAATTAATCCTAATAACCACCATTGTATTAAATGGTAAAAATATATTCTATTTACACTTTAAAACCAATTAAAAATATAATCTAAACATATAATTGAATTAGACGAAAAAGAAGTTTTGATGTAAAATGCAGTATTTTTAACTATTCATTAAAAATGAACATTGTCAGAAAAATACCAAAAACAATATCCAATATAAATTACAATGTCCCGATCATAAATAATAAGTTTATTTTGACATATAGAGATTTTCAAAATGTCAATAGTTTTATTTAATAATGGTTTACCAATAAAATGCAGTAAAATAATCTTTTAAAAATATTAGTGTATTTCATGCTTAAGATTGGATTTATTCTAGTTTTAAGCCTCTAAAACACTATCTAATTCATAAATAGACATAGATAAGAATATATATTATTAATTACTTACTTGGGATGTTACATCCGTCCCCCTTTAGAAAATTGGATCCCTGCAATTTATTTACATATCGAATAAGTTGGGGGTATTTATCCCTCATTGCAATTCCAGATTCCCATGTTGCTGCTTCAATCATGTGGTTTTTCCACAAAACCTTTACCTAATGAATCACCTTATTCCATAACAATTGCTCCCTATGGTCAAGAATTTGGACCGGTTGTTCCTCATAAGATATGTTCTCTTCCAGTTGAACTACCTTTCGACTCAAAACATGATATTGATCTGGCATGTACTTCCATAACATTGAAACATGAAAAACATTGTGTACCTGAGATAAACTCGAAGGTAAATCCACTCAGTATGCAACTAATACAACTCTCTCCAGAATTTCATATGGTCCAATTAACCTTTGACTCAACTTTCCTTTCTTACCAAATCACATCAAACTTTTCCATGGTGAAACTTTGAGAAAAACATGATCACCTACCTCAAAAGAGAGATCCTTCATCCCGTTGACCACATAACTCTTCTGCCTACTCTGAGCTATTCTCATGTGTTTCTATATCAGGTGAACTTTTTTTGCCAACTCTTCTACCAATTCTGGTCCCATCAACATACTTTCACCCACTTCATCCCAGAAAGCTGGAGTTCGACACCGCTTCACATATAATGCCTCAAATGGTGCCATCTGTATACTAGAATGAAAACTGTCATTATATGAAAATTCAATCAAAGAATGATGTTGGTACCAACATCCCTGATAATCCATCGAACAATAAAATTGCATATCCTCCAATGTCTGAATCGTTCTTTCTGACCTCCCATCTGATTGCGGATGAAAAACTGTACTAAAATTTAATTCAGTACCCAATGACTTCTGAAGGCCTTTCCAAAAGTTAGAAGTAAACCTGACATCACGATCAGATACAATGTATAGGGGAACTCCATGCAACCAGACTATCTCATTAATATACAATCAAGAAAGTTGATCTAGGGAAAAAGTATCCTTCATATCAAGGAAATGATCAGATTTAGTCAAGCGATCAACAATAACCCAGATTGCTTTATTACCTCAAGGTGTCTTCAGCAATCCCACAACGAAGTCCATGGATACATTTTCCCATTTCCACTCTGGTACTGGTAAATCCTGAAGCATCCCTTTCGGTAACTGCCACACTGCTTTAACCTGCTGACAAGTCAAATACTTCACAGTAAAATCAGCAATATCTCTTTTCATTCCATCCCACCAGCAATACTCCCGAAGATCTCTATAAATCTTAGTACTGCTAGGATGAACTGAAAACAAAGAACTATGAGCTTCACATAACAAATCTCCCTTCAATTGTGAATCACACTGCACACATAATCTCTTCACAAATCTCAATACACAATAATTATCAATGTTGAATTCAGACAACATACCCTTCTGAACCAGCTGTACCTTTTTCTGCAACTCACTGTCTTGCTTCTGTGCTTGCATGATTCTGTCTGATAGAGAAGATTTCACTGATACCTGAAACAAAACAGAAGTACATCCTTCACCAACAACTTCTATTCCAAATTTCATCGAATCCTTAACCAAAGGATCACGTTCCAAACACAACATTGGTAATGAAGCATTAATTTTTCGACTCAAAGCATCAACAACTTTATTTTCTTTTTCCGGATGGTAGTGAATTGTACAATCATAATCCTTGATTAATTCTATCCATCTCCTCTGTGTCATGTTCAATTCGTTATGTGTGAATATACACTTTAAACTTTTGTGATCGGTATATATTTCACACTTTACTCCGTAAAATGTTTCCTCCAAATTTTTAAAGCAAAAACAACAGCAGCTAATTCCAAATCATGTGTAGGGTAATTTACCTCATGAGTTTTCAACTGTCGTGAAGCATAAGCCATTACCTAATCATTCTGTATTAGGACGCAACCAATTCCTTTCAATGAAGCATCACTGTAGATAACAAACTCACCATTCCTGGAAGGTAGTGCCAAAACTGGAGCATTCACCAATCTTCTTTTCAATTCATGAAAAAAATCATCACATTCTTTTGTCCAGATAAACTTAACACCCTTCCGAGTTAGCTTAGTCATTGGACTAGATAACTGTGAAAAATTTCAAACAAACCTTCGGTAATAGCCTGCCAAACCAAGGAAGCTACAAATATCAGTTACATTTTTGGGTCTTGGCCATTCTTCAACAACCTTTGTTTTTTCCGGATCAACAGTTAGCCCATATTTAGAAACAATGAGGCCAAGGAATGAAATTTGTTGCATCCAAAACTCACACTTGATGAATTTCCCATAAAACTTCTTTTCTTTTAAGGTTTGGAAAACAACCCTTAAATGAATTTCATGCTCCTCTTTTGTTTTTGAATAAACCAAAATATCGTCCGTAAACACAACCACAATTTATCACCTAAGTCAACTGAGCCATCACTACAAAAAACTATTCAATTCTGATTCTGACCATCTCAGGATTCTGATTTAGAAGTTCATTTACATCTGTATACCTTCCTAGAAAATATGTTCTCTTCCCTCTATGAAAAACCATTATTAACATAGAAATATCTTAGGAGAAGCAACATGGTAATCTTCAAATGCTATATCAATTCAATAATACCTTAAATTAATTTATAATTTAGAAATTTTCTAACTCCTAAGGTTGTATAAACCGACCTTTGATACCAACTATAAGGCCCCATCCTTAAACCTTACTTAATCTTGAGTTATTACAATATTACACATTGAGGATCTTTTCAGGTGTAGAGTTTTAGAGAATTATATCATAAAACTTGCATTACATCCCACATTTAAACAAAGTGGTTACATAAAAGATAGAATTCATTTTTCCAATCAATAGAAACTTATTTAAAATAAAACATGGATTGTTTCTTGACACATCCTTGCCAATATCATCATATCATGTACCTTTCCTTTGACCTGTGAATTTTTTTTCGAAAACTTGCGATGAGCATAAAAACTCTGTATGGGATATAAAAGTATGAAATGAAAACATTAGTCCATGTATGATATCATACTTTACCCATAAAACATAAGAATTTTAATGTGCCTCATCAAATCATGAATAAATCCTAGGAATCATAAGACATAAAGGTAACATGAGACATTCATAACATTCTTATGTAGGGAGTAACCCTCATGGCTATGTTTGGAATACCCATCATAGTATATTCCATAAATCTCTTCAGAGAAACCTTAACGTTTCCCTCCTTCACGGTACCCAATGCATTCGAGAGCTATGTCAGGCTCACCCACCTTTAGTTTATCACGAAACCACCCGTCTTCATAAAAAATTCCCAAGAACCATAACATAAATCGTATTACATAAAACAGGCATAAAGAAAACATAAAATTTCCACATTTCAATCATAAGATATCAATAACACATTGATGTAATAAAAACATTATCAAAACAATTTTCAATACCAAAACAAAAGAAAAGTAAAACATGGTATTTATTTTTCATTTACGAAAATTTTATGGCTTGTAGAGGAAGCCAAAACTCAAATAATGGTCACGGCTGCGGAGAAGTCGTTGTCGCCGCATACGTATGACAAAAAAACATCCCATTTTGTCGTTTAGTAGAACGCTTTGCATAAAATATATTCATTTTAAATTAGCGTAAAAGTCAAAGGGGTTTATACACCGTATAAAAGAAAGTTGTGAATAAAACAAAATATGCCTCAATGGAAGAAGATTGAGATGAAGTCCCATACCTCGGGTCTGACATGACTCGATTTTTCTTTAATGTCCTGAATAATAAACTTGAGTTAATTTCTACTTTATTAAGACCCTTTTTCACGTTAATTTTTCCTTTTATAACACTTATTACCATGTTATGAACATTATGTAATCATTGAAGTTAATAATAGTCGTTTTGTTAACCATTGGTACTTGAGTAAAAAATAATCTCTTTATAATTAAAAGTTGTTCATGGGGTAAAATATCCATTATATCCAGAATTATAGTCATGATGTGGATATCATATATATCATATATATCTAGTATATCCATGCTTTTCTAATATTACATAACATTTAGAAGTATGAAATGAAATGCACCGTTCATGGAGACGGTAAGCCGTACGTACGCATGAACTCTAATTTCATTTATATTTCATATTTTATGGAATGGAATCATAATGATATAAAGGTATATTATAAATCCAGTATAATATCATTTATAATATCATAACACAATCCTTTATACATCCCACATATGGTATTAACGAATCAAATCACTTTGAGGGGGCAGTAGTCCACAATTCCTTAAATAAAGATATCACGTTTACCTATAATGGAAACCATAAAGGCATGACAAAAATGAAAAATAAATAAGATTAAGGAAAACATAAACATATTATATATCATATATAAATATAGTTTCATCTTAATAGCCAGCCTTGAAGGTGTTAGAAGAATGTTGAACAATCATCATTTCATGAGGCAGAAATTCACCATCCACGGAAATAGTACGTTCTTTAACCATTCGATGTTGGCGTGTGTAAGTGTAGCTCTAATACTTCTTATAAAAACATCATAGTATATTCAATATTCTGGAGTTGTTACAAAATAAATTAATAAAAAGTTTTTAGGGGGTTTTAGAAGCAAAATAAACAAAAGAGCATTAGAGAAGACTTTACCTTTTAATTGGGTAACTCTTTTTAATTTGAGCTCAAACGCTTCCTTGGTAAGATGTACATCCAAAGTTAGGTTTCTAGGTGTAATAGAGAGATGTGGAGAGACAAAATGGTCAGGGGATGGCCGATCGAAAGACTTGAGAGGTGTGGGTAAGGTGGTAGAGGTGGGGGCCTTTTATAAGAGGAGAGGAGGGACACTCTTGGGAAGTTACAAAATGTTACTTTATCTTCAAATGAGTTTCGGATTTTAAAGGTCCCAAATTGTTGTATTTAGAGGATAAGGTGATAAGCGTTCTAAATATACTCATCCAATAGTTATTTAACAAGTTTAGTTCTTAGATTTCACATTATCGTTTTATTTTATTTAAATCATTAAATAATGAGGTAATCACTGCATCATCATGATGTCATAAATAATTTAATTTATATAATGTCTAAAAATTATAAAACAAATACTATGAAGTAGGAAACAATTTTAGCTTTCCAATTACTATTTATAGTCCAAGAGATAATTTATGTAGACAAAAGTAAATTTTTTTTACTCGGGTGATACATTCTTTGTTATATTTAACTTTCTTTAAAAATAAAAAGATAAAAAGTCACTTTCACACAAAAGTAATTCCATGGGGTCCCCAAGTTTGGAACAAGAAATCCAATGGTCGGCCATGAGACAAAAAGTAGAATTAGGACACATTTTGTGGCCATTTTTTATTATAATGATATTATTTTATTATCCTTAACTACACGATTACTCATTAATCAAGATAATTAAAGATAATTACCGTCGTTACGATTCATAATGTCCAAAAACAAAACAGTATTAATTACATAATTTGGACCTTTTGATTTCAAATATGGAATCCGTTTTACCAAATTCAAAACATATAAATTTCAATAATAAATTTTAAAATATTCTCGTTGTCAAAACAAATAGCGGGTTTTTTTGAAACAATATCTATGAAAAGTTTGGCAACTGTTTATGCCCAATTCCCAAGTGAAATTAATCGCAATAAAAAAATTGGATTAAATGATAAAAATATATTCTATTTAAAAATTAAAACCAATTAAAAAAAATATTCTAACCATATAATTAAATTATAAGAAAAAGAAGTTTTGATGTAAAATGCAGTATTTTTCACTATTCATTAAAAAATGAACATTGTCAGAAAAATACCATAAAATTATCCAATGTAAATTACATTGTCCAAATCATAAATAATAAGTTTATTTTGACAAATAGAGCTCTTAAAATTGTCAAAAGTTTTATTGAAAAATGGTTTTCCATCAAAAGGCTGTAAAACAATCTTTTAAAAATATTAGTGTATTCCATGCTTAAGATTGGATTTATTCTCATTTTAAGAATCTAAACACTATATAATTCATAAATAGAAATATATAAGAATACGTATTATTAATTACTTACTTGGGATGTTACAGGAGATGGATTAATTAGCCAGAAATTTTATGAAATTTTATAAGAAGAAGACATTTTTCAGGAATCCTAACATGAAAGGATAATATGGTTAAAAGGAAAACTGGAATAAAGAGTGGAAAATAAGTGAAATGTTTGGTGAGATAGTATGATATCAATGTATGTGAAAGAAAAATGTTAAGGATGAATTTCCCAAGATAATGTATAAAATGAAATATGGGGGAAAAAATATAAAGTATAAAAAGGAAATGAACGAAACATAGAGTTCTTCTGAGGACAGTTCAAGTGAATCATAATCTTCACATGATAAACATGAAAACAAATCCAATATTTATTTCATAACAAACACATCTAAGGTAACATTGGAATCTCTTGTACACAAGTTCTATTATTCTAGAGATGAAGGTTATTATGAAAACATATATAATTATGAAATGTTTGAGTATTTCAATATGCTTGAAGATACATGTAATGAACTAAAAGATAAATTCAAGACTTTAAAGAAACATTATGATCTTACCTCAATTTATAAATCTAATATTACTTTAGAATGGGAGAAAAATGTTCAATTACTCAAAGAAAACAATGAAATAAAGCTATATAATGAACAATTGAAAAGGGAACATGATGGGTTTACTCACGGTAAAGATACATTAGTACAAATTCTATGTAAAAATATTTCCCCCAAATGCACTACTGATATTGGCTATCAATGTGTTAAAATAAATTTTCGAATAACCAATTTTGTCTGTAATCTTTAACATACATATTTACAACTAGTTCTGGAAAACATTCTGCTAGTTCAAATTATGATACCGTGTCTACTGTTTCAATATATTCTATCCGAGATAGAGTATATTTTTCCAGAACTTTACAAAATGCCAATTGGAAACCTATAAGATATTGTGGGTTCCTAATGTTATAATCACAAATATTACTAGACCCAATGAAATTTGTTTACCAAAGTCTATTTTATTACTTTTTTGTAGGAAAACTGTTTAAAGGAATCCTGTAAAATATTATGGTACTTGGATAGTGGGTATTCACGACACATGACATGAGACTATTCATTTCTCAAGAACTTAATAAATTTTTATGGTGGACATGTCACCATTGGTGAAAATTCAAATGAAAAAATCATTGGACTTGTCCAAATTGGTAACTCTAACTCAGTTATAATTTCCATAGTACTTTATCATGATGGACTGAAAAATAATCAGCTTAGTATTTCAAAATTATGTGATGATGGATTTCATGTTAAATTTTAAAATGATGTATGGAATGTTTTTAATTTTAAATGAATTAGTATTTTCTACATTGAGAAGTGAAAATTTATACTCTGTTAAATAAGATTCATTAGTTTCTTAAAATACTTTAGGTTTAAGTGAATTTAACAATTAATTATAGAATTGGCATAGAATACTAGGACACTATAATATTCAATTCCTTATAAAGATAACTAGAAATTTTTTTGTCAAATAAAAACCCAAAATTGAGTTTTCAGATGATAAAGTGTGTAAGTTTTATCAAATGGGAAAGCAACATAAAATTTTCTTCAAGAAAATGAAGGAAGTATCCAACTATCAACCTCTCGAGTTGGTTAACATGGATTTTTGGACCATCTATAGTTTCTAGTTTTAATGGTATGAACTATGTTTATGTTCATGTAGATTACTTTTCAATATATTCATGGACATTATTTTTGGCTCAAAATAGTAAATCCTTTTATATTTTCACAAAATATGATAAAACTATATAAAGCCTTTGTGGGAATATATTTATATACTTAAGAAGTGATCATGGATGTGATTTTTAAAATCTAGAGTTTGAATCATTTTGATCATAAAACGGATAATATCGTAATTTATCTAACCCTATAACACCTCAAAAAATGGAGTTGTATAAAGAAGAAACAGTACCTTGCAAGAAAATGCTAGAACCATGCTTAGTGAAAATGACTTACCCATTTTTATCTTGGATAAAATTGTATATAAATTATGGTATATTATTAATTGAGTGTTGATTAGACCTATTCTTAAAATAACTCCATGTGAGTTATGGAACAATAGAAAACCCAAATTATGGTATATCAATTTTTTTAGTTGCAAAGTATATATCCTTAATACTAAGGGGAACCATTACAAGTTTGCATCCCAGAGGGATAAAGGGATTTTTCTAGGATATCCAATATCTATTAAATCCTATAGAGTGTTTAAAAAAATAACTTAATTTGTGGAATAATATGTCCATGTCAACTTTGATGCAACAGATCCACATGAGCCTAAGACCTCTCTACAAAAACTGAATGATGACATGTCAAATCTGGACATTAATGCTAAATCCTCTAAAAATCCTATAAAGGAATATGTGAAAACTTCCAGTTCTAGAAATTCTCCAGATTCTAGTCAAAATGAATCCAAACCTATTGAAGACCCTAAAAACACTATTCCCTCCTTTTCTAGATTTGTTAGAATCCTTAAAAACCATCATTTAGATGAATTCCGGGAGATTTTGAGAATTGAACTAAAACTAGAGCTTCTATTAGAAATCATGTTGAACATAAAGTTTTAATGAAACAAATAGAACCTAAAAAACATTAATGATTCTATAAATGAGGAATTTTGGGTGATGGCTATGCAAGATGAACAAAATTAGTTTCAAAGTAACAAATTTTGGAAACTTGTTAACAAACCCGAAGACATATTTACCATAAGAACCATGTGGGTGTTTAGAAATAAAGTTGATAAAGCTATTAATATAGTTAGAATCAAGGAAATATTGGTTTCACATGGCCATAGTCAAGAAGAAGTAATTGACTATGAGGAGACCTTTTCACCTGTTTCTAGACATAAAGCTCTCAGAATCCTACTTGTTTGTGCTACCCATTTGAATTTCCAACAATATCAAATGGATGTCAAAAGTGCATTCTTGAATGTCTATATAGCTGAGGATGTTTTTTTGAACAACATCTTGGTTCCAAAAAACCTCACTTTTCAAATAATGTTTTCAAATTATCAAAATCATTGTATGGTTTAAAACAGGCTTCGAGAGCATGGTATGATATATGAATTTTTTTTCCAATTTCCAAAGGTTTTATGGAAGGTATATCTGATCCTACCAATTTTATAAAATGAACTTTCCAATGATGTTTTAGTATATCTAATTTATTTATATGATATTATTTTTGGGTCTTCAAAAAATTCTTTATATATTTAATTTTTTTTAACAATGCATAATGAATTTGAAATGAATTTAATCGGTGAACTGAAATTCATTCATTGATTTCAAATGCCTAAAAATAAATATGGTATTATTTTAAATCAATGAAAATATACTAATAATATTCTAAAATGTTTTTATAGTAATAAAGATAGTGATACTACAATGAGTACTACTTGTACCTTATATCTTGATAAAGATAGAAAATTTGTTGATCAAACCACGTACATAGGAATGATTAGAAGCTTTCTCTACTTAACTTTTAGCTGACCTAAAATTATGTTTAGTGTATGTATGTGTGATCATTTTCATGAAAACCCTAAGGAATCTAATTTACATTCTGTTAATGGTATTTTCAAATGCCTCATGCATAAACCCAATATAGGACTATTTTATCTGAGAGGACAATCATTTCAGTTAGTCAGCTATTGTGATGCTGATTTTAGAGGGTGCAAGTTAGATAGAAAAAGTACATCAAGAACATGTCACTTTTTAGGTGAGTCTCTAGTATCACAATTTAGTATGAAATGAAACTCTATTTAGTTATCTAATACCAAATCAGAATACATAGATGTTGCTATATGTTGAGCACAAATCTTATGGATAAAGCACACATTACTATATTATGGATATCAAATCAGGCATGTAACTATAAATTGTTACAATACAAGTGCTATTAATATAATAAAAATCATGTTTCACAGTCCGAGGCAAAACAAATTGATGTAAGACGTCACTTCTTGAGAGAACATTATAAAAAAGGTGATATAACCTTGGAATTAATGAGAACTGAATATCAGTTTACTCATATATTCACCAAACTATTAACTTCTAAAGGGATAGATTACATCATACATAAATTAGGTATACAAAATCTTAAGTATAAAGTGTAATATTAAAATACATATTGTTTCATAGTTTATGATTTCACAAGTCACTATCTTAAGATTACAGTCTCTTGGTTATGTTATTTCACTTAACACCTCAAGTATTATGGTCACACCGTGTGGAGACACACTATAAGGTTGACACCGTGAAAACATTTTATGGTCTCACCATGATTGATTTTTCTGGTCTCACCATAATTACACCTTCTCATTTTATTTTTATTTTATTACCCATATCGTTGTGTTGATTAATTTACAATATTCATCCTATGATTTTGAATTTACAGCACTTGATATACCTAAATGATAAAAATGTAATAGGTTTCACTATTTTCTTCACTCGAGATCTCTTTTCTCAAAATCAAAACACTTCTCCCCCAAACATAATGTCCTCCTTCTTATATATCTTTCATTATCTATTGAACCCCTATTTGAATTCCTAGAATGAAGATTCCATTAGCATCAAATCTTGAGAAGAAAAAATCTAAGAAGAAATTGAAAAGAGCACTGAAGGTGGTGCCTAAAGGACCACTGAACACAAACCTTGTTGATAGAATAGTGGTTCTAGAAAAAGGAATCTACCTAAAATGGTTGCTATCAATTTAGTCTTTAGTGTTGAAAGTACTAAAAGAGAAGGGATGGATATATTGGTTCCCAATGGAGAGAATATAGATTTAACTAATGATTATTTCTCAGTTATATCATTTTGTACAGTTATCATTTGATATAGAATATGGTTTTGTTGTCAAAAGATGGATTAATGCCCAAATATGCATCTTTTCCTCAAGATTATGGGCTGCCTATGTAGGGATACCTCATGAAGGAATTTATTTTGACTACCAGATAGGTCATCCTCCTCTCAATGAAATCATTGTTTATGTAGATGCTTTGGGAAGCTTGATTGGAAACAAAAAGAAAAGAAGATCTACTACTACTATGTTAGATGGTGAAACCAGATTGTGGTTTATGTTTATTCAGAATTTTATTATCCCAAGAAAGAGATATTTTTATACCCTTAAATATCATGATGTATTTTTGATACATCTTATGAGTAATGTACACAATATTAACATGTGAAAGTATGTTATACTTCATATGTGTGATTTGATTAAGAAAAAATCAATGTCTACCACCTTTTTCTAAACAAATTTAATCTCTTATATGATATATGCTAAAGTAATGGTTGGATTAAATGAATAAGTCATCAAGGACTGTGAATTATGTATCACAAATGTTATAGTCAAAAGAATGAAAATTAGTTGGATTCCATGGAAAAAGGATTTGGTGGAGGATAATGAAAGGATATATGAAAAGTTTAATCTAGTTGAGCGTCCTTAAAAATCAAAGAACATATATGATCTTAGTTTAGAAGCTGAGGAAATGGTTTATTATCAAGTTGAAGACAAAGAAGATGTAGTTATTGCACATCTAGATGAAACTATCCTAGATAAGGAAGACAGTAAACTTGTTCCACAAGACGTAGTTGAGAGGAAAGCACATGTTGCTCAAACAAGTATTGATTTCAAAGAAGAACATACTTCTAGAAGAAGATAGGTTGTTAATAAAAGGTAAAAGGTTGTTCCTAAGGAGCATCTAGTAGAATAATGTTCTCTCTCGAGAGAATTTTTTGTTGAAGAACATTTGTATGGACAAGATAATACTGAAATTATCCTTTTTGATGTGGAATTAATTGAAATATCCCTCCAACTATCTTGAAAATAAATGGGTGAGAGTAATGGAGATGATCCTTTAGAACTGGATCAAGGAACTCAATATCTTATTCTTGTGAGAGATGTATATGTTGAGTGGGACCTGAACCCTCATCTATAAAGGGTTGAAATTCCTAATCCAGTTGATCAAATCACTGTGGTTACCTAGTATATGCTCCCAACTACCATGATGTGAGAGATACCTAGGAAGCCTCAGTTAACGGGAATAGGCATGTCTTCTATGCTTCAATTGAATTTGGTTTCTTCTATAGAAGCAATCTCTTCAAACAAACCTAAAACTATCTTAGATATTTGTTCCTGAACCATCACAAGAACCTCATGCTTTCATGATTTAGGGTGATTTGAATGCCTTTAGAGCTAATTTATTGGCATGAGTTGAAAAGATCACTAATACCCAACATAATCCTATAACAAACATAAGTGAAAGAGATTATACCTTTCTATTAGAGAAAATCATATAGGAAATTCATCCAAAAATGCTTCATGAAATTAAAGTGGTCAAAATTGAGAACAAACAACTATGTGATGAAGTGAAGTCTCTCAGATCTATGGTCGAGATATGAATATAGTCTTGTAATCAGGACATTCTCATGTTTGTTATCCTATAGAGGATGTTTATGCTCAGATTCCATAACATGTAGAATCTATACTTCTAGAGAACATGACTTTATTTGTTGAAAAAGTGGCTAAAAGAAACATGAAAATATTTCAAGAGACATGTGACCTTTTTGTTGGTATCAAAAAACTGACTTAAGAGTATAAGGGATGTCTACAGAATGTTCTGAATCATCTTATGTCCCTCACATTAGCAGTTACAGCCTCTTGTGCCTCTAGAAAGTCATCTCAGTACATTGACTAATATTTTCTTAGAACCGTGGTTAAGGAAGAACTTCATTATATGTCTAGTGGATTTGACAAGGAGATTTTATCAACTATTTTCACGAATTGTGATAGAGTACATGATTTGGTGAAGATTCATTCCATGATTGCAAATTATTCTAAGGAATAAATTACTATGAATGTAGATCTACACTTTAATATTATTTTCTCTAAGCATGTTATGTCCAATCATTTCATCTACCTTTAGATAATTAGAAAACCCTTCCATTCACCCAAGCACTCAATATTCAAGTTCAAAATTAAAAAATATTTCACTCATCTATTGTCAATGTTCACAGGGAATAAATATTATATTGAGAAGAAAAAGTAGTATGGTGGTGAGATTGTTTCTGACATCATTAAGTTTTTGAAACCTTATCTTAATGTGCAGAGTATAACTACTATGTCTCCTATAGCTACACCCTTGAGGGTGGTTTTACCTCCATCCTAATCCACTACCTTTTCCTCTACCTCAAAGTCTATATCTCAGGCCCTTAGTTATATCAGACCTATTATCCTTGACCAACACAAGCCTCAGTCTTCCACCAAACCAATTTTGGCACATTCTGTTTTTGAAGGATTACCTCTTCCTTCTCTGACAGACGGCTCACTCCCTTCCTCAACATCTAGTTCTGATCCTATGGATCCTTCTGATGATGCTACCAAGTGAAAAGTTAAGATGGCTAGTGTAGAAGAAATATAAAAATTTTATCTTGATAGGGATATTTTTTATTTTTCCTACAATTTGTAATGACACATTTTTTCCATCTATTGAAATGTGAACTATTGTTGTCTAGTCTGTTATTTATCTTAATATTTTTCTTTTTTTTTCTGCTTTTACTTTTTTTTTAATCCCAAAAGGGGGAGAATTTAACTCTAAGAACATATAACTCATTCACACGATTTGTGATCATCAAAAGGGGGATATTGTTGTAATCATTAATCATGTTTTTATGATCACAAATCCTGTACATCCTATAAATCATATAATTCTTATTTAATCTATCTCAAATCATGGGTAGAGATGGTTGTTTTTATAATGAAATAAATAAAAATACACTAGATCTTTTTAATCCTAAACCATTTTTGATTATTATAACCTATGTTTAACTTTTTTCTATAATGATTTCCTATATGATTGATTATGTATAAATCATTATTAGAATATTACTATATATTACTATATAAAGATATTTGGCTATGTATGAGAAATCGTGAGTTTTCCCCAGGTTCTAGTTTTCTGGAAAAGGATCCAGACACTGTGACCCAGACACCATCACCCATACACCGTGACCTAGACACTATGACCAGTTTTAGATCTCATGAAGTCTGTGGAACATTTTCCATGCTACCATCACTAAGTCACCATGATTATAAAACCACATCAATGCTATCGGTTCCAGATCATAACAAAAATATTACATCATGTCTCTCAAACTAATCAGAGGAATAAAAGAAGACATCATTTTTTTTGTGACACTGTTTCCAAGTGACACCATTTCTAGACAGACTGTGACACTATTATTTAATTGGTTTTTTCATTTTCAATGTAATTTATAAAGGTCTTATTTTAGTCATTTAAAGGAACTTTCATAATTAATGTTTCATTGTCGACATGTCACCTTATTGTATGAGTTACGAGGTGTTGAATACATACATCCTGTCTACACCTTTATGTGCATCCACAATTAAAAAGGAAGATAAGCTGAGCAGCAAACATACATTTAAAAAGAGTAGTAAACGTGCGAAAATTTTAAGAAGAGTGAACTGACACATGAAACAAGATACAACTGAGGAACACACAAAGCACTCTCGATCAAAAGGCTGGACAAATATAGATTAGAATCAAAATCATTTCATAGTACCAACTCAATGAAGAACACGATCTAGATCTAACTAGAAACCGGAGCACCAAAATTGTGACTCTATGTTTCTCACAAGAGGACTCGATACTTGCATCTGCTTCATCCTACACGTCCAGAGTGGCATATAATAACACGTAGAAAATGTCTAACCTTATCTAATCATATTTTAAAAACTGTGTACTATTTTTAGATTTTGATTAGTGTGTCTGTGTGTTTGTATTAAAACACACACTGTCTCCTTCACAAAACTGAGGGATACAAGAAATACTTCATTAAATATATTTTTACAATTGCATAGTCCCATAGATAAGTGTGGAAGAGGTCCTTGTTTGAACTGGTAATTATACCCATGAAGAACTATGGAAGAGGTCATGTGACCTAGACAGTCTTGTGCACTATTTTTAAGATCGATCCAGGTTTTCGATCAAGTATAATAATATAAACTTATTTGTGGGAGTTTATCACTAAGTGGAGTAGATTTCGTCTTGGCATGAGACTGAACCACTTGTTTTATCTGTTATGTCTTTGAAATTAGTTTTTCTCTTATTAATTGATTATTTCAAAAAACAATGGATTTTACTTTTATAGTGTGTCTTGGAGAGAAGTTATAATTGTTTTTCCTTATTATAATATATTCAAAATTCTTATCAATAAATCATAATTATATTACTTAGAATTAATTAATCTTTTAAGAGGTTATTTTAACTATCAAACATTTATAACCATATTTCGTTGATTAACTAGGTTGTATTCCTTTTTATTTGGGAACCATTTTTAGAAAACATTTTAACATTAATTTTGAATATATACTCAATTCATCCCCTTTTGAGTACTCTACTCTAACTAATATATATAATTAATCATCATTAAATGAAAAGGAATCCTCAATAAAAACAACATTCATGTGACGAGAGTTGGTGTGAAGGATGCTGTGTGGTGGATCATCTGGCCTCTATAGCAGTGGAAAACCAGGGTGACAATGTCACATGATTCACAAGATCACCTCTCTTGAAACTGGAGTGGGTCAACATGATCATATGGGATTATCTTGGTTATTATTATTTTTGGCCTCCTTAAGATTTTGGGTCCCTATCACTATTTTGGTCATAATATTCTGGCTGAATAAATATTTAAGTATATAATGAGAAGACGATAAAATCATTGGAACCCATGTTTGTGGACTGTGTCATGGATTTTGGTGGATCATTGGAGGATCAATTCCCCTTGCTGGAATTCTTAAATAATAGAAACTATCAATCCCTAATACATATGGATCGATTTGATGCAATGTATGGGCATCCATGTTGTTCTACATTTTATTATGGGGAAATAGGTGAGAATTCAATGTTTGGGTGGAGCCCTATCTAAGAGACTATAATGAACTTTAGGTTGATTAGGAAGAGAACATGGACTGCTCAGAGTTGTCAATAATCATATGTGTATCATCATAGATGGTCAATGTCGATTGAGGTGAGTGATCATGTTCTCTTAAGAATATCTCTTAGGCTTGTAAATTGTCATCTTGGAAAGAAAGGTATGTCATCTCCAAGGTATATTGGATCTTTTGGGTACATTAGTGGATTTAAAAGGTGGCATATAGTATGCCTTTTCCCCCATGGTCCAGTGCGGAGCACGATGTGTTTCCTGTGTCTCATTTGAGAAGTATCAGGTAGATTCTTACCATGTGACTCGATGAGATCATCTCAAGCTAGAGTTGGATGACTCATTGAGGTATCATCCAATGAATAATCAAGATAGGAAAGATAACGTCACATGTGGTAGAATAATTAGTCTTGTTATAGTTTTGTGGAAACATGGTCAAATTAAAAAGGATACTTAGGAATGGGAGAGAGATATTTCCAAGTAATGGCCTGATCTTTTTTGGGAATGGGATGATTTTATACATTCCAAGGATGGAATGAAAAATGGGGGGGGTGGAATTTTGTACCACTAGTTTGCGTTATATATCTCTTTTATGTCATTTAGTTGAGTGTAATGTAGTTTGGAAATTTTATAGATGGGTTTTATGGTTTTTGGGATGTTTTTTGAGGCTTTTCCCAGGGTGGAAGTTTTGAGCATTCTTAGTGAAAAATGTTTAACACGTACAGGAATACATATATGTTGAGATAGGGGAAAGTTAGATAGTTCATGGTTAAGGTGAACAATTATTAAAATTGTGCAGCCTCCCTTAGTGAACCATGCAACATGGGATAACGGGCTATCACAAGGTTGGAATAATGTTTGTCAAAACATTAAGGGTGACAATGTAGGGTCCATTTTGAGGAAGTATTAGGTTCATTGTTAGTCAATGATTAACCTAACATTGCATCTAAACCATTCATGACTAAAAAAGTGGGTTTTTGGAAACAGGCCACAACCATTATTTTTCCTAAACACCACATTATTCCTCTTATACATCCCTACCTAGGGAGTCGTTCTTATTCAAGGATAGAGAGGCCCTCCAACACATTTTCAAAATTATTTGAAGGATTATCAAGGTTATTTGAAGGTTATTCTCCCTTAGAAAGTCTCCTCTCATGGTAGTTTCATGTTTTTTAATAAATATAATCTCATATCTCTCTCATTTTCATATATCTACTTTATTTATGGGTATATATATGGTTTTGGATTCCTATAATTTTATCCTTTATTCTTATTGATGTTATTTAATGGGATCTAAGATGGTTTTGGATGTTTAACCTGGATTTGGTGAGTGGTTATGTAGTGTGTTGATTTCTCCAAATCCTATGGTAGGTGGCTTCACTCCCAACTCTATTTTTCTAGAACTAGAAGGATTAATTTCAAATTAATTGGTTTTTATTGAAATTGATTGTGAATATGGTGTTTGATTCTTGGTGGAAACCCATTTTGTGATAATTTTTGGATTTTGTAAAAAATGGGTTATTATTGTGAAATGTTCTTTTCTGATAGAGTTTAATATTTTGATTTTAAAATTGGAGTCTTAGTTGGTTTATAGAAAATGGTTTGTGAAAAAGTTTTTACATAAAAAAAATTATTTAAGTGTGGTTTTGGAATTTTGTTTGAATTATTGTTTAGATTATAAATTGATGGATTGTATGACTTTACATTTATTGGTTGATATGATATTGAAAATTATTTATTTTCATGGTGTCATGGTTTAAGAGAATTTTGTGGGAATGGTTTTTAGATTATGGGGTAAGCATGGGTGGGAGTGGATGGATAGTGGGCATGAAAGACCTATATAAAAAGGGGATGGATAATGGGAATGAAGGTACACCGTTAAGGTTATGTGAGAAGGAAGCACCACTATTACTAAAAGGTGATGATTTTAGATGTGAAGTTCCACCATCATGGTAACATATAGTTCAGGTGTGTGGGTACAAATTTTGAAGATGTTTGGAATATACATGCGGCCATAGAAACTGAAATAGGTTATGCAGATATGTGTTGGAAAAATGGTTAGTTAGGTGGTTTGTTTCAGACCTCTTAATTGTGACGATTTTGGTAAAATGGTTTTCCAATGGTGTGTTTGGATTAATGGAAATTTATTAATTGATTTTAGGTTTTATATAAACAATTTTATATAAATTCGATAATGGTTCTATCTTAGTGGTGTGTATGGAATTCATATTGGGAATGTTTGCTGGGTATTCTTACTCACCCCCTAGTTTAGAACATCAGTGCTTTTTCAGATGTTTTATTATAATACATAGTTAAAGGTATCTAATCTTATACCATATATGGATAATCATGATGCTTTTTAGGTATTGTGGTATTGGATCACAAAGCTTGTTGTGGATATTCGGATCTATGATGGAGCCTTTGAGTTTTTATATTTTAGTCCTCCACTTGGTACTCTGATTTTCTCTTTGATATGGTGTTGTATAGTTGTATTGGGTATGAGTTTGAATTACAATACATTGTTGACATGAATTATGTAGTTTTTTGGAAATTTCACATTTGGTTGGTTGTTTTATTTATAAACTTTAAATCATCCACAAATTTTTAGGAATCCCTCTAAATTTATTTCCACCCTTCTGCACCTAGGGGATGTCCCTTAATGCCAAGTAGAAGCTCTGCCTTAACTCAAGACAATGAGGAGTGACAGGATGATACAATACTTATCGATGAATAATGGGTAATTAAAATTCTAGTCCCCATGACTTATCTATTAATAACCATTGAATTCACTAGAAGTTTCAACAAAACATCTCATTATATTCTCTATGAAACCTCCACCTGAATGAAAACCTGACTGTCAATATAATTGAAATTTTGGAAATAATATAATTACCCATTAAATGGTATAATTTCAATGTCTATGATAATATTCCTTAATCAATATATAAATTGTTGAGAAACATAAATGTAATATAAATTACCCATATAAATGAAATATAGTTGTGAAGGTACTTACAATGTGTTGGGTTATCCATAGAATATAAAACTTTTGTTCAGTAGTTTACATTTGCAGAAGAAAAATATAAGGGTAGGAAAAATAATTCCTCATGGTTCATAAAGAGTGTATGAATATTCCAAATAAATTACCCTATTAGTTTCTATCCAGGTGTATAACCACGGGGCCATATGTCATACATTATTGTGTTGATTGATTAAATACTCAGAAAACCAATTTCTAGGGGGATTAAGACAAGTTGAATCTATAAAACATTCACATCCACATTATAGTATCTTTATAGAGAATTATTCTTCATGAAAATAAATAAACATTAAATTTACTAAAACATAGTATAGTTGTTCCATCATATAAAATATTTTCTTTCTTGATATATTTTGTCACTCATGAATAAAAAAGAACATAAAGTAGTTTTAAAAACATAGGGTTATAAATCCCTTGAAATTATTGATCAATATTATAAAAACTGTTATATAGAAATGTATACACCACATGGAATTAAAAATGTGTGGAATACAACAAGAGTTCCAAATAATCAGAATTTAGATTGAAAAAGACACTTATGACTTGGGTAATGACAAAAGAAAAACCACCTTAAAAAGAGTGATTCAAAATGATTTTAAACCAAAAATAATAAAAATAATTTCATGATATAACATCTAAAATAGTCAGTATACACACCACATAAATGAAAAAAAGTGCATATCATAAAAAATATGCATCAAATAGAGGAATTTGAGACATAAAACCATTACCTTATTCGAGATCCATTCTGTGCATGATCCTATCATCCTATATAATAAAATTATTTTTATTATAAATTTTATATGGAACATTAATATTAAATAAATTATTTAATATATACCATTTAATATCATATTATATTTTATTATTATATTTTTTAATTATATTTTCTTGAAAATTTAATTATAGTCGGCCTATTTAAATTATATTAGTGATTGAATTTGATATTTTAAAAATAACTTAAACACATAATTTGAAAATTATAAAACAAAAAACAATCATTATTTACATTTTAAAATATAATAACATTGGTATATAAGTTCTCATTTTCATCCATGATGGAGTTTTTTTATCATTATTGAAGTCGATGTTCCCTTTTACCTTAAAAATTAATCTATTATGCCTCAAAATAAAATGGAATTCTTTTGCATAATTTGGAAATAATGAATCATTATTTGAAATCAAATTAATAATATTATAATTATAATAGTGATATATGTTTATTTTCAAATAGTAAATCTATAAGTCATTGAAACTATTTTATTGAAAAATGAGACCTAATCGTTAGAATATAAAATATAGGTTTAAAAATTAATTATCATATTTTAAAATGAATAATGTTACTTATGAAACTTATAGTTTTTAAAGAAAATTGTGCTATTAATTTTTCTTATGCTTATATCTTGGTGATTTATAAAAAGTGGATGTTTTAAAAAAATGATATTTTGACTATTCAATTAAGAATAAATCATTTTGGGGGGAAATAAAAAACATCGTCTTAAGGTAATATCATTATGATAAATTCAAAACTACGGTTCATTTTGTTAAAATTATATTGTGAAATACATAAATCAAAAATTCAAATATACTAATGAATAAATTCTCTTTAGAGTGCACATTTGGTGATTGTTTAGTATATTAAGTTTACCTGTTATAGTGGGGGTTTTTGGTAATATAAGAGGAGACATACCTCCCCAGATTTGGACATACCAAAAATAAATAATTTCAAAGGATGTATAAATTTATAATCAATAAAGTATCATACATTCCCTCGTTAAAATAAAGTGTATAATGGTCTTATTGCAGTGTGACTCAAATGGTTCGTTGTGTAACGTCTCTTCAAGACACCCCATAGGCTGTGTCCCTTCAGTCACAACATGGAATAACGTCCTAGTATAAAAACTAAACTTAACCTCACTATACAAGGGCATTTTTTGTTGTTACCTCCCCCTTCATGGAACAATAAACCACCTATATAAATCGAGTGCTATTACCCATTGAGGTCCCTCTTTGATGTAGCCAAAAACCTGTAGTGTGAGCCTTCCTCATCGAGAAACACTTATAGTGAAACCCAAATCCCCATGGTATCCATTCCGTAACAATATATTTTTAAACTTTTATAAACCTACATATAATTTAATTATTATGTATCATGAAAACTTATAAGATAAAATTTTATATATCTTAGACATTACCAATCCTGATAAACCTTATGCCTTATCAATGTAGCTCATAATTATCATAAACTATACAAATTTTCCAACCCATACAATTTTTTACTATCCCTTTTTTCCATCTTGATAAACCCTTTCATATGATGGATATTCCAATTTCATGATTCTACATATTAGAGTAACCCATAAATAAATTGTAACCCTTACATACAAGGTACATTTTATTTTCTAACATTCACAAATCATAGTAACTATTATATATCATTTTCTAAACCTTAAATACTGGGAATATATATTTTATGACAATTTCATTTTATAGTAATCCCTACATATCATGGTAACCCATACTTATGATAGGGTGAACCTTACGCATCACGGGGTGATTCTTATGTACCACAAAGTAACTCTAATAATTTGTCAAATTATAATCTATATTATCTAGACAACCCTAATTTATAGTATTTTCTATAATAGACTATTACATTATACATTTCTATAGTTAACCCTTATGTATCATATATCATAGACTCTAATAAAAATAAATCATACACTCAGACTATTTCATGCTACCACACGCATGGGGTGTAGTGTGACCAACAACATACTGAAAAAATACAAATAAAGGCCAACATAGACATTCTCTAGAACACACATGATAATTATGGACGACACTTTATCCATTGATTACATACAAAACACCTCTATGAGATATTCCAACTCTCAAAACCCAAATTTCAATCCAAAGTCTCAATACTTCAACAACTATGTTCAAAATTAGCAAATTCATCTATATTTTTTCAATCTTGTAATGACAAGGTTCATTAAATACTACCCACCATAATTATTATAATTAATGAAATTTTTTCTTTTTGTATCCTCTTTAAACAATCATTTTCATTGATATATAATTTCGTTCCTAATTTCTATATCTCCTATTGGTTATGGTTGTACAAACACAACACCAAAATTGTCGACATTCGAAAAAAAAAACAATGTCCCTCACTCTTGAATCCACCATTACTCTCATAATTTCCTAAATGATGTGCTTTTGATTTCATATAACAATCACACTCAATGACATGAAAATCCAATAGATGGAACCACTACTACATTTATCCATTAAAAAACCCAATATCCCATGCATCACAACAAACAATATTTCTGTTAGATCCATAACGATTATCTACTACCAAAACAATTCATGAATCCTCAAACCAAAAACAACATTCTGCATTATTTGATGTCATCGGTCTACCACATATCATCATTCACATGAAAAAAGACACAATAATCTGTAAACCATTGTGATTAGAATCTAAAATCTCACTCTTAATATTATATCTATTATAGAGGGCACCTCATTGGTGTACATGTGAGTGTTATTCCTATGGGAACTAACATTTAGTGAACAAACTAACTTTATTTGAATATTAATAAAATAACAACAGATCATAACACCTATCCATCATCAAACATCTAGTTTCTATTAGTTTTCAAATTGATTGAAATTACCTAGTCACTGTATACCGACACATGTATCTATGTATTTTCTATTTACCAAATTGAATTTGGTTTCATGTATCAGTGCACCATGAAAATGAAAAATACAGTTTGTGCTAGGTTAACTAATATATCACATTGGACATTAACCAAAAACCACTTGAAATGAGCACAATATACTTAGATCATATATGGTGTTCTCCCCACCATAGGAATTTCCTTACTAAATATCCACAAGCATGATACGGTCTGATTTGTATCATTAACTAAATGTTGAACTTCAAGAGTCTCACCCATGTTCATCAAATAGGTACACAACCCATGTCTTGATTATGATTCAAATTGTACAAATGGTCATAACTCACTATAGTGATGGAATCCTTGTAAATTGTTCTCTATATTGTCATCCGACTCATCCCATCAGTGATTCACGAGGCATAATGGTCATCATACCAGATTTACTATTATAAAAAATGTCTCAAATAATCCCCTTTAAGAGTTAATTGTTTTACCATAAGAACTATCCACATGACCCCATCATCGTTTAACTATCATGCTGCATAAATTCCATCTCCTGAACTAGTCTAAACTCATTGTGAAAACCCTTATATGTAAAACTACACTTGGAAATACCACATAGAAAAACCCACCTTATTCAACACATGTCATAAAATCATGTTTTAGTACCATTTTTTTCTTAATCTTTAATAAAAAATAGTTTTCTCACTCATTTCCACCATCATCTCAAATCTATTCACCATCAATAAATTATCTTACTCTTATCCCATATAAAAGAAATGATCAATATCCATGCATCTCGAGAAGTATGGAGGGTTCTGCCACATCACAATGTGTGCTAATCTCTCAACATCCCACACCCAATCCAATATATGGGGACTAAACTCATACATCCAATAATTACCTATCGATACACTATAAGGGTGTCCAATGACAGAACTATAAATTTTCATCCATCATTGTGACCATACCCCAAGGTCCAGATAACATAAAAAAATTATTCTCCCTTCCTTAGATATTTCTTATATCCAATCGTAGGTATTCCCCACATCTCTTCTAGGGTCATTTATGCCTAATAATACTATATTATCACCTAACTTTGGATAATAGTTTTATGTAATAATAAATAGACCAAATATATTAAGAAATAATTCCCTTTCATCACCCATGTTAAGAGGGTATCTTTCTGAATAATCAAATAATGGGTTTCAATAGACCTAATTACTAAAATAATGAATACACAAGTTGACATGAAATTATGTGGAACCCATTCATAGAATTTAACTCTTGGAATCATGATTTATATATCCTTATTACTAGTCTCATGTTCCTAAACCACTAACTAACCATGCATCACATTGTTTTTACATTATCAATTTTACCCTCAATTTACTAATTAATCATATCACCATGTATCTCAATTTTCTAAAACCTATCAAAACAAGATAAACACTTATTATATCACATCTATAATACATTAATGAATCTCTATGATAATACCACATAATTGATACAAATTATCATGAATCAATATGAAACAAAATCATCTTCCAATGATTCTATCTCTAAATGAATTCACTATTTTAGGGTAAACACTTTATCATGTTACCTCATAAAAGAAAACACATCTATAATAATGACATTAAATTGTCAAACAAATCATTTTTTACACTCAACTCAACAATATCCTATGTCACGTATATAAATCACTTGGTAATACATAATAAACTAACACCAAGACCCACTTATGTCATAGCTAATGGATAACCAAAAACATCCTCATCTCAAATATCTTTATATAAACCAGAGGATGATACACCTAGTCTAGTAAACTTATTCCCATCGAGAATCCACGTACCGAACTACCCCCTTGTGGGATGTGGTCGTAGGCACATGAATATAAATGAAATTATCCTATAAAAATACACAATAATCAATTACTGTAAGTAAACATTATATAGAACTCTAATAAATTTCATAATTAAATATTTAAGGCACAAAAATTCCTATTTTATGGATTGAATATTAATTTTGAACCTGGTAAAAATAACGATAGAATGTATTTTGGAAATTATCATTTATAGATAAGATTTTATGAAGAATTTAAATTATAGTATATGAATTTTCATCTATTTATTTATAATCACATGTTATAATTTATATAATTAACCATTTATTGACTAAATATTTTGTACAAATCATGATAAGATCATTTTGAGGTAAATGGATATTTTTAGAAAACTATGTTAAATGAATAATTTATATCCCTTTAAAATAGTTATATAATATTTAAAAAAGAATTATTTAAAAATATAGAATATATATTTATCTATATGAATTTATATCTATATAACTATGAATATTGGTCATATAGTTATAGTGATATCATCTTATGCTTTACAAATGAATTTCATAAAAACCTTTTTTACATTACGTTTTGATGATTTTTTTAAATTATTATGCATCAATGAATTGAATGAAATTTAATGGATTTAATATTTTAAAACATAATAATTAATAATAATCAATTATATTAACAACAGTTTTGGTCATACTGATAAATAAATCATTAAAAAGTGATTACCCTAGTAAAGGTATAAATGGGTTTATCCGGGGATTAATCTAAAATGATAAGAGTTAAAATAACCTAAACCCTCAATTAAACCACAATAGTATGTTTTATCTTTTGAAATATAATTATCACCTTCTAATATGAGTCATTTGGGATTTATTTTTACCAGAATGTGACTTAAATGATATTTTTAAACAATAAAATATTATAATTGTTCCCCTCACCTCAATTATAAGAAGGGCATTACTTCCCCTCACTTATTACCACATATTGAGAAATTTAAATTAAAATAAACCTTCAAAAATTCCAAAACATTCTTATAATCATCAATAAGTTATTATATTACAAAAATTCAAATCCTAGGGTCCATACAAAGAGATCCAAATGCGGTTTATCTAACAAAATGAAATCACCTTAGTACAAATATTTCTTTTTTACATCTAATTTTAAAAAATTAATTTATAAAAAAAATAATATTATAAAAATAGTATCTACTATATACATATAATTTATTATTTTAATCATATAAAATTTATCTAACATCTTCTCTGTCAAATGGGAATGCAAATTGTCACTCATAAGTATTGTCGAGTACAACCTCATTAATCAATGTATTTTGTTTTGCAACACTACCTTAAAAGAATAGTCATAATAATAGATATAATTAATATATATATATATATATGAAACTTTTGACATAATATTTTTCCTTAAATTTAATATATAATATAAATTATTACACTATTACCCATTTTGTAAATGCTATTGTCACTCCTTCCAACACACGATCTACCATCTCCTTGAAGTGATGTGATTCATTTTCCATGACGAAATTTCAAGAATGATTCTAAAATTTTATATAATGGATAAATTTCATATTTTAAATATTAATATCATTATATATAATATGAAACTATTTTCTATAGTTATGAACTCGAACGATAGTCACGAAACATTCTTGATAAAAAAATAATTTAACACCAAAAACAATGGTATTAATGATCAATTTACATTTAATGGGTGATAAGATGCCATAAGTGAATCATATATGATATTATAAATAATAAAAGAGATATTTTATATAGTAAAAAAAGTATAAAAATGTTATACATTAGTGTAAATCATGTTCAACAAAGTGGTAGCATAGGGTAAAGGATGTCGTCTCACAGTCCACTCCATTAAGGCATAATTTGTATATATAACTATTTAAATTATTCGGCATATAGACTATTACATAGATTAATTTAATTTAAAAACCAATTTATTAATTATGACTAATCTTTTAATTCATGTTTTATCTTTTAGTGCGTTACTTTTTAAATGTAAACATTGATGTAAGAATATATTTTAGAATCCAATGTTTCTAGAATTTATAATATTTTCATCAAAGGATTATTATAATATATCATTCATAAACTATATCTATTTTAGTAAATAATATGTATTTAAGGAGATTACCTATTTTCTTAAAACGTTTCCTCTCTTTGGCATATGAATCAAAAAATGAAATGATTAAATGAATCACTTATCTTATTTCCCTTTTTGACCACATATATTTTCCTTCCATGTCTATATTTTTCAAAATTGTTTTACATAATTAAATTTTATATAATAAAATTATTTCATAAGAACATTTTACATAATATGTTAATTCTTACTTGTATTAAATGTGTATTTATAATATTCCCAAAAAGGTTATTATCATTATTCTTTCGAAAAATTCAAAATGAATGTTAATATTTAATTTTTAAAATGTTATCAGATTTGTATTACACAATAATCATTTAAATATAAATGTCATCTTCTTCTAGATTTAAATTATTTTACAAAGAAAAAAAGTTAATGGTTTCTTATTTTAATTTTATGATTTAATTTTATGATTTATTTTGAGGGAGTAATTTTACTACAAAACATATATTTTTTTGGAATTAAAGGTCACATTTTATTTCTTATCAATTTGGTATCCATTAAATTTCTCTTGAAATAATCACATTCATGTGATAATTTTTACTTGAACATTAAATTTCAAATAAATATCAATATAATTTGTATCATGTATAGGATTATTTCTTAAACCTTATAACATTTTTAAATACAATATTTTATTATGAGAGTTATTTGTTTTACTAGGGAAATTCTAATATGCTATATCCTTTACCCAATATTTAATTTTTATGATAAGTTATATTATCTCTAAATTTAATTGTTTTCTAAATATATAAAGAATAAATTGTTAATGAAGTTCTGTGTGGACCCAAAATTTTATATACCCTTCATGCATTGACATGTATCATAAAACAAACAAGCTGGATAAACATATTAAATGAAATCTCCATATGCTTCTACCCATAGTATAAACTATATTATCATAAGGCCTTGATGGTAAAGATATCATGATATTTGAGATCATGATGTCCAAAATAATGTATTATCATCATTTAAAATTCCATTATTACTATCCAAGAGACAAATTTGTTGATATTATCAATTGATTCATTTCGTACATAAGTTATTGAATAAATGGAATGTGTTTGTAGTTATCAATCATGACCTTTTGATCACACAAAATTTACTCATTATAGATTACATTGTACATAACCCATAATGTGCATTTTATAACCTTTATTATATTTCTATTCCTCTTGATATGATGAATGAATCATGGAATGGGTTTCAATGATGAAAAAATATCTTTTTTTTTTCTGTTTTATATTTTATTTCACATTTAATTAGGGAAGTATGTTTGTATATAGATCTTCAAGACTAATAACCTGGAAAGTCATGGGTAATGTGATCCATTAAATATTTTGACATATATTCAAGTATATTTTGAATCTAGGCTACAATTATCATGGTTGTTACAATTTTCATCCATGGAAGTATAGTATAAAATATGCATATTAGAATTAGGAAAATATATATGAGGGAATATAACCCTTGAAAGACTATGAGGATATTCCAAATTATTTTCAAATGTCTTAAAAGTATTTTCAAGGTAAATATTATGTGAATTTCATAGAAAAATATCCCTATATTGATACTATAAGTAGATGTGGTTTTGGAAAATGTTTATCTAGAGAAAATAACTCCAAAAATAGATGGTTGAGATTAGATTGGCCATAATTCTGGTCCCAATGGATGGACCCTTATAAAAAACCTATTCTAGAACTCTTAGAGTATATTCATGTGTTAATTCATTTTTTACAAAAAAATTATTAATCATTTTAATATTTTTTTATCATTTCAATAATCCCCAATGATCATAGGTTTATGATTTTGAAATTAACAATGCATGAATTTTCAATTTATGTTAAGTGTTACCCTAGATCTATAATTATATATTATGATTTAAAATTCAAAATTTTTTGTGCTAATAAATAATAAATTATTATTTAGAAGTGTCTTCTTGAATAAATAATGTTGTCAATACTCAGGGACAATATATAAACATCCCTACATATCAAGCTAATACAACTACTATTAGAGTACAGTAGATCTTCTCCATATCAGAGAATATTTTCTAGGTTATGAGTACATAACCTTTCACATATAGAGAAAAAAAATGCTCAATGACAATATAAACCTATATTGGATCATTTTTTATGGTATATGACTCTATTTTTAGTAGAAATACAAATATATAAATAGCTAAGAAATGTATTAAATCCCATAAAAAAATACTTGTATCCTTGAAATATGGTGAAAGGGATAATATTATAATGTAGGTATATCTTCTTAATGGTGATGTAGATCAATAGTGGTCATTTCTCTAGAAAACTGTTCTGGTATATGAAATAAAACAAATATAGTTTAGATCATTTAAATTAACATTCTCTCAAAAATATTACACTCATGATCAAAACTACAAAATGAATAGAATGTTCCTCAGATTTATTAAAAAATATGAAGAATGTGTTATGGAGTATGATGATGCCTTTACAATACTATCATGGTATTATACATATTACATACATAATATGAAAAACAATATTGACCATTTCATTGAAGGGATTACATCAAGACTCAAGACAGAGCAGTTTTCTCAAAAAAAATATCATATAAGGGATTAGTAGTTTGTACCATAAAACTAGATATGAATTTATTAGTATAATATATTTCAGTGGAATGAAGAAAATAAGAGGTTGGATGAAAAAAGAATAAAGTAACACATCAAAAAGAAAAAAATAAAGAATAAATTTCTATATTATTGAAATTTGGGATGAAAAAAACTAAAAATGCCAAAAAGTATATGATTACATGTGCATAAATATGTATCATCATTCCAGTTAATGTAATGAAATGAAAGGAAAAACTATTACCAATGTTTTCAATATTAATAAAATTGGGAATTATTCAAATCAATATCCTAATCATCATATGAACATACTATATAAGAGTCTAAGGGGAAATGACAATATTATATGATCCATACAACCAACACTGTTGTTCTAAAATATATAGAGGTAGGTAACTTAATCCCAACATAAAATCTAGCTAAATATTTTTTAATGATATATCATTTTAGTATTTTATATATTCTGTGATTCCCAAATGATTTCTATATTTCTATAGTTCCTAGAAAAATAGAGTTTTCAGTCACTGCTCACAGTGTAAATCATCTTATAATAAGGATGTGTAGGTAAATTAAAATTATAACACATAAATGTTCCCTTTTTGATGAATTTATTTTTATACATATGTTTAGATTTTATATAATCTATGGTATGTATTTTATTTCAAAATAAAATGAAAATATTTTTTTCAAAGTGAATAAATTACAATTTGTGATGGAGAGATGGATTTCCTCATCTTCATAGGGGATAATTTGTCATCTAGGTCATTTTTTTATAAATATTTTGTAGATATTTTGAATAATCCTCTTTTAAAAGAATAGAATATAAAATATATGGATGAAAAATGTAATATTATAATTGATTTTTTACCTATTGTATTAGAATACATTGTTACATTTCTTAAGAAATTACATGGGCAGCCACCAGACATTGATGTTGAGTTTTACAATGATTTACCCTCAGATGTAAGACACATATCAAATAATCCCTATATAAATTCCACATTGAAATTAGTGGAGTTGAAGAAACAACTAGATGATTTGTATGATAAGGTATTTATACATCCCATTTTTTAACTTGGGAAGCCCATTTTATTTTCTTTAATAACAAAGATGGATCAATATGTCTCTAAATTGATTATAGTTAAATAATATCTATTATGAAAGTGAATTAGTATCATATCCATGAATTGATGAACTATTTGATAAATTTCACGGAGATCAACATTTTTTAAAGATGGACCTTCATTCTGGTTATTATAAATTTCAAGTAAATAAGAATTTTGTTTCAATAAAATCATTTCGTATGAGGATTATATATTATGAGTTTATAGTAATTCCATTTTTATTGAATAATTCATCGTATAATTTTATAGATTTAAAAATTTATTATTCAATAAATTTGTTGATTTTTTGGTGTCTATTTTTAATATCATAGTTTATTATAAAATCTATGGGTTTCCACCCCCATGTTTTGATTGGGTGGTGCAGGTGATATTAGGTTTGACGCATAGTCACGGGGTCGAGTCCCTGGACCAATAGGTTTATTTTCATTTTCTTATAGCATGTGTGAGTTACATTTGAAGCTGTATCTATATAAATATAAAAGATATGATTACAATGGGGATATATTATGGATCATACTTGAGACTCTTGAAGAAAATGTGTTAAATGGTAATGTGTGAATTATGGATTTGGAATCCTTATTTTCTTGGACATATTGATTATATGGATGATTCATAGATGATATTTTAAACTAAAAAGGAAGTCCAATAATAGGATACATCAATGAACAACATCATGGTATGTAGTTTTAATGGGTTTTAGGATACTATAAAAACATTTCAAACAAATTCATTATTGGTTAACATTTTTATCAAATTACACTTAAAGTGGTTAATCTCGCATAGATAATAGAGTGTGAAAAATGTATTCACGAATTGAATAGGATTTTGGTAAATATGCTTATTTTAAGTATACCATCAAAAAATAATTGATTTTTGATATATACTGATTCATCAATTAAAGAATATGATTTGGTCCTTATATATAATGTTAATGTTGTTGACTATGCATCAAGGTAGTTGAGTACTCATGAACCAAACTATCCAACCCATGATCTAGAGTTGGTAGTTATAATATTTTCTTTGAGGATATAAATACATTATATCTATGTTGAAATATTTGAGATATAAATAGATCATTAGAGTTTTAAAAAATAATTTCATAAAAATTACTCAACATGACACATATGCGATGGGTCGAGCTTCTCATGGAATATGATTTATCAATACAGCAACAATCGGGAAAGGAAAACAAGGTAGTTGATCTATTCAACAAGATTCAATATATAGTCCATAATAAAATGAGGATTCAAAATGATCTTATGTTAATATATTTATTGAAGACGTATAGGGTAATTATTAGGTACGAGGAATCGTCACCCCATTTCAAATGATTTACATACCATATGTATTTGAAAATAAAAAATGTTCTCATCCTAATGATTAAATTTTTAAAATAAAATTATTGACATGAATTATGGGAAATTTTCACACATCATTAAAAATATGGTGATTTACAATTTGTAAATAGGATATTAGTTGAATATAAACATGATCTCAGAATGTTATTAATGGACAACACTCCAAGATTGAATTTCTCTATAAACTATTTTAATACCAATATTTAAATTGAATTGAATGAAATTTTATAGTTAAAATATATAAATATGTTAATTACTAAATATATACTTCAATTGGAATAGTTTTTCAACAATTGAAGGTGCAAAGGCCATATTTTATTGGATTCAGGAAACATATAACTATTCCTTAGTAGAAATGGGATGACATTACTATTGAATTTATAACTATATTTCCAAATATCCTAGAATGAATAATGTAATATGGGTTTATTTTTATCAACTTTTCAAATATGTAAAATTAATTGCCATAAAAAAAGATTTACCTCTTGAACGACTTAGAATAATCTATATTCATGAATTTTAAAAATATCACAGAACACGCATTTCAATTTTGTTTTATTTTGATTCATGTTTTACATCAAAATTATATAAAATTATTCATAAGGTAGTTGATACCAATCTTCATTTGATAACATCTTATGATCCTCAACAAATATAAATACCTAAAGGGATATTAAAAATAAAAGATATGTTTAGTTCATGATCAAATTACATTCAATTTATATGGGATTTTTAATTTTCTATGGTGGAGTCTTCCTATAAAAATAGCTTCCATTAACGTATTCCAAAGGTGTAATGTAAATCATTATATAGAAATAATGTTTATACTCTAACTTGTTGGGTTGATGATAGTGAAATGAATAATCAAGGCCTATAACTTGTTGATGAGACAATAACAAATATAAATACTATTAAGACTCATATTTAATTATTTAAAAAGCCTAAAAAATATTAATGGTGATATTTCAAAGAATTATATTTAATTTGAATTGAGAGATTTGGTTTTAATTAAATTATCTCTTTGAAAGGGTGTTGTAACATTCAATATGAAATGAAAACTAAGCCCCAAGAATATCAAACCCTTAAAAAATATATAACGAATCTGAGTTTTGGCTTACCATTTATAAATTTCATTGAGCCTTGATAAATGAAATATTTTGTTTTATATATTATTTTTAAATTACTATATTCTAAACTCAATAAACTTTCTCACCTGGTAAAAATTAGAATGTGAACCTTGTCTATCTTACTATGATGAGGCTAAAAAAATTCATAACCAAAAATAAATAGTGTTGGGGAATCAATTACGTTTTCTAGTAATGGTACATTATAGAAATAAAAAATTATAAAAAGAAACACTTGAACCTAAAGCTAGTTTGAAGGATAACCACCCACATTTGTTTTGAAATTAATCTCCCTAAAAATTTCAATGATTAAATTGTTAATGGTGGAAATAATGTGACACTCAATTTCCATATATATAAATCTAACATTTTATTAAATAATAATACAATTTAAAATTAAATATTTGTTTTAATAAATTTCAAATATGATAGATTGAATATAAATTTTGAACATACTTGGTCAAAATAAGAACATAATGGTTTTATGAAATTTTTCGTTAAAGATTTGAATTAATGAAAATATTTGAAATTTAGAATTTAAATATAAATATCTTTTTATAATAATGTGGTATAATATTATTAAACAATTATTTTTATTATAAATTTGAAATAAATAAATATAATATCATTTGGAGGTAAAATTTATATTTTTGAAAAAAACTGTTTTTAAATGCCAAATTTATATCCATTTTATTTAATTAAATTAGTAATTAATGATGAATGATTTATATTTATATATTATATATCTACCCATATGAATTTAAAATCATATAATTAGATTATCAGTCATATAGTTCATGTAAAATCATATTATTCTTGAAAAATGGTTTGATAAAAAAACAATTTTTTCCATGTTTTGAGGATATTTTATTAAATTATACTAGTTATGTCAATTGAATTTTAGAAAATATATTTCATATTTTTAAATAGAATAATTAATAAAGGGTAATAAGGTCAATTTATTTTTTATACCTAATGAATAGTAAAAATGTGAAAATTTTGTAATTGTGGTTTGGGACAAAAATGTGTTTACCTTGGGATAATATAAAAGATAAGGGTTAAAATGAAAAAAATTCTTAGACCTCATTGGTCGACCATACATTAGCTATAACCTTACCAAATTAAAGTATTATTTATTCTATTTCTATTTCTAAAGAAATTTCCCAATTAATTATTGTAAAAGTTGGTGCCATAGACATAATTTGAATAGTACTTTTCGATAACAATATCATGTATATAATGAGTTATGAAAGATGTAATTTACCATAATAGTGGTTATATTTGTGCATCAGATATTTGAATGTTAATGTACATAGATTTTTTATCCAATTAGAATGTTATAGAAGTTCATATGCTATAATGTGATCCTTAATATTCTATAACATTAATTTCAAAATTCAATCATATTGCCTAGACATATCATAATGACTGGAAGTAGATGATTTATTTCTATTTTGCTATGGGGATCAAAAGCATTGAGACTTATTCTCCTGAATTTCACACATGGTTCTCTCATATAAATGTTATCATGATTCCTCACCCAGCAATAGGAACAACACATGTTTTAGTGGTCATTGGTATTTCTATCAAAGAACATATGTAACGATATCCTAAATTTAGATTATTATCAGGGTAAAATATTTAATCACCTACTTTGATAAAAGGAAAATAATATGGACTTGAATTCATAGCACGAGATTTTGTGTTAGGTGAGTCGTTGGTATTAGGATATTTATTTAATAATCAATATATAATTTTTCTCTTATGAAAGGAAGTGATATATCCGTTCTAGTTGAATAAGATGGTATTAAAAATATAAATTATTGACCATAATATAAGAAGGTATGTATATCTAATAAGTTCAATTAATAATAATGAAATAATGGTGATGACACAATTGTGTTTCCTACATTATGAGATATCATGGGTCATGCTTTTATATTACATAGTTTGTGTTCATAAGAAAGTTTGTCATTTTTGGTAATTTTCCTTATCTCTTTAGGGGCCTTGATGGGTTTCTAAAATCACCCCTTAGTTGATAAAGATTATTCACTACTATTTAGAAAAGGTTATATATGTTCACACACTAAGAATATTCAAAATTATATACTATTCTTTTTGAATAGGAGTATTGGACATGGTGGGCCCCACCACTAGGGTCTTGGTATTGTCTGAGAATATTAATTATCCAAGGAATATATAAATTTATATTATTAAATTCTATAACTACTTTAATTGTATTTATTTATTAAATTTAAATTCATGTATTAATGTAAATAGATTAAAAAATATTATATGAATGAATATTATTTTAATAATCAACGTTCATTTAATATTTTCAAGAATACTAAGTAAAATTAATAAATCATTCTTTATCATGTAATATTAATATTATATTATAAATAAGTGATTAAAATATAATTGATTTTTATATATTGGTAAATCATTATGGAAACATCAATTAAAGGTTTTTTAGTGGATAATAAATATCTTAGGGTCATAGTGCCTTTCTCATATATTTTAGAACATCACTATAAAAGGAGGAGGAGGCTCTCACTTAGAATACTATTCAATGATCATTCATTGAGACCCTCTATCCCCTCCCTCCATCCCCCAAAAGAGATTATATCTTGATCCATGAAACTAGATCATTCACACATTACCATATCAATGGTACATCAATGCGATGATCTTCAGGACATTGAAGGCATCATAGAATATCTTTTTAGAAAAAAATAAAATTGATGATAGATGTTTTCAAAGAATTTTTTATGACTATTTGGATGATATAAATGGAACCATCTTTGGTTCATTAATGCAAAAAATCAATGGTAATGGTTTAATGTTGATATTGGATTTGGATTGAACAAGGTATTCATATGATTTAGCTTTTCAAATTAAAATTCAATGTGTGGGATCCTTGGGCCTTTACCGGGGTAGCGTTTCACTTATGATGATGTAGTTACATTTATCAATGGTGAAATGCACTAAATCTGTAAACCATTTGCTTTCATAGAATCATCTGATACCTCCAATTTCAGTCACAATCATCAAGATATGGTTTATGCTAAATAAAAATATTAGCCTTCAATCCATGTAGAGGGATTCTCAATGGTCCCATTTTTCATGAAAAATAATTCAATCTGAATCTGGATGGCCATGTTATGAAAATCAAATGTTATTAATCAAATATAAATACATTTTTTAGGTATTTAATTTTGATAATATATATATATATATTATATATTATTATAATACCTAAAACCTATGGATTAAATTTTTACCAATGAGAAACCCCTTTTCGATTATATTTTATAGGTATAAATAGGGTTTTATTGTTAGAAGAAGTTCCAAATATTTTTAAAATTATGATAAATACTAATGTTTTTATTTTGTTTCTGTTTTTTTCTCTAAATCCTGATTATATAATGTTTTTAACATTTTATATAATAAAAATAAATAAATAGAGGCACTGGACAGACATAATTAATGAAAAAAATTCGAAAAGGGATAGAATATTTTGGGTGATGGAATCATGTTGTTAGACTTTTAAAATATAAAAAATCTTTTTAAAAGTCCTAAAAGGGAAAATGGATTCATCAGAAACTGCTAAAACCTACCTCATCCCCTCCCAATCAATGTTTGGATCACTATGACCCACTACCATTGAACCCAAATGTCCATGCCATGTCGTCATCTCCCATTCATGTCATTGCATAACCTACCTATCACTCACCTAGGGTCATGATCCCCTTCCAAATGGACTTGTCCACATGATCCCCTCTGATCGAGCACCCTGATGCCAATTCCTCTCATATCCCCCACAACTATGCAAGCTCCTTGATACACTTCTATCATCCTACTTCCCTGTTGAAAATTATATGGAATATGCTTCCACCAGTTGAACCATTACCTAATACACTCCCTACCCTAATTGGGTTTTGGTGTTCCCCCTCTAGAGTTATTGGGCTCCCTACTCTAATGTGTTGGCCTAACCAAAAACCACCAACACCGAGGCTTTCCAAACCAAAACCACCCTGACAGGGTCTACTAGACCCACAATAACCCTTCAATGGTACTACTCAACCCATAATAGGAGTGGGGAGGGCGGTCTCAACCTACAATGAGCCAGTGTGAGGTTCTAAAGTCATTGATAATTTTAATTCACCATGATATTTCATTATTTATTGGATTAATTTAAATAATAACAATTTTTGAAAAATAATTTATTTTTTTGTTTAAAATAAGATTAATTTCATTTCTAAATGGAAAATAATTTATTTTATTTATAATAATAAATTAATTTATTTAATTTACTTCAAACATGAATTTATCACACTTAATATTTATTGAATGCTTTTACCCATATGCTAATATTAATCATTTAACGATATTAATTTATCAAGAATTTTTTTATTTATTTCAATTTTATATGATACATGTAATTTATTAATTAAATTTAAGGTTGTCGAATTGTTAATTTTGTCACTTGATATATATAATGGGTTATACATCCATAAACTTATTTTTATGTATTATTTCACATTTTGAGACCCCCTCCCCAATGCGTTGGTTTGTTTTTTTTCTGATTATTTAACATTAAGACATGGACCATGCCTAGATGAGGAGGTATCCCAGAAAAGATTTGTATATAATTTACTGGGGTGCGAGCTATGATATGAGTCAAGAAATAACTCAGGTATTTTACACCTAGGTTATGGTTATTCCATTGATTTTAAATACATAAAAAAAATATAAATTTCATGATCAGTCTAGTAGTTTATTTAATTTAGGAATTATTTATTATTATATTAATGCAGTTTCATGTGAGTGATCTCATAAAATAAGAATCTACAATTCATAGATTAAATAAATTTAAACTAGGTGAATGTTATTCTACTTATTTAATAGTGATTTATGAGTGTGATGACATTGTTCAATCATTTCAATGATAAAACTATTTAATTCATTTATAACTAATAAGAAACCATAAAAGACATAATTATTCATAATGTCATTCGTCAATTGAATTTCAACAAATCTGGGTCTTCAGGGTGATTGTCAGTATAGTTGATGGTCTCTCCTACTATTGGGGCGTTTTTATGAACCCCTTTGCTCTACATAACTATATACGGAAGATATAGGTATTCATATATAGTTTTTCCATCTTTATATTAATATTATTTAGAAAATTACGTTAATGATTTTAGTTGTTGGGATTTCACTCAACAGGTCATGGTTATCTCAGTTAATGTGTTTGTCCAGTCAAACACCTAACTTGATAGTGTTTGAGTAGTGTCATATCTATAACATGGAATATGGAGATATATTCTGTATATCCTTTCCAGTATAATACTAAAGAGACTGGTTATTTAGAATCTATTAGTGAGGGATACATGGTTTGGATAAAATAATTGGAGATAATTAATGATTAAATTAATTGGTATTTATTAACCAGTAATCATGAAAAAAATTACTAATTTTCTAGTGTTTATTTTTTATAATAATGATACCTAAAAAACATATATATTTTGATGATTATTATATAATGAACATGTCCCCACTAGTATGATTTTCCGATGAGTTGACTAAGTGCTTTCTCAGAGTACTAAGATATTAGTAAATTCAAGGTTTGGGTGACCAAAATACAAGTTCATCCACCATAGGAAGTAAGGGAGTTAATGAAACTAATAGTAGACTAATGTATAATTCATTTAATGGCTACATCAATAATTTATCAAAAAATTATTATGAGTGTTTTGGATATAACATAAGGACATTGATGTTTTTGCATATTGTATCATCTTAAGGATGTTTTCCAAGACAAAATGAAGCATGATTTGAATGGGATGCTGATTTAACTAAATATATTTGATTTGATCTATTAAACACTTTCTTTGATTACAACCCATTCATATATCTTTATCTCCAAATTTTTTTAGTTTCATTATGAAATATATAAATGGATAGTAAATAGAGGAAATTTTTTATTACCTTTTGTGTAATGTTTACTAAGAAAATAAGAAAATTGAGAATGTTTAAAAATTAAATAGTATTGATGAATAATTTATAGAAAAGGTGAAAAGACTATTAGAAATTATAAATACAAGGGAACCTTTAGTAAATCATTCAAATTATGGAGGATGATCATCAAACATGAGGTTATTTTATTCACATATCATGAGACAACTCTATGGAATATTTACTGAAATATAATGAATTGAAGATGAAAGTACTTGCTTCTTCATCAGAGTATATTCACTAATCTTATAGATTGAATTTGTCAATGATATTGGGTATTAAATAAAACATTACTGACACATATGTGTATTGAAATTTACTAACAAAATGTGTTTATAAATGTTATAATAAGTAATATAAATTCTATAAACAATTGAGAAATAGAGTTTCCGAAGTCAGTGGTGATATGTTTACAACTTATAATTATTTCTTTTGGGGGTTTACCTATGGTATAGGTTTTTCTAGAGTTCAAATAATAAAAAATATTAGTAGTATGTTCAAAACTTCTAATTTATTTTTTTATTGATTCTAATTATTTTTTTATAGAGTATTACTAAAAAATTTATCTCAAGTTTCCATTCCACATAAGGAGACATTATTCTAGCTTCTGACTAATTGTTTTTTTTGCGTTATATACTCAGCCAATAGTTTAGTGATACAAGAACCGTAGTCAATAAATAATGAAAAATTGTCAGACATAATTATATATATTTATGGTCAAAAAAGTTGTTATCTTATAGAACTAAAAGTAGATTTCATGGATATACCAAGTATGGTATTAATAATCATTCGATAGAAACACCATATATATAAAAACATATTTACATGTTTTTATTATAAAAAATGACCATAACAATTAATGGTAGGCCTTAAAGTTTTCATAATATTCTCACCTAGAGGGTGTGAACTATTCAAAGGAGAAGCTAGTGGTAAGTTTATATAGTTTATGAGATCCCCTAATGATTTTTTAAGGAATGTCAAAATGAATTATAAAATATGTATGGTCATGAGGTATGAGTATATTTTTTCCGATGTGCAAGAGAATATCTTGACCAAGAAAACATAGATCATTAAAATGATGCATATAGAAATTCATAAACGCACATTTCCTTAAAAACATAAAAGATATGATGTTTGTAAATATGATCGATGATGAATCCTATACTCAATCATTGATCATTAAAATGCATAATTGTGGAATTCATAAATTTACATTTACATATACAATTAATATTCATGATTTAATTAGAAGGAGAATCAATGTTTATATTTATTTACATTATTGGAACATTAGTTATTTTCAAGACATGTTTCCCAAATAACAGTGTTGTCCAATAACCATATTCCAACTATATGGAAAAATTGAAATAATATTAGTTATGAAATGATATAATTCAATAATGCCATAATAATATGTTTTTAAATGAAATTTGTTTAGTATATGAAAACTACATGCACCAAGAAAACAAAACGTGAATATAATGTAATTATTATAGAGGTTTCTAAATAATGTTAAATAAATTATTAATATATAAAATTGATTGTTAATTAATAAATTTTATTTCTATAAAAGGCTATAAATCTCTTTTCAATATAGTTGGATAATGATTTATTTGGATTTATTAAATTATTAAGACACACAAATAATTGTTATAAGAACAAATTTCACTTGATATTATAGAAATTAAATGATCCAGTGGCACGTACTGTGTAATAATAATAAAACAACGGTAATTGTTTTGTATTCATTATGAATGGTGATACATTTTTTATTAAGAATATTGTATCCTATAAGTATGAAGTAAATGGTAAAAGATAAGAATTTAAATAAAAATTAAAATTCAATAATGGTTTCCACGTATCAAACTATAAATGTTAATTATTGTGAATATTTTTTTTGGCAATCAAGTGTGACTATACATGGGTTGCACAAGTGTTGAACGAAAAGGATTGATTGGTAATACCAAATAATTATGCCTAAATCTATTAGAATATTAACAACCCAATGTTTTTCAATGGAATTTCCCTTCTCATAAGTATCTCACAAAATCACATGAAAAAACAACATAATGAACTACTAAGTTCTAAGTTACCTTTAAACATAAGTTCGTCACTTCTTTGTTTTGGAATTTTTAAAATCCGGCATACACAGTTATAATCACTATGTTATTTGGAGTTCGATAAGAAATACATAATTTTTGTTTATAGTAATCTAACCTAATGAATAGTAACATGCCCTTATGAGTAGTTATATGCCCTAATGAATATTAACCTCACCTATCTAGGTATAAAATTAATATTCAATTTGGAAGTATGATATACTTATATTTTACATTAAGTTAATTAATGTTTTAAAACTGGTTCTGATAATAAATTATTAATTTAATTAAATATTAAAATGATCATATTTAGAAAATTATTTTTGAAAAACAGAATTTATTTATTTATTCTACACATAAAAAAATGATTCGGGTGAATTTTTGGGATTTTTCTGAAATACTTGAATTTATGATGAATAATAGAATTAGATGATTCACAATAAATGCTAAATAATTGATTAATTGATTCATTAATGATATACTACTGATGTAAGCCCACTTGGTTTTGTATCACATGATAAAATCACTATTATTGGTAGTGGAATACTTACTATTCCTTGTCTTGGGATTAAATAATAAATTAATGATTATAATATTATGAAATCCATCCTCTCCTCCACTATAAAAATCCCACATCACTCCCTCTTCTCTCCACTCCACTAAAGACTTGTTGCATTCCATTATTTTTCTCAAATATCTCCCCAAGGTCCTCCCCCACGTCCAAAAGCTCTCAGCCTCCTCAAAATACCAAAACCTATTCACTTAAGAGGTTCTCAAAGGAGGAAGTCTCAAGAGGTAAATTCCTCTTCCCAATGTCTTCTTTTATTTTAAGTTCTTTTATTTTTTATTTATTTCCTCACCTCCCATCAAAATAATAGTATGATAAATCCAGTAACATACATGTACTGGAATGTCTTCATGGTAGTGTTATATTTCCTTATCTTCTCTCCTATCGCCCCTTTTTCTTGAAAGAAATGAAAGCACCGTTTGAGATGTGCTAATTTAGCACATTCAAGGACAATAGTATATCAATTTCTATTATTATCTTTAATTCTGGTCATTAAACCATTTGTGTTATTCTTGATACAGATTGTTATATATCTTTTTTTTGTTCTATAATCCTTTGGTACAAATGGAATTAATTTATAAAGCAAAACACATTCTTTGTAATCAACCCCACCGATTAACAAAAACGGTTATCACTAAGGATATATACATAATAATTCAACTTCACTATAAGTAACCTAATTAAAATTAAAACCATGTAATCTCATGGGTATGAACTAAATAATATAACTTCAATTCTTGATAACCACTTTCATCTTGCATATAATCCAAACTTTAATATAAGTGAACTGATCTTTTAAAGCCAACTAAACCAACAAGCTCGAACAATGAAATATAACATTATAACTAATCAAAAAGGATTTGAATGAACTAAAAACTGTTATAATAAATAATTTACATATATAATATTTTTTGGACTTATGAATTAACAATCCTAATTTTTTTATTCATGTCATTAATAACAAGTGTAGAACACCACCGAATTTTAGGTAAGGGATCCTCCCCTTTTCACTCTTAATCATGATTGTTCTCTATGCTATCATTTTTTTGTGTAATAACAAGTAATGGTGTATGTTTATACACCTTCACCATACTTCCATAATGTTTTATAAGTGATGAGTGACCCCTTATCTCTCTCATCAATCCCTCTTAGTTACACCTGATACCATGCCGATAAACAATAATGGATTCTACCTGAACATCCTTTATTCCTTTGGGTTGCCCTATCATTATTTTTACCAAAATATGTTCGTATTTTATTTTTATGTAGAACATGAACATTCTATTTATATTCTCCAAACACTTTTTCTAAGATCCAACTCTCATTCTCTTTTAGGGATATACATGCTTTTATGTGAATCTCTCCTCGATACTTCCTAATAAGCACACTCGTTTTAATGGAAGTTCTCAACCTTTTACCCAATTTCATGTGCACTCTTTCTTCTGTTTTAAGAAACCATATTTTTTTGTAAATTCATTATTTTTATCATGAAATCCTTCTTGGTTCAATTCTGGTTTTATATAAAGTAATTTCCTCTTTAATATTTTAAAAGATTAAAAGTATTTTCCTTAAAACCGCACAAAAATATTTTATTGCTAATGCCTCTCAAATACATTTTTTTTGTGATGTCACATCTATTTATTACCACCTACAATGTTATATGTCTATATTACCTTTTGAACATCCATGTATGTTCTAGTCCTTTTATTTCATGTATGCTTTCATGATACGCCCATTGGTTATGATTTATGTCATGATTGTAGTACCCAATTCATTCCATGGGTACCCTTATGTTTATTTATGGTTTATTATGTATGATTGTATATGTCATAAGAGTATTTATGTGGAATGAATATTCATGAAAATGTTGAGATGGGTGTGCCCAGATAGCTCTCCAATGCATTGGGTAAGGATAATTCAGGAGATGTGATGTGAAACGGGATTGGCGGTTAGCCTTGACCTGTACTGAAATGGGAAAAGGGATTTGCGGTGAGCATTGACCCGTAATAAAGAAATGTTTTATGATTCTTCTACATTTATATGATTCCATGTTAATATGATCCCATTCTTATATTATATGATTTTATAAGTTTCAGGCATTGGATATCATTATGACATGCCTCCTAAATAATGTGCTTGAGATGTATCCTTATGTTCATTCACTTACTGGGATTTTTAGCTCATCCATTGGTTCATGTATTCCACAGGGTAACCTATGAATATGTAAGGGCTCAAAGGATGTTAGAATCTCTTTATGGAGATTAAATAAAGAAGTTTTTTAGCCCCATGTTTATGTTATATGTACCTAGTCTTCCAAGACAATAGACTTAATGATCCTTGGCTAGTACTCTGATGATTAATTATGTTTAAATCATGAAATGTTTTATGTAAAAGGATTAGGATACTATATTTGGTATCATAGGATGGTCTAGTTATTTTTGGAGATTAGGAATTGGTCACCTTAGTGAGAACCTTAATTATGATATTATGTATAAAAAAACAGTCCTAAATTTTTGTGAGTATAGAGTAAGTGGTTTTTCAAACAAATAAATCCATACATGGATACGAGAAGGTATAGGTGGATCTGGCATAGATGTATCTTGGGGTAATACCTGAAAACACCACTTTGAGATAGACTCGAACGGGAACAGGTGCATGATAACGGGCCTTGCTGCACTCTTGGTTATGACACTCCTGGGGGATATTCTTTGGTAGATTCACTAGCTTAGTAAAAACCATTATTAAGGGAAAAAAAGAATCCCATAAGAATATAAGTTAAGAAATAGATATAGGATAACCATGATATAAACCTAAGGAATCACAAGTCAATATATACTTCTTCCTTATAAGTTTATACTTTTATAGTTAATTTTTTTATGCTCAATAACTAAGTATTCAAGACCTCTAATTATATGATTTTATTCTTAATAAATGGAGGGAAATAGAATAACATGTTCTAACAAACAATGTGATAGGAAATGTGATTATTTCCCTAATGACATGCCTGATGTGATGGAAGCGGGTGCTCAAAACTTCATTGTAGTACTTGCTCAGCTGGCTCGAGTTATGAACAATGACATGAATCAGGTGGAACGTCCCCCTCCTCCAAGGAAAGAGAATGTTTCCATAGAATCCTTTAAGTGGCAAAGGCCTCCCATGTTTATCCGGTCTTCCAATACCCTCCTCACAGAAAAATGGATTAACTCCATTGAAATTATTTTCTCGGTCCTCTAGTGCTCGGAATAAAAGAAAACTTTTCTGCCAGTCTATCATTTTGATAAGGAAGCTAATTAGTGGCGGACACTGATCAAGAATACAGTGTCCCAAGAAGAAATTGATTTCATAGAATGGGAGGAATTCAAGAGGATGCTTTTCAACAAATATTTTCATCAAACCCTCCATCTCAATATGGAAAGAGAGTTCCTTGGACTCAATCATAAGGAAGCTGAGTTCATTGGGGCGTATGAAGAGAAATTTACAAGGCATGAAAGGTACGCCTCTGGGATTGTCATGAACTCCAAAATCAAGAAGGATCACTTATTTAGAGGACTAAAGCCGAGTCTACGAATAGTGTGGGTGATTCGAGACTTTGACACCTATGATCAGATTGTCCATTGTTCCTTCAAGGTTGAAATAGAGATTGGAGACTCTTAGTGGTCTCACGGACCTAGTGATAAGAAGCGAAAAATGGAGAACAACATGGGTAGTTCGTCAAACAAATACCCTAATGGAAAGAAGCCTCACTTTCCCCTTAGCAAAAATGTGGGAAGAACCATCTTGGGGACTGTCTCACGAGAACCAAGAATTGCTTCAAATACAGAAAGTTTGGTCATCTGTACATGAACTACTGAAGGGATATGAAAAATACCAATAATTTTGAAGAAGAAAGAAAGGTTAATATCAACACTCAGCCTGCAGTGCAATGTTATAACTGAAAGGATCATGGGAATTATGCGAACAATTTCCCTATGCATAGGGTTGTTGGAGGCAATTAGCAACAACATCCAAGGAAATAAGGAAGGGATTATGCTCTCACTACTGCAGTGGTGGAGCATGATAATGAAGTCCAACAAGGTACACATCCTATTCAATAATGAATGGAAATAGTCTTATTTGATTCTGGTTCTACGCATTCCTATATATCTTGCTAGCTTTCTAGAACTAAATAATCGAAGCCCTGAAACCTTGAAGTAGATATATATGTAAAATCACCAAGTGGTGTAATCATTGCAACCCAAGTGTTTGACTCTTCTCTTATTGACGTATTTGGTATGATTCTTCCTAAAAATATTGTAATACTTACCTTGGTGGAATTTGATGCAGTAATGGGAATGGATTTTATCTCATTATATAGAGCACATATCACCTATCTGGAAAAGGAAACATCTTTTCATATTCCGAACCATCCCCTGATCCTCTAAAATTGAAAGGAAGATGATTAATCTCCTTTGAAAAATGCTTCAATGGTGTGGGTGTTGATTCCCTATAAATAACCATACCTCGCAAAAATGGTTTATTTAAAGGAAAGTCCCAACATGGAGGAAATTCACATCATGAGGGAATATGGTGATGTATTTCTCAAAGAGTTACCCACAATTCCCCTGGATCGTGAGGTAGAGTTCTCAATTGAACTCATACCTGGAGCTACACCTATATCGAAGTGTCCCAATAGGATGGATCCTATCGAACTAGATTATTTAATGAAGCAGCTGAAAGATCATCTGTAGAAAGGGTTCTTACACCGTAGTGCATGACCTTGGGATGCACCAGTGCTCTTTGTGAAGAAGAAGGATGGAATAATGCGGCTGTGCATCGATTATCGGGAACTCAACAAGATCACTATAAATAATAGGTATCTTATTCAAAGGATTGATGAATTGTTCGACCAGTTAAGAGGAGCTCAATAATTCTCAAAGGTGGATCTTCGTTCTAGATATCATTAGGTATAGGTGGTGAAGGAAGATATTCAGAAGACTGCCTTCTGTACAAGGTATGGGGACAATGAGTTTTTGGTGATGCCCTTTGGACTTACTAATGCCCCTGATATCTTCATGGATTTGAATAATAGAGCCCTTAGAAATTTCCACAACAAATTTTTGGTAGTTTTTATTGATGATATTCTCATCTACACCAACAGTAAGGAGGAACATGAAGAACAACTAAGACTTGTGTCAGCGGTATTAAGAAAGGAGAATTTGTATTCCATGATCAGCAAGTGTGACTGCTAGATGAAGAATGTCACGTTCTTGGGACATGTGATCAAAAGTTACAGAACTTCTATGGATCCTTCAAAAATAGAGGAAATTGAGGAATGACCCAGGCCCTCTAGAGTCACAGAAATCCATAGTTTTCTTGGATTTGCAGGTTACTACTGACATTTTGTGAGAAACTTCTCACGATTTTCAAGCCCGCTAACTAAGATAACACGGAAATGTGTAAATTATGTCTGGACGGATGAATGTGAGGGAAGCTTCAAGGAGATAAAGATAAGGATGATCACTACACCTGTACTCACACTTCCGAAAAGTGGATAATGTTTTTTGATATACAGTGATGCGCCAAAGAAAGACTTGGGTTGCGTACTCATGCAAAATGATAATGTGACAGCCTACGCCTCACGACAGTTGAAGATCCATGAGCAGAACAACCCGATGCATGATCTAGAGCTGGAAGCCATGATTTTTTTCCTTCAAAATTTGGCGGCACTACATTTATGGCGAGAAGTGTGACATATACACTGACCATAAGAGGCTAAAGTATATATTCACACAAAAGGAGCTCAACATGCATCAATGAAGATGGATAGAGCTAATCAAGGATTACGATTGCTCTATTCACTATCATCCTAGAATGTTGAACAAGGTAGCTGATGCTCTAAGTAGAAAAGAACCCACTACTCTATCCATGTTACAGATTGAGAATGACCCTATCCTCTTGGATATGAAAATAATAGATTTGGAAATCATAAGGGAAGGGGATACATCCTACCTTTCCCAAATGATTCTACAACCATCCATCTAGGAGAGGATTAATGAAGAAAAAGGGTTGATGTGGAGATACAAAATATGGTGAATGTAGTAAAGGAAGGGAAGCTGCAAGAGTTATATATCGACAATGATGGTGTGATTCGGTTTGGAATGTGGCTTTGTGAGCCTTCATCACCTGGGATAAAGAAAGCGATATTGGATAATGCACATATCTCAACATTCTCTATCCATCATAGGAGTACAAAAATGTTTCTTGATCTCCAAGAACACTTATGGTGGGATAACATGAAGAAGGAGATTGCAGAATATATATCAAGGAGCTTGGAATGTCAGCAAGATAAAGCTGAGTGACGAAAGTCCAAAGGTATGATGCAGCCATTTCTTATACCCAATTGGAAATTGGAAAATGTTACTATGGACATTGTCATGGGTCTCTCGGAGACTTCTAAGGGAAATAATGAGATATGGTTTGTGGTTGACTCACTCACCAAGACGTCCCATTTCATAGCTATTCGGGAAGATCTATCGCTTGAACAACTATCAAAGATATATGTGAAGGAATTGGTGAGACTGTATGGTGATCCACTCTCATTTGTCTCTGACCGTGATCCAAAGTTAACAACTAAATTCTAGAGGACCCTTCAGCATTCTTTGAGTACTGAATTAAATTTCTGCATGGCCTATCACCCCCAAATTGATGTCCAGTCTGAAATAACTATTCAGACGCTTGAAGATATTCTTAGATCCTACTCTCTAGAATTCAAAGGTGGATGGGATCAGCGTCTTCCATTGGTTGAGTTCTCATACAACAATAGATTCAACTCGAGTATTCAGATGGATCCAAATTAAGCTTTGTATGGAAAGAGATGTATAACTCCAACCTATTGGGATAAAGTTAGAGAAAGAAATCTACCTGGACCCGATCTTGCTCAAGAGATGATAGAGAAGGTTCAAGTCATCAAGAAACACATCAAAGATGATCAAAGTCAGAAAAAGAGCTATGCTGACAACCATCAACGAGACTTGGAGCTCGACGTTGGAGGTAATGTCTTCCTTTGATTATCACCAAGGAAGAGAATCAAGCAATTCACGATGAAAGGGAAGCTAAGACCAATGTATATTAGCCCATTTGAGATCCTTGACAGGATAAGAGTCGTGGCCTATCACCTTACACTACCACTGAATATGGCTCGAGTTCATGATGTTTTTCACATATCACTCTTGAGGAAGTACATTCTGGATCCATAAAATTTACTAAACACAGAGGTGGTGCAGCTGGAAAATGATCTCTCTTACAAGGAGCATCCAGTAAAGATCTTGGATCATAGAGAAAAAGTTCTATGCAATAAGACTTCTAATCTGGTAAAGGTACTATGGAGAAACCATAAGTAGGAAGAGGCATAATTGGAATTGGAGGAAACAATGATTGAAAAGTACCCATAACTATATTTGGCTTAGATTGTAAAATTAAATTCCAAGGATGAAATTTCATAAGGGGGAAAGAAGGTAACGAAACAATGTTTTTCAATGGAAATTCCCTTCACATAAGTATGCCATTAAATCACATGTAAACACAAAATAATTAACTACTAATTTATATGTGACCTTTAAACATAAGATTGTCACTTCTGTGTTTGTAATTTTGAAAATTAGACATACACGGTAGAAATAAGTAAGTTATTTGGAGTCCGATAAGAAAAACATAAATTTTGGTGAATAGTAACCTACCATATTGAATAGTAACATACCCTTATGAATATTTATATACACTATTGAATATTGACCTCACCTATGCTAGTATAAAAATAATATTCAACATGGATTTATGATATACCTGTATTTTAGAATAATTTAATGATTGTTTTAAAACTGGTTTTGATAATAAATTAATATTTCAATTAAATATTAAAATAATCATATTTATAAAATTATTTATGAAAAATGGAATTCATTTTTGGATTCTACACGTCAAAAAATGGTTAGCAGGAATTTTTGGGATTTTTCTAAAATACTTGAATTTTTGATGAATAGTATATTCCAATAATTCAAAATAAATGCTAAATAATGGATTAATTGAGTCATTGATGATTTTATGATGATGTAAGACCACATGGTTCGAGATCACATGATAAAATTACTATTCTTGGTCATGGAATACTTACTATTCCTTGTTTTGGGAGGAAAAAATAAATTAATGATTATAATATTATGAAATCCCTTCTCACCTCCTCTATAAACCCCCCCCCCATCACTCCCTCTTCTCTCCACTCCTATAAAGCCTTGTGACTTTCCATTATTCTACCCAAATCTCTTTCCAAGGTCCTCCCCCACGTCCAAAAGCTCTCATAATCCTCAAAATACCAAAACCTCTTCCCTTAAGAGGTTCTCAAAGGAGGAAGTCTCAAGAGGTAAATTCCTCTTCCCAATTTCTTCTTTTCTTTTAAGTTATTTTATTTTTTATTTCATTCCTAACCTACCTTCACCATAATAGTATGATAAATATAGTAACACAAATGTACTAAAATTTCTTCATGCTAGTGGTATATTTTATTATCTTCTCTCCTTTCCCCACTTTTATCTGAAAGAAATGAAAGCACCGTTTGAGATGTGCTAAATTAGCACTTTCAAGGACAACAGTTTATCAATTTCTATTATTATCTTTAATTCTGGTCAAGAAACCACTTGTGTTATTATTGAACCATATTATTATATATCCTATTTTTTTGGTTCTGTAATCCTTTGGTACAAATGTAATTAAGTTATAAAGCAAAACACATTCTTTGTAATAAAATCCACCGATTAACAAAGAATGATTATATCTAAGGTTATATATATAATAATTCGACTTCACTCTATGAAACCTAATTAAAATTAAAACCATGTAATCTCCTGGATATTAACTAAATATTATAACTTCAATTCTGGAAAACCACTTTCATCTTCCATATAATCCATAGTTGAATATAAGTGGACAGATCTTTTAAAGACAAGAAAACCAACGAGTTCCAACAATGAAATTGAACCTTATAAATAATCAAAAAGGATTTGAATGAAGTAAAAAGTTTTATAATAAATAAATTAAATATATAATAGGTTCTGGAATTATGAATTAATAATCCTAATTTTTTTATTCAGGACATTAATAACAAGTGGATAACACCACCAGATTTATGGTAAGGGATTCTCCCCATTTCACTCTTAATCAAGTTTGTTCTCTATGCTTTGCATTTTTGTGTAATAAAAACTAATGGGGTATGATTATACACCTTCACCATACAGACCTAATGTTTTATTATTGATTATAAACCAATTTTCTCTCTCATCAATCCCTCTTAGTTACACCCGATCCCATGCCGATAAACCATACTAGATTCTACCTGAGCTTCCTTTACTCCATCAGGTTGCTCTATCATTCTTTATACCAAAATTTTGATGTATTTTCTTTTTCTGTATAACATAAACATTCTGTTTATATGATCCAAACACATGTTCTAATATCCATATCTCATTCACTTTGAGGTATATACATACTTTCCAGTGAATCTCTCCTTGATACTTCCCAATAAGCACACTCGTTTTAATTGATCGTCTTGATATTTTACCCAAATTTAGGTGAACTCAATCTTCTGTTTTAAGAAACCATTGTCTTTTTAAATTAAGTATTTCTATCATGAAAAACTTCTTGTATCATTCTGGTTTTATATAAATTAATTTCATCTTTACTATTTTAAAATGTCTATAGTATTTTCCTTAAAACCACAGAAAAATGTTTTATTTCTAATGTCTCTCAAATACATTTTTTATGTTATGTCACTTTTATTTGTTACCACCTACAATTTTATAGGCCTATATTACGTTATGAACATCCATGTATGTTCTAATCCATTTCTTTCAATGACACTTTCATGATACACTCATTGGTTATAATTTTTGTCATGATTCTGGAACCCAATTCTTTCCATAGGTACATTTATGTTTATGTATGGTTGATTATTTATGATTATATATGTTGTAAGAATATTTATGTGGAAAGAATATTCATGAAAATGGTGATATGGGTGCGCCCATATAGTACTCTAATGCATTGGGTGAGGATAAGTCTCAAGAGATGCGATGAGAAATGAGATTGGCGGTTAGCCATGACCTATACTTAAATGGGAAAAGAGATTGGCGCTTAGCCTTGACCAGTACTAAAGAAATGTTTTCTGATTCTTCCACATTTATATGACTCCATGTTTATGTGAACCCATTCGTATATTAAATGATTTTATAAGTTTTATTATTTTGATATTGTTATGTCATGCCTCCTAACTCGTGTGTTGAGATGTTTCCTTATGTTCATTCCCTTGCTGGGCATTTTAGCTCATCCCTTTGTTCATGTGTTCCCCAGGGTACCTTGTGTAGATCTAAGGGCTCAATATAAGTTAGAATCTCATTATGGAGATTAAATGAAGAAGTTTTTTAGCCCCATAGTTTATGTTATATGTACATAGTATTCAAAGACACTAGACTTAACAATCGTTGGCTTGTACTCGGATGATTAATTATTTCTAAATCATGAAATGTTTTATGTAAAAGGCTCGGGTCACTATAATAATTATCTACTATTAATAGCTACTTTATATTATCCTTATAATGGGCATTGAATTTCAAGACCACTAATATAACATGTAATATATATGATGCGACCTAAAAGAATTTCGGAAAGCATTGAAAACCAATAAGGGTTGTAGGTCACTAAAATATTGTTTTTGACTAAATTATGAAAAAATATATTTTCATTTTCATTAATATTGAATTTTATTCTGTTTTCTATATGATATTAGTTGGTGAACCACAATTTTTTATGGAAAATATATTTATAACATATGGAATCCAATCATTGGTTATATAGTTAAATAAATCCAAAATTGAAACTAAATCTATAGATACAGACATTAATTATAATCATATAGTCTTTTAAATGATATGTATCAGGGTATATGTAATGATTTCTTAGTAAAAGATAAATGTTTATGTATTTATAACATATTAAAAAAAATTGGAATAAATAAAGAGAGGTTTATTACCACTTTCACATGACATAAATCTCTCTTAGAAGACATTTATGGGATATAGGAGGAGATGAATATGGTATGTTGAATTCTATTTTCTCCTCTAAGGTATCAAATCACATATTCCATGCTATGTACAAGATTTTTTATTTCCAACATAAGCATTATGATTGGAAAATATAAGTTATATTATAGATAACTGCTTGTGAATTATTCAAAACTATTGGATTTTAGTTGGGACAGTACAGGGGATGTGTTCCTGGTTCATATAGAGGAAGGTAAAGTAGTTTTGAGGATACAAAACTTATATTCATTTTGATAAATTTGACATTATATCACAATCCCGCTGAGGTAATGATGAAAATAATCGTATTCAATCTATTGTTATCCATATCTACAATACCAAGTGAATTGCAGATTTTGAGGTAGTTTAAGAAGTAGTGTGAAATAGGAAATGATTTTCTCAAATTCTCCTAATCGCTCTTAGTGAGTTTTTTTATCATAATATAAATGATGATAATTCTAATACATGTACTAGATAATATATCAAGCATTGATAGTGTAAATAATGCATATACTCAAGGATATCATCAATTGAAGAGTATTAATCTATGAGGTCAAGCTGTAAATAGAATAATATCCATGTATGGGAGACATGGTCTGCCCAATGACATGATCAATAACATTTTAGAAACCAAATATTATCATGTGGGATCTAACATCTTTCATTATCATGTTGGTTCTATTTAATGTTAATGTTTCGTAAAAGTGGATTCCTTAGACCCAAAATTAAATTACCATATCATGTTTGCAGTGAGCTATTTATTATGCACAATTACTGTAATAATGGTGATATTTCTAATTCCACTAATGAAATTGTAATTTTCAATTATTATTTGTCCTATAAAAATTTTATTACAATCCTCAAGATATAATTATAATGTAGAGTTACTATGAAATTAATTATAAAAATATGAAAAATTTTCTAGATATATCATGATGACTTGGAACAGATTATTTTTGACTATCATGTGGGGGGATCATAATAATTGAGAATTCTTCTCTAGACGTTCACACTAGTGATCTCAAGTAAATGAGAATATGATAACTTACCCAACGATAGGAACACAAAATGTTTAATTTATCATTGTTTGTTACTATCTATAAATACATGTAATGGTATCCTTTAGATTATTCTCATTGTATGTAATTTTATCTAGTAATTTAATGAAATAAATATTCTATGGTATTGAAGCTATAGAGAGTCTTCTTGTGTTGGGTACATAATTGGTAGTATAACATCAATTTAATAGACAAGATAAAAATCTTAGGATACAAAAGAAAGTAATTTCTTAGTCCTAGTTAATTAGGATGGTAGTAAGATTGTAAATCCATACCCACTTTCTATAATGGTAAGACTATATAGTAAGGTCGATGAGCAATAAAATAAAAAGGATGATGACATAAGTGTGCATCATTAGATCACTATCCTCATTATTGGAATTCAAAGATCGATGATCCCATATAATTTTGATTTATGTATGGTTAATATAGAAGATATATTATTTGGTTCCTTCATGAAATGATCTCAAATTATAAGAAAATGTTGAGCACTTGTTTGTGTCAAACAATGTATTTTTGTGATAAATTGTTTGTTCTTTAAATTAGTCCCATGGGATGTACATGACATTACCAGGGTAGCACATCAACATAAATGAATTATTTACATAAATAACAAGTGAATTGTTTTAATTATTTAGCCCAGATTCTTATTATGTGCACCCTGGTACATTCAATGATATTATCTAATATTGTAAAATTATTTGTGTGCCACACACATCAATTAAAAAGGGCACCTTCTTCCCATACTTCTTCATAGATCATGATCCATTTAACATGATGAAACCTAGATAAAGTCCCTACCCATCATCATTAATCATGTTTTAGAGGTTATTTGCATCCCAAAATTCAATCCCTATGTTCTTTTATAATATATCCAATAGATATTTAATTAATAGTATTTAATCATATTAAAGAAACTATATAACTTGTACTTATTATTTTACCACCTTAAATTATATCTTAACAACCCCAATATAATAACACCTATATCTCCCATATTCATAGGTGTTATATTATTTATGTTATAATATTTTTCAACCCCATTCACCATCAAATGAGAAACAAAACTGTCTTATGCGTGTGAAATTGACTTCCATCTCACGAATCAATGTATTATTTTCCACCACCACCTCAAATAGATATTCATAATGATTGAACTAATTAATAAATATGATAGTTATGAAAAAATGTTTATTCTACAAATTAAATATATCATCTAATTCCATACCCTTTTACCCATTAAGGAAATCAAAACATTGCTTCTCTGTACATAAGACATACAGTCTATATAAAGCCACGTGATTAATTTTCCATGTCCACCATTAGAGAATGATTCCAAATGTAAAACCCCAAGAATTTATAGAGTTAATCATTTTAATTTTATTAATATTAATGATATAGTTATATTAATTATAAAACTATTAATTATTTTTGAAAATCAATAAGGAAATAATTTAAAATAAAATTATCTATTCTAAATATTAATTCCAAGGTTTAATTTATAAATTTTGGATAATAAATTTTAATAAAGAATAAAAAATTATATGTTATCTAATCAATGTTGAATTAGTGATAAATTTTTGTTTTTATTGATTTTCAGATGAAATGTATGAAATAATGATTTTTCAAAAAATTTCATTTATTATCAATAAATTAAGTAATTTAAAATTAACATTATGTTTTTAAAATGATTTAATGGAACATAAATATTCAATTTTTATATTTAATTCATTAAAAAAAATTTAATTTAGTTTATATTGTATTTTAGAACATTTTTATATTTGGGATTAAAATGTGATTTCTGTGAAAACTTTTATAAAGGGAATTATGTTTCACCATTTGAAATAAGTCAATATAATACCCACTGAAGATTTATTTGGTAAAATTTTTATATTATATATAAAAAATATTTATAGGTATTCATGCAATTATTTATTACGATTCATAGAGTTAATATAAATTTGTTGTTTTCTTAAAAAATTAACATCGTAGAATCCATTTTTTCATTGAATATACAGGATTAATTTTTAATTAAAAATTAATAATTTTGTGAAATGGATTTTGTAAAATGGATAATTTAATTGTAATCATAATTTTTTATATTATCAAATAATATTATCTTAGTTTTTTTCAATAATTAGTTGTAAAAACTATAAAAACATTTTACCACAGTTAAGATAAAATGGATTTACGAGGGATGAAGGTAAATAGATAATGTTTAAAATGACCTATAATTATTTATAAAACGACCTTTTGAGGAATATATAAACCATACAGTGTATTAGATTCAAGAATGGTCCATTTTGGTGCTTTTTGGCTTGTTAAAAACTTGGGTAATCCTTTTTCATTTCAAAAATTAATAATGTCCCACTCAACACATTTATAAAAGGACACCCCCTCTAATATCCCATTGACACCTTAAAAATCATTTACCTCATCAAATAACTACCCAAATACCACAATATATTCCCTACCCACAACCAAGTTACTTTATTTATGTTAGAAATAAATCCAAAGATTACATTTTGTTCTTAATGAAATGAAATGTTATAGAATTTTATTATTTATTTATTGCTTTATATAAATAATGTTTGTTCGAAATGATTTTTCTAAAGCATAAATTGGGAAGTTATAGTGGGTAAGAAACAAGAGTAAAACAACCTTCTAAATCAGAATACTAATATTTTTTGTATTGGAATATAATATGGTACTTTAGGGATAGATTGGTTGGAATAGGGTATAAATGTGGGTGGTATCCATTCTATGAAGAAGTTGGGTCCTGTATAGAGGAACTTTTCCGTATTTGATTATTTAATAAGGCTATATCACCATCATTCAATGGATCATATAAATTTTTGGAAGTCTAATGTTTGATTAATACAATAAAGAACATATATAATGTCATGGGATCTTCTGAACGACAAAAGGAAACCCATTCCATTTATCATTTTAAAGGTGAAGGTAATAAATGGTGGTATTTGGTAATGAGTGATAGATATAAGTGTGCTCTTATTTTCCTAGAATGGGAATTATTTATAGATATTTTTGTTTACAAATATTTCCCAAAGTTAATTTGTATCCTGATAAAAAAATTCATATAATATAGTAAAAAAATGAATATTTTAACTTGTATATAAAGAAAACATCACATGATTGGCTAGGCATGTGGCAAATTTTTTTTAGGCCATGGATAGTAAAATTAATAGATTTTACTAAAGGTTGAAATCAACATTATAAATATAATTTTTTTGAATGGAATTTAAAATTTAAAATATGTTCATTCATTGTGATAATAAATTCAAGAAGGAGTTTTAGAACAATTATGCTCTTTGAGATGAAAAAACTAATAAATGGTCAATGTGGAAAGTAGAAGAGAGGCATCCAACAATGAAGCTAGTGTAAATATTTCATGTTTGGTCACATAGCTCTAGAATCCAATGGACCGAGTTTAGAATAATTGATGAATGAGATAACAGATATACAGTCAAATGTGACATGCTCTAGCTATATTTTGTTAGGAAATTATGCTAATGTGGATTTGATGAAACCTAATAATGATTGAAATCATCCTTATTGGAACAAAAATGTTGTAGAGAATTAATTTTCTACCATTACAGATGCTTTTGTACAATAGAATGAAGTTGTTTTAGGTACAATACATTTTTATTCGATTTTTTGAAATACCCTATTTGACTCTATATATTTTCATTCTGTTATTTCTAATAAATTTTATAGAACACCGATAATATCACATCATGAATGTATGAAAAAAATATATTTGAAAGCACCTTTGTGGAAATATTAAACAAACAAAAATTTATAAAAAAATTTAAATTGTTATTTGGGGAATGGTATTTCAGGAAAACCAGGTTGAACATTCCATAGTAGTGTTTTATATCATCCTCATTATGGGTTTGATTTCATCTAATAATTGTAAGATATATTGCAGAGCTAATAATTTTTTTTGATAATTTCATGCCTTTGAAAAATTACCATGAAACTAATAAATTTATTAGATATGATAATGAATGTATCCCAGCTCATATTTTTAAAAGGGAAGAAAATGATTGTATTAGTTATGTACTTGTAGTGAATGATTTTATTGAAGTTTTTCTTGATTATTTGTATCATGTTATTCATGATCAATAGGTTTAATTTTATATTTAGTTCATGTAGGATTCTTACCAATGTTTTATGCCCCCTTATCGAACGGATAAACTAGAACTTTTAGGACTGAAACAAAATTGCATGAGTTTTTAGAAAACGATTTCATTTAACCAAGAAATTTTCCCTGGGGTGCCCTAGTGTTGTTTGTTAAAAATAGTGATGGAAAATTGATACTTTTCCTTGATTATTGTTCCTTTCATAAAATCACTATAAAAACAAATATTATTTGACTCATATCAATAACTTTTTTGAATAGCACCAAGGATACAAATATTTTTTAAAATGTCATCTGTGGTCTATGTACTATAAGTTGAAGGATATGGGGGATGAGCCACTAATAAAAAATTTGGGAGAATATACATGAATTTCAAGTTCGGGGTTTTTCCCATTGGGTTGTCTAATGTAAGAATTGTATTATTAGACCTTATGAATATAGTTCCTCAAGATTCCATTGATATGTTTTTTATTATTTTTATTAAGGACATCTTGGTATATTCAATGAATCCAAACGAAAATGAAAGAAACATATATATTATTTTATAATATTTAATAAGGGAGAAACTATATTGGAAATTTAGTAATTGTTTATTTTTTATTCAAAATTTTTTCCCTTTGATATATTATTTCTAAAGTTAGAAAAATTGTTGAACCTTCTAAAAATAGTGGTTCTAGAATGTAAAAGACCACAAAATATCATAAATATTCATAAATTTTTGGATTTTTCTGGTTTCTACAATTATATTTTAGAAAACATTTCATTTTTTACCAGCTAATTGACTAATGTTTCTTAAATATGAGTTAAATTGAAAAAGACAAAAGATGTTGATGATTAATTTAAATAACTAAAAATAATATTACTGAATGTCTATTTTTGATCCTGATTTCTAAAAATGGTGATTCTTTCATATATAGTGATTCTTTATTGTTGAAGCTTGGTTCTATATTGATGCAGAATGGTCAAGTAATTTCTTATACTTCCAATTAATTGAAACTCCATTAGACAAAATACCATAATGATTATCTCAAATTAGTTATTGTTATATTTTATTTAATAAATTCGATATATTATTTATATGGGTTAAAGTGTGAAAAAAATGATAAATAAAGTTTTAATAATATATTAATAGTACATGAATTGATCATGAGATAGGGGTGAAGGATGGAACAGATCAATGATTACGATTGAAAGACTCATTACCAGATGGGGAAAAAATGTGTCGACTCTTTGAGTTTGAAAATAATGTTAAATTAACTATTTTATGTCTATAACATTAACCTTTGTTAAATTGTTTGATGAATTTTATAATATAAGTTGTGGATGTATGGACATACATGGTTTTGTACCAGGTTTTAGTGAAATTGGCTCTCTTATAATGAATAAATTGCTCTTAGAAGGAGGATATTGATTTTTAGGAAATGGTAGGACTCATTAATAAGGCTATGTTGCATGATTTTAATATTGATGAATAAGGTATAATTATCTTTGTAAAATTATAAGGGGTTTTATGTGATTCCTATTTTAAGAGCGTGATTTTGAGAGAGTCTCATAGTTCTATATTTTCAATTAATCCTAATAGTTGTTTGGTGTTTAGAGACCTTTAAGAGTATTATTTTTGGGATTGAATTAAAAGTTATATTTATAACCATATGATAAAATGTTTTTGTTTTTATATTTTTAAAGTAGGATGAAACTTACGGATGTTAACTCTATAAACTTTTATAGTGTAAGAGTAGAAATGGGGAATATATATCAGTAGATTTCGTGGTGGGACTACCAAAGACATCATAAGGTCACAACGTTATTTGGGATATTTTTTGTTAGAATGACTAAATATGCACATTTGTTTTATATTAGAGATATAATGTATTTAGATATAAATTTATGACTATATTTAAAGGAGATATTAAGGTTACACACTATTCCACACTCCATTTTATTAAGCTGTAATGCTAGGATCAGCTGAAATTTTTATAAAAGAATTTAGAAGTTGTTAGGTACTAAATTAAACTTTTTATATAATTTCTTCTAAAATATGATGAAAATTCAATGTTTACAACATATACATTGGAAAAACGAGATTAGTTATTATTCATTGGATTATAAGGGAATTAGGGATTGATATATTTCTCTCATTATGTTTCCTTAAAATAACTATTTTCATTCAAGTGCACAAATGGGTACCTTTTGGGGAATTATATTGAAAGAGCATTGAATGCCAGATTTATGGGATGAACATAGAGAATTGAAGTTGATGGGACCAAATTTAGTATAGTAATTAGTTGATATGGTTCATTTTCCTTAGAAACGTATAAGAATAACTCAGAGAAGGAAGATAATTTATTCATATTACTAGAGAAAATATAAATTTTTTTAGGTACATGATCATGTTTTTCTTAATCTATCACCCTGGAAAATTCTTATTTGTTGTGGAAAAAAGGGAGAGAAAATATCATGGTTCATTGGAAAATTCGAAATTCAGGAGAAGTTTGATTTGTTTCTTGATGAGTGGCCTTTCCTCAAAATTTTTCTCAGGTATAAAACTTTTTTTAGTCTTGATGGTAATAAAATATATGTCATATTAATCTCATGTTATAAGCCCTAATATAGTTCAATTGGAAAAGATCCTTTCTTTTGAGGAATGAACTATTTAGATTATTGACTATAGAGATCAAGTGTTTCGGAATAAAATGATTCAATATGTAATTGTTTTATAGAAAAACTATATAGTTGATAGAGAACATGTGGATCTAACAATTCAATGAGGGAATTATATCCTTACTTGTTTAATAAGTGAATAAAATTGCTAGGAAATAATTTATTAATGATGTTAATAATGTTTCAACCTATCTAATAATATAATAAATCATTTTCATGTTTATTAATATGAATTAGATATTTATATTCATTATAAAGATAATATGATTTTTCTTATACTAAAAAATTAAATAATTTTAATTAAATAAATGTAATAAAATGTTTAATTTAAATGTTTGATTCATAAGTTTTCAAAATTTAATTGCAAAAAAAGAAAATAATTTTCTCTTGCAGAATATAATGAACCATTTATTTCAAAATTATAATATTCATCAGAAAATTTTGATTTTTTTTGGAATAGTGAAAATAATGATTTTTCGAAAAAATTCATTTATTTTCAATATAATAAGTAATTAAAAATTATGATTATTTTTTAATTTTATTTAAAGTAAAATTATTTTCATTATTTTATATTTAATCCACTTTAATTATTTCTAATTAACATTATAATTTATTTTCAAATCTTTATTTGTTGTTTTAAAATATTTATTTTTATGAAAAAATTCAATTGCAGCATGTTTCTCCACATTTATTAATAATGATAATCCATAATGAGTAATGCTTTAAAATATATTTATATTTTATATAAAAATAAATTTTAATTTTTATACATTGAATGATTATTACTTGTCATGGATTTAATATAAAATCATATTTTTCTTTTTAAGTAGACCTCTTCAAAAGCTACATTTTTTCACGATTATGAGATTAAATTTAAATTTCATATTTCAAAAGATTTGATTTTAATTTTGTAAAATGGATTATAAATTTAGAATGAAAATTATTTATATTATAAAATAAGTTCAACATAATATTTTATCATAATTAATAGTGAAAATTAATATATTATTGTGGTTAAGGTAAAAACAAATTTACCAATGTTTAAACTAAAATTATATGTGTTAAAATTACCTAAAAATATTTTAAAAATATTTTTTATGGAAATATTTCATCCATATCATGTTAAATTTATGATAATGGTTAATTATATATTATTGTGTCATGTGAAAAAGTGTACACCTTTTAATTTTATAAAATTACATGTGTGTCACTCTACTCACATATAAAAGGACACATCCTCTCCAATCCTCATAAAAACATTAAATCACATTGTTTATTCCAATAGATACAAATATTTATTCACTAATTTCCTCCCTAATGTATATATACCTTATTTTGATCATTAAGGAATCCTATGAAGCATTTTTTTGCTTACCAATGGAGTTTGCTTGAAGAATATGTATCGTGCTTAACAAAACGTAATTATTTTATTTCTTATTCCACCCCATTATAATATTATTAAATTATGACTATATAATGGCATAATAATATAAAATATACTAAGATATTATAATTTTAATAAAAAAACCTAAACCCATCTCCTTTAATATCAAATAGGATATGAAATCATCATTCAAGCATACAATGGACTACTTCCCTATGAAATGATATCATTAATTTTCCCTCATTAATTCTCATAGATTTTTATAATGATTTGTTTTATTTATATATATATGATATTTTTTACATAATTATAATTATATATTTATTATAGTTTATAAAACATCAAACACTCCATTCTATGGGGTACACGATAACGTCACTTGTGTGTACGGTGGACTACTGCCTTACAAAGAGATGTAATTCATTTTTCACTAAGGAATTACATGGAAGGTAATATAGATATTGTTAATTATTATATATTATATAATTGAAATAATTCTCAAATTCATGAAATATTTAACACTAATAAAGGAAAATATATCAAATTATTTCATACACTAAAAAATGATAACATGGTTCAATCGTATGAGTGCAATACCACCTCCAAGATGTGATGTGACTCTTTTTTCCATCATTAAATCACATAGATGATATACATAAGAAAATTTAATGAATTAATATTTTATTTATGATATGTTTTTTATTTTTTAAACATAAAATATTTCTTACCTTCATTCAATAATGATTACTGAAAAGTGAAAGTGTTACTCATTTATATATATGACATACCCTCTTCATGATTATAAAATTGTTTATTTTTTGTAACCATAATTCATTATTGGTTTTAAAATTTTAAATATTGTATAAAATTTATAGGTATTTCTTGATTATTATTATTGATATTTTAAGGTAGTTATCTCTTTCAGCATAGTCAATCTAAAAAATTAATTTTTGACTCATAAGATAAATATTATTGAAACATTTGATATATATATAAATAATTAATAAAATTTTATTTGATATGTTGATAAATTATATAAAAATAATAATATAAATGAAAATATTTATTTGTAAATAAAAAAATATACATTATTTTCCTATCAAGGAAGATATAGAACATACTTGAAAAATGGAACTCTTGGAAAGGGGCTTCATCTCAATTTCCTTTAGATGTAGAGAAATTTAATATTATTAACTTATATTCTTTTGTGAGGTGTATATACAGACCCTTATACATGTTTTATCATGAATTTATCTATTTTCCTGATATTTAATGTTTTTTAATGAAATTATTTCGTGGTTCTGATGATTCAAATGTTTCAAAAGTGGTAGGGGACTTTCCATTTGAAAACAACTATTAATGTCTTCCATCAGTCAACATTTCAACTCAATTAAAATATTTTTAAAATGATTTGATATGTGAAATTATAAGAAAATTAGATCATTTTAATGAAATTTTTATTTATTTTAATATTTTTCAAAAAAGGAATCTTTTTATTAAATGTTTGACTTTCATTACATACAAAAAAAATAATTTTCTATTTTAATTAATATAGTGAAAATGAATTTTCGCACCACTATAACCATTATTTAAAGGTTGTATTACATTATATTATTTTATGTTTTATGAAAATATAATATCATATTCTCTTTTATTGAGTGTTTTGTTATTTAATTTATTTTTCTAAAAGAAGAATTTATTTTGATATCTGAAATCATTTTTCCATATGGGTTTAAATGTTTTTTTCGAAAGGGTTTTACGATAAAAAGGTTAAAATATAATTTTATTTATTAGTGGTATGATACTTCATAATTATAAGAAATATAGGAGATCTAAATACATATAATATGATGGGTTGAACCCATTATATCTGAATAGTGAGCCCAATATAGCTTATTTGAAGTGTTGGTCCCCATTATAGCCCATGAAAAATGGGTGCGCATGATAAAGATTATACAATGAATCATACCCATTATATCTCCAAAATTAATTGGGTAATGATACTTTTTCAAAATATGTAATAAGTATTAGAGTTACCAGAGGATTTTTCCAATTGATTTAACTAGGTTCCAATTAGTTATTTCCTATGATTAATACTTGGTATGAATATGATGCACTATGTATTTCCAAATGTTTTATTTATTGTCTATGGGTATTATTATTATTTTTTTGTTTTTTTATGTTAAAATGATTTATTTCATTTAGTTAATGAACCATGAGATAAAGATAAATGTTTACACATGTTTTCATTTTTTCACATGACAACAAATTCTTTATTATTATACACCTTGGTTATATTTTTGTGATAATCCCAGGTTATTAAAATTCTTTTCACACGGTTTAAGTATTTTTAAGTGAAAGGATTAATTTAGTTTACATGTTGTTATTATTTTTCCTAAAAACTAATCATGTTCAATTTTAAAAAATTTATATTTTGTGTGAAATTTATACTAATTGAAATTGTTAACATTATAATATATGGATAATATATATGATATTACATAGTTATCTAAAATTATAAACATAAAAATATACTAAAATTTATATAATGTGATTTATTGACTAAAAAATTGTTTTTATATTTATTTATAAGGTAGGGGAAATATAGTTCGTATTAGAGGTAAATTTAAATAACTATTGTGGTTAGTATAATGTTAATAACATTATCTTGTAAGATTTTACTTTATGGCAATTTTGGAATAATATATAATTTTAATATTTCCATATTTCTTCATCTAATCTATGTCAATTCAATATGGGGTTTAGATGAGGAAACATAGAAGTTGAATGGGAGGGCATCAAGAGTAAAATATACTTCCAAACTAGAATTGTGAGATGGTAGTAATTAGAACAAAATAGATTTTTAAATTGATAGATTAGTTCACAAAAACTATAAATGATTATTATATCCATGCCAGGTTGAATTCTTATCTACCATAATGGAACATACCTATAGTGGGTCAATTTGTAAGGAAACATCCCCCATAATTTAGTAGATCATATGAACCAATGGTATCCAAAGGATAGATTAATTTCCCCGAGAAGATATATGTATTCCTGGGATGTTTATATAATAAAAATTTAATATTTTCTATTAATTTTTTTGAAGGTGAATTTGATTGATATTGGTATCTTTTTAGGAATACGACATTGAAATATGATCCTGATTCCATTGAATGTTTAACATTTATGTATATTATGCAAGAGATAATATTTACTTAAGTTTTATTTAATTAAAATGTAAAATTCATTCCTATAATTGAATTAAAAATATTAATATAATTTAGCTATATATGACGAAAAATTCATAGGATTGGCCCGATATGTGTTAGAGATTATTCAATATAAATTTATACTAATCAGGGTCAAAATCATTTTTATAAATATAATTTACCACATAATAACATTAAAGTTATGATTGTGTGGTCCATTGTGTTGATAAATTTGGTATATGGTTTACTAACACTCATGATCCTCGAGATGAACAAATTAAGAAACAGTTAAGGTGGAATGAAGAAGAGTAGAAACCAACTAAAAGTTATAGAGTTAAGTCCCCAATTATTTTCAGAGTAGTAAAATTCATTTTAGTGAAACTTTTCTAGAATCAATATATATTTTTGATTATGTGCAAGTTTTGGTCATAGAGCTCATGAAATCAATTAAAAAAGTCTTAAATAATCAAAATTGATATAACTTGTAGCATCCCAACTAGTGATACAAATAACATATACCCCCATGTCGGAGGGTCACATGGCCTCAATAATACCTCCCCATCTTCTAGAGACTACCAACTACAAGTGAGGGTGAAAAGGTGGTATAGTGGGGAGACTATACTCTTATATCTAAGTGGAACAAAGGAGATAACCATGAACATACAGCAGTAGAAGAAGATGTTAATAGACATGATAAATGTGTAGTGTAAGAATACATAATTGAACAACTAATACTAATATCTAAATCTATTCGGTTGTGTCACGGACATGGATACATAGAACAATTATATACAAAAAAAAGAATATGGGCATGAATATACAATAATGTTATACAAAAAGAAAAATAGGGAAAAAAATTCTACTAGAATCAGGAACTTATGCTCAACGATCTTATCATATTCTCCATATAACATCAATGAACATCAAAAATATATAGCACAATACTTTCCCTTATCCATACATGTCAAAAAGTAATATACAATGGTACTAAAGGTGGCCTGAGTAGGGTGTGAGATAATATCCCAGTATGCCACCACTCATGTGTCTTGATGTAATCCATGAAGTTCACATGTAAAATATAAGGCCCCAGCCTTAAACCTTACTTAATCTTGAGTTATTACAAGATTACACATTGAGGATCTTTTCAGGTTTAGAGTTTTAGAGAATTAGATCATGAAACTTGCATTACATTCCACATTTAAACCAAGTGGTTTCATAAAAGACAGTATTCATTCTTCCCATCAGCGGAAACATATTTAAAATATAACACGGATTCTTTCTTGACACATCCTTGACACTATCATCACATCATGTACCTTTCCCTTGACATGTGAAAAACATTTCAAAAACTTGGGATGAGTATAAAAAGCTCAGTAAGAGTTATAAAAATATGGAAAGGAAACATGAGTTCATATATATATTATAATGAAATCACACTTTACCCATAAAACATAGGCATATCAAATCATGAATAAATCATAGAAAACATAAGACATAAAGGTAACTTGAGGCATTCATAACATTCTTACGTAGGGAGTAACCCTCTTGGTTACGTTTGGAATACCCATCACAGTATATTCCCTAAAATCCCTTCGGAGAAACCTTAATGTTTCATTCCTTCGTGTTACCCAATGCATTGGAGAGCTATATCGGGCTCACCCGCCCTTAGTTTATCACGAAACCACCCGTTTTCATAACAATGCCCAAGAACCATAACATAAATGTATCACATAAAACATGCATAACAGAAACATAACATTTCAACATTTCAATCACAATATGACACTTTAGTATATTGAAATAATGAATCCATTCAAAAAGAAACCATTTCCAAAACCATTTAAAACATTTAATAAAGAGATTTTTGAATCAAAGTGTCTCATACCACCTTGAATCTTAACATTTTAAACCATTAATATCCATATAAATAAATCCATAAAACCATTTTGAAAACATGGATATTAACAAATAATTAAAACATTTAAAACGATATTTTGGTTAAAGGGGTTTTACCAAAATTAGAGACACTTGAATACAATAATTGAGGAATAACATTTAGTCAGAACTTTATAATATCATGAGAATAAATGGATTCATGATATAATACTCCAAAGGACAGTATATACACCATATAAGAGTGAATTGGTGCATAACAACAATGAACCCTCAATAGAAATGTCAAATGTGATGAAATCCCTTATAAAGAAGGTATCCTTAAATTAAGGACAAATCAATCTCAAAAATATGTGTGAGAAATATAAATACACCCAATATAAGTGGATATTACGTGTAAAATAATAAAAGGTCATTCACACATATTCAATGGATGACATATTCAATGACTACATGTTGAACCCAAAGAAATCAAAATTGGCTTAAAAAGTTCCCTTGACAGCCTAATGACATCACATCAAAATGAGTTGATGAGAGATAAAAAGTGTATCTCATCACTTGGACATAAAATTTACATCAATAAGGATATATGCGAACATATCCCAACATAACATTATGTAAATTAAAAGACCAAACAAAAGAAGTCTTTTAAAAAAGAGGAGGGTGAAAGGTTCCCTTAACGACTTGGGTATCTTTCAAAACATACACCCCATGAAAGAAGGACAATAGATCATTGATGTAAATACTCATAAACAAAAGTATATTACACAAAGAGTAGAATAATGGGCAGTAAATAAACCACTCAATGGAATTTGTGGCAAATGTAGCATAAATCTCACGGGAATAAAAGTGAGATGAAAAACCCCTTACGAAAACTCGACAGCCTAACGGCGCCACATAAAACTTCCGAATATAGATTGATGAGATCAAATAGGGTATCTCATCACATTACAATAAAATGTACAGAAAGAGGAATATAAAATAACATCCCCCAACATTACAAAGAGGAGCCTAAAAGATTTGACATAAAGGAGAGTACTTAAAAAGAAAGAGAGAGGTTAGATCTCTTACGAAAGTTCGGCAGCCTAACGGCGCCACTCAAAACTTCCAAAATGGATTGATGAGAGAGAATAAGGTCTCTCATCACATGAACATAATAATTACAGTAGGAGTAATATAAAATATCATCCCAATAACAAGAAATATGAGCTTTAAAAGGAATGGCATAAAAGAGTGTACTTAAAAAGAAAGAGAGTTGTAGGATCCCTTACCTCGGGTCCGACTTGACTCGATCATTCTTTAATCTCCTGAATAATAAACTTGAGTTAATTTATACTTCCCTAAGAACCTTTTTCAAGTTCATTATTCCTTTTATATCACTTATTACCATGTCATAAACATTATGTAATCATTTAAGTTAATAATATTTGTTTTGCCGATATTTGGTTCTTAAGTCGAACGTGGACTTCTTACAATTACATGTTGTTCGTGTGGCCAAAATTTAATTATATCCAAAATTTTATTCATGATGTAGATATCATATATGTCATATATATCCATTACGTGCGTGCATTTATAACATTACATAATCATTTAGAGGTAAGAAATGAAATGCATCATTCATGGAGACAGTAAGCCGTACGTACGCATGAACGCTACATTCATTTCTATTTCGTATTTTATAGAATGGAATAATAATGATATAAAGGTATATTATAATTCCATTATAATATCATATATAATATCATAGTTCCATCCTTTATACGTCCCACATATGGTATTTAACGAATCAAATCACTTTGAGGGGGCGGTAGTCCGCACTACCTAAAATGAAGATATCGCGTATGCCCATAATGGAAGCCATAAAGGTAAGACACAAATGAAAAATACAGAAGCATAAGTAAATCATAAACATAATATATATCATATATAAAAATAGTGACATCATAATGGACACCTTTGAAGGTGTTAAATGAGTATTGAACAATCATCGTTTCGGGAGGCAGAATTTCGCCATCCACGGAAACCGTATATTCTTTAACCATTTGATGTAGGTGTGTGAGAGTGTAGCTCGAATAAATCTTATAACAACATCCTAGTATATTTAAGATACTGGTTTTGTTACAAAATAAGTAAATAAAAAGAGTTTAGGGGGTTGGAGAAGCAAAATAAAACAAATGAACATGAGAGAATGAATTACCTTTAAAAGTGTAACTCCTTTTGATTTGAGCCTAAAGGCTTCCTTTGAAAGGCTTATGCCCAAAGGGAATCCTCTAGGATGAGGAGAGGTATGTGGAGAGAGTAAATGGGCAGGGTTTGGCCGAGCCAAAGGCTTGAGGAGTGTGTGAAATGAGGTAGAGGTGGGGGCCTTTTATAAGAGGAGAGGAGGGGCACTTTTGGAAAGTAAGAAATATTACTTTATTTGAAAATGTGTTTCGGTTTTAAAAGGACCCACATTGATATAATTCGTGGATAAGGTGATAAGGGTTCTAAATAAACCCATCCAATAAGTTTTGGACATGTGTAGTTTATAGATTTTACATTATCATTCCATTTTATTTAAATCGTCAAATAATGATGTAATCGCTGCATCATTATTATGTCATAAATAATTTAATTTATTTAATCTATAAAAATTATAAAAAAAATACTATGATGTAGGAAATATTTTTATCTTTCTAATGATTATTTATAATAAAAAGGATGACTTTTATAACCCCACTTAAAAATTGTTTTAGTAAAACATATCATGTTTGTGTCATTTTTACTTTTACATTAAATAAAAAGTTATTTAAGTCATTTCCCAACCAAAGTGGATCCATGGGGTCCCCAAGTTGACCCATGGCTTGTCTTGGTCGGCCATGACACAAAAAATGAGGGTAGGACATGTGTCAAGCTCATCTCAGTTTATTAAAGCATTATTTTTACCTTAAACTACACTAATTACCACTAATCGCGATTAAAACTTAATAAGTTACTATTCACCAAAAAATTATTTTTATCCCATTGAACCACATTTTACTTCTTAATGACAACCATGTATGTCGGATTTTTGAAATTCAAAACACAAAGATGGCAAAATTTCATTTAAACGGAAAAATCAGTTTTTATAAGTACCACTTAGTGGTTTCACTATTCATAAAAAATTGAAGTTTTTCAGAAAAATCCCAAAAATTCACCATAAGCTATATTTGATATTCCGAATTCGAAAATGAAGTCTATTTTACAAAATTCAAAACATATAAGTCAGATTAATTAATTTAATAATTAATTCCCGCTATCAAAGCAAATAGCGTGTTTTTATGAAACAATAAGTATCAAAAGATTGACACTAGTTTAAGTCTGATTTCAAAATGAAATTAATTCCAACGACCACTATTGTATTTAATGGTAAAAATATATTCTAATTTAACTTTAAAACCAATTCAAAAGATAATATAATCATATAAATAAATTAGATTAAAAAGAGGTTTTGAATTAAAATACAACATTTTACACTATTCATTGAAAAAAATAAACTTTATCGGAAAGATACCAAAAATTTACACAAAGTAAATTTTGATGTCCCAATTATAAAGAAGAGTTTTATTTGGTCCAAAATAATGTATAAGAGTGATCAAAACTATATTTAATGACAGTTCGCCATCAAAAGGCGATAAGTGAACCTTTTGTGAAAACTAGGGCATATACGCCTAAAATTGGATTCTTTCCGTATTTTAAGCCTTGGTATTTTATTGGATAAATGTAAAAACATTTAAAAACATATATAATCATATTTTATTTATTTATATCCATTCCCGCCAATACAACGGCTACATGTTTACTACCATTTAAAATAATATTATTTTATTATTAGAGTGCAACGTAAGATTCCCAAGAAACTCGTTGTTGCGTATTGGGTATGCCATCGAGCATAGAATCCCCTTTAAAGTAATATTAATATTTGATTCACAAACATGGATAAATATAAAGATGTCATATTCTTTATTTACCTGGGGTGTTACATCCTTCCCCCCTTTTGGGAATTGCGTCCTCGATATTTTTAAAATTTAGCTTGGAAACATCCTTGAAAGCCCCACATCGGAAGAAGAGTCGGTAAAACAATCACTTTAAAATAAAGAAAGATAAGTACAAAGGTCACCCGAGTTAAACCATACTAGGATTCCAAGTATGAAAACATGGACATGGAGGAAAAAAAAGGGTCATGTTTTGATGGAGAGTGATAGAAAACATGTTTAGGAGAAAGTTAACCACAAGAAAATCACAAACTTGTGATGGGTTAAATGGTATTTGATTCCCCAGTAGGAAAATTTAATAGACAACATTTTTGTTTTAAGTTACTTTTTATTGTGGAATTTATTCATAAGGAAACATAATCACTTATCATGTTGACTTTCAACTTTTACTAGATTCCTTAATCAAACTCATATTTTTTCCAAAAGACGAGTATTTAGGAAGACTTGTTCACATTAAGAGTACTATAATCAACTTCTAGAGAATCACCTAATCCAAAAAATAGAACTATATACTTCCCATGTATTTAGACTTCAACCAAAACCAAAAAGGTTATTACAAGATCAGATAATACAGAAAAGGATAACCCTTTATAAAAAGAAAATCTATTCTTAACCTCCAAAATTTGTCCAACAAAACCCAAAGTTCAACGAGGACCATTCTATAATCAATTTGTCCATAAAATTATTCAAAGTAAACCAAACTAAGATTGAAACCCAAATATTTGAAGGATTTAGTCACATAGTCTTCCAAGTTAAATCGTAACATTTATCTCCAAACAACATCAGTTGCTCCTAAAGTCTCGTATTGAAAAGTAATTAACCTAATCACATATCCTCCATGATAGTTTAATCATTTTCATAAATAACCCAAAATCAACTTACTCTTAATTCATAAAATCATATAACTAGAAATAATCGGTCAAACTAAATAGGGACTTTACGTAGTCCAGTGGTAGGTGATAAATACCAGTCGTACATTGGTTGTGGGTTCAATTCCCGCAGCTTTGTCCAAAGCGACGGGATGTCACACGGTCTGCGTGTTGTCCTTTTTACAAAACTATATAATTCTTAAAACATTCTCTAAAATGAGATAAAATCTTCAAGAATAATCATAACATATTTTAACCTCAAGTTTATCTCATGCCCTTCATTTTCCATCATATCATATAATAACCCATAATTTCCTCAAAAGTAAGGATCATATAAACCCTAATGGTTAACATAATAATTATTACCTGAATTTCCACATCGAGTTGGCCATCTCGTACATGATGCATTAGAGAACTCACTAAGGTTGAAGTTATTGATCATGAATCCTTGATAGTTGGTTTAGAACAACTATGAGATTCCTCATTGAATCCCCCATCTCATCTAGTATCTTAATCAGAGAACCACCACAGTTTCCTTCAAACCCATTGTCACTTTGGTGCCTGCTAGATCCAGCCATTTACTAAAACCAAAAAGGTCAGTGTGAGTATATCAACAAAACCATCATGTAAAAATGAGGAAGGTAAAAACTAAGATATACTTACTCATTCACATTATCTAAAACTAGGACTCTTTTTGAAATCCTAACCATTATAGTAATGTCACTTATGCTTAAAGAATACCCTAACCTCTAAAGTTATCTAAACCGACCTATGATACCAACTATAAGGCCCCAGACTTAAACCTTACTTAATCATGAGTTATTACAAGATTACACATTGAGGATCTTTTCTGGTTTAGAGTTTTAGAGAATTAGATCATGAAACTTGCATTACATTCCACATTTTAACAAAGTGGTTACATAAAAGACATTATTCATTCTTCCCATCAGCGGAAACATATTTAAAATATAACACAGATTCTTTCTTGACACATCCTTGACACTATCATCACATCAATGACCTTTCCCTTGACCTGTGAAAAACATTTCAAAAACTTGGGATGAGCATAAAAAGCTCAGTAAGAGTTATAAAAATATGGAAAGGAAACATGAGTTCATATATATATTATAATGAAATCACACTTTACCCATAAAACATAGGCATATCAAATCATGAATAAATCATAGAAAACAGAAGACATAAAGGTAACTTGAGGCATTCATAACATTCTTACATAGAGAGTAACCCTCTTGGTTACGTTTGGAATACCCATCATATTATATTCCCTAAAATCTCTTCGGAGAAACCTTAACGTTTCATTCCTTCGCGTTACCCAATGCATTGGAGAGCTATATCGGGCTCACCCGCCTTTAGTTTATCACGGAACCACCCGTTTTCATAACAATGACCAAGAACCATAACATAAATGTATCACATAAAACATGAAAAAAGGAAACATAACATTTCCACATTTCAATCACAATATGACACTTTAGTATATTGAAACAATGAATCCATTCAAAAAGAAACCATTTCCAAAACCATTTAAAACATTTAATAAAGAGATTTTTGAATCAAAGTGTCCCATACCTCCTAGATTCTTAAAATTTTAAACCATTAGTATCCATATAAATAAATCCTTAAAACAATTTTGAAAACATGGATATTAACAAATAATTAAAACATTTAAAACGATATTTTGGTTAAAGTGGTTTTACCAAAATTAAAGACACTTGAATACAATAATTGAGGAATAAAATTTAGTCATAACTTTATAATATCATGAGAATAAATGGATTCATGATATAATACTCCAAAGGACAGTATATACACCATATAAGAGTGAATTGGTGCATAACAACAATGAACCCTCAATAGAAATGTCAAATGTGATGAAATCCCTTATAAAGAAGGTATCCTTAAATTAAGGACAAATCAATCTCAAAAATAGGTGTGACAAATATAAATACACCCAATATAAGTGGATATTAAGTGTAAAATAATAAAAGGTCATTCACACATATTCAATGGATGACATATTCAATGACTACATGTTGAACCCAAAGAAATCAAAATTGGGTTAAAAAGTTACCTTGACAGCCTAATGACATCACATCAAAATGAGTTTATGAGAGATAAAAAGTGTATCTCATCACTTGGACATAAAATTTACATCAATAAGGATATATGAGAACATATACCAACATAACATTATGTAAATTAAAAGACCCAACAAAAGAAGTCTTTTAAAAAATAGGAGGGTGAAAGGTTCCTTTACCGACTTGGGTATCTTTCAAAACATACACGCCATGAAATAAGGACAATAGATCATTGATGTAAATACTCATAAACGAAAGTATATTACACAAAGAGTAGAATAATTGGCAGTACATACACCACTCAATGGAATTTGTGGAAAATGTAGCATAAATCTCACGGAAATAAAAGTGAGATGAAAAACCCCTTACGAAAACTCGGCAGCCTAACGGCACCACATAAAACTTCCGAATATGGATTTATGAGATCAAATAGGGTATCTCATCACATTACAATAAAATGTAAAGAAATAGGAATATAAAATAACATCCCCCAACATTACAAAGAGGAGCCTAAAAGATGTGACATAAAGGAGAGTACTTAAAAAGAAAGAGAGAGGTTAGATCTCTTACGAATGTTCGGCAGCCTAACGGCGCCACTCAAAACTTCCAAAATGGATTGATGAGGGAATAAGGTCTCTGATCACATGAACATAAAAATTACAGTATGATTAATATAATATATCATCCCAATAACAAGAAATATGAGCTTTAAAAGGAATGACATAAAAGAGTTTACTTAAAAAGAAAGAGAGTTGTAGGATCCCTTACCTCGGGTCCGACTTGACTCGATCGTTCTTTAATCTCATGAATAATAAAATTGAGTTAATTTCTAATTCCTTAAGAACCTTTTTCATGTTCATTATTACTTTTATATCACTTATTATCATGTCATAAACATTATGTAATCATTTAAGTTAATAATATTTGTTTTGCCGATATTTGGTTCTTAAGTCGAAAGTGGACTTCTTACAATTACATGTTGTTCGTGTGGCCAAATTTTTATTATATCCAGAATTTTATTCATGATTTAGATATCATATATGTCATATATATCCAGTAAATTCATGAATTTATAACATTACATAATAATTTAGAGGTAAGAAATGAAATGCACCGTTCATGGAGATGGTAAGCCGTACGTACGCATGAACGCTACTTTCATTTCTATTTCGTATTTTATAGAATGGAATAATAATGATATAAAGGTATATTATAATTACATTATAATATCATATATAATATCATAGTTCTATCCTTTATACGTCCCACATATGGTATTTAACAAATCAAATCACTTTGAGGGGGCGGTAGTCCGCACTTCCTAAAATGAAGATATCGCGTATACCCATAATGGAAGCCATAAAGGTAAGACACAAATGAAAAATACAGAAGCATAAGTAAAACATAAACATATTATATATCATATATAAAAATAGTGACATCATAATGGCCACCTTTGACGGTGTTAAATGAGTGTTGAACAATCATCGTTTCGGGTGGCAGAATTTCGCCATCCACGGAAACCGTATGTTCTTTAACCATTTGATGTAGTTGTGTGAGAGTGTAGCTCGAATAAATCTTATAACAACATCCTAGTATATTGAAGATACTGTTTTTGTTACAAAAGAACTAAATAAAAAGAGTTTAGGGGGTTGGAGAAGCAAAATAAAACAAATGAACATGAGAGAATGAATTACCTTTGAAAGTGTAACTCCTTTTGATTTGAGCCTAAAGGCTTCCTTTGAAAGGATTATGCCCAATGGGAATCCTCTAGGATGAGGAGAGGGATGTGGAGAGAGTAAATGGGCAGGGGATGGCCGAGCCAAAGGCTTGAGGACTGTGTGAAATGAGGTAGAGTTGGGGGCCTTTTATAAGAGGAGAGGAGGGGCACTTTTGGAAAGTAAGAAATATTACTTTATTTGAAAATGTGTTTCGGTTTTAAAAGATCCCACATTGATATAATTCGTGGATAAGGTGATAAGGGATCTAAATACAGCCATCCAATAAGTTTTGGACATGTGTAGTTCATAGATTTTACATTATCTTTCCATTTTATTTAAATCGTCAAATAATGATGTCATCGCTGCATCATTATTATGTCATAAATAATTTAATTTATTTAATGTATAAAAATAATAAAAAAATACTATGATGAATGAAATATTTTTAGATTTCTAATGACTATTTATAATAAAAAATATGACTTGTATAAACCCACTTAAAAATTGGTTTTGTAAAACATATCATGTTTGTGTCATTTTTACTTTTACATTAAATAAAAAGTTATTTAAGTCATTTCCCAACCAAAGTGGATCCATGGGGCCCCCAAGTTGACCCATGGCTTGTATTGGTCCGCCATGACACAAAAAATGAGGGTAGGACATGTGTCAAGCTCATATCATTTTATTAAAGCATTATTTTTACCTTAAACTACACTAATTACCACTAATCACGATTAAAACTTAATAAGTTACTATTCACCAAAAAATTATTTTTATCCCATTGAACCACATTTTACTTCTTAATGACAACCATGTATGTTGTATTTTTGATATTCAAAACACAAAGATGGAAAAATTTCATTTAAACTGAAAAATCAGTTTTTATAAGTACCACTTAGTGGTTTCACTATTCATCAAAAATTGAAGTTTTTCAGAAAAATCCCAAAAATTCACCATAAGATATATTTGATATTCCGAATTCAAAAATGAAGTCTATTTTACAAAATTCAAAACATATAAGTCAGATTAATTAATTTAATAATTAATTCCCACTGTCAAAGCAAATAGTGTGTTTTTATGAAACAATAAGTATCAAAAGATTGACACTAGTTTAAGTCTGATTTCAAAGTAAAATTAATTCCAACGACCACTATTTTATTTAATGGTAAAAATATATTCTAATTTAACTTTAAAACCAATTCAAAAGATAATCTAATCATATAAATAAATTAGATTAAAAAGAGGTTTTGAATTAAAATACAACATTTTACACTATTCATTGAAAAAAATGAACTTTATCGGAAAGATACCAAAAATTTACACAAAGTAAATTTTGATGTGCCAATTCTAAATAAGAGTTTTATTTGGTCCAAAATAATGTATAAGAGTGATCAAAACTATATTTAATGACAGTTCACCATCAAAAGGCGATAAGTGAACCTTTAGTGAAAACTAGGGCATATACGCCTAAAATTGAATTCTTTCCGTATTTTAAGCCTTTGTCTTTTATTGGATAAATGTAAAAACATTTAAAAACATATATAATCATATTTTATTTATTTATATCCATTCCCGCCAATAAAACGGCTACATGTTTACTACCATTTAAAATAATATTATTTTATTGTTAGAGTGCAACGTAAGATTCCCAAGAAACTCGTTGTTGCGTATTGGGTACGCCATCGAGCATAACATCCCCTTTAAAGTAATATTAATATTTGATTCACAAACATGGATAAATATAAAGATGTCATATTATTTATTTACCTGGGGTGTTACAGAAAAAACGTGTGAATATTATAATAAGTAATTAACAATGCTGAAAAATTAAATATAAACCCACTAATATTCTTAAAGGACACATTCATGTTCTTCCCACTTCGACACATGAATGGGATGAGGGTATGACCATTCACTACATATATTTTTGTAATAATGAATATATATATTTTAGTTGTATATTTAATACACATATATTAACCAAGTATGTATAGATGTATGTGGCAATATACCTAGAATACTAGGTGGTGGCTAGACCATGGCATAACATAAGAATCAATTACTAATGTAAATGTGCTTATACAATCCTATAAAGGGGACATTCCCTATAACTCATGATGATCATGACAAATATTTCTCAACAGGTGGGATAATGAGTTGGTTGTCATCTCAACACTCAAATCAAGGGAAGTATTACGTCATACCCATATTTGAAAAAGTGTCAATGGTGTGAGATGTCATGCTCAACACCTAGTGTAATGGATAGTGAATCATCACCCCCAAAAGAACCATTCTCATTGTTCTACTACCTATATCATTGGAATAATCATTTTTATAATAATAAACACTAGGAATTTCCCTTCATGAATTTCATTCATAAAGACCATATATGAACAAGGAATTAAAACTCAATAAAATTATTTAATTAATCAGAAATAATCAGCATATAATTTCCACCCATTATAAATCATTTAATTTAAACCATTTAATACTTTTAAGTAATGCTAACCATCATGAATATTCCATTCTCTTTAATAAATTCCATTTAATATAAAAAAGGTAATTCGTTATAAAAGGATCCAAGGGTGGGTTAATAAAATATTTATGTGGGAGTGGGAAAATTAAATTACAACCCAATCCAAACACTTATGATGGGTTATGATGAATTAAATAATTAAATATAAAGTTAATTTTAATCCATCACACCCAAGGAGTGTCTGTAACTAAGGTCAAAATCCTCTTACTCACTAAATGATTATCCTCAGGAGTAAAAAAAGTTTTTTATATAAATTTGGAATCCATAAATCAATTTTAAGGTGACACATGGATATTTACAGTGTGAGACACAATGGTGTGGATATGAAGACATCAAAAAATTAATGGAAAATGACTAGACCACACACCTTAATGTTTTTTATCACTCCTTGTCTAATGGAGGTGTCAGATTCAACATAGGTTAGGTGAGATTGAAGAAATTATCCGAATACATGAATATTGGGGAAAATATAACCACCAAAATAGTGTAATGGATTTGAAAATAAATTTACATAAAGGATAATATAAATATAGATCATACCAATTATTATCTAATTTATCTGACAGAGCATGATATTGACTTCGTATATTAGAGATATCAAGTATCCAAGATTGGAGGATATGGGAAATCATGGGAGGAGGAGGAGTGGTTCATATTCAAGAATGCGAAGGAAGAAAATAAAAAAATTATAAAAATAATAATTAAGATAAATCAGTAGTTTTCACCTAATAAATTGGGGTACAAAGATTGGTCTCATGGTTTCTTCTTACTATGTGTAAACCGTCGAAAAATAACAAGCCCAACCTCTTTGGGTTTTGTCATGGGGGTGTGCCTTGGGTCATAAAATTTTAGAAAAATCATGATGCACCTACATCTCTTTTTTCTCACTAGGCATGGATAGTAAAGATTTTTTGTACTGGAAATAATGGATTCTAATGACTGCATGTACCCGTTCTTTTTCAATGATTTTAGGGTTCTGTTCTCTGAACAATACCTCGACACCCACATGATTTTTGTGACACCATTGTATTACATTATAAGGGAATTTTAATGGAATTTAAAACAAAAACAAACAATTCATACCTTTACAAAAATATAGGTCATTAAAAACACCCATTTCTATTGAAAAGTATTCATCGGGAGAGCCTACTAATGGTAAGGGGGTACTGTCAAAAAATAGTTTTGACCACTAATCTAGTATATCAGTATCCCATTCCTAGGTAACAACTTTTACTCAGTAATTTTTCTATAATAGTCATACCAAAGGAATTTTCCTACCTTGGAGTGCCTTCATTCACTGATCAACAATACAAACTAAATACTCCATGATTGAAGTATCTATATTTAACTCATCCTCATCAGGTTGAAAGACATGTGATGGGTTCACATGATGTCGGTGAAGCTGGGATATGTAAAAGTTATCATTCAAAGACTATTATCATTGAGTAAATGTTATCTGTTAAACCCTCGTTTTGATACATTTCAAAACATCATCTGGTCCAAAAAACATAGTTGAGAGATTAACCTACCTACAAATATATCTATGGGCCAAGGTGGGTGACACTTTTATGAAATTACAGTCTTCTACTAAGAACCCTAGTTGTTACTGACATTATTCAGAATATGACTACATTCTAGAGTGATCATTCATCATGTACATCGTGGTCATCTAAACCTACTTTATAGTATGCTAAATGGGGCTTAGTCTTAGAATAACTACCTCCACTTCCTCTAACCATAATATAGTTGATTATAATGGCATACTATATAATGGTTCATAAGTTTTTTTCTAGATGTTTTCCTAAAATCTATTTTTATAAGAAAAATAAACAAGGTGAATTATTTCTCCTGGGAACACACAAAAATTGAGAACGCATGCACATAACACGTCCTCTAGCACTTGAATCAATAGATTAGTTTGTCCATCGGTACACATGTGATAGGGCATGCATAGAAGCACCTGCATACTCAATTCCATCTGCAACACCATCAGGAACCATGACATAAAGTGGGATTCTCTATGAAAAATGATAGAATGAGGAGCCCCATGATGATGTTAAACCTCACCAGATCTTCTATAGATAATTACTCTCACATTAGTATGAATGTTGTGACCTGCATCAAAAGATCAATGAAAACCCAAACTGTATCATTTCAACAAGGTTAACTAGGTAAACAAGTCATCAAATCCAAACAAAAATAATCTCGTTTCCACTCGGGAGTGTAAAATGGATGTAAAAGAACTGTTAAAAACTGATGTTATGCCTTCATCAATTTATATGTAGAACACCACTTATAAATCCTGAAATATCATGTTCCTTATCAATCCACTAATTTTTCTAACATAAACCATGATACTTCTTCATGACACCAAGATAAAAAACACATGTGGAGGTATATAATTACCACATCAACTCCTCTCCCATGTCTGTAGGGACCGTTACACTCCCATGATATAATAAAGTATCATCCCCATACATGATTCATCTTAAATATCTATCGTCACTTGAGATGCATGTTGGATCGAATAGTAGATATAAAAGTCTATTAGATGGAACAATACAAGAGGGGGGGGGTGAATTGTAGGTTTAAAAACCTTTGAGTTTTAGTAACAAAGAGATTAGTTTAAATGATCTTAAACTAATACAAATACAAACACCCACAATTGTATTGAATGTAAAAGGTATGATGTATTGTAATACTATTGTTATTCAAAACAATTGTATTCAAGGTGAACACAATAATCAGAGTAATACAAATGTGAATGATTCTACCTTAAAGCGTATAGAACCAATCAATACAAAATGTAATAGAATGATTGTAATTGAAACAATTACAATTGAATATGTAAGGAAGAAAGGAAACAATACAAATCCCTTTCTAATACAACAGCGGAAATGTAAAAGTAATACAATTCTTTTAACCCAAAGAGAAGGGTTATCCTTTCACCTAGGATAAAAGGTCTGTCTCACCAACACCCTGATGAGCCCTCGATACGATGATCGGCACGTCTGTCTGCCTATCCCCGGCAGCCCTCGATATGATGATCGACACGTCTGTCTGCCTATCCCCGGCAGCCCTCGATACGATGATCGGCACGTCTGTCTGCCTATCCCCGGCAGCCCTTGATTTTGCAGGTAATCGGTACCTCTGTCTTTCAATTACTTGAAAGCCCTCGATACGATGATCGGACGCACAAGGCTGATGAGAGAAGTCACAGTGTCTCTCTCTAGAATCTTCGTAGTTCACAAAGTCTCTTCATTCGTTCTCTTTGTTCATCGTTTTTTTTTTTCTCAGCTTCAAATGACCTCCTATTTATAGGCCTCGGGTTCCAACGGTCATATTTCCTCCAACGGTCATATTGAAACAGAAAGCACGACATCGTTTTGATTAGTTTGTAACTAACTCAACGACATCGTTTTGTTAGGACAAGAGATATATAGAAATGTAAAACATGAGTACGATTCATATGCAGAGAGAGTTTTTGACAAAGTACCAAAACAAATAATGATCATCTGAATAGCAGAGTCAGTACGATACGATTGACAGAGTCAGTACGATACGATTGACAGAGTCAATACGATACGATTGACAGAGTCAGTACGATACGTTTTGGTCGGTACGATCAACATCGTACGATACGATAAACATGATAAAAGACAATAAACATATGATAGAATACATTTGTGATTTCCAAAACATGATATAGAAGTCAAAAGAAGACTTTTGACTTAACAATCTCCCCCTTTTTGGAAAGCACAAATACACAAAGTAAATGAAACAAGAAATACTTATCTCCCCCTGAGTTAAAAAAACTCTTCTGAATAAGAAAATTGAATACAACTAACTCCCCCTTAGGTATTGACTTTCCTAAGGATTGTATTCGTAGATTTTCCTTAAGAGCATTGTAATGCATTCTCCCCCTTTGTAAAACAAACTTTGCTTTGTAAATATTCTCCCCCTTTGTGATTTACAAAAAGAAAGGAGTAATCTCGAATTGTCTGAAAGAGTTAGTGAAGTAATACAAGACAATGGATAAAAGAGAGAAATATAAGAGTTATTACAAAACAAACAAGTTCCAAAAGAAACAAATACAACAATCATTTGTTTTCTCTTTCCTTCTCTTTCTTTATAAGCTCATGAAGCACAACTTTCATCTTCTTGATCTCCTTCTTGTCTTCAGAAATTGATTCACCCTGAGTTTTGAGAAGCTCTTGTTGATCCCAAAAATATGATCTTGATTTCTGATGGTCTCCTCCTGTACTCTGATTACTTCTTCAAGGGTATCAATTCTGTTTTGCAGAGTCTTGTTATCCTTCGACAACTCAGAATTTTGATTCTTCAGTAAAACCATTTCATCTTTGAAAGATGAAACCTTCAAGAATTCAGATTGGAAAGCATTCATCCTTTCTTGCAAGTCTTTTACTGAAGGAACATCGGCTCTTTGAGAAGACAAAAGATTCAGCCTTTCAACCGTTTCTTTATCAAGCTTATTGAAAGCAATTGCTTGCTCATTTGATAACCTCCTTATATCTTCAATAGCTATTTCATGATCATTGATTGAGCTCTCTGTTTTGTATGACCACTTGGTCATCTTATTGCAAGCTTTCTTATGAGCAACTGAGCTTTCCGAAAGAACTTTCAGATCGGCTTCTACTGACAAAACTTTCTTTCTCAATTCTTTTACAGAGCCAAACTTTTTTCTTTGATTTTCAGTAATAAAATCAATCTTCCCTTCCAGCCTCGGGAAATAAGGAATTGTTTTCTCCACCCTTCTCAAAACATGAACAATGTAATCACTCTTCTTGAGAGAGATTGTATGCTCTGAATCAGTATCTTCATCGTACGATGCTAGTTCATACGATCTGCTTGAATCAACAACTGGCTGTTTCCCTTTTTCTTTTTCTTTCTGCTTTCTTTCTTCTTCTACTTTGTCACTAATGACAACTTTATCAGAATGAGAGGATTGAGCACCATGCTTTTCTCGAGATGACATCCTGTCCGGAGATCTTTCCTGATCGGCATGAGGAGTTTGTTGAATACCTTCACTCAGCTTTTGAAGCGATTCCTCTCTACTTTTCTTTGAACTTTGAAGAAATTCTAACAGAAAATCTCCTTCTACTTCCACTTCTTCTATCACTTGTTTTCCTTTTTCTTTCTCAGGCAGACTCTGTACGATGGGCTCTTGGTGCACTTCCACAGTTAGTTGAGCACTAGCATCTTCAACTGCTTTCAAGACTTTAGAGATATCAAAGTCCTGAGCCTTTCTTTTCAAAAGAGTCTTCTTTTTCTTTTCAGCTTGAAGGGTTTCTTCTACCCTTATTCTTTCTGCAAAGGCCTCAGTAGGGTCAAGACCAAACTTCGGATCACGTTCCTTTCTCTGTTCCTTGTCCTTTCTCCATTTGGCTACAACTTCCTTACTGTACCTCGGCTTCTTCTTTGGTTTTGAACTAGTTTGAGGATCAGACTTTCGAGTAACACCGGTGGATTGATTGTCCTTGGCTAGCATAGGTGCCGATTGATTTTGAGCCAATTCAGCTTCTACATCTCTGACAAAAAGTTTTGAATTTGAATCAAAACAAACATTCAGCTTTTTCATCGTACTCTTATTAATCAAAGATGGCCTCAAATCCATAGGTTCTCCTTTCAAAGGAATGTTACAAAACTTCATACTCTCAAGAATGAATTTCGTAAGGATGGCTGGATACATTATTATCTGGGATTTAATCCCTCCTTTCTTGACATTCTTGATGGTTTCAAAAACATATCCCATGAGATTTACTTTCCTCATATTCACAAGATAGTCGAGCATAAAGACATCAGAAACTTTAAGGGTTTCTCTATCCCCTTTCCTTGGGATAAGAAAACCTTGCATCCATAAAGTAACAAACCGATTGTCTGGTGAAAGATGAGAAACTTTCCTCTTTTCCTCATTAATAACAAACAAAGTTTTTTCAGCACTTTCTCTATTAAACGTACCAACTTCCTCTGGTAGTTTGTGAGATGGATAGAATGCATCGCCTTCTATAGAAACATTCAGAAAATGTGCCGCTTGTTTCACAGACATAGATAACTTTCTATCGTACACAGCGAAGTTTATAGTCATATCTTTGTCGAAAGAAACGGTTTTATAAAACTGAAAAACTTCATCAAAAAGAACTGGATCTTGAATATCAGGCTTTTCCACACAGAGATGTTCCCATCCTTGAAACAGAATGATCCTCTTGAATGTAGAATCGTACAAATCGAAAAAGTCTCGGGATACTAACCTTTCTCTGTGAAAGTCTTTCTCTGTAAAAGTCTTTGAAGACATTTCGGCAGGAGTATTAGCAGAAGATTGAGACATAGAGGTTCTTCCGATGAGAAGATCATACGATTGTTTATAGCTGGTGGAGCAGAGCTTCGCCTCAAATCCTGAAACTTCAATGTGGGTTTGGGGAGGGGAGGGGGGTATTTATAGGCGATAAAGAGATGACCGTTGATATTCTACGGTCAAGATTAGATAATACCAGATCAATGGTTAGGATTAAAGAAAAAAAATTTAAAAAAATGAAAAGAAACCTGTCGGAGAACATAAGGTGATTGCTGGTTTTGGTATGAATCAAAAGTAAACACAATCGTAAGGAAAAAAATATGATGCCGATGGAAAACAAAGTCATTACTATGATCGGACCGTACGATGGAAAATAGTTGTTACCATTAACTGACAGTACGATGGAAGACAATCTCAATACTATCATCGGTCGATACAAAACTATCGAATGATATGATGGAAAAGAATTTCAATACTATCATCGGTCGATTCAAAAACTATTGAATGGTACGATGGAAAAGAATTTCAATACCATCATCGGACGATACAAAATTTTTGAACGATACGATGGAAAAGTATTTCAATACGATAAACAGAAAAACTGAAATGGTCAATACGATAAACAGGAAACTAAAAAATGTCAATACGATAAACAGAAAAAGAAACATATAAATAGAGTAAATAGTTAAAGACCAGAAACATAAAGACATAAAGAAATGTCCTCCCCCTTTCTACGAGGAGTTTTCTTATTATTAGGAGAGATGTAAAACAGGAAGTAGATATGAATGATTATTTTAATGTAATCATTCCTAGCTTCTGTTTTATAAACTCAAATCTATCGGAAGGTAAAGGTTTTGTAAAAATATCAGCAAGTTGTTCTTGCGTTCCGATGAATTGTAAAACAATATCTCCTTTTTGTGTGTGATCTCTAAGAAAGTGATGCCTAACATCTATGTGTTTTGCACGAGAGTGATGTGCTGGGTTTTTACTAAGAGCTATGGCACTTGTATTATCACAAAGAATTTGAGTTTTGGAGAAACTCAAACCATAGTCAGTGAGTGTGTGCTGCATCCACAATACTTGAGCACAGCAACTACCAGCTGCTACATATTCAGCTTCAGCAGTGGAGAGTGCTACTGAGTGTTGTTTCTTGCAGGACCAAGAAACCAAAGAGTCTCCTAAGAAATGACATGTTCCAGATGTACTTTTTCTATCCATTCTACAACCACCAAAGTCAGCATCTGAGAAACTTTTTAAAACAAAATCATTTCCAGAAGAGTAGAAAAGTCCTAAATCCATAGTGTCTTTTAAATACCGAAAGATTCTCTTTACGGCTTTTAAGTGAGACTCTTTTGGATTAGATTGATATCGTGCACATAAGCATACAAAAAACATCAAGTCGGGTCGACTAGATGTCAAGTATAGCAAACTCCCTATCATACCTCTAAAAGTTGTTTGATCTACTGGTTTCCCAGTTTCATCAAGATCAAGAGTATTTGAGGTACCAATTGGGGTGCTAATACTTTTAGTTTTGTCAAATCCATACTTTTTGAGTAAGTCTTTAATATACTTATGTTGAGATATATAAGTTCCTTCTGGTTTTTGAGATATTTGAAAACCTAGAAAGAATGTTAACTCACCCATCATACTCATTTCAAACTCAGATTTCATTAAATTTGCAAAATAATCGGTTAAAGATTTCTGAGTTGATCCAAATATGATGTCATCAACATAGATTTGGAAAACCAAAACATTTTTGTTTTCCATTTTGATAAAAAGAGTTGGATCAGCTGTACCTTTTCTATAATTATTTTGTAAAAAAAATCCTGTAAGTCTATCATACCATGCTCTAGGGGCTTGTTTAAGACCATATAGAGCCTTGGTAAGTTTAAAAACATGATCAGGATGTTTTGGGTCTTGAAAACCAGGAGGTTGTTCGACAAAAACTTCTTCTTGAACAAAACCATTTAAAAAAGCACATTTGACATCCATTTGAAATAGTTTGAAATTGAAATATGCTGCGAAGGCTAATAGAATACGAATAGATTCAAGTCTAGCTACTGGAGCATATGTTTCTTCATAGTCTATTCCCTCTTGTTGATTATAGCCTTTAGCAACAAGTCTTGCTTTATTTCTTACAATGATTCCATTTTCATCACACTTGTTTCTGAAAACCCATTTTACACCAATTACAGTTGTTTCTTTAGGTCTTTCAACTAAAGTCCAGACTTGATTCCTTTCAAATTCATTTAGTTCATCCTGCATTGCTTTGATCCAATCATCATCACCTAAGGCCTCACTTGGACTTTTAGGTTCAAATTGGGAAAGAAAAGCAAGATGTTCTATTTCATTTCTTAAGGAATTTCTGGTCCTTACAGGTTGATTTATATCACCAATGATGTTATCACTGGGATGATTCCTAAGAAACAATTGATTTGGGTTTTGTAAAACCTGTTCATCAACATATGGTAGAAAAGCTTCTGTGGTAAATGTTTCAGGAACACTTTCTTGAACATTTTCCTTATCAGAATGTTCTTCTAATATAGGTTGATAAACATTTTTGGAAAACACATCCGAGGATGTAGGATTGGGTTGGTTGAAAACAAAAGGGTTAGTTTCATCAAATTTTACATGTACTGTTTCTTCAACAGTACAAGTGTTTTTATTGAAAACTCTATAAGCCTTAGAGGTTGTGGAATAGCCTAGAAAGATTCCTTCATCAGATTTTGGTGCAAATTTGTGTAAATTATCTTTTGTATTTAGAATGAATACTTTGCATCCAAAAACTTTGAAGTAAGAAACTTTAGGTTTTCGGCCAGTCCATAACTCATAAGGGGTTTTATTAAGAAATGGTCTAGTTAAAACACGATTTATAGTATAACAGGCAGTACTAACAGCTTCAGCCCAAAAGTGCTTAGCAATTGAGTATTCACTCAACATGGTTCGAGTCATTTCCTGAAGAATACGATTTCTTCTTTCAACAACCCCATTTTGCTGAGGAGTTCTTGGAGATGAGAAATTGTGAGTAATACCTTTCTTACTACAAAAAGTTTCAAAATCTGAGTTTTGAAATTCACCACCATGATCACTATGAATAGTTATCAATGGTAGGTTTTTCTCATTTTTAACTTGGGCTCTAAAAGTTTTGAAATAGGAAAAGGCTTCAGATTTCTTTGTGAGAAAGTAGACCCATGTAAATCTAGTAAAGTCATCAACTAAAACAAATACATAGTATTTGCCTCCAATGCTTCCAGATTGTGAAGGACCAAACAGATCCATATGCACAAGCTGTAATGCATTAGAAGTTGAAACTTCATTAATTGTTTTAAAGCTAGTTTTATGTTGCTTGCCAAATTGACAAGGATCACAGACTTTTGAAGAATCATATCTAAGATCTGGTATCCCTTTTACAAGTCCTTTCTTTGAGAGTTTTCTTAGGTTTCTCAAATTACAGTGTCCTAGTCTCCTATGCCATAGCCACGATTGGTCTTCTATTACACTTAAACAAGGTAAGTTTTGGTTCCTAAGGTCTTCTAAGTTAATAGTGTAAACATTCTATTGCCTATGGGCAGATAGAATGAATTCATCCTTGGAATTGTGAACTAGACACTTATCATTTCTAAAATTCACAAGGTAACCTTCATCACATAATTGACTTATGCTGATGAGATTGTGCCTAAGACCTTTAACAAATAAAACATTTGAAATAAGAACTTTTCCAAGAAAAACGATATTACCTATACCAACAATCTTTCCTTGAGCATTATCTCCGAAGGTAACTTTTCCACCGTTTGTTTTGACAACCTTTTCAAAGAAATCTTTGTTTCCAGTCATATGTCGAGAACAACCACTATCCATGTACCAAATGTTCTTATTGATACACTTCTCGTTTCCCTGAAAAAGAAACAATTAGATTTTTGGAATCCAAACTTGTTTGGATCCAGAAGGGTTAGATAAAAGAATTTTAGGAATCCACATTTGTTTAGAAAAATGAGCTTTATGAAATCCTAAGGATTGAGTTTTGTTAAGAGAATAATCTCTTCTCCAATGTCCACCACATTGACACTTGGAACAGAAAATGGTTTTTTGAGGAACAAAATAGTTATTACTAAAAACAGGTTTGGAATAAGTATAACCAAGACCAGAACGATTTCTCAATGGTCTAATTTGAGAATACATCCTATCAAAGTTTTCTTTTCCATGAGTAAAGTTTGACAAACACTTTTTCAAGGATAAAATCTCTGACTTTAGTTTTAAAACCAAATTCTTGTTTTCTAAAACATTTGAATTAGAACTAGAGTTAGACTCTAAAATGTTTTTCTTTGAAATAGCAGTTTCAAGATCCATAGAAAGTTTATCCTTTTCAGATTTGACTTTCTCAAGGGTTTTCAAAATACTTTCAAAATCAGAAGTTTTCCCATCAAGATCTTTAGAAAGATCTGATACTTCTTTAGTCAAAATAGAAATTCTAGAATTTGCTTTTTCAAATCTCTTTTTGAGTTTAGAATTTTCATTTTCAAGTAACTTAGCAAATCTATAAACTTCTTCAAAAGAAGGTAAAGTATCATCTTCTGATGATGAGGGTTCATCATTTGAAGATTCATAATATCTATTATCAACGTAATTTGCATTTAAAGAGACATTTGTAACAGCTTCAGCATTATGTACCTTAGCCATGAGACAATGATCTTCAATTGGTAGTCTGGCTAGAAGTCCAATATTCCTTTGTCCTGACGTCTCATATTCTGAAGAATCATCTGAGGAATCACTACCACTTGCACTCCATGTATCATTTGCTTTCAAGCCTTTCTTTGTCTTATAAAACCTTTTCTTGTTTCTTTCAGAGGGTTTCTCTTTTCTATCTTTCCTCTTTAGTAAAGGACAATCAGGCCTTATATGTCCTGCTTTCTTGCATTCATAACAAGTTACTTCTGAATCCTTCCTATCTTTCCTGTCTTTCTTTTTGAATCTATATTGAAAATCTTTCTTTCCCACAATCTTGTTCATCCTCCGAGCAAGATTGGCTAACTCATTTTCTGAAAGATTACAATCACTTGAATCAGATACAACAACTTTCTTGGATTTAGACCTTGTAACCCTTTCAGGTGTTTTAGCCTTAGATGCAAAAGCTACACTTCCATTCCCATTCTTCTTCTTATTGAAATCAGCATCTCTCTTCATTCTTGTCTCATGCTGTAGAAGAGTTCCAAAGAGTTCATCAAGAGTAATCTGGGAAACTTTTCTATTTTCATCAATAGCTGTTCTTTTTGACTCCCATTCATTTGGCATAATATCTATAATCTTATCAAAAAGAGCTTCATCATCAAGACCTTTTTCTCCCATAGATTGTAAGCTGTTGACAATTGTCATAAACCTTTGTTGCACTTTACATACTGGCTCTCCATAAGGAAAAACAAATCCATGATACTCTGCTCGAAGCATTGCTCTCCTTGTTTCTATAACCTTGGATGTACCAAAATGAGTGACTTCTAATTTCTTCCAAATACAGTTGGCAGCTTCACATGAAGATATCTGACTATATATATTCCTGGTCATAGAACATAATAAAGTATTGCGTACCTTGTAATTCAGTTGATATTCTTGCTTCTCTTGATTGGTGAAAGTGCTAACTTCTTTGTCAGGAATTTTGTAACCCCCAGTAAGCATAATAAAATTGTCTACACCAGTATTGATGACAAAAGTCTTCATACGATCTCTCCAATACTCATAATCATTCCCATCGAAAATTGGTGGTCTAGAAGGATTCAGATTATCTATTGATCCGATATTCATTCCTGCCATCTAATATAACAAAAACAACTTTTCCACTCCACACGTTAGTGTAGTAAGTATTCAAGATAGTAATAAGAAATAAAGCTAATAATACAAATCAGTGGAAAACCTCCTCTGATACCAATTGTTGGATCGAATAGTAGATATAAAAGTCTATTAGATGGAACAATACAAGAGGGGGGGGGGGGGTGAATTGTAGGTTTAAAAACCTTTGAGTTTTAGTAACAAAGAGATTAGTTTAAATGATATTAAACTAATACAAATACAAACACCCACAATTGTATTGAATGTAAAAGGTATGATGTATTGTATTACTATTGTAAAGCAAAACAATTGTATTCAAGGTGAACACAATAATCAGAGTAATACAAATGTGAATGATTCTACCTTAAAGCGTATAGAACCAATCAATACAAAATGTAATAGAATGATTGTAATTGAAACAATTACAATTGAATATGTAAGGAAGAAAGGAAACAATACAAATCCCTTTCTAATACAACAGCGGAAATGTAAAAGTAATACAATTCTTTTAACCCAAAGAGAAGGGTTATCCTTTCACCTAGGATAAAAGGTCTGTCTCACCAACACCCTGATGAGCCCTCGATACGATGATCGTCACGTCTGTCTGCCTATCCCCGGCAGCCCTCGATATGATGATCGGCACGTCTGTCTGCCTATCCCCAGCAGCCCTCGATACGATGATCGGCACGTCTGTCTGCCTATCCCCGGCAGCCCTCGATTTTGCAGTTAATCAGTACCTCTGTCTTTCAATTACTTGAAAGCCCTCGATACGATGATCGGACGCACAAGGCTGATGAGAGAAGTCACAGTGTCTCTCTCTAGAATCTTCGTAGTTCACAGAGTCTCTTCATTCGTTCTCTTTGTTCATCGTTTTTTTTCTCAGCTTCAAATGACCTCCTATTTATAGGCCTCGGGTTCCAACGGTCATATTTCCTCCAACGGTCATATTGAAACAGAAAGCACGACATCGTTTCGATTAGTTTGTAACTAACTCAACGACATCGTTTTGTTAGGACAAGAGATATATAGAAATGTAAAACATGAGTACGATTCATATGCAGAGAGAGTTTTTGACAAAGTACCAAAACAAATAATGATCATCTGAATAACAGAGTCAGTACGATACGATTGACAGAGTCAGTATGATACGATTGATAGAGTCAATACGATACAATTGACAGAGTCAGTACGATACGTTTTGGTCGGTACGATCAACATCGTACGATACGATAAACATGATAAAAGACAATAAACATATGATAGAATACATTTGTGATTTCCAAAACATGATATAGAAGTCAAAAGAAGACTTTTGACTTAACAATGCATTCCCTTAGGACAAGTCCTTAAGGATGAGATAGTTAACTCATTCTTACCCATTCTAGAGGAGTATAAGTCACTACTACGGATTTGAGGATATTCTATCCTTGATACTCCTAATCCTCAATGAGCATCTATGAAAACAAGTCCATGATCTACCATTCACCATTGAACTCCAAAACATATTATATCTATGTCCTCCAGATCAGATCATCGACAACTAAATTTTATTTACCATGAATGTGAAATCTCTAAATCAAACTATTGTTGTTAATCAACCCACCTGCACTACCAGAGATTGTGGTCCCACTATATAACGGCGTACTTGAGGATTTTGTGATCTGTGTAAACTAAAAAATGATCTCTATGTAGATAGTGTCTCCATCAATTTAATTCATGACGAACAGTAGCTAATTCGAGGTCATCCATTAGGTAATTCTATTTTTGAGGCCTCAAATAGAGAAACATGTTAACGAAAACATGTTTATCATACATCAAAACATATATTATCCTAATACATGTAATATCATAGTAGAATCTATAGCTCATATATTGCCCCAGAAGAATCAGTATTGGCCCTAAATTCAATCTTCCTCTGTACTCCAGAAAGGTTTCATCACAGAATTCAGACCTTACGAATTTCACAACAATCTCTTTCAAGATCGTAAGTGGCTCTACAAGGTGTGAGAAATCCTGGATGAACTGTTTGTAAAATCCTTATATTGCTAAGTAACTATGAATGTTAAATAAGTTTTTGGGATACAATTAAGAAACTACGTATCTCTCTTTCAATGTTTGTATTGAAAATCATGACTCTAAGATGATATGACCCAAGATGTGGACTTTATCGATCCAGAAGAGTAATTTTATAAGATTTACATTAATATGATGTTCTCCCAGTGTTTTAAATATGATCTAAAGATGGTTGGAATGGTCTTGTAGGGAGAATGAATACAGTTAGATATCATCAAAAAATAATACCTTGAATGAATCCAAATACAGGTGGAAAACCGATTTATATAATCCATAAAAAAATTAGGTGAATTCATTACACTGATAATTATAACCACATACTTGAAAAGGCCATAACTACTCCTTTATGATTTGTGAGATATCTATGAGGACCTAACACTATCCCAGTGAAACACCAACCTCAAATCACTCTTTTAAAACTCTATCACTCATTATAGTCAATCAAATAGTTCATATACTCCTCTCAATAGAAACATATTCATTACCATGAAATAGTTCAACAGAAGGTAATCCATGTAGATCATAAGGATGTTGTTTGCCTTCCTGTAAAAAATTACTATTGAACCCTAAGGATTTGTGATGGGAAACATGAATCCATTATCCTCCAAATCTTTGATTTGATTATTGAGTTCTTGAGGCTCCATAGGTTCTATCCTATAAGGGCGAATGGTTACTTGTGCCACTTCTAATACTAAATCAATAGTAAACTCAACCACTGGAATTGAAGGTAGACTAGATAATTCATCTTCAAAAACATCCATGAATCACTCTACTATATGATGTAATATACCATGTCATAACCCCTAATCATTTAAGAAGAGACTGGCGATCTGAGTTGTCACTCTACCCATCCACTTTTGCGCGGGTCCTAATCACATAGCTTGCAGATACCATTCTCCTTTATGCAAGTTTCTTACACCCTCAAGTGTTGTAAAATTCACCATCTGATGATACCTATATATAAGGTATTGATAGGGAGCTGACTGTTCTCCCCCATGTGATTACATCAAAGCGCATCATTTCATGTATGAAAATATTCCATGTGAACATTTTTCTACCTATATTAATGGAACAATCCTTGTAATGTATAACCCCCCCCCCCTTTATTGGTCAACTAATAGGGTATCATTCATCATAACGCCGTAAATGTTCCCAATATCGAGTCCCAACCACTCTATAATAGTGTTAGATAAAAAATATTGAGATGCACCTTTGTCAAATAAGGCGTACACTAAAGTTGTGGCTACTTAAATAACACCTTAAACAGTAGAATATCTAGCACTATGCTCCACTATAATAGGATATATTGACTGAAACTAGCCTATACCCCAACCCTGAGTCACTACCTTACTACCCTATGAAAGCATGCACTGCTGGCATTGGTAATCAAGAGTCTGGATACCTATACATCGATTTCCAACTCATCCTAAATTGTCAGTGGTATTCTGGTTGCCTTTATATCAAGATCCTACTAATGATGCTCCATAACAATGGGTAAGAATATACACCCAATCTCTAGGAACTAATGGAATAGTATTGTAGAATAATATGATATGGCCCATTATGTCGCAACATCTACATACCACAAGATATCATACGAATTGTGGTTTTGTGTGTCCTCTCTTCCAACACTGGTGACATATTAAAAATTATTCAGCATGATGAGCCTGGCCGATGGTACCTCTATTGGTAGGCTAAAAAATGACTCTTCACCCAAATTAAGAAACATTGATAGATTTAGGTGTTGAACCTACTGGACTTACACTATCCACTTCCCTCAAATTTCACTCTATAATAAGGTATTGGATGATTATCTCTAACATATCCATCAACTAGAAGACATTGACATTGTACATAAAGGTGTATTCCATCCCATACTCAAATCACCTGAAAATAATATCATCATCACCCACTAGAGATAGTGTGAACCATAGAAGAATTGTAAAATGAATAGATTATTCGATCATATACATACCTCCTTGATGCAAGATCAAGAATTATCTACCTCTATTAGTCATCTGAGTTTGGGTAATGAAATATTAGTAGGTGAAGTCTAGATATCATCCTAAACTATATCTCTATACTGATCAACCGGGCTAATAACATCCCACCACTTCTTTGAAGAATCACAGAACATATAAAAAACAAGTGTGACCCTCTTCCCTGGAGGCGTCTCTAAATTATCGAATATGGAAAGAATAACATCAATCTATGACTTAGTAACATGTGGTCCTATATCTATTAAAAAGGTGGGAGTACTCTATTGTTGGAACTCCTTAGTAAACTCTTATATAATTATGGAATATCAAGAAAAACCATTCATGTTTTGTAACATATGTAGAAATCCATCATGGAACAAGGAATCAATTCACATATTAGGAAGAAGAATAGGATATGTAGGCGCCATTATAGGATGAATCACTTGTGACTCAAGGCCATCCACCTCAGGTTCATTTTTATGAACCTCCATTAGGGAATATGGAAAGAGGAATTCCTATGTCAATGTTACTACAATGAAAAATGGATTCCATATAAGATAATATTACAATTTAAAAGATTTAATATATAAAACTACTATTGGGGAATATCCTTACTATATAAAGATCATGCCCCTATGCTAACTCATAAATCAATGACTAGCTAGAGGAAAAAAACCATTTCATTCCATAAGAACATAAGATACAAACCAACTACACACAACTAAGACCTGATATAGGTTTAGGTCTCTGTGTATATTTTATTAGATATCTATTTCATTCATAAGTTGTATTGGTTTTTTTGTTATCTAATGTAATAAAATATCTTTAAATGGTTGAATGATATGGATCACCATTTCTGATCCATAGGGGTCCATAATCCTTATGAAACAAAATATGGTGTCCACATCACCCATACCATAACACATTCCAAACCATGTGACCAATGGTCCACGACCCAATCTTCCATAATTAACTGCTTACGGATTTTTCTTTATGATATGTAGGAAAGCACTACTTTGTTAACATAGTCACTTTATGTGCCAATTATTTTTCCCAATCCTTGTATGAAATTTCCCAACAATTAAATAAATATTCAAGACACTAAAAAAATGAAATATGAAAAAATCCTGCTAAATTAAATGTTGAAAGGAAAAATTCATGTGATATTTTCCCTATTGTGCTTATAATGATGCATGTAATGAATCACCTTAATTTAATTCAGAGAAGTTAAAATATATAATATTCTCAATATTACCAATTGTATTAACACCATAAAAACCCATTTCACCCAATGGTGAAGTTGTATCAAATTTAAATACAATAATAAATAAAAACAATTATGTATCCTAGGTAATTTGGGTTTCCCCTATACTTGGGTCAGCTACATACAAGAATACGGTGAATTAACAATTCATTTACCTAATAGTCTCCTTTTTATTAACCTAAACAATACAACTAATGAAAAATACGATCTGTTTCCACTTTGTAATATAATGAAAAAATATCCACTAAACATGTTCCTCGAGTTGTTGGATCTCATTTCCTCATGTGTGCCTCCCCATACACTAGACAGTGCTGAATAGAAGTGAGTGTTAGAAGGATGGAATATGGGGAGACTATACCCTCAAATTATAGTGAAACAATGGAGAAAACCATAACTATACAGCAACATAAGATGAATAAAGTAGACATGATAAATAATAAATATAAGAATTGACATATGAAAAAGAAAATTATAATATCAAAAGACACTTGAAAGTGTCATATACATCGATTCATGGGATAATGATATAAAAAACATAATAGGGGATAGTACTAAATAATCATTCTGTAAAAAACTAAAAATTAGACAAATAATTATCCACTTGTATCCCAAGAATATTCTTGATCTTATACTCATCTGCACTATCTAAAAGCAAATAACATCAAAACATTGTTGTAGGGTGATTTCCCTTATCCATACCTACAAAAAAGTGATATAATATGGTACAAATGGTGGCCTAAGTAGTGTGTGAGATAAAATATGACTAATCCACCACATATAATGTCAAAATGTAATCCAAATAGGGATCATGGTAAATATTGTTCATGTAATGATAATTAATTAACAATACTTAACAAATAAACAAGATCCCACCATGGTTCCTAAGGGACACTTGGTGGCTCTACCAAATTGGGATCATGGTTGGTATTAACGTCTGACTAGTCAATATATTTATTGAAATAATATATATATATATATTAGTTTTATATTTCATCCACAAATTTGAAGAACATACGTACGGATGTAAGTATCCATATACCAAGAATACTTGTTAAGGGATGGACTGAGGAATAACTCATGCATCTATTACTAGCCTAAATTATCCTATAAACTACAAAAAAGTGTACATGTCATATATCTCATGATGAGTAAGAGACATCATGATCAAAACTCAAGATAGCGAGTGTGACTTTATTTCAACACATGAAGCATGTGATGTTGTCTGTCATTCCCACTATCCATATAGTTTTAATAGTGTGAGACAATAAGATCTACACCTTATTTATGAGGGCAGGAACTGTAATTCCCAACGAAACCCATATCATCATTCCACCAACTATATCAGAGGCATAACAATATTTATAATAAAATATGTAACTCATTACCTCTCATGAATTTCACTCATGAAGGATAGAAATAAAAAAGGGATTATTATTTAATGAAATTATTTAAATAATCATTTAATAATTAGTGAGGCCTTTCCACTCTTTATAAATAATTTCATTTAAACAATTTAATACTTTTATGGATGGATAACCATCATGAAAATTACATTATATTTAATATATTCCATTGATAAATCAAAACATGTAAATTTATTTTATAAGGATTCAAGGGGTATTTATAAGGACACATTATCAATTGGGAAATTTCTTACATGGAAAATTAAAATTTTAGGTTTGGCCATGCACTTGGTAGTTTCCTAGGGTTCATTGAAAATTTACATGAAAGAGGGATAATTCAATTACAACACATGAAAAATGATTAGGAAGCATTCCAATTAATAAAACAATTAACAATAATGAGAAATTCAAGCTGGAGGACCAAAGGGGTGTGCACAACTTAGGTCAACATCCAATAGCTCACTAAATAACTATCCTAGGACTTTAAACAATGTGATGAAATAAAATTGAAATCATGAACTCCTTTTTATGGAGATACATGAAAAAGACTAGCATGCATCACAACAAAATATCTATGAAAACACTGAATGTTTTAGGGGAAATGACTAAACCACCTACCTGAGGTTTTTTGATGAATCATCATCTGGTGGTGGCCTCATATTTTATGTTGGTTTTGAGAAATCAAAGAAATAGTCCAAATAGATAAAAAAATAAAAAAATATCACACACCCATATAGCATAATAGATCCCTAGAAAAATTTAGATCGGGGGTTAGATGAATGTATATATTATGGATATATATTTGATTCTTCTAAAGGAAATTATTGAGAATTAATATGTTGGAAATATTAGGGATCCTATATAGGATGAGATGAGATCTCACATGCGAAGGTGGAGTTTTTCATCCAAAAAATTGAGAAGGAGGAAATTGGGAAAGGGTTTAAAAGAACCATTATTGGAAATATGTAAATTTCACCTTCAAAATAGGGGGTTCATAGTTTTGTCACTCAGTTTCACCAAACCGTGTAAAATCATGATTAAGCCACTAACCAAGGTGATACCACACATGGATAATATGATCAAATTTTTTAAAAAATGTGAAAGCCATTAAAAAATAATCTTTCCTACCTTTGTAGTTTTCATATGGTTGTGCAAAATGGGTTTCGTGGTTTCAGAAAAATTATATGGCTTCTAATACTCTTCAATCTCACCCTATACTATTTGTAGAGACTGTGCGGGCTGGGAGACATGGTTTCTACTAACAATTTGAACTAGTTTATTTTCCAAATTTCTGGTGTTTTAGGTTCTGAATTTACGTTGTTCTGACCTTTGATCTCTGTTATTCCATTAGATGGCATTATATGTGTCTTTTAATCGAATTTAACCAAAAAAAATTCATACCACCATAAATAGATGGGTCATTAGAAAATTTACTTCATGTCAAGAATTTGATATTTTAGGTGTTATGATTTGGGAAATTATGATAATATGTATCAGAATATAATTAATTAGGCTGGAGATTAACATGATTGGAAGAAAATGGTGTAGCAAAGTCATTTTCTACTATTACATTTGAATTTTGATCATCGAATAAAGTTGTGACATACATGATACTCTTTTAATCAAATTTTTTCAAAAGAAATGTTTTACTATGGATCTTCTCATTCTTTCATTTATGAGATATTTTCATGAATACTAGGAATATTATATACTGATATCATGATATAACTTTTGGTGAAAACTCTGTCTGGAAATATTAATGAATTTGATATTTTTTGGAACCTTACTATTGTTATCATTAGAATAGTAATTTTTTAATCTTGTTGAACTACCCAAAGTAGAGTTTGATATCATTCATGGTATGAGATGGATTTTAATTTATCCTATAAGATAAATTTCATAGATGAGAATATTTTTTTAATGATTTCATACATTTGATAGCTGACCAAGGAGATGAGAAATTGAATAGAGATGGAATTAAAATTTAAAGAGAACTTATTATTCAAAGGAATGAAAATATTCATATTAGTAATATTCCATATGTGAATAAATTTATGGATATATTTTCTAATTATTTCCATGGTTTTATTCTTAATTAAGAGGGTGAGTTTATTGTTGACTTTGTGCTTGACATTAATCTAGTTTTTAAAACCTTTTATCGAATGGCTCAAGTAGAACCTTTATAATTAAAAAATTTATTATAGGATTTCTTTGATAAATGTTTAATTTGACATAGAATTTCACTATGTGGTTATATTTATTTGTTAAAAATAAATTTGGTTCAATGTGACATTACATTGATTCTTTATCCTTGAATAAAATCATTGTTAATATAGTATATCATTTTCCACAAATCGATTATTTCATTGTTCAGTTTCAAGGAGCTCAATATTTTTTGTAGATTAATATAATTTACGAGTATCATTATATGATTCTAATAGAGGATAAAATTCCCAAAACTTCATTTTGGAATAGATATGGCCACTATGAGATTGTGGTTGGCCTCTTTGGGTTTTCTAACGCACCATCCATGTTTATGGACCATATGAATAGTCCTTTCCATGAGTTCGTAGATATGTTTTAAGTTTTGTTTAATGGTTACATTATGATATATTATAAATGTCTATAGTAACATAAAAGACACATAATTATCATCTTAAAAACCATAATATAAAAGAAACATTATGTGAAATTTACTATGTATGAAATTTGGCTAAAAAATATTTCATTCCATGGAAATATTATTATTAATGATGGAATAACTATCAAAACATCTAATAAAGTTTTTTAAAAATTATGTAGAGGAAAACATTTCATACATACATACATTCATATATATATATATATATTAATATTTTTCATAGTCAAATGGGTTTCTAATGATTGTTTATTGAAATACATTCTTGGTAGTCCAGACTATTGACTAAGTTAACTCAAAATAGAGTTATATTCATCTAGACAAAAGAATGTGATGATTCTTTTTAGGAACTACAAAATAATAATGGTTAATACAAGAATTTTGTCCATTCCTTTTATAAATGGAGAATTTTTCTTCTATTGTGATTCTTCATTATAGGTATTGGTTTGTGTCTAGATGAAAAATAATTAGGTAATTGATTATGATTGCCAACATATGAAACCTCATCAGTAAATTTACCCTACACATGATATATAATTATCTATTCTGGTTTTTTCTCTTATATTTTTTATTCATTGTCTATATTGAGTGGAGTTGGAAATATAAACTAATCCCAAAATATAGATTTATATATCCACTCAAAAATAATTTAACATGCGATAGAGAATATGGAATAACATGTTTAATGATATTGATTTCATGATTCAATAAAATCCTAGAAAAAATGGATGACTATTTGAGTAAAAATAATATTGATGTAATAACAATATTATTTTTAAAACATGAAAAATTGGTTAACTATTTGATGAATTTCGGACTATTATTTTTGGATATAGGGGAATCTTCCATTTTGTTTCTTTTTCCGGTGTCATAAACTCTTTCAGAATAGAAAAATATGAAATCTATTGACAGGGGTAAGATTCATGAGACTAATATTGATGAATATTCTGTTACAAGATTTTAAAAAAGCTTACATGTTCCATGTGCCTCCTAGTTCAAAAGATATCTATTCAATGAAACTAATAGTTTTCATTGTTCAATTCATAATGGTAGTGCTATGATATAAAAAGGAATTCTGGTGTATTATTGGTGGGATTGAATGAAAATAGATTTTGATTTATTTAACTTGAAATTATTAAATTGTAATTTTGTTAAATAAGAACAAAAATTAGAAAAGTAAATGCTTCAAAAATTCCTATTGTGGGAGGGGAAATGAGAAAATATATCCTTGTATTTCACGGTGGGACAATTAATGAAATCACAAGATAATAATTTTATTTGAATTATTATGGATTCAATAACTATATCTACACTTTTAATTCTTATTTTAGATATTATATATTTATATTATCACTATAAAATGTATCTTAAGGATATAGTTAAGATACATGGAGTTACCCTCTAAGTTATATCATGTTGTGATATCATGTTCAAATATATAATTCTCCTAATATACTTCAAAATATATTAGGTACTAAATTAAATTTTAAAATATATTTTCATCCTCAAATTGATGGATAGTCTCGGTGAAAAATACTGACCTTGGAAGATATTTTTATTCTTTTTTAATGTAAAAAATATGGAATTTGGCATCAATATTTTTCTTTGGTTATGTATTTTACTAATAATAGATTTCATACTAGCATACAGATGGTACTTCTTGCATCATTATATGGAACATAGTGTTGAAAGCCAAAATTTTTGGGATGATGTACATGAAAAGAATTTTATAGGACTAGAGGTGGTATATAAAATGGCTAATAAGGTGCATTGAGTTAGTAATATATGAGTACATCCTACAGAAGGTAGAAAATATATGTGGATAGATGCAAAAAATATCATTATTTTGAGTTTGGTGATCACATTTTTCATAAAGTATCTCCACTTAAAAATGTAATTTTTTTGGTAATAACAGAAATATAATTTCTTGGTATAATAGATTGTATGAAATATTATATATATGTGTATTGTCTACCTACCATGTGGCCAAAACTCTATGTTTTTCCAATGTATAATTTTTTTTAATGTCTTAATATTATAAAAATTTGTTCAGGATTCATCTCATGTTTTCAGCCCTATAGTAATTCAGATAGAAGAGAACTATTCCTCCGATGAATAATATTTTTATATTCATGATCATAGAGAGAAAATGTAATAAAATAAGGTGATTCACTAGCTTAAGGATTTATGGATAAATTATATGGTTTAAGAAAAATCATGGGAATCGAAAAATGATATGAGGTAATGATATCCCCACATGTTCAATATATGAATAAAATTGTGAGAAAAAATTCTAAAAAGGAGTAAGAATTTAAAAAATCATTTAATGATAGAATTAATCCCAATGATGTTTATTCATAATAATTAGAGAGTTCTTTTAAATCTAAAAATATTAAATATTTTTTGATTTCAAAAATAAAATTGTTTTTATTAAAATATATAAAAATAATTTTTTATTTCCAATATTAATTTCTAAACATTAGTATCTTAATATAAAATAAATAATATAATTTTTGAGTTCTTCATAGAAAAATTGAATTAGGATAATATTTCAAAAAAATCATAAAATATTTATTTTTAATTGAATTGTGAATAATACATTTTTTAGAAATGGTTATTTCTTTTTAATATATAATTTATTGAAAATTTAAAATTATGTTCTTAATTGAATTTAAATTAACAAAAAAAATTTAGAAACATTTAATTCATTTATATTATTTTTAATAAAAATTATAAATTTTTTATAAAAATTATAACTTTTTTTAAAAAATAATATTTTACTATAAATTATTTTAAAGTGCATAATGATTATAAATTTTAAATAATTTATATAATACCTAATGTGGAATTTTTTTAATTAAATTTATATATTTTAAATCAAATAATATTAATTTTTATATATCAAATTCTTATTAATTGTCACAGAGTTAATATAAAATTATATATTTTTTTAAAAACAAATTTATAGAAAACCTACTTTTTAATCACATCTATGAGACTAATTTTAAATTACATTTTCCTAATTTATGAATTTAATTTGGTTTAATGGGTTCAATATTTTTATTCACAGTTTTTGTTATTATATAATACGGTCAATATAATTTCTGACTAAAATTAATTTTGACAAATGTTAAAATATTTTAATGATGTTAATGTAAAAACGGAAATAAAAAAGGTCAAACTAAAATGGTAAAGGTTAAAATGACATTAAAACATGTTTTAAATCCATTTTATGGTCGTATATAGGCCTCATAATGTCTAAGGATCAATAATTTTAATTTCTGGATCCATGTGGCATCAAAAAAATACGGTCACACCTTTTTCTATTAAAAAAATACAAGTATACCACTCAACTCACATATAAAAGGTCTCCCACTCTCCGCACCTTTTTACACCTTAATATAGATTTTTATCTTCGAATACCTAAAAATATATATTCTTGAATTCCATCCAAATGATAAATATCCCTTAGTATTATAATAAATACATCCTAATATTCATTTTCATTCTTACTAAAGGAGGTGGTTCAATGAAGTGGTATCATACTAAACTATGAATATTTATTTTATTTCTTAAAACACCACTAAGAAATATTATTAAATTATGATTAAATAATTTAACTAGTATCTAACATATACTTATTTTGTATTAATTTAATGTAATAACCTAAACCTATCTTTTCTTCCATCAAATGTGATATGAAAGCATCATTCATGTGTATGATGAACTATTAGCTCTCAAACTGATGTCATTAATTTTCCATCATCACCTCTCAAGAAATGTTTTAAATATGTATTTTATGTATATAAGTGATATTTTTAAAATATTAATGGATCTTTATTTATGATATCATATAAACCTCATTACTTTTAATTCCATGGGGTTTGATAACATTACTCGTATACGATGGTCTACTACCTCACAAAACGATGAGATTTATTTTTCACCAACACTTGAAATGGGATGTAATAATGACATGGATAATAACAATATATGATATACATGGAATATTTATAGATTCCAGACTTATTTATCACTTTTAAATGATAATATGACATTTTCAATCTTGAATAAAAATTGGTAATTCCTTTCATCTGTATGAGTGGACTGTCGCCTCCACGAAGTAATGTGACTCTTTTTTAATCCCTAAATAACTTGTAATACATTTATATACACATGTATATTAGTATGTTTTAAAAATTAATGTGGTATTTATTGTATTATCACTGCAAAAAAATAGTACATTAGAGGGGGTCATACACAACCCCCTCTAAATTTATTTTCCGTAACATTTGAGGGGGTTCTGCACAACCCACCTCTAATCATCGAATTTAGAGGTGGTTCACAACTCCCTATAAATTTTTTAGAATTTTTTAATATGTAGTTGGATTTTAGAGACGGTTGTGTTGAAACTGTCGCTAATTTAATATTTAGTATCACTATATATTTTTTGGTAGGAACTATATATATTCGGTTAGAGGTGCTACACACACACATATTCAGTTGGATGTTAGGGGTGTTATCTGATTATGTGTGTTATACAAAATTTGTTTTTCTATGAAAATAGTGGCGGGTTCATAACCCCCTCTAATGTAAAAGATTAGTGGGGGTTCACAACCCCCTCTAATGTAAGACATTAGTGGGGGTTCAAAACCCCCTCTTGAAACCCCACAAATGTCTTGCATTAGAGGGGGTTCACAACCCCCACTAATTTAAGAGATTAGAGGGGTTGTGAACCCCTACCATTTTATTAAAAAAATTCATAATATATATATATATATTGTATATATTGTATAAATATATGAATGTATTTATAAAATGTATAATATATTATATTCATATAAATATGTAATATATATATGTATTTTAATTGTTTACGTGTAAATATAATATGTATATATATATTTCTGTAACATATTTGGGTAAAATATAAATATAAATAAATAAATATATATATAATATATGTGTATTCAAATAAATTTAAAAATTACAAATAAATATATAAATACACATTTGTGTTTGTGTGTGTTTGATATAATTGTATTTGTAAATACATACAAACATAATTTTATTTAGAAATATGTATGTATATAATATATAGAGGTGTGTAGAATATATATATATATATATATTTTTATATAAATATAGATACATGTTATTTATTGAAATTTATTATGCAAATAATGTTCATGTTAATAAAATTATTAATAAATATAAATATAATAATGTTTAAATTATATTTAAATTTATTAATATATATATGTTTATTAATATATATATATATATATATGTTTATTAATATATATGATTATTTTAATAATCTTATTGTTTGTATTTAAATTTTTTTTAATAATGTTTATTTAAATAAACTTATTAATATATATATACAATAATATATAAATTATGTGTAAATTTGTTAATATATATATTTATTAATATATATGAATATTTTAAGAAATTTATTATATGTATTTAAATATATTATTAAAATAATTTATATTTTAATTATCATCTCAGTATATATAAATAGCCAAATATATGTACAATACCAGCAAAGAGAGACATGGGGTAGTGGTTTGGGTGCAGAAATATATCGTAGAGAATATCTATTATATTCCCGGCGTGATCTTTATTTTGGTCGCCCTTCGAATTGCAGAATAACAGTAGACCAGGTCATGGACCGGGGCACTCACAGAGGAGACTGAGGGACTATGGGAGACCTAGACCGAGACACACAGGAGGAGTCAGAGACCGGGGGGACACTGAGAAACTAGACAGGGGGAGACGGGAGACAACACAGACAAGGGGGTTGGGGGGACAGGGGACACTAGGGACAAGGGGGGCAATGGCGACTGGAGACACCAGTGACTTGGGTGTGGAGACACTAGGGACGGGGGGGCAACAGTCACCCCCCAAGACACTGGTGACTCAGGGGTAGAGACACCATGGATCAAGGGGAGATGGTCGCCCCCTAAGACACCAACGACTTGGGGGCGGAGACACTAGCGACTCGGGGGGAGATACCAGCAACTCAGGGGCAGAGACACCAGGGATAGGGGGAGACACCGGGGAAAAGGGGGGCGATGGGGGCAGAGAGACCAGCGACTCGGGGGGTGAAGACACCAGAAACTTGGGGGGAGGCACCAGGGACAGGGAGGAATCACAGGGGAGGCCGACCAAGGGATGAGACACCAGATCAAACAGCGGGGGAGAGACCGAGAGGGGATACACCAGAGACAAGGGGGCGGAGGCACTAGAGACACTAGAGACAGACCGGGGCGGGACATGCAAAACATACCTTTTAAAAAAAATCATCATTAGGGATGGTTCTGTAAAACCACCCCTAATGCAACCAATATTTAAGGGTGGTTCAAACTGCCCCAAGTGTCTCTATTAGTGGCAGTTGGAGATTTAACCGCCTCCAATGAAAACCATCATCAGTAAATTTTGGGCAACATTAGAGGGGGTTAAAAACCACTCTAATGTAACTACCGCTAAATTCCTCACGCATTTACTAGCACTTTCTCAAAACCTCCTCTACTAACAGTAGGCGGTCACATTATCGGCAGTTCTTCATAACCGCCGCTAATGTCTTTAGAAGGGTTTTTAACTCCTTCTAAAGTAAAAAATAACGCCTTCTACAGTGGTAATTTATTTCTAGTGTATATTCATATTTTAAATAGAAAATATTTCATTCCTTCATTCTAAAATGATCATTCTAAAATTGAAATGTTACTCTTGCGTACGTGCAACTTATTGTCTCCATGATTGGAATGTAGATCATAACTCATAACCCTAATTTAGGTTTTATAAATTATAAATATTATATAAAAGTTATAATTATATCATGATTAGTACTACTGGGATATTTAAATAATTTACTCCTTAATAGTATTCAACCTACCAAAGTAATCTTTGACACATAAGACAAATATCGTCAAAACAACCGATGAAAATTTAATTAATTAAGTGATTTAATATAAAAGGGTGAAAAGTGAAATAAAATAAATAATAAAATTGATTTTTTTAATTAAGTAAATAACTAAGATAATTTTGTTATACATTAATATAAAAACATATGTGTGGAATCAAACTCGAAGTAAAGGAATTCATCTCAGGTTCCTTTTATTATGGCATATTTTGATGTTTTCCACCTGTATTCTTTTATAATATATATATGCATCCCCTATACATGTAATAACATCATTTTATCTATTTTAATTTTATTTAATGTTTTTTAATGTTAATATTTTATGGATCGGTGGATTCAAATGTTTCCAAAGTGGTGATATATTTTTCTTTAAAGAAATCCTCTATTAATGTTTCCATCAAAATTAATTTATCTACCATGTCCATGTTTTTAAAATGATTTTATGAATGCAATTACATAAAAATGATAGTTTTATAAGGTAATATTTTAAATTATTTCAATTCTCATAAAAAAACAAATTCTTTTATATAATTTTTGACATTCTTTAGAAACAACCAGTTTTTTTCTATCTTTACACATACATCAAAAATAAATTTTTTCCATCACCCAAACCATTATTTCATTTTTGTATTAATTTAAAATGTTTCATATTTTCATCAATAAAAAACTATCATTCTTTATTCTGAGTAGTTTTGTATTGAATGTGTTTTTAACAGAAAATTCTATTTCATAATTTGAAATAATGTTCTCATATGGATTCATAAGTGTTTTTAAATATTGTTTTATGATAAAGATGATAAAGCATATAATGTTTTATTCATTAAATGTTACATGAGAATTATATGAAAAATGGGTAAGCCAAATAAAACTTTTATGTTAGTTTAATCCCCATTATAGCTCGTGGGAGATCTTGATATAGCTTATACAATGGTTGATCCCCATTATTGTCCTCCAATGAATTGGGAAATGTTCTATGTCTTAATTGGCAAGAAGGGGTGAGTAACTAGAGGTATTCTACTTTGGTATTAAATTTGATACAATTATTTCTATGAAATGTTTAAAATGGGTTATGAATATGATTATCTATATTTAAAATTTGGTTTTTGATTTTATTTCTATGGGTTTTAATTATTTTATTTGATAAATATGTATGTGTGTGTGTGTGTTTTCTTGCCAAAATTATTCATAAACATTTCCCATATAACCATGAGAAAAGGTTCAAAGTTTCATGGGTTTTAAATTTTTCAAAAGACTAATATTTTTTTTCTTTTTATGTTATTTACTATGATTGTGTGATCATCTTCCATATTTAAAAGATTTTTCAAAGGGTTTAATGATAGTTAGGGGAATGAAAGAAGTATAGTAGAAAGCCGTAAATATATTTTATGAAAATAAATCATTTATTTATATTTTATATTGAGGGAAAATGGATACTATTTAGATGTTTACGCTTTGTAATATATAATATTTATTATGCGTTATGACATAATTTTCTAAAATTTTAAACTATAAATGATCATAAATGTGAAATAAAGTGAATTACCTGACAAAAAAAAATTGTCATGTATAAGGACAAGAACATGTAATAAAAATGTATGTAATGATTAATTATAATATTTCTTATATTAATAAAATTGTGGATATAATGATTATATTTCCTATATGTATGAACTAAAACATTTACAATAAAACATGCTTGAGAAAATGTCTTTTTTTACTATCAAATCAATTGTAATAATGAAACATTATCAATTAATTTGTGGTAATATGTTTAATTTGATCATATATGATATTAAAATATGAATATTGTTATATTATAAATTAATTACATCATTAAAGATGTTATTAAAACACCTCTAGATTTAAAAAAATATCTGATAGTGTAAATGAAATGAAAACTATAATTGTTATATAATGTAACACCCTCAAGACATTATGTTATATTTAATCACTTAAATATATTTTAATACATGAAACATTGAGTTTTAATGAAACATGATACCCTTTTAAAATATTATTTTTAAACATTACCATCAAAACCAACCCATTAATTTTGAGGGTAGGAAAAATAAATCCAAAATAATGAAAATTATATGGTTTAAAAATAAATAAAAAGGGTATATATGATAGTAAATAAAATAATAATCATCTAAAAAAATGATGTGTTTTTTATAAAATATTATTTTTGAAATGATAGTTTAATTATGTTTTCCACTAATAATTAGTTTTTACTATATTTGGAAAATTATGATAAAAAATAATCATAATTTACTAAATCATAATATCAAAATTATATTTGGGTGAATTTTTGTTATTTTTCTGAAAATAAACATTTTTTCATAAATAGTAAAAAAATATTGAATTTTAATTTAAAACTACAGTTTTTAGTATTTATGATGTTATATTATACTTGAAATTTTATTTAAATTAAAATTATATCAATTTTATATAAAAATAATATTTTATTTTCATGGTTATCATCATAATATTGAAAATTTATGTAAATAAATTATAAATATTTTAACATTTTCTTTTTGGAAAGATGATATTTCTTCACATTTAAGGGATTAATTTAAAATTCAAATTGTACTATTTTATGAATAAAATTTAGAAAAAATAGATTCCACAATTTTAATAAATTATAATTTATATTATATAATATGTTCAACTTAATTTTTTACCAAAATTAATTGTGAAAACATTAAAAATTTATATCACAGTTCAAGTAAAAATTGATTTTACAAGGCATAAACTAAGACGATAACGGTTCAAAATGACATGCCAACTTGTACAAAACAAATTTTCTCACACTATTTACACCTTATATATTCTAGTTTCTATAATTTATAATTTTGGATGCTTTTTTCATGAAACTATCATGGTTGAAATTGAATATTTCTAAAAAATTATAACCATTCCCCTTAACATACATATAAATGGCCACACATTCTTCTCATTTTATTACACCATAAAACCACCTTGGATTAGAAACTAATTTGAAAAATCACATCCCAAATTTACTTATATCATACTATAATGCATATTTTGGTCACAAAGCTAACTGAGGAAGGCTTTAGTGTAAACATAAGGAAGATACCTGAAGAAGAGGTAATATTCTCTAAATACAACTTTATTTTATTTATTTCAAAACCCCCTTAAATTATATTTAAACCATGATGATATAATGATATCATTATATTGTATAATCTTTGATTTTTCTATAAAATTTTCATTATATAAAAAATTCTCCACTTCCATTAAATGGGTTATAAAATCCAAATTCCTGTGTATGGTGGACTACCATCTCATGAAGCGATGTTATTCTTTCTTCCGTTACCACCATTCACATATGGGTCTGAAGATGTATGAAATTTTTATATAATATATTTAAAAAAAATTATACCTCTTAAGTATTTAATTCATAAATACTTTTTTACTTTACATTATATATGAGATACGATAATATTGTTTGTTTGTACAGTAGACCATAATCTCAAGAGAAGGTGTGATTTGACTTTAACTAACACTTCAAATTGAAGGTGATAAGGATACATTTGATGATTTTATGTTATAAAAATTATATAATTAAGATATTAATGAATTATTTTTAATTAGTTAAAAATTAAATATAATTTAATTTCTTGACATTTCATCCTAATAAATATGACAAAATCATTCGTGTACATGTGGACTACTAACTTCACATGTCGATGTCACTCCATTTTCATCACCAAACCACATGGATGATAAATATAAGTATATAATAAAAGAAATATCATATTATTATTTTCAAATTATTATAAATTACTTACCTTTATTCCATAATGATCCTTGGAAAATTGAAACGTTACTCATATGTACGTACATCCTACATTCTCCATGATTATAAAATAGTTCATTCTTTAAACCCATCTTTCATGATTGGTATTAAAAGTATAATTACTGTATAAATATGATAATTAAATCATGATTATTGTTCCATATGTGTTTAAATAATTACTTCTTTTACCAACATCATCCCACCGAATAAATTTCTTGATTCTTAAGTGGAGGATGGTCAAAACATTCGATATAAAAACAATTAATGAAGTAATTGTAAATAACATTATAATAAGTGAAAAAAATAATAATAAACATGAGTAATTTTATCATGTAAATAAATTAAATAAAATTAATATTTATAATTATTAAGACACACCTACCATGGTGGAGTCAATGTAAAGGACATTATATTAATTTCTTTTCGTTAAGGCATATTTTGATATTAAACTCCTAGAATATTTTGTAAGGGGTATATACATCCCTTTTGACATGTTATATGTTGAATGTATCTATTCTGATGGTATATATAGTTTTGTTTATTTTTACTCTCTTATGAGGTTATTATTCAAATATTTCTATAGTGATAAGTGGATTTTTATTAAAAAATTGCGTTATATTGTTTTATATCCAACTCTTTCTTTTCTATGGCCCTGTTTTTAAAATTGTTTTAATAGAAATTTTATATATAATTATAATATTTATAATGTAAATTTAATTTCTGTTTTTTCATTATTTTCAATTCTTTTCAAATGGAATTATTTAATCTATTTTATACAGAACATTTTTTGAAATAATAAAAGGAGTGTTCTATTCTTAACATTCATGGTGAAAATAACTTTTCTTCTCCGATTTCATTTATTTTATTTATATATTCCATTCAATGATTTCATTTTTTTAATTGATTTACCTACTTTCTATTATTTTAGTATTTTGTTATTGGAAAATAGATTTTAACCAAAATGTTATTTTATATCAGATATTGTTTTAATATGGGTTTAATAGTGTTTTAAAGTGTTTTATAATGAATGTTTTTTAATGATAATATGATACATTAGAATTTTATGAAACAGGTGATCCTGATAAATCTTATACAAATTATTATGTCTCGTTATAGCTCATGGGTGATCTCGATATAGCTTATACAATGGTTTGGGCCTGATTGTATCTTAGGAAAAGTTATGCGCCAAATATAGCTTATATGTATTGTGGGCCCCATTAAAATTTAAAATTAATTAGATATTGATTATATTAAGATTTGGATTTATGGGAATTCCAATAAAATTTATTGGGAATGGTTTAAATAATTTGAAGCTCTATGTCAAAAAAAACGGGGTTTAAAATTCATAATACAGGTTTTAAAGTCATTCTTTGAGAAAAACCTATGTATTTTCATGTTAAAATGATTTTTTAAAACACTCAAGGAACATTGAAGGTAAAGGTAAAATTTATTTTAGTTTTATTGTTTTTCATTATACAAATGGATTTCAATTTTTATTTCCCTTATTTATCATTTTGTGCTCATCCCATGTTTTAAAATGTTTTTTTCATACGGATTAAGCAGAGGTAAGGGAAATGATGTAGATACGTTTAATGCCATATAGATTTTTTGTGAAAATAAATCATTATTTATTTCAAATGTTTTATATTATGGGGAAATTTTATTCTAACTGAACGTTCCAACTTGGTATTTTATAGATTTTGATGTATCATTTAGATTATGATTCTCTGAAACTCTAAACCCAAAAACATTCTCAAATTTAATTTAACGGATTATTGACTTAAAACAATAGAATATGTAATGTTAATGGACTTTTTTATTTTTTGTATCATTGTATGGGTTTGAACATTTTCAATGTAAGGATATTGTTAATATCATATCCTTGGAAGATTTTACATTATTTTTATGTTGAAATTATATAGTTTTTATAGATTAACATGTTGGTTTATCAAAACTACATCGGTTTAGAATGGGTTTTTATAGAGGAAACTGGAATGTTTTAGTGGAAATCCACTGAGAGGAAAATATCTTTCCAAATCCGTATCTCGAGATGGTTGGAATTGGAACTAAATAATCTGATGTAGTGATGGATCAGTTGAAACAATCTATAAAGAGTGGTGGTATCCATGATAGAGTGTAACCTGATCAACCATGATGGAACATTTTTGTATTGTATAATTTCATAAGGTATAATCCCCCACAAGTTGGTGGATAATATAACACTATGATAGAAGAAGGGTGGATCAATGTTTTGGAAAATATATTTGATGTCATGGGGTATTTCAAAGGTCAAAATGCAACTCTTTCCATTTATAATTTTGAAGTTAAAACTATTCAATGATAGACTTTGGATAATAATATAAATGATAAAGATAATATTGACGATATGGAATGGGAATCATTTATGTTTTTTATGAAATATTTTCCTAATATATTTTATATTGTGATGGAAAAACAAATCTTGGAATTGAAATAAATATATAAAGATTTAGTGATTGTGTATAAATAAAATCTCACATTTTTTTAAATCTAGGTATTGGATTTTATTTGTTATATTTAAAGTAATATTAATAAATTTTTCCCAGGATAAAAACCATCATTGAGAATATTTTTTGATATATGAGAATTTAAATGTTATGATAATATTATTTGTTATTATAAGAAGCATGATACAAAGTTTTGCAACACTTTTGTTCCATGAGATTGAAAGAGTATGAAATGGTAAAATTGGTAGGAAATTGAGAAGAAACAAAATAATAATATTTGATGTAATCCTTAACCTCGTTCCAAGTGTGGTAAAATACATTTTAGGTAATGTATGTATGGATCTACAATGTGTTACTTATGTGGTATGTTTTTTCACAATTTTCATAACTCAAAAGAAAAGAATCCCAAAAAATATTAGAATGAGAAATTAAATAATTAGTCGATGGTGGGATGTTTTAGCTACAATTTACTAGTACATAATTATAACATGTGTATGAATTTACTTACGCAGGGTGGAAGTCATCATGATAAGAAGAAAAAATGGGTTGAATATTCATTTTCTACCTATACAATTGATGTTGGTCCATCTGGTGAAATAATTACTACTTTATGGATCCTTGTAGTATTATATGGATGATCGTAAGCTAAATGTATTAGGCACCCCAATTTTTTTGGTTTTATGTAATAAAAATACTTGGGGTTACATTTATTATGTTTTCATATTTATTTGAAGTATATTTTTTAGTGGTTAAATTATTTAAGGACTTATTCATATAAAATTTATATACATACATTTTACTGTATTAATATAATTTCTTTTTATATTATCATTGATGATTTATGATATTTTTAAATATTCTAATCAATTTTTTCATAATTTTGTAGGAATAAAATTTTCTAGAGAATGATAGATCGAAGGGTAGGTGACAACTGGTCGCAGCCTACATGGCCATGTGTTTTGAACCTATATTGTGTGGTTGACAATGATAAAATTCATACTTCTGACCTATATTATATCCTATATAGTTTGATATAATTCTTTTAAATTTTTTGGATTGAAATTTAAAGATAAATTTGATATATAGAACTTATGCTCTATCATATAGAATCCCCTAGGATTAAGAAGTTATTTTTTTGATTTGGTGATCAATGATATTTCTAAAGAGGATCACTAAAAATTTGGGGGACATATTACCCATTTATAACATTTTTGGTTGTAGTTAATGTCGAAATATATGAATAATGTCAATTTATCCTTTAATGTAATATTTGATCTATTATATATTGATATTAGTGCTTAAAAATCATCTTGGATACTCATAATTAGATAGAATATAAGGGTGTGGTGGAAATTAATTAAGCAAAAATATTATACAAGGTCAGTAAATATATTTCCATATGATATATGTTAAGAATATAATGTAATTCCCAAAATCTAAGAAATTTTTCATTAAAATGAAAATGTTATCAAATTAAGTTCATTTTCTATATATCAAATGGTATTTTATGTTATCATGTATTAATTTATTGAGGCCCTTAACATTTCATTTAGCATTCACTTTCTTGTTATAAATGACCTAAATCAATTTCTATAATTATTTATTCTTTTATTTCATGCCAATATCTTCTCCCACCGCCTATTTTATCATATATTGAAATCTAGTTTTTCGGTATTCTATATGGCTACAATACATCAATGAACCAAATGGGAATTTATGTAATCAAATATTTATTTTTTAGGCCTTAAACATTCCATTGATCATTCACTAGCTTGTTATAAATGACCATAATGTACATAATTCATAAAGAAAATATTAAAAGGGGGAGGGTGTCTCACCCTATGATTTTAAAAGAATAAAATTATGTTCAATAGAATAAATATCATAAAATACTAGGATTATAAATGTATATTACACCCTAATTAATTATGATATATATAATCTAATTAATTTCTTTCAATACACACAACACTGAGTTTGAATGAATGAGTATACTCTATTAAAATATTAGTATATAAAAAATATCATTATAATCTATCCATTAAACATTTGAGAATGAATATTAATAACTAAATTATGAATGATATATGGTTTAGACATAAATAAATTGGTATATATTTATAAGATCTAAAATATGAATCATTTAATATAAAAAGAAATGTTTTCTCAAAATTAATATTTCATCAATGAATAATAACGACTTGCACACATAATTAATTTTAACACTTTAGAAACATAATTTTAAAAAATAACATTATTTTTATAAATAATTATAACAAAATTATCTTAGGATGAATGTTTTGGATTTTTATGAGATGTTTAATTTTTTATGAATTGTGAAAAATAAAGCATTAAAAATTATACATTATTTTTTTATATTATTTAATATATTAATTACATTTAAGAATTTTTATTAAAGTAAAATGAGTTAAAATTTATATAAATTTACCCAAATTATTCCATTATAATCACATTAATTTAGAAATTAGATACATAAACTATTTTAAAAAATTAACATTTTCTCTCTGATAACCATATATCTCATCACATCTATGAGATTAATTTTCATTTAAATTTTATGTATTATCTGAATATAATTTTCTAAAATTGATTAAATTCATATAATAATCATAATTTCTAATCTCTAATATGACCAATTTAATTTTTGAAGAAAATGGATAGTGAATATCGAAAACAAATATTTAACCCACATAATAAAATGGATTTACTAGGTGTTAAACTAAGAAGATAAGGGATTAAATTACATACCAACTTGTATATCTCCAATTTTTTGGTAATATTTTTAACCTATTTCTTATAGGTTTTATAAATTCCTATTTTTATTATTTTCTCAAGAAAATACATTGGTGGAATTCAATATTTTGAAAAAAATTACTAGTGTGCGACTCACTTCACTTATAAAAGGCCGCCCACTATCATCTCTTATTCACACCATAAATATTATTTTCAATGAAAATAACTACCCAAATAACATCCCAAAATTCCTCCTATCATTATAGAAGCCTTATTTTGATAATTAATCCATCATAGGAAGGCTTTAGTATAACCCTAAAGAAGAAACTCTAAAAATAAGCAATTTTCATCAAAGTGCGTCTGGATTTTATTTATTTCTCTAAATCCTTAAATTGTTATTAATCTATCTTGAAATAATAAAAATATTAACATATATATATATATATATATATATGAGTTTTTTATAGAAATTTTATAACCTACAACCATATCTACATCTATAAAACTTGTTATTAAATCATCATTTGTGTGTACGACAGACTAACACCTCACGAACTAATGTCATTCGTTATTCAATTATAATCCTTCAAATTGTGTGTGATTACATATGTAAATTTCATATAAGATATTAATAATATAATTATTACATTAAATAAATTATATAAAATATACCTTTTTACCTTCCAATCTGTATGACATAAGATAGCATCACTCATATGTACTGGGGGCAACCGCCTCATGAAGAGATGTGATTTTCCTTTCACAAACACTTCTCATAGAATGTGATAAGGATTAATTTAATGATTATATGTTATATTAATAGATTATTTATTATATTAATGGAATAAGTTTCATTATTTTATGATTATGTTTCATTTTATTTCTTACCTTTTCCCCCACTTAAAGATGATAACATCATTCGTGTTTATGTGGACTACTGCCTTCATGAAGCGATGTGAATATATTTTCATCTCCACACAACATTTATGATAAATATACTTATATAATATTCAATATATTATATCATTATAATTATGTAAATAGAATAGATTACTTCCCTTTTTTCCATAATGGTCATTAGAAAATTGTAACAAAACTCATGTATGCATATGGAAAATCATCTCCATGATTGTATCATGGTTAATATTTAATAACCATAATTCAAAACTATTTTTAAAATATTAATTTATTTATAAATAAAACAATTGTTTCTTAATTTTTATTCTTTAGTTGTTTAAATAATGACCTCTTTAACCATAATCAACCAGTGAAATATATTTTTGACAAATAAGACGATTATGGTCAAAAAATCTAATGTAAACTTAATAGATTAAATAGTTTTATAAAAAATGTAATAACTAAAAATAATATAATAATAAATGTCAAAAGGGTTATAAAGAAATAAATAATTAATATAATATAAATATTTTGGAATAAAAGGAAAGATATGGCATATCAGACTCAGGGTAAGGGACTTCATCTCAATTTTCCATCATTGAGTTATATTTTGATATTATAGACCTATACTATTTTACAAGATGTGAATAATTCCCAATACTCATTTTATATAACTAATTTATCTCTTATCATGTTATTTATATATTTTTTTTTCATGAGACTTATGATTCAAATATTTCCAATGTGATAATGGTCTTTTCATTAAAAAATATCTTTTAATTTTTTCCTTCAAAATCATTCATTTAAATGTCCTAGTTTTTAAAAATATTTTATAAATACATATATATTAACATAAAATATTGATAAAGTACATTTTCTGTTTGTTTTCACATTATTTTCAATTTTTTCAAAAATTAATCATTCAATGGGTTTCATATGGAATGTTTTTAAAAATGATAAAAGGAATGATTCATTCCTAACATACATGCTGACAACAACTATACTACCTCCATGTATGTTATTTTATTTCTAAACTATATTAAATGTTTTAATTTTTTTAATGACAAAAATATTTATATTTTGTGTGTATTTTTGTCTTCTAAATGTTTAATAATATTTTTTAAATGAATATGGTTTTTATATGGCTATAAAAGGTTTTTTAGAAATTTTTTATAATGAATTTTTCTCTCATGATATGGTACTATATAATTATACGAAATGGGTGAGATAAATATAAATTTTATGGGGTTTTAAGCCCTATAATAGCTTACAGGTCAGACCCATATTGATAATTTGAAGAGAAAAATCCCACTATTGCTTCGGAAAATTGAGTAAGCCCGATATAGATTATTATAAGGGTAAGATACATTATATCTCTCCAATACATTGAGTAATGATTATATCGGTATTAAATCATATTGTATTTCTAATTAAAATTATTTTGAAATAATTTTATGAATATGATGATATAAGTCACCAAAATGAGTTTTTAATTCCTTCTTAAGGGTTTTCAAGGGGTTATTTGAGAAAAAAGTGTTTATATTTTTCATGTCACAATGTTTTATTTCATACACAGAAATAACATTGAAGGTAAATGTAAATTTAATATGATTGTTACTATTTTCAATAGACTAATGGATTTTTTTAGGTCTCTTACTATGATTTTTGTTCTCATCCCCTCTTCTACAATGTTTTTCATAGGGATTAAGGATGGGTATGGGAAATGAAGAATTTGTGTTAAAAGTCAGTTTGATTTTTTAGGAAAATAAATCATTATAAATTTTTTAAAAATTAAATTATGGTAAAAATAGATATGAAACATATCTTTCCCCATTTAATTTTACGGTTTTTTCTATATTAGTCATGTAATAATTCACTAAATATCTAAACCTGAAAAAATACTCAAATTTAAGATAATAAATTATTGACGTAAACTGAATATTATACCATTTTTATGTATGGGTACTTGTTATTTGTATCATAAAAAATAATAGCCAAATTTTATAGTTAGAATACGTATAATAGTATTGCCATGTAAGATTTTACATTATGGTTAAGTTGAAATAATATGAAATTTAATTATTCCCATGTTTCTTCATCTAAATTAATTATATTCGGATTTTTTTCCATATAGGAAACATGATAGAAATAGTGAGATGAAACATAAAGACAAATATCATACCAAATTATCTTCCCGAGATGGTTGGAATTAGAACATAATAGTTTGTTAAAGTGATTTATTATTTGAAATAAGCTATAAATTGTGATGGTATCTATTCTAGAAAGGATCCAAATCTAAAACTAATGTATATGTCTATAGTGGAGTATTTCATGAGGTAAAATCCCACATAATTCAGTGTATTATCTGAACTTATGGTAGCTAAAGAATATTTCAATTTTTTGGAAAAGTTATTTCATGTCATGTGTTGTTTATAACAAAAAAAGGTTACTCTTACCAATTTTCATTTTTAAGGTAATGTTTATTGATGGTTGACTTTGGATAATAATACCGGGAAGAAGATTGAACTTGATTTTATGAAATGGGAAGAATTGAAGAATATTTTCCATGAGAAATGTTTCCATCTGTTTTTTCTCTTAGGATAGATGAACAATTAATTGTATTTAAGAAAAATGATGAATATTTTGGGGATTCATACCCACAGAATATCTCAATATTAGCCATTTATATACAAGCCTATGTCAAGGATATTGATAATAAAATTAAAACATTTTAAATATGATGAAAAAATATATAAAATATATTTGGCTATATAAGAATTTCAACGTTACGATAATGTTTTTCCATTGTATTGAAAAACTTGATATTGTGTTCTTGAAAATTAAATTCCATGGGATAAATATAATAAGAGACAGCCAATGTGGTAGAAAATGGGGATGGAACCAACTATGAATCCTTGTGGTAAGCCCCAAAAATATTTCAACTATGGTAAAATACATTTTTGGGAATGTATATCAGGATATGAAAAGTATTGAAATTGTGGTATGTCTTGTGACAAGGTCGGTCACTATAAAAAAATGGGTCATAAATAATCCAAGAATGAGATATCTGATATCCAGTCAATAGTGAGATGTTTTCACTGAATTGATTTGGGAAAATATGAAAATATGTGTCTTAATTTACATACACATGGTGGAAATCATCATTATAAGAAAACAATGTGGTGGAAAATAATATTCCACTTCTATAGTTGATGTTGGTCTATCTAGTGAAGTGGGGTCAACTCCAAATTTCATGAAATTTGTCAATGTATAATCATATTCTCATTGTATTTAGAACCCCTCTTTTTAATTTTTTGTTAATGGAAAGAATTTTTGAGAAATTTATTGAGATTATATATATATATATATATATATATATCAAGGGTAATCTTAGGTGGAATCATTTTTTGAGTCACAATTCCTTTACATTTTATAGACATACATCTAAAAGTCTTAATAAAATTTACTATTTACATTATCATTGATTATTATGTTTATTTCTAAAGAGGATTATTGTATTTTTTGGGGATATTATAAGTATTAACTTTTATGAAAAAGCATAGATTGAAGGATAGGAGAAAACCCGCCACAACTGGAAAATCCATACCGATTGAATCAATAACCATTGGTTAACATGGATAAAATGCCTACAGATATCCAATGTGATGTATTGGATAGTAAGAAACCACTATTTAGAATAAATATATTTAAAATATAACGGTAAATTAGAATTCCAAAACATTTTTTTTATTAAATATATAACTATGGGAATAAAAAGTTATTTATTGGTTAATGATATTTAAAAATAGCATCACTATAAATTTTAGGTATCATTATAACATATACTAACCATTTTCTATATATTTATTTTCTAAATATCAGTAGAATATATCTTAATCCTTTTATGTAATGTTTTATATGTAATAAGTTCATTTTAGTGATTCAAACATAAAAATATCATCTTTCACACACATAACTGGACAAATTATGATATTTTGGGTGAAATTTATTAATAGAGGAAATTTTACTTCATAATTATGTATATTACATTATGATTCTAGTCAAGATAGTAAAAAAATACCTCAACTCAAAGAAAAAAATAATTAAAATGAAAATGCTATCCTACCATTTTCATTTACAATGAATCAAATATTCCTTTAAATCATCATATATTAATCGTTTTGATGACCTTAACTTTATATTTATCATTCACTTCCTTGTGATCAATGGCCTTAATAACTATCCATAATTATTTTTGATTTTATTTCATGTATAAATATTCACATACCACTTGTGTTCTCCTACATGGAACATCAGTTATGTAGAATTCTATATTACCAATATACATCCATTTCTCTCATTTCAAATTTATTTATTATTATCCATTTTTATCATTTGGGTTTAAAACCTATGTATTTTCTAAATTCCATCCTTTTATTAGTTAGATAATGTTCAAATTGTAAGGATGTAATTTAGTAAAGTGGGAGGATGGAATATAATGATATTTTAAAAGAAGAAAAATATATTTTATAGCATAAAGTAAATAATACATTATGACTATATAAGAATTTAACACCCCAAAATTTATGACATACTTAATCTCTTTCTAATCCTACAATGAACACAACAACACATTAAAATGAAACATGACACTCTAATAAAATTTTATCTTTTAAAAATTTCAATTATTACCTAGCCATAAAATTGGAGGATATGAATAGTAATAACTAAATTATGAAATTAATATTTTTTTTAGAATAAATAAAATGGATATCTAATCACTAAAAATTCTATATGAATATTTTAAAATAAAAAGAAATGTTTCATAAAAAGAGTTATTTACAAAAAAGACTGTTTAATCACACTTTACAAACATAATCAATTTTTACAAAATTTTTAAAATTTATTTGAAAATATAATATTCATTAGTGAAGTCAGAATACCAAAATTAACATAGGGTTAATTATTTTTTTTATTAATGGATTTATTATTTTTAGGAATAGTGAAAATATTAAATTGTAATTAAAAACATACTTTTCATTTAAATTATTCAAAATTTTAAATTAATTTTTGTTTGTTTTATATTTATATTACTACATATTTTCAATTAATCCAATATATTTAATATTAGTAATTTTCATATTGAAAATTTATATGAATACATTTAAAACTTTTGACCAACTTCTCTATGAAAACCTACTTTCTCATTACATCTATGAGATTAATATTAGATTAAAATTTTCCACTTCTATGAATTGAATTTTAAAAAATGTATTCCATATTTTAAATTATCAAAATATATAATTTATCATAATTTCAATTTAATTTTTCACCAAAATTAATAATTAAAAATGTAAAAATTAATTATCATGGTTAAATTAAAACATATTTTCATAAACTAAGAAGATAATAGTTAAAATGACATAACATATTTTTAAAAAATAAATTTGATGGAATTTTTTAAAAATTTTCTTTCCTATTTTTGATAATGTATAATTTTGAATACTTTTTCCTGAAACAAATTTGGGTGGAATGGAATATTTTCAGAAAATTAATATTGTTCCACTCACCCCACTTTTAAAATGCCGACCCTCTCTTTTATTCCTCACTACTTCAAACAAATTTGTTTCATCCAATACCTATGAAAATAACTACCCAAAATTCATCCCATAATCCAATAAGATTTTTTTGGGTAGAAATATATCTTATTAATGATTTAGCGAAATCCTAATGAATATACCCGAAGAATTGGTATTATTATTCAACCAACCTCTTTATTTTATTTTATTATCAACATCCTTCAGTTATCCTTAAATCATTATGATATAATGTCATAAGCATATAATATAAAGTTTATTGTTTTTATTATTAGTTAATTACCTAAAACCATATCTAATTCTATAAAATATGTTATTAAATCATCGTTTGTGTGTCCAAAAGACTACCAACTCGTGAACCCCTGGCATTTATTTTTTCATTACCAAAATTCACGAATTTGTATGAAGATTTATGTAAAGATTATATATAATATTTATAATATAATTATACCTAGGTAGTAATTATATTACATATACCTATTTACCTTCTATTCCATAAGAAATATGATATCATCACTCATTTTTATGGTGGACTACCACCTCACAAAGCGATGTGGTTCATATGTCACTAACACTTCTCATGGAAGGAGATAAGTGAAACATTATAGATTATATGTGATATAAATAAAATAAATAAGATATTACTAACATATTTATCATTCTATAAGGATAATATATCATTTCTTTTCATTTCATTTCACTTAATTATTGATTATTGCACAATTAATGTACATTGTGACTACCGCCTTCATGTAGTTATGGGACTCTATTTTCAACCCAAAACAACATGGATAGTAAATATAATTATATAACATATTATATATGATAAATTTTTTTTTATTAAAATATAATATATTACTAACCTTATTTCATATAGATCATTGGAAAATATAAATGATAATCATGCGTACATACACCCTACCATCACCATGATTGTAAAGTAGTTCCTTTTTCAAAAGAATATTTTATGATTGGTTTTAAAAGAATGATTTACTTATAAATATGATAACTATTTATTTATTATTATTTTGGATACGTTTAAATAAAGACCCCTTTGACCATAGTCAACCTAGAAATGTCATTTTTTATTTATGATATGAATATGGTCCAAACATACAATGTAAAAATAATAGATTAATTAATTGTATAAAAAATTATAATAAGTGAATTAAACATAATTATAAACCAAAAAATGATTCTAAATAATGAAAATAATTAACATATGTTTAGTATTTAGGAATATTAGTACCCACAGAAAAAGGCATTCATAATAAGTAATCCTTAACATTTTTTACCTTGGATTCATCACTTCATGGTATGACACATGATTTGTTGGCATAAGCCATTGTGGATGTTATGCACCTGATTACATGGTGTTGATGTTGTGAATATTCTTCTATGATTTACTGATATCATATGATTATGGTGTATTTATTCTGATAGATCATTTCTAGTGGTGTTTGATTACACTATGTAAACTGGACAGTATCACTTCTTCATATGACTCCATTCATTTTTTTACTATTATACCTATGAAATACATCACACTGATTCATTGTTTCAATATAGAATTTAAATGTTTTATAAATTTTTAGTAGTTCCCCACTGAATTTTATATGACACCATATTCATGCCACTATTGGGTAGCTGGATAGACATTATAGATGCTGGTCGGGATCGGGGTAATCACCCAATTTATAATGCTTGATTTTTTTTGTTCCATGAAAGTTAGGGAATATATGACTGATCTATTCTCATGATTCTAGTTGAATATAATAACTTTTTTGTATATTGATATATATATTGTATTGGATTAATATTTATAGGTATTAAATTTCATTTTTTATATACACATGACATGTTCATCATATTTTATATGACACTCCATTTTCCATATTTATTATTATAGTATTTTTGGATTTTTGTCATCTTTATGTGATTTAGATATTTCTTCATCTTATTTACAAGGATTTCACTACTATGATACACTCTTTCACGAGGGTATATTCTCACCACATACACATGTTAGGCTCTCACATCTACCCAACATACATTAGCATACTAGAAATAATTCATGAGGCCAAGTGACTCACCATCTCAAGAAACCATTTAGTAGCACCATGGTTGTGATGTTACACCTAGCTCAATGACACCATAATAAGTTTAAAAAATGTTATGATAATTATAAATGATGAATAATAACATATTACATTAAATGATGAAACAAGAAGCATTAAATATTTATGGATCAATGATTTTTAATGAGAGAAATGGAATAGAGTATGATTGATATCTCTATCGATTTAAAAATCTGTAAAATACTGAATTAGAAATGGATTTTATACTTTTAAATACAAAAAATTACATCCTTATCCTTGTTCATATAATGATAAAAAATGATGTATTGTGATGTGACCTAGAGCTCTCATGATGTAATTCTTATATTAAAGTTCCCTCATTACATAACCAATTGGGTCATGAAATTTTTTCACTTCCCCTACCAAAATCAAAATTCAACCTCACAGGATGTTGTCATGTAGTAGCCAAGAGTCTCCTATTATAATGAAGCTTACTACCTTATTGTATCTGATTCCACTTCCTTTGGATGACCATCTATGAACCTACCTTCTCACTATGATGTGAGAATTACCCTTTATAAAATAATTATGATAAAATCATCAACCTCATGGAATCAAGCCCATCATATTATGCTCAGAAATTTCTAGAACCCTTACCAAACTTATCTATCACCATTATATATAATATAAAATGTTACAAATTATGTTATATTCAAATTATAGTAACCCTTAAACATAATGAAATTTACCCTTTCTATCAGTGACTTTAAAAATTTTCTAACCCTTATGTATTAAATAGAATATACAAATCATCCCTCTAAACATGTATGTAATAAGGAAATTACCAATTTTATAACTCCTATATGTTATGAATAACCCCTGTGTATCCTGGTGTAAACCTTATATACAAAGTACATTAACATTTTATAACCCTTATATATCAAAAAAACATTTTGAATTATTGGATTACCCTTATGTAGGAGTCACAATACTATTTTATAACCATTACATTTCAATGAAACCTCTATATATTTGGGTGACCTTTAAATATCCCAATATGACCATTTATAAATTAAAAAATTCCACTTAAACTTCACATGATGAATTTTTATGTTTTAAAAATTAAATATATAATGTTTGGAAGACCGTTACAAGTTTCCCTTACCACAAAAATTCATTTCATATGTTTTATAATAAAATATTACATATCCCTCACAAAATTACACAAATGTTTCAAAAAATCACATAATATATGAAATTCAACAACACACATTGGTTGTGGTGTGTCCTACCAACTACATCAGAAAAACATTGAATGTTTATCCCAAAAATGATCTAACACTCACCCAATAACCCAAGAGACCTATCAAGACACTAATTGCATAAAAAACACCACAAATTGACATTCCAAATCATAGAACCTTAATATGAATACAAATTCCCACAATAAACTCTACAATAGGACTCAAAATTCAAATATCCAATGATTTTCTCCATCTCATAGTGGTTCATGTCATTAAATAGAAAAACTATGGAAAAATCATATAAGGTATAGAAAATATTGGGAAAACACCATATCACGGTAACTACCACCTTATATATAAAAATCATGAAACTTATGAGTATGAATTTAAATATAAATTATACAGTGTATGAGAATTAAAATGTCTATTCATGAATTTATTCATAAAAATTTTGTTTCAATTAACTCATTCATTGCATGTATTTATGATATCCAAGTGTAAGATTCAAAAATTATAATAGTTTTTTTTCTATTCCCAAATGAATTTTAGAGTGTAATATTGAATTGTATCATGTGAATCTACTCTTTATTTTAGCATACAATATTTTCGGATCATATATTGTGACTACATAATGCAGTACAATGAAATCACTATTTAATTGATTTATGTTATACTCAAATGATAGAATATGTTGTAAAATAAAAATGCCATATTTATTTATGGATTTAGGTTATATATCTATCATAATTGAATCTATATTTGGGGATTAAGACTTGGTGAAATAGTATTTAATTATCCTATAATAGTTAATGAATTAGTGTCCTTGATTTTTCACTGGATCTCTAGTATGGTTCTCTTATTTTAGCATAAGAGTTTCTAGGGAAGAACCCACTTTGTATACTTGTATGATCACTGTAGCCTATATGTACTAGATAAGAGTGGGTTGAATAATTTATGTATAATAATTTATTATAGGATAAGTTTTATTTTATAATTTACCTTGGATACATTGTATTTCATTCGATATGAAACTACATGCATTATACTTTGATTAATGATAGTTATATATATATATATTATTGATTAATGGTTATTTATTTAATTTGTTAAAATAGGTTAATTCCACCTATTAAATTTTCATATACCCAATGTTCTAGTCACAAGACCTTTACATCTTGGATTTTTTCTTCAAGGGTCATTCTTTTCTTCATTAATATCCCATAAGAGGTTCTAATTGTGTATATTCAATAAAAAAAATAAAAAAACATGTAATATAAAATAATGTGACAATTAATGGAATATTTATTAAATATATCTATTTTGATAGAAAAAAATATGATTTTGGGAATGGTACATTATATATCCAATGATTATGATAATGTTCTAGGGGAAATGGAGTTTTTATTAGTTAATGAAATTGAGATTTTTTTGACACATCCATTGAGGTGAAGAAGATATATAATTTTTAAATTAATAATAGCAAATAAAGAGAATAATAATTTGATATTTTTAGAAAAAAAGTTATAGATATTTAAAATTAGTTCAATTAGTTACTGATTATGTTTTTTTAAAAATATAACAAATTAGGGAAATTTTAATTAGCATTGAGAAAAAATTAAGATGCATAAAATAATATTGGGGATTATTATAATCATAAGGTAATTTATTTTATGGATTTTAAATATCATGAAGTAAATGAGAAGAATATTGAATATATTTCAGAGGAAAATAACAAGAATTATTCAGTGTAAAAAGAGAATAAAAAAAGGTATAAAAAATAATGAAATAGAGACTTTAATAAAAAACATTCAATGAATTAGAAGATAAAAAAATAAAGATGTTTGTCCTACAAGGGACCATTTTTGGAACACCACCTAATATTTTTTAAATAATATTATGGGATCTATGGTCTATTAGGTGGAAGATATCATGTGTTAAAATCAGGGAGAGGATGAGCGCTTTCTCTCTGTACTCTCTCGGCTCTCCTCTATCCTTCTCCACCCCGCCAAGGGTTTCCTCCTCAAACCCTACTATGAAGGTGTGGCAGTGCATCTGAGCACTTCTATTTCCTCCCCTTCCTATATTCAGTTCTTTTTTCCAAATTCACTTTCTTCTTTCCCTTTTTGTAGGCAGATTTTTGGTGTCTTCGTTAAATCCCTCGGGTGCTCCTCTAATCTGACATCTAGATTCATTGCGGCTTTCTAGATCGGATCTGAAGCTGGGTTTCTATGAGGTTTTGGAATCCTATGGTTCAGTGTTTATCAGTTCTAAAGGCACACCAGAGTCAGCCAATCATTGTTTCTGGTTTTCTACCCAATCTTCATGGCATTGTTTGGGTTCCTCATCCTCTCTGTTCCCTATTCTGGCCTCATTTCTATTTGTGCCTCTTCGAGGTGGATCAGTTGAGTAGTGACACTAAGGTTTTGGGATTTGGTTTTAGAGGCCATCAGTGTTCTAGAAGTGTGTCCTTCATCAGTGGTCAGTCTTAGATTCTCTTCCTCAAGGCATTCAGTGATGGTTTGGGGATTTATTGTAGTTTTTTTTGAAATGTGGTGCTTTGCTGGTCGGTCTCTCTAGATTTGGTGTAGTGATCTCATTATCTGTTTCGTTCCTTCTTTGGATATTTTGTTGGGATGGTCATTGTTGCTGTTTGTTTTCAGGATTTGACTCTCTATGGATGATTTAGTGTGAAAATTATGTGGTGTTTGTTGAAGCGATTTTCACCAATTCCCAAAATTTGTTTTAATATTTTTTATGTTTTTATGATGGTGTTCATTTTCTATGGTGGGGATCTTGTATGGATAATTCAATGGCATGGTTCTACTTCATAGAAAATCATTTCCATAATTTTTCTCTGGTGGTGTTAGGGTGGCTATGGTGACAGGTGGTAATCATGAATTCTATAATATAATATTTTATGATGTAATGATCAAGATATCCTCAGGTTTCGGTTTGTATTCGTTGGTTTGAATTCTGATATTCCTATCCCGCTGGATTTACTGTTTTAAAAATATCTTGGTTTATATGCTGATGTTTGAATTATTTTTGTGGTGGATTTTCTTATTTTGAATTTTGTTTGTTCTATTTTTGTGCAATTCCCACTAACCCAAAAAGTGTTTTATCATGAAAACAACGAAAGAGGATGTGCAAATATAATGTATTGAAATAGCAATAGTATTAATTTTTTTTAATATTTTATCTTTTTTTAATAATTTTATTAATGTGGTTATTGAAAAAAATAAAAACGAGTTTATCATTTTATAAAAAATATTTAAAAAATTATATATGTTTTTTTGGTATATTTTTTGGTGGATACAACCATCTTTAAGAACAAAATTTCACGGAGAAAGGAAATATTAAATAGTTCAAATGAATAATCTCATTCATGTGTTGAAGGATTGTGTGTAATATGTTATTAGTTAAATAATTTTTCATAGAGTTTCCTTTCCATTTTTACATAATATTTTTTTCTAAATAATTTTCAATTATTTTTGCTGAAGAAGGAATGAAAGAAAGAGAATGTACTTTTTCTGAATGTAACATTTAATGAATCTAAAAAAACTATTCATGGATAATTAATAGTGGATATTAATCCCACAAGATTGGTTCTATGATGATACTCAATGGTTTTGATATGTGTATGTATGGATTCATAATATTTGGTACAGATATAACTATAAAAATAAAACACATAATCTCAATATGTATTTGAGAGAATAAAAATAAATCCAAGAGTAATCTCATTATATATTGTTCAAAACATAACACACTAAGTTATTTATAAATATGTTATAAAATAAATGAAGTGATATTTTAGAAATATGAATGTTTAATGATTCTGTAGAATGATAGATTTGTTATTAACTAAGAAAAAATTACAAGAAGAAAAAAAATTATGCATGAGACATTTAATGTTTTTGTTATTTTAGAATGGATCAAGAGAAAAATATTTTGCATATTTTTTCTATGTTGTCGAGAATATCATAAACAATTTTCATGAAGAGAAAATTTTGATGATATTTAATTGTTGAATATAGGTGTAATGTTTTGACATTTAATAATCTATAAGTTAAAAATTATAAATTTTTTATATAAATGAGTAGAAATTATAACAAGCCATCCATTGGATCATTTCCATTAAATATATATATATTATGATAAAGAATAAATCTATATGTTGATATAATTAATTTATCTTGTCTTTTTCATATTTTACTTATATCACATTCATAGTGTTCATGAGGCAAAAATTATATGCACTCAATAGTTTTTAAATTTTTAATAGAATTTCATAAAAGGAATATGGTTAATACGTAAAGATATTCCATTAAGAAAAACACTCTTAAAATGTAAGTGGAAAATTTTAATTATTATTGAGAGATGGATAATTTTTATCCTATGTTTTTTAAATCATACAACATATAATTTTGTTTACTTAAGTGGAAGAATCAAATCATAGTTGATATATATCAAACCATGGTGGTGGAAAATGACACTTCCTAATTTTTTAATGGTAAGATTTTGGACATCATTTCATAATGAGAATAGTTTCTTATATTACCCCATCTTTAATATGTTTTCTTATGATATGTATTAAAATAACTCCCCTTTTTATGATGAATTTCATGGTGTCTATTTTCCCATATAACATCAATGATAAGTGTACCAATATTATCTAATATTATGAAAGAGTAATAAACATAATTTTCATTGTATATCTACTAAATAAATGGTAATATCACAAAGAAAATAAAAAATTAGTCAATGATTATTATAATGATAATGTTAATCTATTATAAATATCACTTGGGATATGGTTGTTATGACAATGTAAGAGTTTAATTAAATAATATAGTTATAATTTTTTTTAATGAAAATGGATATGTGATGAGTATCAAAATAAAGATTTTTTAAAATTGATATTATTTAGTTAATGTAATTTACATAAAATATTCATTATATTCTATAGATATAATTTAAACGATAAGGATATTTATTTCCATCAAAACAGAAAGTAGGTTTAAGATATTATAAAAGTATTTAAATATATAATTTACTAATGGTAAACATGAAGTGGAAGTGTATGTCGGGGAAATTTAAGTATTTTCACTTATAGATGTTGAAAAGAATGTTTACATATTGGATAAGACAACATGTTTGTAAAAAAGTTCATGGTATTTAAATCATCCCCCGTGTTTAATGTCAGTGAATTTTACAAAAGGTTTATTTGAGATAAAACTCTATAGGAATAAAAAAATAAGTTATACCATATTTTTATGCTTATGTTTATGATATTTTTTTTAAATCAGATATTGTATTTTAAAATAAGAAAACATATAAATAAGATATTTAGAAATTTTTTTGGGTGTGATAAATTAATTATTTGGACATCAAATTTTGAAAGAGAAATGACACATTTTTCATTCCAAAGATAATTATATATAAAATATATGGAATATGTTTCAAATAGTGTATTTAAAAATAGTTTAAAATATTATTTTAGTTGGACCTCAAATCGTATATGATAGTGGTAAAAAATTGTTGGATTAAATTTAATTTATAAATTTTATTAAGAGTTTTATATATTTATTTACCTCAATGAAAAATATTTTCTATATTGTTACATCATGTGTAAGATATCAAGTATCACATAAGGTGACTCATTTTATAGTAGTAAAAATAATATTTAAGTTATATTAAATGAACTATATGTTCTGGATTTATTTATATCAAAAAATTAACGATATATCTATTGGGAAATGTTGAAACAAATTGGTCTTTAAATATTTTTTTATTGGAAATAAATGTCAGATAATGTGTTTTTATTTGGATATTTGTGTTTAAATTTAAAAATGAATAAGAATAATTATGTTTCATAGAATATGGTTTATGTGTAATATGTTCCAAAATTACAAAAAAAAAAAATAAATCAACTAATATAGATGAATACACTACTTGAGGACATCCATGTTATTGTATATTTAACTTTATTAGTGACTTGGAAAATTATAAATTCATCAATCTTTCAATAAATACCATTAAAGATTTTAAATACAAGAATATTTATATGAATGTACTTTTTTATATAAATATATAAGAATTATATTTAATGATTGATTATGTCACTAAAAAGTATCAGGTGACCTATGCATTTACATAACTATTTTCATGATAATTAATTTTTGATACTGAGATTATTGATTGAATATCATCCTCAATATTCTCAAGTCTATGGTATATATTACTATTCTCCACCAAAACATGTTATTTGTATTGTTTTTGTAAAATTTATTGATATTATGAAAATAAATGAAATCATATATGTTATCATTATAATGGTGAGATATCTTTTTTTGGGGAGTATATATTTAGGGGATGTTTTTAAAATGTATTGTTCTAACATCAGTGTACAAATGATGTTTATATAAAGTGTTTTGACTTTAGAATGGTGTTTTTAATGGTTTTGAAGAATTTTAATTTGTTTTTTAGTATATTTATATTAAGTATATTTTTACATATACAAAGGTGGACTTCTCATGGGATGTAAAGATTGACAAACTATTAAAAAGGAATATTATTAGCATTTAAAGATAAAATCATGATTATAATTAATTAATATTGTTTCCCATATCAAGTAATATAAAATATTCATAGAATAATTGAGTAATGACTCATTTATATGTTTTATATGGATTTACATACAATATTTGATAAAAAACCAATGGGGTATTGTAACTAAATAGAGTGTTTGATATGATGAGGGTATTTTTGAAATCAAAACTAAATGGGATATGATTTTTATAAATTTTTGGAAGTTGATGTGATTTATAGTGTTAGTTTTTTATTGTTTTCAATCCCTAAATAATGTTACTCATGTCAGTTGAGTTACCGGTTTTACTTAAAGAATGTATTGGAAATACTCCATTTAATATTTGGTTGTCATTGGATGTATTTTAGATGAGATTGTGGAATTTTTTTATATTTAAAAATAAATAAAATCATGTTGGTATTCATAAAATTAAAATATTTTTATGTGTATTTGATGAAATTATTTAGAAGAAAATATCATGTTGTAACATATAGATCTTCCACCATGATTTGGTTTTGAGCGGTTATGATTTTTGAGATAATCCTAATGAAATATGTGTCATAAAAAAGGAAGGGGTTCATGATTCACATCTGTTCATAGTTTTTTAAGGAAATAATTTCTAAAAATGATATTGGGTTTAAAATATAGTTTTTAATTATTATGTAATATAAATTCATATATAGATGGAAATATTTTTTTGAGGAATTTTTCCATTGGTTTATATTTTAATTTATGTTTTTAATAAATTTTTTTAATTTTAATTTACTATTGGAATGTGATTATATCATGATGTGAAGGAATAATATTAGAAGATAAGGAGTTAAACGATAAAAAAAATAATATTATAGGGTAATATTTTCTGTTGGAGTATCAATTTAAATGTTAGTAATGGATATCATCTGGGAAACTAAAAGAATTTTTACATAATTATAATAGATGTTCCATTATTTATGAATTTTTATAGGATTATGGGTTGTTATGATGTATCACGATTTTTTCCATATTTATTTCTTAAAACATGACGCTTTATTCACACTGATCACATATATAGTGACTTGAAATATTAAATTAATATAAATATTGAAATTGAAGCACAAGTTGATGGATGTTGGTATAGAAGTTTGTTTTTTGAATTTAGATTTCAAATCCAAACATAATGATTGAAATATTTTTGGTTGAACGAGTTTTCATCATAATAAATATATTTAATGAATTTTATAATAAAGTATATGAAGAAAAAGAGACCAAAAGAATAATATTGGATGTTTAGGTCAACAAAAATAATTAAAATTCAAAATTAAATCCTTATAAAGTTATGATGGGAAACTAAATTTCTAGACAATATGGATACCCTTAGTTGTGATGTTTTATATTTATTTTATTATTTATTTAAGTGAACTAAAAATAATTAAATAATTAAATATATATATATATATTATTTTATAATGATGAAATATATTATATGTTATAAGAGAGGTGGTTCTTTGCTAATTATATATTTTCATTGATTAAAGTTAATAGAAGAATTGGTATTATGTTGATAGTGACATGGAGATAATTATTGGTGATTTAAGACTCTAATTACTATATCTTTGAAGAAATATATTGAGATATCAAAAATTATATATTTTAGTGTATTTTTTTATTCATATGAGCTCTAGGGTAAGCCCTTCTCATTGTAACCATTTTCTGATTATAGATGATAATATAACAATCGATGATGTCATTCCTCAATAAGAATAAAACCATTTTTTGAATAAGAAATCGTCTGCATAAATCTATTAATTTTCCTTATGTTTATTAAAAAAATATATCACAATACCTAGTTGATTAATCTCATAGAATTCAATTATGATAATGAATTTATTGTATACAGTTAGATTATCATTCATTTAATCTGGTTATGAAGGTTAGTATTTTTATATGTATAAAATTTATTCATTAATTTCTTCATCCCCATATTAGTGAATTATATTGGAGGAAGACTTGATATAATTAAATTTTTTATTTTTTAAATCCAACATATTCACAGAAAGTGCAATATATATTTTTTGTTTTATATATAGTTTGAAAATGAAGAATTTCTTTTATACCCAACTTGAACTGTCCACTATTTTTTTACAATACCTCAAAAATATAGGTAGATAACCAAAATAACTATTATAAAAACACCACACATTCCTCCTATCCACTCCTTTAGATTTAAATTCCATATCATTTCTATAAGATCATTAAATGTTCTTTTTATGGCTTAAACTTTTACCCTTCTATATTTTCTACAAGACACTATCATTATGACATCTGATGCTCTATAAGGAAATCCTAAAAATAATGATGAAATTCAAAAAAAATTAATCATTTATATTTACCATAATATTTAATATTCAAAATCTTTGGATTAATGATTAAATAAATAATTCAATAGTTATTATAAGGCCCCAGCCTTAAACCTTACTTAATCTTGAGTTATTATAAGATTACACATTGAGGATCTTTTCAGGTTTAGAGTTTTAGAGAATTAGATCATGAAACTTGCATTACATTCCACATTTAAACAAAGTGGTTACACAAAATACAATATTCATTCTTCCCATCAATGGAAACATTTTTAAAATAAAATGTGGATTCATTCTTGACACATCCTTGACACTATCATCACATCATGTACCCTTCCCTTGACCTGTAAAAAACATTTCAAAAAACTTGGGATGAGCATAAAAATCTCATTAAGGGTTATAAAAAATATGGAAAGGAAACATGAGTTCATATATACATAAGAATGAAATCATAATTTACCCATAAAACATAGCCACTTTAACATACCTTATCAAATCATGAATAAATCGTAGAAATCATAAGACATAAAGGGTAACTTGAGGCATTCATAACATTCTTACGTAGGGAGTAACCCTCTTGGTTACGTTTGGAATACCCATCACAGTATATTCCCTAAATCTCTTCGGAGAAACCTTAACATTTCACTCCTTCGCGTTACCTAATGCATTGGAGAGCTATATCGGGCTCACCCGCCCTTAGTTTATAACGGAACCACTCGTTTTCATAACAATGCCCAAGAACCATAACATAAATTTATCACATAAAACATGCATAAAGGAAACATAACATTTCCACATTTCAATCACAATATAACATATTATTATTTTGAAATAATGAATCCATTCAAAAAGAAACCATTTCCAAAACCATTTAAAACATTTAATAAAGAGATTTTTGAATCAAAGTGTCCCATACCACCTTGAAGCTTTTAACATTTTAAACCATTAATATCCATATAAATAAATCCTTAAAACCATTTTTAAAACATGGATATTAATAAGAACAAATCATTAAAACATTTAATGCGATATTTTGGTTAAAGGGTTTTTACCAAAATTAGAGACACTTGAATACAATAATTGAGGAATAACATTTAATCAGAACATTATAATATCATGAGAATAAATGGATTCATGATATAATATTCCAAAGGACAGTATATACACCATATAAGAGTGAATTGGCGCATAACAACAATGAAGTCTCAATAGAGATGTAAAATGTGATGAAATCCCTTATAAAGAAGGTATCCTTAAATTAAGGATAAATCAATCTCAAAATTATGTGTGACAAATATAAATACACCCAATATAATTGGATATTAAGTGTAAAAAAAATAAAATTTCATTCACACATATTCAAAGGATGACATATTCAATAACTACATGTTGAACCCAAAGAAATCGAAATTGGGTTAAAACGTTCCCTTGGTAAAGTTCGACAGCCTAAACGGTTTCACTTAAAAAATTCAGAAAATGAGTTGATGAGAGATAAAAAGGGAATCTCATCACTTGGACATAAAATTTACATCAATCAGGATATAGAAGAAAATATCCCCACATAATAGTATGTGAATTAAAAGACATAACAAACGAAGTCTTTTAAAAAGAGGAGGGTGAAAGGTTCCCTTACCGACTTGGGTAACTTTCGAAAAGTACACCCCATTAAAGAAGTGTCATACAATGAATATGTAAATACCCATAAATGGAATTATATTAAAAAAGGAGTGTAATAATGGTCAGTACATAAACCCCTCAATGGAAATTGTGGAAAATGTAGCATAAATCTCACGGGAATAAAAGTGAGATGAAAAATCTCTTACGAAAACTCGACAGCCTAACGACGCCACTTAAAACATCCAAAATGGATTGATGAGATCAAATAGGGTATATCATAACATTACAATATAATGTATAGAAAGAGGAATATAAAATAACATCCCCCCTCATAACAAATAGGATCTTAAAAGAAGTGACATAAAGGAGAGTACTTAAAGAGAAAGAGAGAGGTTAGATCTCTTACGAAAATTCGGCAGCCTAACGGCGCCACTCAAAACTTCCAAAATGGATTGATGAGAGAGAATAGGGTCTCTCATCACATGAACATAAAAATTACAGTAATATTAGTAAAAAGAATATTCCAATAACAAGAAAGATCAGATTTAAAAGGAATGACATCAAAGAGTGTACTTAAAAAGAAAGAGAGGAGTAAGATCCCTTACCTCAGGTCCGACTTGACTCGATCGTTCTTTAACGTCCTGAATAATAAACTTGAGTTAATTTCCACTTTATTAAGAACCTTTTTCTAGTTCATTATTAAATTTAGATAACTTATTTCAATGTTATAAACATTATTTAATTATTTAAGTTAATATTGTTTGTTTTGTCGATATTTGGTTCTTAAGTCGAAAGTGGACTTCTTACAATTACATGTTGTTTGTGTGGTCAAGTGTTCATTATATCCAGAATTATATTAATGATTTGGATATCATATATATAATATATATCCAGATATACATGTATTTAAAATATTACATTATCATTTATAGGTAAGAAATGAAATGCACCGTTCATGGAGACGGTAAGCCGTACGTACGCATGAATGCTACTTTCATTTCTTTGTCATATTAATGGAATTAAAACTAAATGAGAGGTATGTATATTTTAATTCCAGAATTATATTCATCATTTATATGTATCATTCATCATATATATCTGTTATATACATGTACTTATAATAGTACATTACATTTGGGGATAAGAAATGAAATGCACCATTCATGGAGACGGTAAGCCGTACGTACGCATGAACGCTAATTTCATTTATATCTCAAACTTTAATGGAAAGAAACAGTAATGATATAGAGGTATATAATAATTCCAGTATAACATCATATATAATAACATTAAATCAATCGTTTATACGTCCCACGTATGGCATTAACGAATCACATCACTTTGAGGGGGCGGTAGTCTGCACTTCCTAAAATGACGATATCGCGTATACCCATAATGGAAGCCATAAAGGTAAGCCAAAAATGAAAAATGAATAATCTTAAGTAAAACATAAACATATTATATATCATATATAAATATAGTGACATCTTAATTGCCACCTTTGAAGGTGTTAAATGAATGTTGAACAATCATCGTTTCGGGAGGCATAAATTCGCCATCCACAGAAACAGTATGTTCGTTAACCATTATATGTAGGTGTGTCTAAGTGTAGCTGGAATCATTCTTATAAAAAAATACTAGTATATTTAGGATACTGGAGTTGTTACAAAATAAAATAATAAAAAGAGTTTAGGGTGTTGGAGAAGCAAAATAAAACAAAAGGACTCAAAAGAAGACATTAACTTAAAATCGGGTAACTCCCCTTGGTTTGAGCTCAAAGGCTTCCTTGGGAAGACTTCTGCCCAATGTGAGGCTTCAAGGAGTAAGATATGGATGAGGAGAGACAAAATGGGCAGAGTTTGGTCGAGCCAAAGGCTTTGGGAGTGTGGGTAAGTCGGTATAGGTGGGGGCCTTTTATAAGAGGAGAGGAGAGGCACTCTTGGAAAGTAAAGAAAAGTCACATTGTTTTAAAATGGTATTCAGATTTAAGAGGTCCAAAATTGATTTATTTCGAGGATAAGGAGATAAGGGTTCGAAATCCACTCATCAAATAGGTTTTGGACATGTGTAGGTCTTAGATATTACATTATCTTTCCATTTTATTTAAATCGTTAAATAATGAGGTCATCGCTGCATCATCATGATGTCATAAATAATTTAATTTATTTAATGTCTAAAAATTATAAAAAAATACTATGATGCTGGAAATATTTGTATCTTTCGAATTATCATTTATAATAAAAAAATCTTACTTGTATAACCCCATGTAAAAATAGTTTTAGTAAAACATTTCATGTGTGTGTCATTTTTACTTTAACATTAAATAAAAAGGTATTTATGTCATTTTCCAACCAAAGTGGCTTGATGGGGTACCCAAGTTGACCCATGGGTTGTCTTGGTCGTCCATGACACATCCAAAGAGTTTAGGACATGTGTTAAGTTCATTTCATATTATTAAAACATTATTTTTACCTTAAACTACACTAATTACCTCTAATCGCGATTAAAAACTGAATAAGTTACTATACAACAAAAAATTATTTTAATCCAATTGAACCAAATTTTACTTATTAATTACAACCATGTATTTAGGATTTTTGAAATTCAAAACACAAAGGTGGAAAAATTTCATTTAAATGGAAAAGCAGTTTTTATAAGTACCACTTAGTGGTTTCACTATTCATAAAAAATTGAAGTTTTTCAGAAAATTACAAAAAATTCACCCTAAGCTATATTTGATATTCTGAATTCAAAAATGAAGTCTATTTTACAAAAATCAAAACATATAAGTAACATTAATTAATTTAATAATTAATTCCCCCTGTCATGACAAATAGCATGTTTTTATGAAACAATAAGTATCAAAAGATTGGCACTAGTTTAAGTCCGATTTCAAAGTGAAATTAATTCCAAAGACCACTATTATATTTAATGGTAAAAATATATTCTAATTTTACTTTAAAACCAATTAAAAAGATAATCTAATCATATAAATAAATTAGATTAAAAAGAGGTTTTGAATTAAAATACAACATTTTACACTATTCATTAAAAAAATGAACTTTATCGGAAAGATACCAAAAATTTACACAAAGTAAATTTTGATGTCCCGATTCTAAAGAAGAGTTTTATTTGGTCCAAAATTATGTATAAGAGTGAACAAAACTATATTTAATGACGGTTCTCCATCAAAAGGCGATAAGTGAACCTTTAGTGAAAACTAGGGCATATACGCCTAAAATTGAATTCTTTCCATATTTTAAGCCTTTATCTTTTATTGGATAAATGTAAAAACATTTAAAAACATATATAATCATATTTTAGTTATTTCTATCTATTCCCGCCAATACAATGGCTACATGTTAACTTCCATTTAAAATAATATTATTTTATTATTAGAGTGCAATGTAAGATTTCCAAGAAACTAGTTATTGCATGTTTGGTACGCCATCGAGCATAGCATCCCATTTAAAGTAATATTAATATTTGATTCAAATATATGGATAAATATAAAGATGTCATATTCAATATTTACCTGGGGTGTTACATCTTTCCCCCCTTTTGGGAATTGCGTCCTCGCAATTTTAAAATTGGGCTTGGAAATATCCTTGAAAGTCCCACATCGGAAGAAGAGTGGTAAAACAATCACTTTAAAATAAAGAAAGATAAGTACAAAGGTCACCCGAGTTAACCCGTACTAGGATTCCAAGTATAAAAACATGGACTTGGAGGAGAAAACATAGGGTCATGTTCTGATGAAGAGTGATAGAAAAAATGTTTAGGAGAAAGATAACCATGAGAAAATCACAAACTTGTGATGGGTTAAACGGTATTCGATTCCCCAGTAGGAAAAGTTAATAGACAACATTTTTGTTTTAAGTTACTTTTTATTGAGGAATTTATTCATAAGGAAACATAATCACCTATCATGTTGACTTTCAACTTTTACTAGATTCCTTAATCAAACTCATATTTTTTTCGAAAAGACGAGTATTTAGAGAGACTTGTTCGCATTAAGAGTACGATAATCAACTTCTAGAGAGTCACCTAATCCACAAAAGAGAACTATATACTTCCCATGTCTTTAGACTTTAACCAAAACCAAAACCAAAAAGGTTAGTACAATATCAGATAATCCAGAAACGGATAACCCTTTATAAAAAGAAAATCTATTCTTAATCTCCAAAATTTGTCCAACAAAACCGAAAGTTCAACGAGGACCATTCTATAGTCAATTTGTCCATAAAATTCTTCAAAGTAAACCAAACTAAAATTGAAACCCAAATATTTGAAGGATTTTGTCACATAGTCTTCCAAGTAAAATCGTAACATTTATCTCCAAACAATATTAGTTTCTCCTAAAGTCTCGTATTGAAAAGTAATTAACCTAATCACATATCCTCCATAATAGGTTAATCATTTTCATAAATAATCCAAAATCAACTTACTCTTAATTCATAAAATCATCTAACTAAAAAGAATCGGTCAAACTAACCAGGGACTTCACGTAGTCCAGTGGTAGGTGATAAATACCAGTCGCACTTTGGTTGTGGGTTCGATTCCCGCAGCTTTGTCCGACGCGACGGGTAGTCACACGTTCTGTGTGTTGTCCTTTTTCCAAAACGATATAATTCTCAAATCATTCCCCAAAAGGGATAAAATCATCAAAAATGATCATAACATATTTTAACCTCATGTTTATCTCATGCCTTTCATTTTCCAGCATATCATATAATAACCCATAATTACCTCAAAAGTAAGGATCATATAAACTCTAATGGTTACCTTTATAATTATTACCTGAACTTCCACATGGATTGGTCATCTCGTACATGATGCGTTAAAGATCATACCAAGGTTCAAGTGGTTGATCATGACTCCTTGATAGTTGGTTTAGAACAACCACAAGTTTCCTCATTGAATCCCCCATTTTATCTAGTATCTTAATCATAGAACCACCACAGTTTCCTTCAAACCTGTTGTCTCTTTTGTTCCTGCCAGATCCATCTATTCACTAAAAACAGAAATGTCAGTGTGAGTATATCAACAAAACCATCATGTACCAATGAGGAAGGTAAACACTAAGATATACTTACCCATTCACTTTATCTAAAACTAGGACTCTTTCTGAAATCCTAAACATTATGGTAATGCCACTTATTCTCAAAGAATACCCTATCCTCTAAAGTTATCTAAACCGACCTTTGATACCAACTATAAGGCCCCAGCCTTAAACCTTACTTAATCTTGAGTTATTACAAGATTACACATTGAGGATCTTTTGTGGTTTAGAGTTTTAGAGAATTAGATCATGAAACTTGCATTACATTCCACATTTAAACAAAGTGGTTATATAAAAGACAGTATTCATTCTTCCCATCAATGGAAACATATTTAAAATAAAATGTGGATTCTTTCTTGACACATCCTTGACACTATCATCACATCATGTACCCTTCCCTTGACCTGTGAAAAACATTTCAAAAAACTTGGGATGAGCATAAAAAGCTCAGTAAGGGTTATAAAAAATATGGAAAGGAAACATGAGTTCATATATACATAAGAATGAAATCATACTTTACCCATAAAACATAGACACTTTAACATACCTCATCAAATCATGAATAAATCAAAGAAATCATAAGACATAAAAGGTAACTTGAGGCATTCATAACAATCTTACGTAGGGAGTAACCCTCTTGGTTACGTTAGGAATACCCATCACAGTATATTCCCTAAATCTCTTCGGAGAAACCTTAACGTTTCACTCCTTCGCGTTACCCAATGCATTGGACAGCTATATCGGGCTCACCCGCCCTTAGTTTATCACGGAACCACCCGTTTTCATAACAATGCCCAAGAACCATAACATAAACGTATCACATAAAACATGCATAAAGGAAACATAACATTTCCACATTTCAATCACAATATAACATTTTAGTATTTTTAAATAATGAATCCATTCAAAAAGAAACCATTTAAAACATTTAATAAAGATATTTTTGAATCAAAGTGTCCCATACCACCTTGAAGATTTTAACATTTTAAACCATTAATATCTATATAAATAAATCCTTAAAACCATTTTGAAAACATGGATATTAATAAGAACAAATCATTAAAACATTTAATGCGATATTTTTGTTAAAGGGTTTTTACCAAAATTAGAGACACTTGAATACAATAATTGAGGAATAACATTTAATTAGAACTTTATAATATCATGAGAATAAATGGATTCATGATATAATATTCCAAAGGACAGTATATACACCATATAAGAGTGGATTGGTGCATAACAACAATGATGTCTCAATAGAGATGTAAAATGTGATGAAATCCCTTATAAAGAAGGTATCCTTAAATTAAGGATAAATCAATCTCAAAATTATGTGTGAAAAATATAAATACACCCAATATAATTGGATATTAAGTGTAAAAAAATAAAATTTCATTCACACATATTCAAAGGATGACATATTCAATAACTACATGTTGAACCCAAAGAAATCGAAATTGGGTTAAAACATTCCCTTGGTAAAGTTCGACAGCCTAAACGGCGTCACTTCAAAAATTTAGAAAATGAGTTTATGAGAGATAAAAAGGGAATCTCATCACTTGGACATAAAATTTACATCAATTAGGATATAGAAGAACATATCCCCACATAATAGTAGGTGAATTAAAATACATAACAAACGAAGTCTTTTAAAAAGAGGAGGGTGAAAGGTTCCCTTACCGACTTGGGTGACTTTCTAAAAGTACACCCCATTGAAGAAGTGTCATACAATGAGTATGTAAATACCCATAAATGGAATTATATTACAAAAGGAGTGTAATAATTTTCAGTACATAAACCACTCAATGGAAATTGTGGCAAATGTAGCATAAATCTCACGGGAATAAAAGTGAGATGAAAAATCTCTTACGAAAACTCGGCAGCCTAACAACGCCACATAAAACTACCAAAATGGATTGATGAGATCAAATAGGATATCTCATCACATTACAATAAAATGTACAGAAAGAGGAATATAAAATAACATCCCCCATCATAACAAATATGAGCTTAAAAGAAGTGACATAAAGGACAGTACTTAAAGAGAAAGAGAGAGGTTAGATCTCTTACGAAAATTTGGCAGCCTAACGGCACCACTCAAAACATCCAGAATGGATTGATGAGAGAGAATAGGGTCTCTCATCACATGAACATAAAAATTACAGTAAGATTAGTATAAATGAATAACCCAATAACAAGAAAGATGTGCTTTAAAAGGAATGACATCAAAGAGTTTACTTAAAAAGAAAGAGAGCAGTAAGATCCCTTACCTCGTGTCCGACTTGACTCGATCGTTCTTTAACGTTATGAATAATAAACTTGAGTTAATTTCAACTTTATTAAGAACCTTTTTATAGTTCATTATTCCTTTTAGATCACTTATTTCAATGTTATAAACATTATTTAACCATTTCAGTTTATAATGTTTGTTTTGTCGATATTTGGTTCTTAAGTCGAAAGTGGACTTCTTACAATTACATGTTGTTTGTGTGGTAAAATGTTCATTATATCCAGAATTATATTCATGATTTGGATATCATATATTTCATATATATCCAGAATATACATGTATTTATAATATTACATAATCATTTAGAGGTAAGAAATGAAATGCACCGTTCATGGAGACGGTAAGCCGTACGTACGGATGAACGCTACTTTCATTTCTTTGTCATATTAATGGAATTAAAACTAAATGAGAGGTATGTATATTTTAATTAAAGAATTATATTCATCATTTATATGTATCATTCATCATATATATCCATTGTATACATGTACTTATAATAGTACATTACATTTGGGGATAAGAAATGAAATGCACCGTTCATGGAGACGGTAAGCCGTACGTACGCATGAACGCTACTTTCATTTGTATCTCATACCTTATTGGAAGGAAATAGTAAAGATATAGAGGTATATAATAATTCCATTATAACTTCATATATAATAACATTCAATAAATCCTTTATACGTCCCATGTATGGCATTAACGAATCACATCACTTTGAGGGGGCGGTAGTCCGCACTTCCTAAAATGAAGATATCGCGTATATCCATAATGGAATCCATAAAGGTAAGACACAAATGAAAAATACAGAAGCTTAAGTTAAACATAAACATATTATATATCATATATAAATATAGTGACATCTTAATGGAATCCTTTTAAGGTGTTAAAAGAATGTTGAACAATCATCGTTTCGGGAGGCATAAATTCTCCATCCACGGAAACAGTATGTTCGTTAACCATTATATGTAGGTGTGCGTAAGTGTAGCTAGAATACATATTATAAAAACATCCTAGTATATTGAGGATACTTTAGTTGTTACAAAAGAAAAGAATAAAAACAGTTTAGGGGGTTGGAGAAGCAAAATAAAACAAAAGGACTCAAAAGAAGACATTACCTTAAAATAGGGTAACTCCCCTTGGTTTGAGCTCAAAGGCTTCCTTGGGAAGAATTATGCCCACTGTGAGGCTTCAAGGAGTAATATAGGGATTTGGAGAGCCAAAATGGGCAGATTTTGGTCGAGCCAAAGGCTTTGGGATTGTGGGTAAGGCGGTAGAGGTGGGGGCCTTTTATAAGAGGAGAGGAGAGGCACTCTTGGAAAGTAAAGAAAAGTCACTTTGTTTTAAAATGGTATTCGGATTTAAGAGGTCTTAAATTTATTTATTTCTAGGATAAGGTGATAAGGGTTCTAAATCTACTTATCCAATAGGTTTTGGACATGTGTAGGTCTTAGATATTACATTATCTTTCCATTTTATTAAAATCGTTAAATAATGAGGTCATCGCTGCATCATCATGATGTCATAAATAATTTAATTTATTTAATGTCTAAAAATTATACAAAAAATACTATGATGTAGGAAATCTTTTTATATTTTCAATGACTATTTATAATAAAAAATCTTACTTCTATAACCCCATGTAAAAATTGTTTTAGTAAAACATCTCATGTGTGTGCCATTTTTACTTTAACAATAAATAAAAAGGTATTTATGTCATTATCCAACCAAAGTGGCTTCATGGGGTCCCCAAGTTGACCCATGGGTTTTCTTGGTCTGAAATGACACATAAAATGAGGTTAGGACATGTTTCATGTTCATTTCATATTATTAAAACATAATTTTTACCTTAAACTACATTAATTACCTCTAATCGCGATTAAAAACTTAATAAGTTACTATTCAACAAAAAATTATTTTAATCCCATTGAACCATATTTTACTTCTTAATGAAAACCATGTATGTCGGATTTTTGAAATTCAAAACACAAAGGTGGAAAAATTTCATTTAAACGGAAAATCTGTTTTTATAAGTACCACTTAGTGGTTTCACTATTCATAAAAAGTTGATGTTTTTCAGAAAATTACCAAAAATTAACTCTAAGCTATATTTGATATTATGAATTCAAAAATGAAGTCTATTTTACAAAATTCAAAACATATAAGTCAAATTAATTAATTTAATAATTAATTCCCACTGTCATGACAAATAGAATGTTTTTATGAAACAGTAAGTATCAAAAGATTGACACTAGTTTAAGTCCGATTTCAATGTGAAATTAATTTCAACAACCACTATTGGATTTAATGGTAAAAATATATTCTAATTTCACTTTAAAACCAATTCAAAAGATAATATAATCATATAAATAAATTATATTAAAAAGGGGTTTTGAATTAAAATACAACATTTTACACTATTCATTAAAAAATGAACTTTAACGGAAAGATACCAAAAATTTACACGAAGTAAATTTTGATGTCACGATTATAAAGAAGAGTTTTATTTGGTCCAAAATTATGTATAAGAGTGAACAAAACTATATTTAATGACGGTTCGCCATCAAAAGACGATAAGTGAATCGTTAGTGAAAACTAGGGCATATACGCCTAAAATTGAATTCTTTCCGTATTTGAAGCCTTTATCTTTTATTGGATAAATGTAAAAACATTTCAAAACATATATAATCATATTTTAGTTATTTCAATCCATTCCCACCAATAAAATGGCTACATGTTAACTTCCATTTAAAATAATATTATTTTATTATTAGAGTGCAACGTAAGATTCCCAAGAAACTCGTTATTGCGTGTTTGGTACGCCATCGAGCATAGCATCCCATTTAAAGTAATATTAATATTTGATTCAAAAATATGGATAAATATAAATATCTCATATTCTTTATTTACTTGGGGTGTTACAGTTAGATTAAGACTTAATGAAAATCCTATCCTGTCCATGCGTTGACATTCCATATCATATCTAGTATTGGGGTATAGATTGAATCTCCTTAAAACTTCACCATTTTTTATGTAATGAACATGATTAAAATAACCTGAAAGATGCCCATATCAATATACCACCTAATCTGAAGTTTTCCTTATAACCATAGAGGATGGTGACTAATGATGGCGCTCTAAGAGAGGCTGATCGTAGGCTGTTCCACCCCTTTAATAAATAAAAAACATAATGAAAAATACTAGAAAATAATAATGAAAGTGACACATAAAAAAAACTAAAATAAAACCATTAAAATTAAAATATAAAAATAATAAATGAAAACATATCATAAAATCAATAACATATCATGTACAATAAGTGTCTGATCATATTCATTCATTAATAACATTTTATGAAATAATATGCGAATGATCTAATCAATGATAACCACAAATCAAAGAATTTTACATAAAATAATATAAATAAGGATAATCTAAAATAAACCAAATAATATTAAACAATATTATATAATTTTATAAATTATTAAAAATGTAAGGAATTATATAAGAATGATTAATAGTGGAATTTCTCTCAAAATACTAGTTATAAACAATATTTTGAAGGGACATCTTAATAAAAGGACTACATGGATACTCAAATCAATATAGTCATTAAAAATATTAATATATATATAAACACTATATATAGTGTTATGTTTTGTAGAATATGAATCACTAATTTAGTCCAATTATAGTGTAAGAAAACATATGAAATCACATTATATTCCATGTCATCATATTGTGCCTACCTATTGAATGTAACTTATTATGCATGAACCAACCCAAATTATGGATCCCAGTTGACCTAAATAGCATAATAGTTTCATAATTACTTACTATTGAGGTACTTAAATTGATACACTATCTACAGTTGTGGTGGATTACAAACTACTGGGACACCCTGATAGAATGTGATTCCACTATAAAGAGGCTCATGATACCATTATTTTAACTTACTTCCCAAGCCTCAGCTGGATAATATATTATATTATCTAAATCTCAACTACTATAAGAGAAAATAGATATAATTTTTCCCTCAAATACCATTTTGTAATTATTATAACCTAAATCACCTAAACTAGTAACACTAACATTTTATAATATTTTTTCAATATATTATTACTAGTTTTGATAGCTTATTCCAAACATGAAAAAAAACTACAAAAAATTGTTACATATTATATGAATATTATTAAGAAAATATAATAATAATAAAACCTATCTGAAATATAATTATTTAATCAATTATAAATGCATAAAAATTTAAATTAAGAACCCATAAAGCATTAAAATGGATTGTTTTCAATAAATGTCACTTTTAATTTATATAATTTATTTTTATTTTAATGATAAATATGTATTTTTTAATTTGAATCATAAAAAATTTATCATTACTCTATTAGAATATTCATTCCATTATGATCATTTGATGAATTTTTTATAATAGTATACGATATGTGATTTTATGATAAATAGTGAAAAACACCAATTTTTATAATACAATAGCTTTTATGACATTACCATTATACAAGAAAAACATATTTGATTTTGAAATTTTTTAATAATAAAAGATTTATTTATAAATAAAAATATATAACTAAAGATACAATTTTAATTTATCAAAACTATTTTTAGGGTTTGGAAACATAAGTTATATTATAATTAAAAACTGTTTTTATTTTCTTATATTTAAATGTTTTTTGTGATTTTTAGAAATTAAATATAAAAAATGTATATAATATTTTTGAAAAAAATTCTTTATTATTTAATATGGATAATTTCATTTTTAGGAATAAAAATATGACTATTAGGACTAATGTTAATTACTACGATGGTCGTAAAACTATTATTTTCAAAGAGTTGTTTTATTAAAATTGTATAATTTTAATATAATAAAATAAATTAATATATTATAAATAATTAGTAGAATATAATGTTTAAACCATGATATAAATCTACTAATAAGAATTAAATTGGTAAAATATACTTAGTAATATTAAGAACACGTAATGGTAGAAACTACATTTTTGTACAAAATATTTTTACATCATATTAAATTTTTTATTTAAAAGTTGATTTTATGTTCATTATAAAATTAATTAACTATATGGATACAAAATTTTAGTTTAAAACATAAAAATTTTATAATAAGATTCATCTTATATTTAAAAAAACTACATTGTAATAAACTAGTTGCCATGATAAAATCCAAATATGTAAAATATATAAAAAAGTTTTTCAAAAGGATCAAAAGATGTTTAAAAATGACTATAAATTAGTTGGGGAAAATTATAGCCATTATTTCATCCCACACACTATTATTTTATGATTTTTGAACCATTAACTAGGGAATAATATCATTACTTTATTAAAAAATAATGTTTGTTGAAAAACATGCATGTTTTGTCACTTACAAATGGGTATCACATCGACCCTATCAAATTTAAACATCCAATTAAAAATTTAAATTAAACTGTCACCAATTTTACACCCCTATAATTACATTACATGAAAAATATTCTTTGGTCACTGTAATTCTACATGTTTTCTTAATTTCTAAATAAACATTCCAGAAATTTTTTATGATCTAGAAGAGGTTAGACAACATTCAACTAAGCATGGAAATAAGTTATGGGTTTTCTTGAATCATATTTAGTCCATCATACATCATGATATTACAAAAATATACATAATTTCTACAGTTTATTTATTTCAATATTACACTTGTGTATGATTAATATCATTCATCCCATGATATTTTAATGTTAATTAAATATTTACCCTATTATGTTCATTTGATTCTTTTGTTACAATTATCTCAAGTGTTATAATTATCAAAACTACCTTTTTCGGTAAAAATTATTCTTCTTGAACATGTTTCTTCCAAGATTAGATTAATCCATCCTATAACAGTATTTTAAGGAAATTTCTCATCCTATTGGGGAAATTGAATTTTTAATATGACCCCAAACATTATCATGTATGTTTATGTTAAAAACCTTTCCAAAGTGTACTTTATGGATTCCACCACGTTTATAGAAATCATCACAATGAATATTAAATTTCATATTTTATAATGTTTTTTCATTTTTTAACTGTTGATTATTTTGAAATGAAAATTAAATAATCATTTAAGTTTTAAAAGTAAAAAATCCGATTTTGTTTATGGAATATTGGATTTGAAATGAGATTTTAAAGGATTGTGTTTTAATAAAGTATTTTTCATGTATTTTTATATCTTATCAATGTAAATTTTGGAAAAAAATTTATATTATAAAATATTTGAAAACCCTATTTTTGATTTTATATGATACTTTTTAAATATTTATTTAGCTTAAGTATTTTATTTAAATGAAAACTTTTTTAGTGAGTTTTGAATTCTTTTTAAAACGGATTATTCCATATTAATTTTCATGTGATTTGTCATGATATCATAAATAGTTTATTTTCATGTAATAAATTATACATGATTGTATTTATATTAATTATGGTAGTTTTTTAATTTGTTATCCAACATCATTCTCTAGATGTCTTATGGAGTGTTATAAGAATGTTTTTCTTTAACTGTTTATCTTTTCCCTAGGATAATATAGTGATGTATGATGTATGAATTTTTTCATGTTATAATGGAACATATATCTATATACGATTATTATGAGACGGGTAGAGTCCTATATCACCCTATAATTCAATTTTTAAGGATTCATAACAGATGATATGACTATGGGAATTAATTATTAATGCTCTTTCAACTATGTAAATCGGGAAGTAATGTCTACTCTTCAATTTCTATAAGAATCATGTGTCGATTCCTGCTTAATTGTGTTTATGTAAATCAGTTAGTGATGTCTTATCAACTATGTTAATGGTAATTTGATTTTGATGACTTATCTACTATTTTATGTGAAAAAATAAGTGATTCCTTCTCTATTATGTTTATTATAATCATGTGGTGATTCTTGTGGCCCTATGATTACAAGAATTTGAAATTGATGTATCCTATAATATGTTTCTGGGGATAATTTTTTATGAAAGATATAATTTTTTATGGGAATTAGAATGTAATGCCTAGTATAATTATTTGTGTGAATTAGGTGGTGATGTATGGTACAAATTGATCATGAGAATTGAGATGTGATTCATTTTCCACTCTGTTTAATGGAATCATGAAATAATGCCTCCACTATGTATCAAGGCATTAAGTGGTGATGACTCCTCTACTATGATTATGGGAATGAGGTGATTTTTCATACTCCATTATAGTAATAATGTAGTGATTCTTACACTACCATGTTATGAGAATTGTGTAGTTATTAATACTCTAATATTTTATAATTTATATTCCTATGTTAGTAACATATTTAATTTTTTCTATTTTTAGATGATTTTACATATTTTTATGCCAAATATTATGCTCAAAGGATCATTTTTATTATTATAATATTTATACTCTTTTTCCATGCAATATGTTTTTTCATTTGATATTACATGACTTTCTATCAATACATATACAAAATAATAATTTATCAATGTTTTTTTATAAGATATGTATCCTTAATCTTGAATTTTCATATGTATTTAATCAATATATTGATGAAATAATGATGTGTTTTACCTTATTGATAATTCTATCTCTAATTTTCATAATGTTTCCAACCACCATTTTATAATGATTTTTATAACCCAAATGATATGAATAAGTGGATCTTGTGTGGTATGAATGTGTAGAAATGTTCAGAAGTTTCACAAAATAAATTTCCTATATAGATAATCCTCATATAAAATAAACCATCCATTCTTGGTATTATGAGATGATTTGTGGGAAAAAAAAATTCCTTATGGAATTGATAAAAAATATATATGTACATATTAATTTACATGAAATATAGTGTTTAAAGAATGTCATTTTAACACCATATCCAACAGTTTGGGTTTGGGGTTCCTCAATAAGTATCAGGCTTATTAGTAGTAATTTTTTGGATTAATTTTGATATTTTGGTGGTAATTGTTAAATAAATTAAGTGAAAATTCATGACAGAATTCTATGGTGTGTTTTTAAGTAATAATCCTACGTATAGAATTACACCCCAATGTTTTGGTAAAATAGAGACTGTATGGTTCTCCATGAAATTACATATCATTGTAGATATGTGAAAGATTATATGACTATTGAATAGATTTATTTATTGTTTATCACCCAAAAAATGTGTGGTTGAGTATCAACTTGAACCTCTCTCTTGGTATGATGAGTATTACTAAAACTATAAACCCTACTACACACTCTGAGGGGGTATTATTTTGTTATTAAAATTTTCTTAACAAGCCATTATGAATGATTTATTATGTTTACAAATTAGGTTATGGAATATGAGGGAGCCTAACTTATCAAATCCTAGATTAGTCCACGTGTTATTTAAGAGGAACTAAATGAAAATGTGACGGTTTTATAGAGAAATACATTTCAAGGTTTACTTTTGACGATATTAGTTAGGGTAAATAACTTATAATATTAATATTGATCAATAAATATTATCCATTGTTTTAAAAATATTGGATCTAGGAAGATATATGTTAATACAGGACATCATAGAGAATACATTAATTTTTCTAATATTAAACCATATAGGATATAATCTGGTGATAAAAAATCTTATAGTTATGATAAACCAACAATCTAAATATATGATTAATTTCATAATTATTTACAAAAATTCAAATATATTAAATAAGATATGGTTAAAGCTTTATAAAATATCAATTGATGAATGTGGTGAAGGAACGATGATTAAACATTCTATGTGTCATGAATTTTTTATGAAACACCCAATGGATTACCTCAAGGTAACAAGAAAACGTTTCATATATGGTAGTTTGGACCAATGAGATTGTTATTATAAAATAGAGATGAAGATGTCTTCCAATACAATGGAAGGTGTTAGAATCCAAAATAATACCCTGTCTAATCTTTAACACTTCAAATATATGGATTTTGTTCATTATAAAAATTTATTTTCCCATCCACATTCTAAAAAGGTTCGTTAGTATTAAGAACCACCTCAGTAATGAGAACAAGTGAAATCATAAAAAACAGACTACTATTGATGTGGATAGAATTAATTAAGTGGTTCTATGTATTCTCAACTATTGATTTATAGAGGCTTTATTTCTTATAAGTTCTACTTAATATTAGCTATTACATTATATGTATAAAAATTATTTATGTTACCATTATTATGTCAATCTTAAATGAATATACATCATGTTTTGGGGGATTATGATTCATGCTAGTTTTATTATCCTTCTTTTAGATGAATTTTATGTGATTTTAGAAATAGACATGTATCTTCACATTCACTCCGTATTGATTAACAATATTGTTAAATGAAATTTTAAACCAACCTATCATATATTAGTGAAATTATTGTTATTATAATTCTGGGTAAACTAATTATATTATAGAAATTATGATACATAATCATGGGGGTGGTTTAGCTCAAATGACTAGTAAAAAACTCAGTATTAATAATATTCTAATTCAAATTAAAAATGTATTTTATATATGTTGGTGTTGTTGATATTTATCTTCAAATTATAAATTGTGTCATGGAAAAAGATTTATGAACTTATCTATTTTTAATGTTATATTATATTAATAATTTCAAGGATTCAATTTTTTAAGGGGGTGAGATTGTAACAGCTTGATATTTTGGAATATAATTTCATCTAAATTAATACAATTTTAGAAAACTTTTTTCACACAAAAAATAGAACTAAATTGATCTTTATTTATATTTTTGATTATTATTAATAAATTATAAGACTAATAAAACATATAATAAATAAAATTATTGAAACCAACTATAAATGAATAAAAAATTACATAAAGAACAGTTGATGTGTTAGAGTTAATTTTTTTGTAAAAAATATGGTTTTGTTTATATATTATACTTTAATTAAAAAGGTAAATATATAAATGGTATCATTTAATTTTGATAAAATTGACAAATTTTTTTTTATAACTATATTAATTATTATCATTGGATTTATTTTCATTATTGTTGTAAACTAATTGGTTTTTAGTTATGTAGTGAAAAATTCTGATTGTCACTTTTATGAAATTATTATATTTATAGAACGAATTAATGATTTTGAATCTCTTTTTAAATAAATTATTTTTATAAAGTATTAAAAATAATTAGGAAATATTTTAGGAATTTATTAAACCTATTTATAACATTTTGGAAACTTATTTAAAATTTTCCTTTTAAACTATTTTTATTTTCATGTATAAAAAATAAATTTTCACCACTTGTAGAAATTATATAAAAATTGATTTTATATTTAATATTAAAATATTAATTTCATGTAATAATTACAATTTAACTTTTATTATCAAAATACAATTACTATTATCATTTTTAATTTCCATGATAATGGTAAAACAACTATTTTCCATAAATTTTTAATTAACATTATATAATTTTTATATAGTCAAATAAATTAACATATTAGATAAAATTACCCAAATATAATGTTATAACCTATATATAATTGAATTTATCCAAATTAAATCAATATTAAATAGTAAATAATATTAGGAATAGAAAAAAATAAAATAAATATTTTTCTATAAAATTGATTGTCTATATATTAAATTATTTATTTTTAAAGATGTTTTTTTACTTAGATATTGAATGAGACTACATGGAGTCAAAATATTGGTTTATAAAATCAATATTTTTTAATGGTTTCATTATTTTTTAATAAAATATAAATAAATTAAATAATATCTAGTTTACATTGTAGAAATAAAAAGTAAAAAATGTTATAAAAACTGGTAAAAGGATTGAAACATTTTTAAAACATTTTGTAAAAGGAGTGGTGAAGAATTTATCAAACGTATCTCATCGAGAACTCCATTATTAAATTATTTTGGAAGTAATATCCAATTAATATTGTCATTTTATAATTCAATAACAACATGTGTTCATAGAAACATAAAATGTCATGACTTATAAAAGGGGTTCACTTCCATCCTCCGAGTCCTACACACCCCCTTAAAAATTTACATGAAACCTTGCATAATTTTTCTATCCTAGGATTCCCTTGAACTATGTCAATCTTATATTCGACATAATTTATCCTATTCCCTTAAATTATAACGATATATTCTGAATACATTAAAAGATATTAAAGAGGTTAGAGTATATTTGAGTAAGCGAGGAAAAAAATTCAGTGTTATTTATCACATTTTAAAATCTATTAGATATTTTTAACATTCAAAGCCAATATTTATTTTATATTTTGTATACACTTCCATATATTTTTTAGGTTTAGTGAATATCATTCATCACATGAAATTTGAATACCCATTTAATTGTACTCTCACATGTTTTTTTTGGATTTTTATATTACAATCACTGTAATGGTTTTTTTAATTGAACAACATTTATTGTGTTAAAATTATTATTCTTGATGTTGCATATTGTAATATTGGTTTTTTTCCTCAAATTTTATTTTCTAGTCCTTTTTCTTCCTCTCTGGGTAAAATTTCGTTTTAATTTTAGCTATTACAATAACGTTTTTATTATAATAAAAATAGTTTCGAAAAACTTTTTTATAGTTCCCTTACCCTATGACATTATTTGTACAAATATTACATTAAATGTATTATAATGTTATTATAAATTATTTTAACCTAATGATTTTAAAATTAATATAAAACATTCAAATAACTTTCAATATTAAAAGTTTTTTTTTTCAAAATGAATTCATGATTAAAAAATTTATTTTAATGGATTTTGTTTTCATAATGATCTTATCAAGAATTTTTATATCTTCTAAAAATATTTTTTATAGAATATTCTCTTAGAAAATTGTTTTTTTAAAATCCCTTTTTTTAATTTTTTTTTTAAATTTTTCATCAAGCTCATGTATTTCATTTTAAATTACAAATTATCTATGAGTTTCTATGGATTTTATGAAAGGGTTTTTCAATGTTACTTTTCAAGTGATTTATAGATAGACAATAAATAGTTCCCTTTAACCATTTAAAGCATCCTTAATTGTTCTAATGTTACCCAAGGGATATTTTTTAATCCATATTACATGATCATTGTTTAAATGCCTTATGGAATATTCTATGAATGTTTTCTATTAAACATGCCACTTTTACATTGGTTAATTAAGTTACATTTAAAGCATGAATGTTTTCATTTTCTGAGAAAAAAATATGTATGGTTGATTTTCATATGATGGGAGGGGTACTATATAAGACTTTAATTAAATTTTTATGGATTCATAACTCATTATATGATTATTTGAGTCCAGTATTGATGATAACTCCATGATGGTAATTAAGATGTGATGTATAATCCACTATATATATGGGAATCCGATGTTGATTACTTCTCCAGATTTTTTATGGGAATCAACAATTGATTCCCACTCCTATATTTTTATGGTAATCATATGGTGATAAATGCTCCACTTCAGTTTTAAGAACCAATAAGTTATTCTATATCCCCTATATTTTTTGGAATCATGTGGTGGTGAATACTCAACTATTTTTAGGGGAATTAGGATGCGATATCTGCACAACTATGTTTATGGGACTCCAGAAGTGATTCATGTTAAACTATTCTTATGTTAATTTTGATGTGATGCTAAATTTTTTATTTTTATGGGAATTTGGTGGTCAATCATGCTTCACTTTGTTTATTAGATTCATGTAGAGATATATGATTTAATATGGGAATCTAGTAATGATTATCACTCCACCATTTTATTGAAAATAGGTAGTGATTAGTGATCAATCATTTATGATTTATATTTATATTTTATTACCAATATTTATTATTATTCCACATTTTATTTACATTCCATATATTTATGATTATTATTAATCTTAATGCTACTTGATTACCATATTTTTACACACTCCTTAACGAAGGTATATGTTTGTTCATTAAATATTACATATCATTTTATCATGAATTATAAACAATAATTATTATTAAATATTGTTTTATAAGATATTTCTCATCTACTCATGTTTTATCCCATTATGTTGATTTAATCATTTGTGGAATATTAACAAGTTTTCCCTTTCATGGTCTTTAAGCTCAAACCATTCCTATTTATTCTTTCCCCATGTTATAAAGTTGACTATAACCTAGAATATATTTATAAATGTATATAGTGAGTTTTTAAAATAGATAAATGTTCAAAGGTATTATGTAATATTTTGGGTGTAGAGTTAACCCTTAGACACACCAAATCATCATTTATTTATATTCTAAGATTATTTATGAGTTTTAATGTTTATCTAATAGAAATTATGCAAGGTATCGACAATTAAATATCAATTTCGATAAAATATGGTGTTTATAGAGAGTTTTTTAGCACCAGTCCTAGGAGTGTGTGTTTGAGGAGCCTTTGAGTAGTACCCAGATTATACTGTCATATGACCTCATGTGCACCTTCCATAAAATAGAGACAACAAAAAAATAAATGTGTCTCTACAAAAAATATGTGATGGTGGTTTTTTCTCTCTGATAATTATAACCAATACAAAAGAAAAATACTATTTAAACATAATGATTTTATTAAAATAGCTAAGAACTAAAACATAGAGTATAGAAAAACAAACAAAAAAAGTTTCTTGATACCCTTTGGAATGTTCCAAAACTATCACTAACATCTATCTCTAACACCAAATAAGGGTATAACTGTACCAATGAAGACCTTATAGTGAAGAAAAACAATATTCAAAAAATATACCTATACTTATAGGTACTAATAAAATATATTATGCGGCTTCACGTACACTATATTACACATGATTGGAGTGCGAATAACTAACTCATTTGGAAAATTAGAAGGTTCCAACATATAAGAAAAAATATTAGGATATTTTTTCTTATCAGACTACTCATTTACACAGTTATTCACATGAAAAAATTTATTGATTGTTGTAAATCAGTGTGTAGAAAAAACAACAGAATTTCATTCCACATATAATAATTAATCGTGAATAATAACTCTCAGATCAATAAATAACCCTACATGTCAATATTTCATTGATTTAGAGCCCAAAATATTAGATTAATGAATCTAAAAAATATTAAAAAAATTCTACTATATAGGCATAATGCAATCTAAGTGCAATACATGCCTCATATAAGATATGGGATCATGTATACTAAAATTTTCATGAAATTGATGGTTTTACATCTAAGGGTATAAGAATAGGAATAATATAGATACTGAAATTTTATTTCACATCCCATATATTCAATTTGGACTCCACCGAATAGGTAATAATATGTAGTGTATATATCAGAAATACTAATAGAATTTTTATCCGGAACCATTTAACACTAGTATATGATAGATCCTAATACATTTACATACTTGAATATACATGATATAATATCATTATACATGATGAAGTCACATTACTAGTCACAAAAATAAATATTCTTGGAAAAGAATGTAGAAATCATACAAAACATATCAATTAAGCAACATACCCATATAAAAATTCAATTAAAACAATTCTAATTCAAAATATGGTAAATAATACTAATATTTCTACAGGAGACGTTAGTTATCATATCAATGATACATAATTTCAATTCTTTTAATTTTAAAACACAATGTTGAGTAATAATGAAGTAATATTTAATTGATTCCACATTTCTATATAGTATTGAACCAGAAAGGTTAAAATAAACGTGGTGAAATTCTACTAAGTGTTATTCAAGATCCATATTTTTATAATTTTATTAATATATGGAAATAATGTGTTTAAAATTCTTTAACATCCTATATAAATTAGGCATTATATGTACATGGATAAAAAAAGTATCCATTAATAGTATTATTGTGGTAGACTATGTGTAATACTTAACATATACAAGGCATATCTAAAGAATCATAGTTAGAGAATAATGAGTAATGTGAAAGTTGAATATTGAATACCCATTTTACTATAAAATTATTTTCAAAGTAGGTATACATAATTGAAATTTATTTAATATATAATTTTGTTTAAATATAATTAAAATTTAATCTTTAAAACTTTTACTTATGGTGGAAGTAGTGTAATACATAATTCAATTTGAAAAAACGTTTTATGTATACAAGTTTTTTAAAAGGGTTTGTTTATAATAATGAATGAATCTTGCACCTTATGAAAGAGAAAAAATTAATGTTTTTTAGAAAAACAATCTTTTTCATGTTGATAAACCATTTAATAATTACACTTTGATATTACAACACTCTATTCCCCCTGAAGTTATCCCAATAATCATTTTTATCAAAATTAAACTCTTAATAATTGTTATTTTTGGGTCATGACTTATTACTCATGTTGGTTAGATAATTTTTTTTAAAATGAATCCGAAGATACATTAATGGATTATTTGATCCAAAAGTTCTCATATCACTCATGTATTTTAATTTACAACACAAAGAACACTATTCCCATTATCATTAATATATTTAAAGGGTACAAGTACAATAATATAAAGTCATATAGATAAATAAATATCTACCTTAAATAATTATTTAACAATATTGAACATATTAATTCTACATACTCTTAAGTATAGAAGGGACATTATCCCTAACAAGATAATTTTTTATTATAAGTTTCATAAACATTAATTTTTTTATAAATCAAAGTACTATATAGTCACCCTAATAGTTCTATCCATGGTTAATAGAACCCATAATTATGCTATTCCATGTAATTAATATTTTTTTAAATTTTTTATATGTCCAGTTTGTGTATGAGAACTGGTTTATGGACAAATAGTTGAATTTTTTATGTTATGTTTTATGTATTTACACATGGAAGAAGTTTATGGATATATGTTAACCTTATCCATGTGTTTTTTGGTTCAGGTTAGTGATATTAATTTAATAGAAGTAGAAATAGTAGTGGTGTTTATGTGTGGGAATACAAAACATGGAATGTATGGAAACATGTACTTGGGGTGGAAACACAATCACGCTGATAGACAGACGTATGAGTATGATTGTTTCAAATTCAACAAGTATGTCCTATAAGAGGTGGTGATATTTTGATAAAATGTTTTTAAATGATGGGAGTATAGAATCAACCCAAAAATAGGAATCCAAAAATGGAATTTAGAAATACTTAATAATTAAATAATATAATTGGTTCTTGGTATTTAATTAGTTTATATATGGTTTATTCAGAATTTTATATAATTAGAGCATGAAAATTCATCAGCCATATCCATTGAGGTGGTGGAGCTTACTTATATTCCTTGAATAAATTTTTTAATGATAGTACGTTTCATAAGTTGTACAATGAAAAGAAACAGTAATTCATTATTGATATTTTCTATAACTCATGATCAAAATGACAATTTTTCCAAAATAAGAGTGATTTGATATATCACAAATGATCTAGAATGTACATATTGAAGGTTGTAATGTTATAGATTTTTAGAAAGATGGATATCATCCTTACTTGTGGGTAGAATGCCTCATATAGTGATTGCGGAAGGATTTCATCACTGGAGGCATTTCAAGAATGTTTTTTATGTTGGGTGTCTAATATTCCTTTATAATTAGCGATGGGTAGTCATTTTGGATAGAGGCTTCCCTTGTTACTCAGTTTCTTCAAATAATAAAAAGTTATAGTGTTCCCCCATAGAATTGAACTATATTATGAACCATTTAATTATAATGTGTGTTCATTATTCAATTAATGTCATTTGTTTGTTCTTACATTCTCATTGAATAGGAATATCTTTTCAAAGACCATGACGTTACTAGAATAAAAGTGAAAGTTGTAACAAAAAATTTTCTATTGTGCCTAGTCTTCCTTGTTATAGTTATTTAACATATTGGGGTGTCACATGGAGCATTAATCATTAGAGAGACCTTATTATATATGTAGAAAGATTGTGTATAACTTATACCATTGAACATTTTTAATTTCAATTCAATGGGTCTATTTTTATGGATGGGGTATGTGATATATGGGATAAAAAGGTTGAAAATATGTAGAAATTACCAGAAATTGGTATCAAATATAGGTTACATGTCACTGATATTGTTTATTAAAAAATTGTAGAATCATATATTGATTGTTAGACTATTGAGTACATATTATTAATTTGTTTACATTTTATTAGAATATTTCCCCTAGTAAGATAATAGTTGTACTAGAATTTATATGAATATCAAAATTCTTCTTGATACATGGTCACTTATGGATTGTTATATTATTGAGGTGGGTTTAAACACATGGTTAGAAGGATAATTAGTACATCTGCTGTCAGTCAGAATCTATTGATTTTAATATTTAGCGGGAGAATAATGTTTTTGGTTGATGATGTTGAAAATGGGAGACATCTGTATTTATGATTTTTTTGAGGAAACATTAGTGTTTGGATGACATTGGTTTTGATACTCATATATATATTTTAGAAACCATTATGACAGTGAATTACATGGATATGTGATGTTTAGATGAATTATAATTATTGAAGCTAAGTCATATGCATATATTCCAAATAGTATAGATGGGTTATATGGAACATCAACTAAATGGTGGATGTTAGTGAACAATGATCTGATTATAGAGGTTAAAAAATAGTATGAGGATATTTGATTATTGACACTATATCTCCTATGTAATTTTAGAGGAAATGGGGGTTACAGTCAGGAAAATAAGTCTCAAATTTCAATTATAGAATGTTTAATTCAAGAAAATTTAAACAAACTATTGGTAAAATGGGTATTTTATTATTCTACTGAGTGTTTTCTATCTTGCAAGAGTCACGTTTTTTGAATCTATGGTTATCATCAATGAAATTTTTAAAAATGGAGATTTTTTTTCAAAGGATTCAGTTGAAGGAGAGCTCTTGATTGCCTGATAAGTGATGGTTACTTCCAAAATAGTAATGGATGCAAGGAGTGTATATCTAAAATACTATTTTGGATCATGTTGTTCTTTTAAGTTAACTAAAATGTGTATTTCTAAACATATATTTTTTTTATAGTTTTGGATTTATAAATTTTTAATCCTGGTAATGGAATGCTGTGAATTCTAAAAAATTGATTATATATGAATACCTTTGTAAGTAGTATTTTATGGAATATAGTTACACTTCATAAAGATGAAGGTTGTGTCATGGGAGTATTAACCTCATGAATGTGATAAGTGAGATAAACCTCTTATTATTGAATTTATAAATCAAAATTAGAAACAAGGAGTATAAAACACATAAGATGTGGGGTTTTTTGAAGTATTAGGAGGTTTTATTATTCATTAAGAAGAGTTTAATAGAAATTTAATGTTATCTATGGTCCATTAATTCTCAAAGGATATATTTTACAATGTACCTTTATCAATGAGGTTGCATGAGAATTCATGGGTTGTTCCCTCAAACAGAAGATTTTGGTTTTTCAAAACCATAATTAATATTAATCATTGTGTTTTAGATACAAATATACAGCATGATTCTTGAATTTTGGATTTTTAAGGATGATAGTTTACATGAAGTGGGAGATTAAAAATATCCCATAGAAAAGAGTTATGATTTCAGATGATACTGAGCCTAGAAAACTAAAATTTTTTATAGGGAGGAAAATGTTCTATTTTTGTAAGGATAGATTTGAGATACTAAAAGATATAATGTAAGAAGGATTTTAGTCCTCTCATATTAAACTTTTTTTGGATGTCACCATTAAAACATTAATCATAAAATTGGAACAAATCTTAGTATATGTTTTGTTTTATTTTTTAAGGAATGGAAATGAATACATTAGTGTTTTTGAATATATTTCAATTAATTTATCAGGATTTTTGGAAATAAAAAGATCCTCTCTAAAAACGGTTATCCTTGGATGGTTTGAAATCCATATGTAATTTAGTGGGAGAAACAGATCGATTCATGCCTTGGTTTCTTTGGGCAATAATGACTAAAAGGTTAGATGTTATTTTTAGTGGGAGTTCATCAATTTTATGAATATATAATTTCAAGGAGTTACATTTCATATGGAGTTTAGTTCTAATAGAATCGTTGTAGTTTAAATTACCAATTAGATCATGGATTGTGAAACCTCTATAGAATATTTTTGTAGGAATGGTATTTAAGGAGTAGGGCCATAGGCATGGTATATGATTTATTTTGTTGATGAAACTTAAAAATAATTTCTCAGGATCATGAATGTTTTAATTAAATTAAATTTCAATGTGGAATTAGAAGGTTTTAATGAGAATCAATTGAGTTTTCAATGTCTAGAGGAATGATTTGGATTTATCATAATTAGGCATACATGATCATTCCCATAGTAGAGAACCATATTGATAATATAAATAAATAAATAATGGAATATATTGTTAAAATGTTAGCAAGTGGAATTTAATTAACGACTTAAGAATGGTATTAAAGTGGGATGATGTTTGTTTTAACCTTTGAAAACAATTATCACGTGGTATATTTTTTTGTTTTGGTGTGATAATTATTTTCTAGTTTTTTAGGAATATATGGAATTCTTGTTTCTAGAATTTAAAATTAATGGAATTATAAGGAAGCATGTTCACATTCACCATGGAAATCCAGATTCTATTTTGTGCAATCAGATGAATGGAAGTACTAGTTCAAGTACTTTTCATATGTGGGAATATTGAATGAAGAAAGACTAAACACATACAATTTTTCATAATCCACATTTCAGAGGATGGATAGACCCATGAGAAATAATGTTGTGGATGTTTCACATAAATTATAAAGTAAGTGGTGATATTGAAAGTAGATGTTTCTAGATAACAGGAGTGTTAAATTAGTTAATATGTTGAAATTATATAATGGATTACGCAAGACATGATTTTGGTGTTACAAAAGGGTTTCTCAGAACTCATTACGAATGAATAAGGGATGTTTAGAAAGATAAATAAAATTATATTTCATCATTCATAGAAATTATTGGTTGACGTGGTGATGCTCTTCCAATTTCCATTAAAAAGTAGTGGAATGATCGCATGTCCCTGAAGGTGGTAGAATTAGAAAAATTGGTTTACATTATCAGATATTTTCTATAAAGGATGACCTAAATTACTCATTTCCTATAAGATGAGTATTGTGAGAGATAAGCATAGTTTTTTAGGCTTGATGATTATGTCTAGAAGTTAATGGTATATATGGGTGGTAGACTATATAGAAGAGTATTGGATAACATCATTCACCATGGGTAGACTTCCCCATAGAGTGCTTATGATATTTCTTCATCACATATGTAATTTACAAGAATATTCTTTGATTAGTATTTTTTATAAATAATCTAACACTTAGTATTTATAATCATGGTTTTTATCATTTGAGAGTACTACTTCATGTTTTCCCCATAGGTATGAACGATTCAAATTATTTATCATATCATAGATATTTATCAAAATTAATATATTAAATAAGTATTAAATTATAAATATAAGGCCCATGCCTTAAACATTACTTAATATTGAATTAAATGAATAATTCACATTGAAGATATTTTCAGGTTTAGAGTTTTAGATAATTAGACCATAAATCATGAATTACATTCCACATTTAAACAAAGTGGTTACCTAAAAGATAATATTCATTTTTTCCCATACACGGAAACATATTTAAAATAAAACATGGAATCTTTGTTGACACTTCCTTGACACTATCATCATATCATGTAACTTTCCCTTGACCTGGGAAAAACATTTCAAAAACATGGGATGAGCATAAAAAGCTCAGTAAGGGATATAAATGTACAAAAAGAAAACATTAGTCCATGTATGAAATCATACTTTACTCATAAAACATAAGAATTTTAACATACCTCATCAAATCATGAATAAATTATAGAAATTATGAGAAATAAAGGTAACTTGAGGCATTCATAACATTCTTACATAGGGATTAACCCTCTTGGTTATGTTTGGAATACCCATCACAGTATATTCCCTAAATCTCTTCGGAGAAACCTTATCGTTTAACTCCTTTGCGTTACCTAATGCATTGGAGAGCTATATCGGGCTCACCCGCCCTTAGTTTATCATGGAACCACTCATCTTCATAATAATGCCCAAGAACCATAACATAATCGTATCACTTAAAACATGAATAAAGGAATCACAACATTTCCACTTTTCAATCACAAGATATCAATACAACACATTGATATAAAAACATTATGAATACCACTTTCAATACCAGAATAAAAGAAAATTAATACATGGTATTTATTTTTCATTTTTAAAAAAATGTTATGTCTTTTAGAGGAAGCTGAAACTCAAATACTGGTCATGGCGGCGGAGAAATCATTGTCACTGCATACATACAACAAAAACATCCCCTTTTTTCATTTAGTAAAACGCTTCATATTAAAAAGATTCCTTTTGGATAAACATAAAAGTCAAAGAGGTTTATACACCGTATAAAAGAAAGTTGTGTATAAAAAAAATATGCCTCAATGAAAGGAGATTGAGATGAAGTCCTATAAAAAGATCATTTTTTTAGAAAAGTTATATTATTTGTATTCACCATGTGTACACATAAAGATACTATAAATACAATATAGGACATAATAATATCCATACATAATTTTTAAAGTAGGAGATTAAACCAAAGAATGGAAATTTGTTAAGATGTTCCCTTGTAAAAATTCGACAGACTAACGGCGTCACTTTAAAATTCAGAAAACGTGTTGATGAGACAAAAAGGTTATATCATCACTTGGAAATAAATTTTTCTTCAATAAGGATATAGAAGAACATATCCCAACATAATAAGATGTAAATTAAAAGAACCAACAAAAGAAGTCTTTTAAAAAGAGGAGGGTGAAAGGTTCCCTTACCGACTTGGGTATCTTTCGAAACATACACACCATGAAAGAAGGAAAATACAACATTAATGTAATTACTCATAAAAAAAGTATATTACACAAAGAGTAGAATAATGGGCAGTATATATACCAATCAACGGGAATGGTGGCAAATGTTTCATAAATCACATTGGAATAAATGTGAGATGAAAAATCCCTTTCGAAAACTCGGCAGCCTAACGACGCCACTTAAAACTTACAAAAATAAATTGACGAGATCAAATAGGGTCTCTCATCATATTATGATAAAATGTACATCAAGAGGAATATTAAAGAACATCCCAATCATATGAAATATGAGCTTAAAAGGGATGATATAAAAGAGTGTACTTAAAATGAAATAGAGGGTAGGATCCCTTACCTCGTGTCTGACATGACTCGATCATTGTTTAATCTCCCGAAAAATAAAATTTTGTCAATTTATAATTTATTAAGGACCTCCTTTAAAGATTATTATTCATTTCATATCACATATTATAATTTTATAATAATTGTTTAGTAAAGTGAGTTCATATCAGACGTTTTTGTCGATGTTCGGTACATGAGTAAAAATTGAACTTGTTGGAAAAGAATTTTCCATGTAGTTATAGGTAAATCATATCAAGAATAGTATTTATGTGTTAAATATCATATATATCCAATATATATTCATTTTATACTATTCCATATCATTTGGAGATAAAAAATTAAAAGCATCGTTCCTGGAGACGGTAGGCCGTACGTATGCATGAACGCTACTTTCATTTTTTTGTCATATAAATGGAATTAAAACAAAATGAGAGAGATATATATATTATAATTCTAGAATGATATCCATAATTTAGATGTAATATATTACATATATATCAATTATATATATGTACTTATAATAGTACATAACATTTGGAGATAATAAATGAAATGTACCATTCATGGAGACGGTAAGCCGTACGTACGCATGAACGCTACATTAATTTCCTTTATTTTTATTGAATAGAATGAAATAATAATGATATAAAGGTATATTATAATTCTAGTAGGATATCATATGTAATACCATTAATTCCATACTTTATACGTCCCACATATGGCATTAACGAATCAAATCACTTTGAGGGGGCGGTAGTCTGCACTTCCTAAAATGAAGATATCACGTTTACCCATAATGGAAACCATAAAGGTATTCCATAAATGAAAAATACAGAAGCATAAGGAATACATGAACATATGATATATCATATATAAATATAGTTAAATCTTATTGTCCACCTTTGAAGCTGTTAAAAGAATATTGAACAATCATCATTTCGTGAGGCAGTAATTCGCCATCCACATAAACAGTATGTTCTTTAACCATTAGACAGTGGTGTGTGAAAGTGTAGATCGAATAATTATTATAAAAAAATCTTATTATATTTATTATACTGGTGTATTTACAAAAAAAATGTAATAAAAAGATTTTAGGGGTTTGGAGAAGCAAAATAATACAAAAGAAGACAAGGGGAGACATTACCTTTAAATCGGGTAACTCTCTTTGATTTAAGCGCAAAGGCTTCCATGGAAAGGATTTTTCCAATAGTGAGGTTTCGCTGATGAAGAGAGGGATGTTGAGAGATGAAATGGGTAGGGTTTTGATGAGCCAAAGGCTTGAGAGGTGTGTGTAATGTGGTAGAGGTGGGGGGACTTTTATAAGAGGGGAGTTGGGGAAATCTTGGAATGTTATAAACTTTTACTTTATTATAAAATTCGTTTCGGATTTTAAAGGTCCCAAAAATATATATTTCACGGTTAAGGTGATAAGAGTTCGATATACACCTATCCAATTGGTTTTTGACAAGTTTAGGTCTTATATTATACATTATCTTTTCATTTTATTTAAATCGTTAAATAATGAGTAAATCGCTGCATCACCATAGTGCCCTAAATAATTTAATTTATGTAATGTCTAAAAATTATAAAAAAAACTTTCATGATTTAGTAAATCTCTTTATCTTTCTAATGAATTTTTATAGTCAAAAATATTACTTGTATAACACCATTTAAAAATTGTTTTAGTAAAACAACTCATGTTTGTGATATTTTTATTTTAACTTAAAATAAAAAGTTATTTATGTCATTTTCCTACCAAAGTGGCTCCATGGGGTCCCAAGTTGACCCATGGATTGCCTTGGTCGTCCATGACACATTAAATGAGGGTAGGACATGTGTCTATGTCATTTCATATTATTATAACATTATCTTTACCTTAAATTACACTAATCACCTTTAATCGCGATTAATAAAACTTAAAAGTTACTATTCACCAAAAATTATTTTAATATCATTGAACCACATTATACTTCTTAATGAAAATCACGTATGTCGGATTTTTGAAAATAAATTCACCGAAGTGATAAAGTTTCATTTAAATGATAAATCAGTTTTTTATGTACCACTTAGTGGTTTCACTATTCATAAAAAAATTGATGTTTTTCAGAAAAATACAAAAACGTCACCATACGATATATTTGATATTATGAATTCAAAAATTATGTATATTTTAAAAAACTCAAAACATATATGTTGCATTAATTAATTTAATAATTAATTCCCACTGTCAAAACAAATAGTTTATTTTTATGAAACAAAAAGTATCAAAAGATTGACACTAGTTTAAGTCCAATTTCAAAGAGAAATGAATTCCAATGTCCACTATTAGATTAAATGGTAAAAATATATTCCAATTTCACTTTAAAACCATTTCAAAATATAATCTAATAATGAAAAAAATTATATTAAAAAGAGGTTTTGAATTAAAATACAACATTTTTCACTATTCATTAAAAAATGAACTTTATCGGAAAAATACCAAAAATTTACACAAAGTAAATTTTGATGTCCAGATTATAAAGAAGGATTTTATTTTGTAAAATAGAACATATAAAATTGTCAAAAGTATATTTAGAAAGGGTTCTCTATCAAAAGGCGGTTAATAGACCTTTTTATGAATATTAGAAGATTTATGCTTAAAATTGGATTCATTTGCATTTTACGCCTCTAACATTTATTGGATAAAAGTAAAAATATTTGACAAAAATATATGATCATTTTTTAGTTAGTTATATTCATTTCTATCATTACAATAGCTAGGTGTTAACTACCATTAAAAATAAAATTATATTATTATTAGAGTGCAAAGTATGATTTCAAAGGAACTCGTTGTTGCGTATTGGGTAAGACATTGAGCATAACGTTCCCTTTAAAGTAATATTAATATTTTATTCACAAATATTGATAAACCATAGAATGTAATATTATTTATTTACCTGTGATGTTACATCCTTCCCCCGTTTTGGGAATTGCATCCTCGCAATTTAAAAAAATTGGGCATGGAAACATCATTGAATGTCCCACATCGGAACAAGAGTCTGTAAAATTATCACTTTAAAAGAAAGAAAGAGAAGTAAAGAGGTCACCTGAGTTAACCCATACTAGGATTCCATGTAGGAAAATATGGAAATGGAAGAAAAAAAGGGTCATGTTCTGAGGGAGAGTGATAGTAAACATGTATAGGAGAAAGTTAACCATAAGAAAATCACAAATTTTTGATGGGTTAAACAGTATTCGATTCCCCAGTAGGAAAAGTTAACAGACAACATTTTTGTTTTAAGTTACTCTTCATTGAAGAATTCATTTTTTGAGCTTAACTAAATCATAATGAAACATACTTACTTGTCACGTAGATTTTCAACTTTTACTAGATTCCTTAATCAAACTCATATTTTCTCCAAAAGAAGAGTATTTAGGAAGACTTGTTCGCATTTAGAGTAATATAATCAACTTTTTGAGAATCACCTAATCCACAAAAGAGAACTATATATTTCCCATGACTTTAGACAAAATCCAAAACCAATATTTTTAGTATGAGATCAGATAATCCACAAAAGTATAATCCTTTATAAAAAGAAAATCTATTCTTAATCTCCAAAATTTGTCCAAAAAACCCAAAGTTCAACGAAGACCATTCAATAAACAATTGTCCATAAAATACTTCAAAGTAAACCAAACTAAGATTGAAACCCAAATATTTGAAAGATTTAATCACATAGTCTTCCAAGGTACTAATTAACTTTAGTCTCCAAATAACATTAGTTGCTCTTAAGTTCTCATATTGAAAAGTAATTAACCTAATCACATATCCTCCATGATAGGTTAATCATTTCCATAGATAACCCAAAATAAACTTACTCTTGATTCCTAAAATCATCAAACTATAAATAATTAGTCAAACTAACCAGTGACTTCACGTAGACAAGTGGTAGATGATAAATACCAGTCGCACTTTTGTTGTGGGTTCGATTCTCGTAGCTTGGTTCGACACGACGGGTTGTCACACGGTATGTGTCTTGTCCTTTTTCCAAAACTATATAATTCTTAAAACATTCCCCAAAAAGATATAAAATCTTTAAAAATAATCATAACATATTTTAACCTCATGTTTATCTCATGCCTTTCTTTTTCCATCATAACATATAATAACCCATAATTATTTCAAAAGTAAGGATCATATAAGCTCTAATGGTTGCCTTCATAATTATTACCTGATATTCTATATCGATTGGTCATCTCGTACATGATGCATTATAGAATATACCAAGGTACAAGTGGTTGATCATGACTCCTTGATAGTTGGTTTAGAAAAACCACGAGTTTCCTCAATGAATCCCCCATTTTATCCATTCTCTTAATCAGAGAACCACCACAGTTTCCTTTAAACCTATTGTCACATCGGTACCTGCTAGATCGATCCATTCACTGAAGCAGAAATGTTAGTGTGAGTATATCAACAAAACCATCTAGTACTAATGAGGAAGATAAACACTAAGAAAACTTACTCATTCACTTTATCTAAAACTAGGACTCTTTCTGAAATCCTAACCATTATGGTACTATCACTTATTCTTAGAGAATACCCTAACCTCTAAAGTTATCTAAACTAACCCTTGATACCAATTATAAGGCCCATACCTTAAAACTTACTTAATATTTAATTAAATGAATAATTCACATTGAGGATCTTTTCAGGTTTAGAGTTTTAGAGAATTAGATCATAAATCATAAATTACATTCCACATTTAAACAAAGTGGTTACATAAAAGATTGTATTCCTTTTTTTCCCATCAACGGAAAAATATTTAATATAAAACATGGATTCTTTCTTGACACTTCCTTAAAACTATCATCATATCATGCACCTTTCCCTTGACCTGTGAAAAACATTTCAAAAACATGGGTTGAGCATAAAAAGCACAGTAAGGGATATAAAAGTATGAAAAGAGAACATTAGTCCATGTATGAAATCATATATTACTCATAAAACATAAGAATTTTAACATATGTTATAAAGTCATGAATAAATCATAGAAATCACGAGACATAAAGGTAACTTGAGGCATTCATAACATTATTACGTAGGGAGTAACCCTCTTGGTTACGTTTGGAATACCCATCGCAGTATATTCCCTAAATATCTTTGGAGAAACCTTAACATTTAACTCCTTCGTGTTACCCAATGCATTGGAGAGCTATATCGGGCTCACCCGCCCTTAATTTATCACGGAACCACCTGTCTTCATAATAATTCCCAAGAACTATAACATAATCGTATCACTTAAAAAATACATAAAGGAAACATAACATTTATATTTTTCAATCACAAGATATCAATACAACACATTGATATAAAAACATTATGAAAAACACTTTCAATACCAATATAAAAGAAAAGTAATACATCGTATTTAATTTTCATTTTTAAAAAATAGTTATGGCTTGTAGAGGAAGCCAAAACGCAAATAATGGTCACGGTGGCAGAGAAGTCGTTGTCGCCTCATACGTATGACAAAAACATTCCCTTTTGTCGTTTAGTAAAACGCTTCGTATAAAAAAGATTACTTTTGGATAAATGTAAAGGTCAAAGGGGTTTATACACCATATAATAGAAAGTTGTGTATAAAACAAAATATGCCTCAATGAAATGAGATTGAGACGAACTCCCATACAATGATCATTTTTTTGAAAAAGATATATTATGTGTATTCATCATATTTTAACATAAATATACTATAAATACATGATAGGACAAAATAATATCATGACATAATTTTGAAAGTAGGACATTAACCCAAAGAATGTAAATTGGGTTAAGAAGATCCCTTGTAAGAATTCGATAGCCTAACAGCGTCACATTAAAATTCAGAAAATTAGTTGATAAGACAAAAAGGGTATCTCATCACTTGGAAATAAATTTTACATAAATAAGGATATATAAGAACATATCCAAACATAATAATATGTAAATTAAAAGACCCAACAAAAGAAGTCTTTTAAAAAGAGGGGGGGGGTGAAATGTTCCCTTATCTACTTGGGTATCTTTCGAAACATACACCCCATGATATAAGGACAATAAAACATTAATGTAATTAGTTATAAACAAAAGTATATTACACAAAGAGTAGAATAATGGGAAGTATCTATACCAGTCAACGGGAATGGTGGAAAATGTAGCATAAATTTCACGGGAATAAATGTGAGATGAAAAATCCCATACGAAAACTCGACAGCCTAACAACACCACTTAAAACTTCCAAAAATGGATTGACGAGATCAAATAGGGTCTCTTATCATATTAACATAAAATTTGCATCAAGAAGAACATAAAAGGACATACCAATCATAATAAAGATGAGCTTAAAAGGAATGACATAAAAGAGTGTACTTAAAAACAAAGAGAGGGGTATGATCCCTTACCTCGTGTCCGACATGGCTCGATCGTTCTTTAATCTCCTGAATTATAAAATTTGGTCAATTTATAATTTATTAATGAAATTATTTAAAGATTATTATTCAGTTCATATCACATATTATAATGTTATAATAATTGTTTAATAAAGTGAGTTTATATCAGACGTTTTTCTTGAAGTTCGGTACATTAGTAAAAATTGAACTTGTTGGAAAATAATTTTCCATGTAGTTATATGTACTTTATATCCAGAATATTATTTATGTTTTAAATATAATATATATCCATTATATATTTATTTTATACTATTCCATAGCATTTGGAGAAAAAAAATTAAAAGCATCGTTCATGGAGACGGTAGGCCGTACGTATGCATGAACGTTACTTTCATTTTTTATCATATTAATGGAATTAAAAAAATGATATATATATATATATATATATTATAATTCCAAAATGATATCCATCATTTAGATGTAATGTATTACATATATATCCATTATATATATGTACTTGTAATAGTACATATCATTTAGAGATAAGAAATGAAATATACCGTTCATAGAGACGGTAAGCCGTACGTACGAATGAACACTACTTTCATTACTTTTTCTTTTTATTATTCAATGGAATGGAATAATAATGATATAAAGGTATATTATAATTCCAATAGGATATCATTTGTAATACCATTAATTCCATCTTTTATACGTCCCACAAATGGCATTAACAAATCAAATCACTTTGAGGGGGTGGTAGTCCACACTTCCTAAAATAAAGATATTACGTTTACCCATAATGAAAACCATAAAGGTATGCCATAAATTAAAAATACAGTAGATTAAGGAAAACATAAAAATATTATATATCATATATAAATATAGTGACAACTTATTGGACACCTTTAAAGCTGTTAAAATAATATTGAACAATCATTGTTTCGTGAGGCAGTAATGCACCATCCACAGAAAAAGTATGTTGTTTAACCATTATACGGAGGTGTTTGAAAGTGTTGCTCGAATAATTCTTATAACAACAACCTATTATATTTAATATACATGTGTTGTTACAAAAAAAGTAATAAAAATAGTTTAGGGGTTTGGAGAACCAAAATAATACAAAAGATCACAATGGGAGACATTACCTTTTAATCGGGTAACTCTCTTTGATTTGAGTTCAATGGCTTCCTTGGAAAGGATTCTGCCCAAAGTGATGTTTCAATGATGAAGATATGGATGTGGAGAGATGAAATTGTCAGTGGTTGGCCGAGCCAAAGGCCTGATAGGTGTGTGTATGGTGGTAGAGGTGGGGGCATTTTATAAGAGGAGAGGAGGGGCACTCTTGGAAAGTTATAAACTATTACTTTATTATAAAATTATTTTCAGATTTTAAAGGTCCCAAAATTATATATTTAGAGGATAAGGTGATTAAAGTTAGAAATACACCCATAAAATTGGTTTTTGAGAAGTGTAGGTCTTATATTATACATTATCATTTCATTTTATTTAAATCGTTAAATAATGAGGTAATCGCTGCATCACTATGGTGCCATAAATTAATTAATTTATTTAATGTCTAAAAATTATAAAAAAAATATAATGATGTAGGAAATAATTTTTTATTTCTAATGAATTTTTATAGGCAAAAATATAACTTGTATATCCCAATTGAAAAATTGTTTTAGTAAAACAACTCTTGTTTGTGATATTTTTATTTAAACTTAAAATAAAAAGTTATTTATGTCATTTTCCTACCAAAGTGGCTCCATGGGGTCCCCAAGTTGACCCACAGATTTTCATGGTCGGCGATGACACATCCAATGAGGGAAGGACAAGTGTCTTGGTCATTTCATATTATTACAACATTATATTTACCTTAAATTAATGTAATCACCTTTAATCATAATTAATAAAACCTAAAAGTTACTATTCACCAAAAATTATTTTAATCTCATTGAACCACATTTTACTTCTTAATGACAACCATGTATGTCAGATTTTTTAAAATCAAATCACAGAAGTGGAAAAGTTTCATTTAAACGAAAAATCAGATTTTTAAGTACCACTTAGTGGTTTCACTATTCATCAAAAATTGAAGTTTTTTAGAAAAAAACCAAAAATTCACCCTAATAAATATTTGATATTCCGAATTAAAAAATGATATCTATTTTTCAAAATTCAAAACATATAAGTTACATTAATTAATTTAATAATTAATTCCCACTTTCAAAACAAATAGTGTGTTTTTATGAAATAAAAAATTTCAAAAGATTGACACTAGTTTAAGTCCAATTTCAAAGTGAAATTAATTCCAATTACCACTTTTGTATTAATTGGTAAAAATAAATTCTAATTTCACATTATAACCAATTAAAAATATAATCTAATTATATAAAAAATTAGTTTAAAAATTGGTTTAGAATTAAAATACAACATTTTTCCCTATTCATTAAAAAATGAACTTTGTTGGAAAAATACCAAAAATTTAAAAAAAGTAAATTTTGACGTTTATATTCTAAATAAGGATTTTATTTTGTCAAATAGAACATATAAAATTGTCAAAAGTTTATTTAAAAATGGCTCTCCATCAAAAGGCGGTTAATAGACCTTTTAAAAAATATTAGATGATTTATGCTTAAAATTGGATTCATTTGCATTTTATGCCTCTAACATTTATTGGATAAAAGTAATAATATTTGAAAAACATATATAATAATTTTTAGTTAGTTATGTTTATTACTGTCATTACAACAACTAGGTGTTAACTACCATTAAAAATGAAATTATTTTATTATTAGAGTGAAATGTAAGATTTCGAAGGAACTCGTTGTTGCGTATTGGGTAAGCCATCAAGCATAGCGTTCCCTTTAAAGTAATATTAATATCTTATTAAAAAATATTGATAAACCTCAGAATGTAATATTATTTATTTACCTGGAATGTTGAAATAAAACATCATGCAACTCATTGTTTTTGTATCTTACCAAAAAATTAAACTTAATTATATTCATAGATACCCAAATATATTCCTATGAAAAGGAACATGAAGCATGTTCAGGTAATGTTTCATGTAAAGTCTTATAATTATAGAAAAAAACTAACATGGTCTCATTATCATGAAACATAAAATTAAATAATTTTTAAATAATATTGTATCTATAATTCTTTTGTTTATGACTCTAGGGACTTTTAAAGACTGAATGTGTGAATTTTAAATAATATATGCAATTGAAAACAAAAATAGTGAGTTTTTAAGTTGATTAAATGTAAACTAGAGAAATAAAAACAACTTGAATACAAATTTATTAAATTATGTGTAATTCATATAAGATGTGAAGATGTTATACATTATTTACTACATTAAACATGAGATGTTTCTTTTAATTATAAATTTATTAGTTTTAGATCACGACCTTGGTTGAGTTATAATCAGTTTACTAATTATGAACTAAACCATTAATCAATGTGCATAGACATATACCCTTGGGTAACTATAATTTAGAATATTTCTATCCCTTATGCATAATTTTTGGGAACCAAGGTTATCTAATATTTCATGTTTTTTACATGTAATGAGAATGTTCTGTTATATAATTAAAAAAACGAAATTCCTCAACAAAAACACTTCATCTGTTCAATTAAGATGTTGAATTCATTTTATTTAATATACATAAAAATGATCCATTAAAAAAATATTTAGGTATGACAATTTTTTTCAAATCCAAAACAAATTAAACAAGGTGATAATTTATTTACATGAACACTATTTCTGATCAAATGTCAACCTTGTAATGATCCCCGACTATTTGGTATCCCATCAAGAGGAGAAGGAAGCTTGAATGGAACATCATATTCATCCTTGTTGTCACTATGAGGATAGGGAGATACTGAATATATATGAATATTATAAAAACCATTTTAGGTTCCTTAAATATTTAACCACCACTCCCTTGGATGAACTATTAAATTAGGTACTCGTGGTCCTACTTTATATGCAATAGATGAGGTAGTTATGGAACAATGTTTAGAAATAAAATTTGAGAAAGTTAATAATATTATCCCAATTTATAAGAAAATAAATGTTATTCAAGGATGGACTTACTATATTCCAACAAAATATTTATGTAATTAATTGTATATAATGTGATATTTGATGAAAATAGTAATATTTTCCCATGGCTAAGAATAATTTTTAAGTTATATAATGATTTCACCCCATGATTTACAGAATGAGAGAATTGTTTTTCTAGGTCATCTATATAATTATATCCCAAATGGTGATAGAATAAATAAAAAAATAGTTCAAGCTGAGAAAATATTCAATAATGGGAATATAAAATGATTAAACTATTTGGTAATAAGATTATTTTAAATTGTTTTGTTCCAAATTCTTCATAGGATCCCCAAATTACCTCCACCTATATTGAAAATATTAAAATAATATAAATTTATAATTTTAATTGTATTTAATATTTCTCCAATAAATATAATTATAAATGTAATTTATTCTCATATTATGAAATTGAAACAAAAAAAAGTTTAAAATGATGGTATAAGTATATAATTAAATATTGAATTGCAATATGAACATTCTATAATAAAAAATATAGTGTGACATGGATCCAACCTCTACAATTATAAATATTTCTTAGACCTCAAAGATAATGAAAAGTCTAACCCAAAGTCTCACTTTCTTAATATCATTAATCAATGGAGACCTCAATTCCAATATAGTTATAATGCTCAATAGGTATAAATTATAGGAAAATTTTACATTAATGTTCATACCTAAAAAAAACATAGTGATTTGGAAATAACTAAATATTATATGATACCTATTATGCAAATCCATAAATGAGTGTTATGAAATTTATTATAATAGTTTTCACATATTAAAATAATGTATAAAATAATTCATAATATTAAACATTATATTCATAAATTATGAATATCTATGAATAAACTGAATAAATGAACCTTTAAAAAATCTAGGGATGAGTTAAAATTTTATATCCATTTAATAAATAATGAAATTATAAATTATTCATAATTATCTATTATTTATGGCTACATTATAAAAAATATTCATAAACACCTATAATTTTTTTCCATAATTTTTTTTTCATATTATTAATTTACAAGTTATTAAACATAAACTCCCTTATATTAAAAAAATACATAATATTTTTCAAAATGTAAAACTTTTATATTTCATAATAAAAATTTATAGTTTATGGGATTATGTTTTATAATTTAAATATTACATATTTTATTTTATTCAATTAATAATTAAATACCCAAAATCCCTTTTGGTTTTGTTCACATAAATTTCAAATATATGGTATGTTTATATGGATGTTTCATATAATATTAAATGAAATATCATAATCAATATAAAAAATTTTATATTTTTCCATACTATATAATTTCCAAGAACATTAAAAAATTAATTTTCACATAAATCCACTTTATAAATACATTATATCAACAAAATGTTTTTTTATCATTTTATGCCCCCTACAAGCCTACATCATTAAGGTTTTTTTGAAAATTTTATGAAATTTATTTCATTGAATTATAAAAACAATTGATTTCTTTTCTATAAACAACATAATAGCTTTATATAGTGATAAAAATTAATTAAATCACAATAATCCATGATTTTTAAGTTTGATTTATTTTTTTATAAATAACATTCAATGTTCTTAATTTTAATACCATAAAATTATTTTTCTCATCTATGTTGTGATGGTCATATATATATGTATAATTTTAAAACTTATAATTAACAATTTTAGCCGAAATCCTGACGTAAAAATATTTTATTTATGATTCTTTATTTTTGGAATATAATTTCCTCTATTATTTTTCTTAAAAGAGGACCACATTTTCATAATTATCATAAACCTCAACCATTGTTCTTAGAATTACATTCGGTCTAAGAAGATATTTATGAGACACAACCCTTTTTATGACTAAATATCGGTTCCAGAAAAAAAATCACTTTTTTAACTTTCTTCATATATATTAAAATAAATATAAAAATGATGAATGTATCTTGGATACCAGGGAGTATTTTTAGAGTGGGTGAACAATTTCTAAAAATATAAGAAATCAAAAAGATATCTTTTATAAAAGTACCACCCATTCATTTGAATGGAATATATATACATATAGACCATTAATTTTATTTTAATAATGAGATTATTTCTTCGTGCACACTGTAGTGGATGAATATTAATGATACGTAGCTAGAATACCATTTCCACTAAGGGTATCCATATTATATTATTAATCTACCAACACTTAGGAATGATCCATTATTCCTAATCATTAACTAGAGCATTATTTATTGTGAATGAAAGATAGATATCATTATATAAATGATAATTACATATAGACCAATGGTTTTTAGATGAAACAATATTCATAATTATTTAACCCCATATATAGGAATCAATTATACTCCATGGGTTTCCAAACACATCAGAAGTGTCTAGATATTTTTAAAATAGTTCACAAACATCTAAAAAATATTTATCTCTTTGTAACTTGTAACTCAACTCCAATATAAATTTTTAAGGTTTAAATAATAATTTTAGACATTTGAAACTCTATAAAAATCATTAGATTATGTTTAATTTGAACCTGATAGATTTTTTAATGTATAAAAAAATAATTTGTAGGCATTGCTCGATAATTTATAATATTTTCCATATAAAACCAAGATATAGTGACCTTCACTACATTTTTATGAATCCATATAAAATCCTTGGGGTTTTTTATCATAACAACTACTATAAATACTTAAAAAACACTTTTTCCCAAAATTGATCATTATCCCATGGATTTCAATATGTACCTATGTTATTTCATAATATTGATAAAAATTATGAATTCAAAAATCCATATTTATTTAAAAAATAATGCCCTATATTAAAACATCAATTATATAAATCATCAATTGTGTTTGGGATGATATCAATAAAATAAAAAAATATATCTATATGAACACCCCCACCAAAATATGTATCTCAGCACATATTAGGCACAGACATATAACCCATTTGTTGAAGATACTGTGTCAATTATTAGACACGGGACATTTCAATCAAGTATAAGTCAACTCATATACTATTAATTATCCATAAGAAACATACTAGTTTGAATGACATTACAAAATATCAATCATCTAAGTAGAAGAGAACATCATATTTCAACGAAATAGTTTGAAAAATCAATTTAATCCATCTATTTTAATAAATGATACTTTCCATACAAGAGGATTAATATTATATTTCCAAAAAATATACATAAAAAAAGAAGAATAATATGCCTAACCACCACCAAATTAGATCAACCATAAGTCTAGCGTTATAAAGGTATCAAAATATAAAGGTTTACATATGTGATTACATAATAGCCTCACTAAATGGGTATTAACATAACAATACACCCCTATGTCTATAAATGACTATAAATACTAAATTCTTGTGTTATACTTCAGTGGGAAATTCATTTCAATAATTCATAACTACTATCACAATTATACTCTATATAATATAAAATACTCTACATATGTAACTTTTATCTTATAATTTCGTCCATTGATACTCTATCATGATCATTAATTTGGGAGAAATAAAATTAATACATTGAAGGAATTTTTACATTATATTATTTATGAATTAATTGGAAGAACATAGGAATGAATGATAAATAATAATTTACTTTATTATAAAATAATGATATATTCATATTGAAAAAACCATTAAATTTATACTATCATGTATCTATTCCCAATAGACTTAATATGATTATCATTCTTCAACTTAATTTTTTTTAATGAATACACCACATTATCCTCTATAGATACCCCAGAAATCATTACATAACTACTCTAAAGTATTTCTAAAATTGAATGGTATTTGTAAAATATATTTCTAGTCCTTTGGATAGATATGGGTTCTTTGTCTTGAATAATCACACTATTTCTTTCACAGTAGATGATCATTTCTCATAATTTTCAAAGTATAACATTAATTTTCTCAATAAACATATTCATTCATGTATCTAACATCATATTATTTCAAATATTCTAAAAAATATTTCCACCATTGAGAAAAAAAAAATTTACATAATGAATCATGCTTATATATTGGAAAATTAGGATCGGTTTAATCCTTTACAACGATCACATAATCATCTCTAATGAATAGTAACCAATACTTACTTCCTCTTAAGTATTCAAGATTTTTTTCTGAAATATGGTGAATGTCACTATGATTGGTTTTGTATCAATTAGTAATGATCAATGAATAAAAGGAATTTAGTAAATAAAAATTCTCAATGTGTTATTTACCTGACCTATTAAACACTGCACTAATACATATGTTGTGGCTTATATAAAATAACCTTTTTGATATATCTCTATAAATAATTATACCCATTATTTTTATTATTTCAACCATACATTTTTTTACAAAAACATTCCCACATATACTTTTATATTATATAATATTATGACATCATTGCCAATTGATAGTTTGTAATTCCCATTGAACATAAGAAATACCAATACGCTCCCTCTAACCCACTTAATTACATAAATCTCATCCATTTTATTGATGAATTCAATCTCCTTGATTGAATCATCATACTTGTTGTACTAACATATAAAATCATATTTCAATAATAAGAAGAGTATTTAAAATTAAATTATTTTGAATATTCGTTTGGATCATCAAAACCGTTTGGATGTACCATATATACATCCTTGAATAATATCTAATTACATACTATGTTTTTTATATCAATTTGATATATTAGATAATCCTAATGATCCCATATGTCATGAAAAATTTATAAGTAATTTATTATCTAAAATATTGAAATGTTATCTCCATATTTATATCCATGTCTGTATTTATACCCTTTTCACAAAGAGGTATTACTAGAGAACACTCTATTATCCATGCCATTTTTCATATGAAAACCCAACTTAAACCAATATATCTCACCCCACTAAGTACCAAATTTCTATAGTTTACACGGATCCCATTTTATATATAATTCAAAATAACCATTAATTAGAATTAGAAATCATAATGAAACCCTAGTAGAATGTAGTTCCACCCTAAATTATTATAAATTAGTAGAGTTTTTTATAAAAAATCCACATATCAAAGGCCCTTGATGAATCATACAATATCGTCAAATTTCATATATATCATAAGTTAGTTCAGTTTCCCTATATTTTTAAGAAACCAAATTGTAATCTATTTTTGGGAAAATTTCTTTTTTATACTCGCAATTTTATGTGACAAATAATATTCTACAACTCTCTACTATAGAAATATATTCACTATCAAAGAAATATAATATTATTTAAAAAAATATTTTGTTGAATTATATAAATAATATCACCTAGTTTCTATAATATCTGTAAAAAATAAATATATTTAGGTTTTTGGTTAAATTTGTCAAAAACTATTGTATGAATACATTAAAACTAAAAAACCTCCTAAATAAAAAATTAGGATACCCTCGAGTCAATATCTTATATGATTCCATTGTTAATAGTTCATATCGAATGTGATTAATCATAAATTCGGTGGTTTCAAATGAATATCTCCATAATGATATCAGATGGCCACAATAACATATCAATATTCAAACTATGTCTAAAATGCATTATTCCTTCACTCAGACAACTATTCAAATTTTTTTAGGAAAGGGTGATTTGTTAAATAATTTAATAATATATTTTATTATGAATAAATTATTCATTCAATTATTCAACAAATCAAATTGATTGAAGAGTATCAATACATTTTCCGGGTTAAATATATATTTTTCAATATCATTCAAAATTTAAAATATTGAGTGTTCCTAGTCAAATTAATTAGATCACTGATAGGGGGAGGGATGAATCAGTGATAAGTTTTCTTATATGTTCCCTTATAATTGAAACAACCTTAACCTCTTTTTAAAGATTTCAATTCCCTACTAAAAACAGATGAAATAACCATCCAAAGGAACACAATATTTTACAAATATCAATATTCAATAAGAATAGTTTCATTATTGGTATGGTATGGAAATGATCAAATACCATACAATCCACTTGAAAAAATTATGGGATTACAATGAGTATGATATTCCCATTTACTCCTATAGTACATTTATGAAAATTGAAAATTATGTGTGCACCCTACCTACCCAAATAAGGTAAAAAACGTTAATTTATGAAGACATGTTAAACAATATTATTATCAAATTCAAAAAATAATTAAATAGAAGAAAATTATTCAATTTCCTTCCTAGAAAAAATGTAATAACTTCTTGGACATTATCAAGGTAAACCCAGTCTTATATTCAGAGTATGTTTTCCCTATCCAATTCTTCCTAGTATGATTCTCCCTAGTATGATTATACTTGTCTGGTTATTCCTAGTATGATTCATTCCAGTAGGTTTTTCACCAGTACAATTCCCCTAATCAGATTCTTCATCTATGTAAAATTCTCAATAGAAAACGATATAACAAATTGAGAGTACTATTTGATACAATTTAGAACTCCTTCCTCAGTCTAAAAATCCTAGTATATAAATCCAGATCTAAAAAACCAACAATATATGATGATCAGCTGAATACTATTATCATCTCATTTATGGTAAACAATTAAATACTATAATCACAGAGAATAATAATAACCATAACATAATGTTGCGATATATTCTCTTTTTGTTCACATTCATTGTCAAAACATCCTTAAAAAAGGCTCAATATGAAATATTTTTCTTCACTATAAAGTCTAATAGCTTCTCTATCTTTTATGGTGAACATTAAACATATTGTAAAAACATTATAATGTACTTTTTACAATTTATAGGTGACTAATAAGAGATTTTAGTAGGAATCCCATAACCTGTACCAGTAAAAAAAATTCTCCCAGATAACTATTTACCCTAATCTTTGGGTGTATTTATGACTTCCTCAATGATTCTAGAATCTTTTATAATCCTCTCCTTAAATTCATATCTTCATCATAAACTATTTTCAAATTCCTATTAGAATTCAATTTCTAATTAGAAATCGACCAGTCCAATTTCTTCAAAACAAATTTCTACAAAAATTTAAATTAAATGTATAAAGTAATGGATACCACTCTAAATACAGAATACAATTATTCTTTTGATTCCTTAAATCCACTGAACAACACATTTAGAGAACTCCATTACCTCTACTCTCTATCAACTTGTACTTATTCACCATTTCACTTGACCCAATTAACAAATCACTTGAATAAAAATGTAATTCAATCGATTTTGAATGGTTTACTACATTGATGGGTTTTTTTTTCATTACGATTTTCATTGGCATAAGTTCATCTTCAGCACATTAGTTGATTCAGAAACATGTTTGTGTATCATGAATCCCTTCATGACATTGAATTCAATGAAGAATAGCTTTAGCATCATCGAATTTACAATGGAATGTATCATGACATTACCCTATTCCCAACATCTTTATTTCATTCATAGCCTGAGTGCGATATTCAAATTTATGATATTTCTATGTATGATTTTATTAGGTATGATTATCATGGGTACATACATTCATTGTACGAATTTCCTAGATACAATCATCTTGATAATGATTATCCTAGATACGATCATTCTGGTTATGATCTTCTTGTTCCTTTTTATTCTCTTTCACCTAGATAACATTATACTGGGTATGATGACATTTTCATCAAAAATATATCTTTCTTCTCTTACACCACAATACAATAAATCTGGGTAATATTCCTTTTAAATCAAAATCATCACTTTCTTCTCTTATACCTAGATATTGGAAATCATGGTATGTTTTGGAATACCTCTTTTCCCTTTTCTTACATCATACTTGCAACCTAAGTTCACCATTAAAATTATGAGGTTTTTGAAATAATAATCACTAATGCATTGCCTCAATTATTTTATCACAGTCATGTAGAATCAGTTTCCACCATCAAATAATTACTTCTTTCATATCCAGTTCAGAATGAATCTCATTACCCTATACTTTCTAAAAGATAAATTCCCAATGAAGCTGATCCTTTCATTATGGATTCTGTGTGAATAATATTACAATCAATTCCTCATTATAATAATCTCCAATTATAGACCAAAGGTGAGTTTTGCCGCAAATTTTTCTTCAAAACAGCTTCTTCTTGATAGGATGAACATTCTTAAAAAAAGAGAGTATCATTTTTTAAAACCAATTTTTGAGTCTAATTTTCAACTAAAATATAGTGAGGTGATTTAAATTCTTCCAACGTGATTTCATGAAAAAAAAACACTTGAAAACAATCACCTTCGGAATCTACATGGTCGAAAAAATCACACCATTGTATATTTTTTCAACCATGTTTCATAAATCACTAAACATTGTATCCTCATGAAATGGATCACTTTTCACACATTATAAGACTAAATTAGCTAACTATTTGTAGGAAACAAAAATTATTAACACCAAACAAATGTTGTACATATGTAGTTATTATGAACCTTCTTCATCTTCCTCATTTTTTCTTCATTCCTTGAAAACAGTACAATATGTGTCCTACAACTAATCCAAAAAATTGTTAGAATAGTTGACTCACAATACAATTAGGAATTCATTGCTTATAACAAAATCCCTCATTTTACATGCCTAAAAAGGGATATATTTATGAAATAATTCCCCCTAAAAATTAAATCGAAATGTATGATAAGAGAGGGTACAAAAAAACATACCTCAACCTTGAAGGGAAAGAGTTTGGACCCCCCTTATTCAACATCAATTTAAATAATGATTCCTTCAGTAAAGGTTTGGTGAAAATGTTTGAAAATTTTTATGATATTAGAAATCAGACCACATTCAATTAATTATTCTCCACATTCTTAGTGATGAAATTAAATTTTTAATCAATATTTTATGAATGAGAATGTTGAACATGATTCTTTGTGAGATTTATTTAACTTGTATTATCACAAACCAATAGCAAGGGTTACATTACATCAATAAGTAAATATTCCAATTTATTTTTCATTCACTAAAGTTAAGTAGTGGCTTGAGTAGTAGAAACATAATATACTTATTACATACTAAGAGTTACTTAATTCTATTTCACTGTATTTAAACTAACACAATCTATTCCCAAGAATATACTCCACAATATTTGGATCTTCAATCATTAACATTTTCTACCCAATCATCATATTAATACTCAAAAAAATAAATACTATCTAAACTATTATACCTAATTTCCAAAGTATTTTTTTCCTTTGATGTATCTAATAATTCTCATTCCATCAATTAAATATGATTATTTTAGAGTGATATGAAATCCTCAACATAGAGTAAAATCATAAACAATGTCATGTCTTGAGGTAATCAAATATAAAAAACTATATATCATCTTTCAAAATTCGTTCTCATCAACATCTTCTCCTTCTAAATATTTAGAATACATTATTCTCACTGATATCGGTATAGAATCATGTTTTTCATTTTTCAAGCCAAAACTCTTATGAAGTTCCTTAGCATACTATTCTTGAGAAAGAAAAATGCATTCCCTTTTTGAATTTGAAACCCAAGAAATTATTTCGTTTCCCACACATGTACCTTTCAATTACCTCTTTCATTTATTTATCAATTCCTTTAAAGTTTATTTCATTGTTCATAGAAAAGATAATGTCATCAATATAAAGGTTTACAATGAGGGAATACTATTGAATTTATTTTATGTAAGGATTGTTATCTAATCTGCCTTTCATAAATATAATATTATATAATCATGTATCCAATTTAAAATACAATGACCTTAGATATTGGTTTAGCCTGTAAAAATATCTCTTCAATATACACACATAGCATTAATTTTTCCTATAATACACATGGTTATTCAGTGTAAACATCCTCATCCAAATCACCATTTAAGAATTCCAATATTACATACATTTGAAAGATCTTATAACCTAATTATGTATAAATAGAACCAAAAATTGAGATTTTTTATAATATTGAAACTGTAGGAAACATTTTATCATGATCACTACCTTCAATCATTGAATACTATCTTTAAAAAAATCATTATTTGTTTCTTGTAACTTCACCTTCTTAATTCATCATGTTCTGGAAAATCTATTTTTTACCTATATTCATTTTTTATATCTTGAGTATGAGGTCCCATGTATCATTATTCAAAATCTGATCCAATTATTCATTCCTGTCTTGAACCCATTCCAAATAATCAAAAGAGTCTTTCAAATCATTCAGCTCTACTTTTGAAAATAAAGAATTATGTTTAATAGTATTTTTTGTTATTATTTTTTTATCCTTTTGTGGTTAATTAAAAATTATTTTCGAAGCATCCACATAATTCCTCAGCCATAGATGGTATTTATAATATCATCCTCATCATTAGAGATAGCTATATTTTTTCTTATTCTAGTGTAATAATACAATTGCTTATATCCTTATCAGATTTTTTTAAAACAACCATGCTCAACATCCCAATCATCCATAGTATGTTTATCTTCATATACCTTTTCAATTATTTTCACATAAACTTAATCAATAATTATGTAGATTTATTCATTGAAACATCTATATCATCTTATTTCAAGAGAAAATAAAATAAAAATTATATCTTCACCTTTCTTCTCAACAATTACAATTTTTTCTACATTATTATTTTTAATAAATGGACTCCAAGAAACTCTTAAGTGTTTCAAACATGGAACTATTTGATAAAAAAATTTATAGGGAGTCATATATAATTGAGTCTTGTAGAAACATATATTATGGTTATAAATAGCAGTACTCATGGCTTCCCTCACAATGTAATCATAAAGACCATGTTCAAGTAGCATAACTATTCCCATTTCCCCCAAAATTCTACTTTTTATTTCTACAACCCCATTTTGTTAAGGTGTGTATAGGGAAATATACACATGCCTAATTCTATGCATTTCAAGATATCCATTGAATTATTTATTACTATATTCACCACCATTTTATATTCTCATCATCATCACTGAATACTCTCATTTCTTCTCATCAATCCATCGGGAACAATTAAAAATTTTCAAATCATCTGATTTATGATTCACATGCATAACATAAGTAATCAGAGTAAAATACTAAGTAAATGTGATCATGTTCTGATGACTATTTTTCAAATATTTTTTTCATTATCCCAAAAATATTTTAATGAATGATATCTTGGGGTTTTCTTAAAAAATATCAACTTTCCTATGAACATCATTTGTAATGACTCCTTAATGAAAAAATAGAGCAACATAAATATCTTCTACTTAGAATGTCTAGAATGTATCAGACACTATCTCACATTGATAACCTTTTCATGTTTCATTGACACATGTGTCCCAAAATTTTATTCCCCAATTGATTCACTTCTTCCATACTAATGTAACAATATATTATTATTTTAACAACATGAAAGAAGTTGTTTTTTAATGATATAATCTTGTAATAATTTATCATTATTATAAACTTTTCACAAAAAAACAATTTTTTCTGATGATTACATTTTTACCCTTATGAAAAAGATGAAACAATAAAAAAATAGTATTTTAGCCCATCAACCAAAATTGATTTCTTGGATTTCATATTTTCTCTAACAGTGATGGTTGATCCAACACCTTTATTTTTCAAGGATTCCTCATTGAAAAATTTAATTGATACTTGTTTTATTACATTTATATTATTCAATAATTTAAAATATCCTATTATATGAGAAGAACACCCACTATAATGAATCCTAGGCCATTCTCCTTTTTTTTCTTTCAATAAAGTTTTAACAAAAATAGGTTTTTATTATTTCATTTATTTATTAACCCCCAAATTTTGAGTATTGTTAAAGATAATTTTCTATTCTGGTAAGAATAAAATACATACGTTTTAAAGGTTTACTTATTGATCCAAAATCTTACAAATAGTGTACAATGGATGGAACATGTATTCAATAATTACACCAACCCTTTCAGGTTTCATCAAAACATCCTTCTCAAATTTAATTCTATTTGGAGATTGAATCCCCCTCAACCTATAGAATTCATAACCTGTGGAATAATAGTAAGGTTTTTTTTGATCCAACACATATCTTCTATATGTCTAAATCCACCACAATACCATAAATTTCTATAGAATGATTATTTTCCTCTGAAACATCTATATTGACTGAAATCGTGAAGAAAATTTTTAGCCACCTTGTTCTCTTTCTTTTCTGATGATTCAACCATTATTTTGTCAATTTGAGTCTTACTTTTCCTTTCAAATTTATTGGAAACAAATGTTTTAAAATCATTTCCAATTGTAGAGTGTTTTTAAAAAATATAACTCAAGGTTCTTTGAGACATATGAATTTACATTTTTTGGCCATATTCATGACATCATCAATATTATTATTATTAGAAACAATTATATATTTCTTTTAACCCTTTGAAGGTATATTTTCTTTATCATTGTTTGGTTTCTAATTTAATGAACTTTCACCAACTCAAAAATAGTGTTTTTGAAACATGTATTACACTTTTCATGTTTGGAATTTTTTTTAGATAGTCATAACACTTGTTCTTTTTCCTTCATCTTCACTCTAAAATCATCATTATGCCTCTTTTCATCGTCAATAGATTTTTTCAGATAATCGATCACATTTTCAAGGTTTACTTTCTCTTCAGAAAAAACATTCTTTATTTATTGTTATAAATAAATCATCTTTCAATATATTTTTTCTTTTCAAGTCTTCTAATATTTCTCATTCATTCTTTAAGATCATATTTTCAAATGATATTCATGTTTAGTTTTTTCTTCTTCAAAACTATTCCATCCAAACTCTTCATTATTCATTGTTTCAATGAATGTATTTTCAACACCAAACCCAATATATTTTTTAGAATCAATATCACTGCCTTCTTATTATTCATCTTTAGATCAAAAACTTTTTCTTTTGTATTTCATGCATATTCATTCTGTATTGGTTATATACAATTTTCCATTATCTCCATAGTTCTTCCATGATCTTCTTGGATTTACTGTTTTCATCACTATTAATTTCATTCTTTATTCGAGGACAATTAGCAATAAGGTAATAAATGAATCCACATTAAAAACATTTCAAGTGATGTTTCCCTTCATATTTTCCTATTCCACTTCAATTATTTTTTGAAAAAAGGATAAAATATCCTCATGTTTTTTCCATACCTCATATTCGGAGTCTGAATCACCAGTTTCAACAATAATAAGTATATTCATTGACTTGTATTTCTTATGATACTTGAAATAATTTTCCCTATCAACATATTTTTTATTTTCATAGATTTTTTCCTTTTTATTTTATATGTGATGTGAGTTTTATATAAATCATCAGGAAATAATATTTTGGGAACTCTATCTTCCAAAAATGAAACTTTTGAAAAAATTTGTATGGGAAGGAATCTTAAATTTTTTTAAAAAACAATTAAATCAATAAAAATTTCATCAAGACCCATGATAGTAATAAAAATATCATTTAACCAATTAAATAATTCCCTAATAGATTTGTAATCACCCATCCTCAAGTAATCCTACTTCAATCTTCAAATTTGATGTTTTCCTATCTTTAAATTTGTATTTCCTTCATATATGATTTTCAATTTATCCCATATACTGTTGGATGTGTAAATAACATTCACCTATATGAATTCACATTCATAAATTGATGACAATTTTGCATTCTTATACCTCCAATCATTCAATTGATTCATCTTTTCAACATATGTAAGAGGATTTTTATAATCTATAGGAGGGAGCCATTATTTTGAAGGTTTAAGAAAATAATATCCAATACACATAAGATAATGAACCATTTTATATTTCCAGATATGATTATTATTTCTACCAAAAAATGGAATACCTTTAGTAATCACAGAACTCAGATTCTCTATTAGCATTGAAAAATATAATGGAACCTATGCTCTTATACCACATGAATGTTTCTAGTTTGTGTTATTATATCACTATAGGGGAGGGGTGAATTAGAGACACATTTTTTTATTCTTTATAGTGGAAATAATTGTTCCCTCACGGTAAATATTTTAATTCCTTAGTAAGAACAAATCAAACACACTTCTATAAGAACAAAAAAATTTATAAGGCTCAATATTTACTAATAATGGATAGGTACTTTGTATGGTTTGGAGAAGATCAAACACCACACAATCCACTATAAAAAATATATGTATTAAAATGAGTAGGATATGCCATTTCACTCATGTAATACTTTGAAGACATTCCAAAAGTACGTGTATACCCTCTTAGAAAAAATAAGTTAATAATTATTTTTTGGAAAAACTCATGTTACTTATGATCCTTTTCAATTTCAAAAAATGTATTCAATTGAAAAAAAATCATCAATTTCTTACATTGAACTCAGTAAGAACTTATGGGACATTATCAAGGAAAACCATGTCTAATTTCCCCAATATATTTCCCCTTTTTGATTATTCTCAACATGATTATTCTTATTTGATTTTTTCCAATAAGATTCTTCCCAATATGTTTTTAACTAGTTCGATTAACCCTATATGATACATTTTGTGTCTAAAAATATGAATACAAAAAGTTATATCACTGGCCAGTTATGTTTTCAGACTATTCAAAACTCTTTTTTACTTAGTGCGAAAATCCAGTATGGAAATCTCAATCTGATTATCTTTCCTAATATGATTATTAACTAAATATGATTGACAAGATAAATATTTTAAAATATATGAATATGATAATCATTAAGAAAAATAATCAGCTAAATATGATGTTGTGATATTGTCTCTTATCCTTTTACTTCATTAGTCAAAACATCATCAACAATGCCTCAATGTGAATAATTCTTCTTCTATTTAAAAACTCAAAGCTTATTTATATTGTAATGTGAACAGTTTAATAGTCATTAGAAAAGTACAATGTACCTTTCCCCTTTTATAGGTGTCCCATAAGTTATTTTTGTGGGAATTAAAAAACCATCCATGCTCACACAAATTACCCCAAATATCAGTTTCCCCTAAAATTTCATGTCCATTTATGACATTATCAACACTTCATGAATCTTATTCAATCATCACCTTGAATTCATATATTTTTCATACATTATTATTGAAACTGCAGATCAAATTCAATTTATGAATAAAATTTGCTAAATCTTATTTATTCACATTGATGATTTGTATCAACTGAATAAAAATTTATGAATAAATGGATACCACTCAAATTGTTGAATAAAATTATTATTAATAATACGAAGATCCCCCTTAAAACGAAATTTATAAAACTCATTCATATTTGATCTCGAACCTCTTTTACATATTAACCATTTATCTTGACCCACATGAAAAAAACAATGTAATTCAACCCCTTTTAAATTGTTGACTACAGTATTGATTGGTTTTTTCATTATAATTTTTATCTACCAGAGATAATCTTTAGAAAATTCCTTTTTTCACAAACTTGTTCAGGTATCATGAATCACTTCATGTCATTCAAATCAATTCAAAATAGATTAAATATTTTCGTATTTATAATGGTAATTATTGTAACTCTCCATCATTTCAAAATTCATTCTTTCCTTCATAGCATAATTATGATTTTTTTGTGTACGATCATTCGGAGAATCATTTTTTTGGGTATAAAAATCCATTGTATTATCATTCAGAGTACAATTATCCCAAATATAATCATTCAGATAACAATCATCCTGGATATGATCATTCTGGGTTCATTTTTCTGCTTCCTTTTTCTTTTCACCCATCTTGATATGAATATACAGGGTATGATTCCTTTTTAACTGGAAGCATCTCTTTCTTAAATTATACAAAGATATGATAAATATCAGTACGATTCCTTTTTGATCATCTGCATCTCATTTTTTCCCTTCCAAACTGATACAAAAAATTTGGGTATTCTTTGGAATAACTCTTTTCCATTTTCATCCATCATGCTTTTATTAAATGTTCTCCATCAACTTATGATTTGTGTGAAATAAAAATTTGAAAGTCAACAAAAAATTTGATTTATTGTAGTCATGTAGACATGGATTCACCATCAAAACAATTACTTCTTTTTATACAAAATTCAAAATGAATTAGATGAATATTTACTTTCAACAAGATACATTATCAATGAAATTGATCTTTTCATTGTATATTCATTGTGAATCTGATTAAAATAAATTACTCATTATGATCTTCTCCTATCTTGGTCACAAGGTGAGTCCAATCAAAACATTTTCATCTAAAAACATCTTCTTGTTACAATAGAATTCCTCGAATGAAGTGATTCTAATTTTTCTGGAAAACAATTTTCAAGTTCTATTTTCAAATAAAAACACAGTGAGGTGATTTCCTTTATTTAAACAATGTTTCATGATATCAATGTACAACAAATCAAAACAATATCCTTAATTTTCATCTTGGTCCTAAATAATCTTTCACAATTATTTATTATAATAAATATAATGATATACCTAAAAAATTCATCATCAATGATTACAAATAATCAATACACCCACATTCTTTTATATCTATATATATAACCTTATATATTATGTCCAATAGTTTATTATCCCTCCCAAAATTTTCATTAAATGGTTATTTTATTTTTTTCTCCATAAAAATTTAAAATTTATGAATTTTATTCATAATAAATTGATTCTACGGACCCATATATTTGGAATCTTTTGATATAGTTCTCATTTATATTTCCAAGTGTACATTGTCATAGATAGTTTTGTTAGAATCAACAAAATTTTACTTATTATGTTCAATATAATATACCAAATTATTCATGTAAAAAAATTATAGAGAATTAACCATAGTATCTATTCCTTTAAACAATTCATCCACATTTATAGGACTTCTCATGTTACTAATCTTGAATAAAAATCAATTATTTTGTAATATATATATATAAATAAAATTCATATTTATATATTATTTAGATTAAGACTATATGTGTCAAAATCCAATTCAGAAACCCATTCCCCATTTATAAAATGTATATCAACTTCTCTGTGAAGAAAATATTATCTATTATTGAGTCTATTTTCATTAAAATCAATTTATGATGCACACCCAATATCTAATACCCTTGAGTTTTTGTAATTTAAATTTATTTATTTAAAATTAATATTATTATTCCAAAAATTATTCTCCTTAAGGAAACTATATAATAATATATACTAATCTACAATAAAAATAAAAATGAAATTCAATTTTCATGGAAAAATCTATAACCTGATTAATATATTGTGTGGGAATTGTATTTTTGATAACATGTGTAATAAGATCACATAAACATGCCACTAAAAAAATGATGACCACATTATTCATGTATATATGTGATAAGAAAATTATTCAATGAAATATAGAATATATTTTATACCTGTTCAAATATTTAATAAATATATCATGTTCATAGCTAGCAGAAAATCCATAAAGGATTTTCAAATTTTAGTTTATTGGGTGGACCGGAACATAAATTGAGATTTAGAATGGGATTTGGAGAGTTAAAACACTTGAAATTATTTTTTTAGAATTGTAATGTGGACTAGAATGAAAAATATAGATCTTATGATCATCCCATGTGATCAAGGTCAAAAATAGTGGTTTTGGAAAAGACATACATATGCTCACAGTTGATGAACAGTAATTACTAATTGTGTGGCATAACCATGTGACCTATTACATGTTGAAGATGAGTTTAGTTAAACATTTGAAATGGTCCCAAAAAACCATATCAGCCTTAGATTTCATCAAATTGTCATTAAAACCATGCACCTAAGGCCGTATGACCATTCCAAAACAATGCAGGTTCTCGAAGAGATGAGTACATGTGTGGTACATGGATTTTCTAATCATGCACTTACCACATGTGGGATTTGGATGTGAGATAGTGCCAATGGAACATTTTTTACATGGCTTTTATAACTTTTCACAAGTGTTATGTTTTGTATAGCCTTTGGATAGTATGATTTACAAGGTTGGTGCATCTTTAGCCGATCCATACTACCAAACATTTTTCACCATTAAAAATTATAAAATGATGATTTTTCCTTGCCTACATTAAAATTTGATGCATTATTTCTCCTACACGCACATAGAATACCTTCTCTAGGTGTCTCCCTTTGGTCTCTAATCATAGGCATTAAGGGATCTCTTTTATGTGATATTAGAATCAACCTTCACATGTCATGTTGGATCTCTTTCGGTTGGTATATGATCCCACTACCTTCTTTTCTATATTTTACATTCATTATTGGATACTATTTTCAAAAGAGATAATATACCCTATATTTGGGGTATTTTTGTATTTTTTTATTTCTCTTGTTTCAAATTGAACAAATTCATGATAATGGAAGAGTGAATCATATTAATCATGAGGTTTATGTTCTAGGATATTTCCTCCAATGTATTTATTGTTTATGAAAAGTTTTATAGTTTCATATGCTCGATTATTAATTTTTCACCTCATAAATGTTAAATAAAAGTAAATAAATTGTTAGAAACATGAATTAGTTGTCCATGAGACCAATTTACACCATTTTAGGCTTCCTAAATCCATGTGAACTACCCCTTTGGGTGTAAGGGTAAGAATTCACCATATCATTAAGTCAGGTTTAGGTTATTAAGCTTCCCATGATATATTTTTATCTTCCACCTGATTAGTGGGACTCATAATTGAAAAAATGTACTCTTAATTGACTGAATACCATTAATTCACACGTAAGGTCCAATTGAAATAGAATGTTTTAGTGATATTAATTTAATAGTAGTGGGAATTGTTTAACTAAATGAATCATGATGATTTTTTATTTTTATTGAGTCCTACCTAGCCCATATTAATTAAAATGTAGTATTATTACCACTAATTGAATAAATATTCATTAATCCAATTTCATTTTCAAATTAATGTTGAATTTATAAACTAAATTTCATGGTTAGTGGATTAAATGGAATGTGAACAACATGACTTTCTCACATAGAATTTTGTGTAGTTTTAAAAATGATATTTTTAAAAATACGTTAGAATAGTAAATAGTTGGGGGTTTTTCCATAGTCCTATGTTTAGTTATTAAATTAAATGTACCGCTCAATTTATTTCCTTGAGAAGAACATGTATTCTGATACAAAATTTTGTAGACTAGGTCTTATGGAACTTTACACTAAATTAGTTATATATTGATATGTGGTGTTGGACATGGTTTTCATCACTATTCAGTAATAATTACTGGAAATAATGTTACACTTTATTATTTTACTATATTAATCGTGATGAACTTTTTTATTATAATTAGAACCATCTGGACAATATTATCCTTATTTTTACAGATGGAATTTGTTGTAAATTTTGTCTCCTCTCATTACTTATTAAATTATTGGGCATGACACCCTATATCATTACTTATTAAATTCTTGGTAATCGAACCCCAATTCATTGATTATTATTATTTTGGAAATTATGTTACACATTATTGGTCAATATTTCCCTCATTAATTGTTAAATTTTTGGGTGCACCACCCCATATCATTATATATATAACTGATTGGTGGGGATCCTTTTTCATCACTTATAATCAAACTTGTCAGACATGATAAAGATTTTATTATTATTATTACTATTAATTGTTAATTGGTAATGGACTAATAATTTATTAATTACTATGAATTGATGGAAATTATACCCACTCTAATATGGTTTAGATATTTTAATTTATTCACCCTATTTAGATATGAATATTTTCATGTTTTCCATTATACAAGGACACCCTTGTTGCATACCTCAGATCTTGGGTTTATTTTTATATATTGTAAATTATATATGATATTCTAGTTGAGAATTAAGTAGTAATGGTCATCCAGGTAACCAATATGGAACCTGATCATGACATGGTTTATGTATACATCATTTACCTACCTAACTTTATTGATTATACATACACACTACGTCATTTTTTACTCATGGAATAGATTGAACTAAACATCATTTGTGGTAGACTACTGAGTTTTTTATTTAATTATATTTTGGACATTTTTCTATACCCATACAGAACTCATGGATCCAGATTATGACCTGGATTTTACTTCTTTTTGTTTCTCATTATAGACTAGGAATCCATATGGAGTTTTGGGATGATCATGTACTTGGGTTTCCTATGGAAGATGTGGTATTTCTTATTAATTTTTATATGAGTCTAGTCCTATATTAATTAATACAATCTATATGATTTTGTCTTCCATTCATGTATTAGCATGTTCATAAAAGGTTTTATTATACTGGAATTCCCCTGTTATCTGTTTATGATTTCAGGATTTGTTTCAATTATATATATATCCTACATTGCCTTTATTATTTAATGAATATTATATATTTATTAGTACTCTAGATGTAATATTCTCCATACTATAGAATTATTATAAAATAACTATTAGTCAGTAATATTTGGAATATGTGGAGGCACGCTTGAGGCCACATAGAGAACATGATTGGGCCCTCAAATTAGTGGCTCCCATGTCAGGATGTTATAATAATTATCAAAGGATTATAATTTAACTTGTATTAAAATTATGGGATGTTGGATAGGAGACCTTGAATGATTTGGGACTTGGGGAATAACTCATTTATCGGTCTGGACAACCCGTATATATGGGATGATATGGTTTGTTGTATTACAAATAGTGTTCAAAATGTTTCATTATTTTAGTTGACTATTATTTCACATTGAGTGATTGTTTTAGTTTTGATGGTTACAGATTTGTAGATTTTTGGGGTTTAGCTCTTGAACAAGTATGGAATTTGAGGGGTGAAATCATTTACCATTTTAAGCTCATATGATTCACATGTCATTATCATAATTATCAATATACCATACATGCATGATTATGTGGCATTTTATCTACACATTATGTCTGTCTGATTATTTATTATGATTATTTATGAACCATGCTATGTGATTTTCTAGTATGATCACATGTGTATTGTGACTCCATCATTATTTCATTTTTAGTCGTATTTCTTATTTATGTGCTATCTTACGTGAAATAGTTATGAAGGTAAGTTAAATAGTGTTTAAAAATCAACCTATATGGTGTTCTACCATAATATATGGATGAAGTAATCTGATATATCAAACCAATGATAAATTTAATGGATGAAATTAATTTAAAATTGAATCTTCAAATGGCACTGAAAATGATAGATTTTAATAAATTCAACTAATTTATTATGGATGTAAGTCAAATGGATGTCTATTTTAACTTATAATGGCCAATTCCATTAAAACATAGGAATGAACACATATATATATAAATAATTATATTCATTACTCGACCCTTATATTTGAGTTTTATCGTTATATTCCTATGAGATAACTTTTATGAGGATGTGTAAAAATGTTTTTAACTTTATAATAATGGTTTTCAAATAAATTGGATTTGAATTGTATTTTATAGAGTGTTTCCTGCATAAACTAGGAATGGTTTCCCATATTACTAAACCATGGTGGTTTTAATCGGACCCTTTTATGTCACACTTGTCATTATATTCCTTGGTTCCTAACCTCATGGGTGTACACTTATGATAAATCAGGATGGAATTTTAAGTGTTAGAATTCACTTATATGGTGTTATGTATAAATTTTTTGTGGAATCCTGCTATACTTATTGCCTTAAATTAATAAACACTAGTTGAACTATTTTTTTATTTTCACAATAATTTATTAATTAAAATTTAGATCAAAAAATAATGGGTGTTTTCCTCTATATCATAGAATTTTAATTTTTAATATCTAATATAGTTTCAAGAAAATATGGTTAAATGAAATGTTTTAAGGTTTAAAATGTGAGATAATTTTCCCAATGTTAAATAAATAATTAGCCAAATAATATGTCATGTAGATTTTGAAAACAATTTTCTTTTATAAATGGTACTTGATATTACATGCTTTTGAGAGTATTTAATATTATTATAAAAGTAAAATGATGTTACAGATTAAATAAAACACATTAGTTGTATTTATATAATTGAACCTAGTGTATGGGAATTTATTAATACAGGTTAGTGTTTCCTTAGACAGGAACTTGTACATTCCCTATGAATATGAGTTAGCATATTTGGTTAATCTAGACAAAAATTATTGGAATTTGATCCCAATGAACTTTTTAGGAGAGACCTAAGATAATAATTCGACACCTTATGTTAAAATTAGTGGTTATACCATTTATGGTATAACCCATGGAATTAGGAATAATATTTAATATTTTTTCAATTTTCCATGGAAATGTAAGTTATATTATTTATCTGTTTGAGTTGGTCTTGACTCTTAGTTATGTAAATGAACCCCCCTGCTATATGGGTCGTTATGTAGTATGTAGAACCTCCAAGGGTGTATTTACATATGAGAATACCTAGTAAATGTGAGCCTTTTCACCTTTTCATTGATAACATGAGCCTATAAAAAGAGGTTCCCTATGAGGATGCTCAAAACGGATCATGTCCTCATAGGTTGACAATTGAAAGTTTTTATCATTATGTTAATGTTGACAATATTGACCCTTTTTGGTCAATGATCTTTTACCTCCCTTCAATTTTAATCTTTAGAGATAGTTTAAAAGTGTGTTACATACTGAGTAATAAAGACTCGTATGTGGGGTGTGGTTCTCATTTGGGATATCATCGAGCTCAGTGGACTTACATGGTGGCCTTTTTTGTGTTTTGATTAGTATGGAAAGGTGAAATAACTATATACCCTTAGTTTAGACTATAATATTATTGTGTATAGGGTTGAAATAATTTACAGAAACTAATAAGAATGTTAGGACCGGTTTAAAAAATTCTTTTAGAGGTGGTGATCTTGGTAGTACACTGATTTAGAAACTAATGCATGGAAGGGGCTTATGCTTTGAGATGTTTGAATGATTATGTTTGATGTATTTTTGGAGGGAACACCTAGAAAAAATACATATCATTATTTTATTACATGGGATGGACTATTTGTGGGCCTTACCCAGTGGACTAGTTCTCCATCCAATTACACTATAATTGTAAATTGAAATGATGAGGTGGATAATCATTCAAAAAATTATGGCATATGTAGCTTCCATATTCTGAATAGAATTTCCAATTAATCTTCTAAATTTTTTTGAATAGAAATTACATATATCTTATTCATATTTTATATTTTTTTGGATGACACAGGGGAGAATAAATCAATCCACGGACCATATAGTTGGAGATGGTACACCTACTGCATATGGAATGTTTAGATCTTACTTGGTGAGTATGGTAAATTTTTTATATGGGTCATAAATTAGATTCAATGTACATATCATGGATTTATGGTATAATATATGACATTCATTACCAAATAAACCAAGATATTTGGTAAATTAGTTGATGTTCCCCTATAAGGTTGGTGAATTTGGTTTAAAATTGGGGATGTGAGACTATTGGTTCATGCTTTAGACTTGACATTCATTATTGAGAGATGTGGTTTCAAGATTTATTTAAAATAAATTGAATCTTGTTTTGATAATATTGTAGACTAGAGAAAGAAATAAAAGCCTATCTATAAAATCATAGCATGCTCCATGTTCATAGGTAATCATTGACTATTTCATAAATTATTCTGAAGTATGTTAGGAGAGAATCAGCTATACTCTTGGATAACTAAATATATTTTGGTTTTACAGATGGACACTTTCAGAGTTATAATAGAATAATATTTTCTAATAATCTATAAAGTGTGGAGTAAAACATTATTTTTTTACTATTGGTGACCCTCACTGTAAATTTTGAAACATTAAAATTACCATGGGATCCTTTCACCTTAAGTGGAGATAGGTGATGGTTTATTCTTACATTTGTGCTCAGTATTGAGCGCATTCTGAATCAATGTCAGTATATATATTCATGGATAGTTAAATCATTGGATTTTATGATTTTAAAACTAATTGGTTGGTGTGATGTTAAGAATTATCCTAAGGCGGGGTGTAGGATGTCATTTTTTTAGGAAATAATCATGTGATAATGTTCATGGGATATTGATAATGGTCATTAGATGGTGGTTTTATCTTTCTAAGTCAATGAATAAATGGATCCATGTATGTCTCAAATTCATGAAAAATTCACAGTATATACATAGATATGGGCTTGGGGAAGACTATATATAGCCATTAAGCTTGGGATAACTTCTGATGATCTAAAGATGTTGGATTAGGATTATATAGGGGTTCATGCTATTGAACTCTAAATACATTAGAAGGAGATGTGTTCGACTAGATATTTTTTCAAATATAATAATGGTCTTTGGTGAGAATTCCTGAGATAATCTGTAGGTGCCTCAGATTATAGGGATTATGATCTGGTTTTGGTGATGTGTCAACTATTAAAGAAGAGCATTTTAAGAATTAGTCAATACGTGGTTCGAATTGATTTCCCTTGTTTAGATGTTTGTTTTTGTTTAGGAACCACGTTTTCCATGCCTTATAGATTAGACAAGTGTTTTGTAATGGTCATTCAAGGATTTTCAAGGAAATTCTCATGCGTCCAGGTTAAGTTTGTAGAATTTAATTCTACCACATCAATCAATCAATCTCTAGATATTGTGTCCTCACTTATGATATGATTTAAAAATATGAGAATGTTCTAGGATATTTTTTATGATAGCCAGGAGGTGATTAAGTATGAAATTCAAATGGTGGGAATACCATAGCTCAGAATTTTTTGGTCCATGTTTGAACCTATGGTGGAAAGATATGAATGACACTTAAATAAAGATAAGAAGATGTGATAATGTCTCAAGAAATATGAGATCATGTAAGTTCCATTTTAGTGATTCGTATTTTGATATAAGCATTATAATGAATCTTAGATGCAAATGTACTATATGTTTATTGGGTTTCATGGAGGCACGTTGGGTATTTAGAAAACCAATTATACAATTTGAATGGGACTCAATGACTCAAGTATTCTGGGTAGTTCATTGTTACATCCCCCAATACTACCATGGATTATAATTTCTATGTTGGTGATGTTAAAAGTTTTTGTGTTTTGAATCCATTTAAATTTTATAAATGAATTTTCATTTTCAGTTTGGTGGCGGGACAAAACATAAATCGAGCATCAGAAACGAATTATGAGAGTTGGAACACATAAACTTTTTATTCATCGATTTGAAATATGTTGTAAAATGTTTTTGAGATATTTTAGGATCATCCTGAGAAATAGAGACCAAAAATGGGGTTTTTGAGGAAGATATCCATAGGTGCACAACTGAATCATGGTTGGTAATAATCATGGAGCATAATTGTGTGTTATAATATGTATGTGAACAAAGTTTTGTTACCTATGTGTGGAGGTCCTTGAAAACCATGAGTAACTTTGGGGTGTGTCGCACTATTGGTAAAATTGTGAGCCTATGACAACATGGACATTAAAAACTGTGCAATATATTATAAATGTGAGCACATGGGTTAAACAAGGTTTGTCCAACCACACACATATCCCTTGTGGGGTTTGGAGGAGAGATAGTTATATAGACATAGTTTATGCATTGTTTTTCTAATTATGTTCATGACTTATCTAATGTGTTTCCATTGGGATGTGTGATTGCATGATTACATAATATATAAAGAAATTATGTGACCAAACTATTATCCCCATTTAGATGTATGAAATAATAATTATTAACATTCCTACATTAAACATTCACCCCTCATTTGTACTATTACACATGCACATAATCCATTATGTGGGATCCACCCTTTTGTATCTCATATTAGAAATTGATGTGTCTTCTTCAACCATGATTGGAATCGAATGTATTCAATCACATTAGATCGTAATATGTTAGTCAATGTTTCTACTTCCTTAATTTATCTATTTTACTCACAGTATTGGATTATATTTCTATGTGAGATCATATTCCCATATTTTCTAGGAATTTTTATATTTCATCAATTTATAAAGTTTTTTCATAAACCAAAGAATAATAAGTGTTGACTGAATATTCCTAATCATTAGGCATGTTTTATATGACTTTTACTTTAATGTATATATTCTTTATAAAATGAATTATCAGGCCACATGCTGGGTTCTCAATTTTTCTCCTCTTAAATGTTATAATAATTTAAATAAATTGATAGTTCCATGAATTGGCAGTCCTTTAGGACCAATTACTTCATTATAGGTTTTCTACATTAATGTGTACCACCACTTTGGGTTTGTGGGTATAAATTCCTACAAATTATATGTTCTGATTATGTATTAAGTTTCCCTTAAGAAATTTTCAGATTACACCTAATTAGTGTGACTGGTAATTGAATTAAAGGAACTCCAAAATGGTTTAATACATTGAGTTGAAACCTAAGGGCCAATTAAAAGATAATTGGTTAATTGACATAATAGAATTGAAATGGGGATCATTTAATTCAATGATTCACGTTGAGTTTTATATTTTTATAGTGTCAAACATGGATTTTATTAATTATAATATATTATTATGACCTAAAATAGAAAAAATATATCATAATACCATATCATTGTTAATTGAAATTTTAAGAATTTATCTAAATGTCTAGTTTAATGGATTATATGGGAAATGAGGGGAATGACTAGGTCACTTGGCCTTTTGGGAACTTAAAAAATTGAATGATTAAAATTATTTCCCAATACTTAATAAGTCTGGGTGTTCTCTTGGGTTTTGTTTATTTATTAGTCAAAATATGATTCTACTTCTATATCCTCAAGTTTCACTTGGATTTTGATATGGAACTCTATTGACATACTCATAAGGTAGAATAAATTTAAAGAATTATACATGGTTAAGTGGTTTTGGACATGGCACTATTCATTATTCAATTGGAACTATTTAAAATCAAGTTCCTCCTTGTTATATAATTTTATTGGACATGACATTCCTTATTGTTATTTTTAGAAAATGGTGGACACAACATTCCTTATAATTTCATTTGGATCTTGTTGGGAAGGATCCTATTATATTTACTTATTAAATTATTGGGCATGGATCCCCATATCATTACTTATTAAATTATTTGGAATAGATCACCATTTAATTATTTATTAAATTATTGGATATGATGTTCACAATATCTATTGTTATTATTAGAACTTAGGGGACACGACATTCATTATTATTACTTTTGGATGTTGTTTGTCATATACCCCCTTCTTGTTACTTATTAAATTATTGGGAATGAATCCACATATCATTACTTATTAAATTATTGGGAATAGAACCCCATTTCTATACTTATTAAATTATTGGATGTGATGTTCCTCATTATTGGAGAACACATTCGATATTAATTATTAAATTGGGAGATTCCTCATATTGTTATTTATTGAATTGATAGGTAGATCTCCCTTATTATTACTTCTAATTGAACAAGTCAGACATGTTGTTCCTTTTCAGTATTAATAATAATAATGTTAGTTAAATTTTAGGGCATGGATGCCATTTTTAATAAACTAGAGATTATGGACATGAATCCCACTCTCATTTGTATTGGATGTTCTGGTTAATTCTCCCAATTTTCTTATGAATTCCATTTTGTTTTTTATTACACATGGAAATCGTAGTTTCATACATGGGCCCTGAGTTAGTTTTTATAAAATTTAAATTCTCTAAGACATCATATCTAAGGGTAAAGTAGGTATTGTAGGTTAGGTATCTAATGAGGAACATGATAAGGACATGGTTTACATATATGCAATTTATCGTATAGCATTTAGCAATTATTCATACACAATTATTAATTTAATACCCAAAAACAATATTTAATTAGACACTATTGGTGGATTCATACTGATTTTATCTCACACCATTTCCGAACTACCATTTAGTAATTAGAAATTTTTCATAACTATAGGTTTGGACCTGGAATATGCTTTCTGTGGTTTCTCTTTATGGACTAGAACTTGACAATGATTTGGGGGTCGAGCATGTTATCATGTTATTACATGACTCAGGGGTCATTATTTAAATATTTGAATATAATTTTTTCATAGTACATGAATAACCTATAGTATAAATTTATCTTATAATCTTTGGTATAGAATTATCATTCATAGTTTTATTATATTAGAACTTAGCAATTATCTATTTATGATTACTAATGTAGTTTATTTATATATATATATTATTCTTCTCCTATTTATTATTTATTCTTATATATTCATTATTGATCCAATGAGTATATTATCCCCACCATACCATCATTAGACCCTCACTACTAGTTGGAATCCTTTGACATTGGGGGTTGCATGATTGAAGCATTATGTGGAATCGGCTCAGGGCTCCAGATTACCTGATCCTGGGATGGGACATAATAATTTATTAATTATGACTAAAACCATATCATTAATATCATATATGAATCTATGATGATTTGGTATAAATAATTTGAAAAATTAATCATATAACTTGTTCTAAACCCGTTCCTCTTAGAACATAGTCTTCTTTAGTTCACCGAACTGTGTGCAACCCAAAACATATAATTCATTATGGGATCCTCATCCTATTGAGGTCACCCATACCCAAAATTTCATATGTAAGATAATATAGGGGGAACAATATTTTGAATGATCTACCCAATTATTTTAGAGAGGGGCTGACTTTTGTTCAATTAATAAGATTTCCCCCCCTTCCTAGCAGCAGGAGGGGAGAGGATGATTTGGTTTTACTACCTCTGAAGCTCCGGAATCCCTTTGTGCCTTTTACTAACACTAATTATTTTCCAGAGTTTTCGAAAATCGTATTAAATCGGAAGGTTCCTGATCTTCATCTTGGAAATCCTCATCTTTTTATCTCAGTGTTGAAGTTCTCTGATGCGATGAGGCCCCTTGATCTAACCCTGGTGGCTCGTTTCAACTGTCGTAGTCCGTATGTTGATGATTTTGATCGGTTTTCCTTTGGAGAATGGGACTTGCGAGATCCTAAAATTGTTGGTCTTCTTGATAATCTCCATTTCATGATTCAATTTTCTTCTGACTAAGATCTGGTTCGTGCATGTTCCAGTGCTCCACGACGATGCAACAGTTGCAAACTTTTTCTCTTTTGGTGGATGATTGATTTCTGTATGAACCGAGATCCCACTTCTATTTTGATTTGGGTATGTTTCCGCCATATTCCCTTACACTTTCAAAATCAAGAGATTTTTTGTTTGATTGGGATCATGGTAGGTTGTTTCTTATGATCTGATGTGCGTACATCTATTTTGATCAACCTGATCAATCCTCGATGCAGTGTTGAGGTTGACATTTCTAGACCTCTGGTGGAATGGGTTTGGATCTCAGTAGGGGAGGAATTCAGATGGAAACATGTTGTTGCTTACGAATCCTGTTTTGATTACTGCTCAAACTGCAAGAGATTAGGGAACTCAGGTTTGAGATGTCATACTGGAATCAAGAGTATCATTCCACCATGTCCGAGCATGAGGAAAGGGAACAGGGGCCCATTGTGGTTGATACTAGAATGAAAAACTATTTGGAACCATGGGATACAATGACTGTTGGGAAATCCTCAGGAGTTCCTCCAAATCCATTGGTTTTTGATGTGTTCATTCAGCTCAGGTATGATCTGAATAGGGTGAGTAATCCGAAGGAAATAGATCCCAAGGGCGCTGATTGTGGTGGTGTGGAAAATCCTTCAGATGAATTTATGATTGCAGACCTTCAGTAGGAGACTGAGGCCTTTACCCTGCAGGAGCATACTTCTGTTGGCATCAGTCGGACTGATGCTGGTGTGGTTACTCAAAGGAGGGGGATCAGATGTGGTGTTGTGAGTAAAGTCAGGAAGGGGTTCGACCACAGGTGGACTCCTGCAGTATAGGTGCTGGTTTCTACTGGATGTAATGATAATAGAATTGATGGTGTTCTAGAGGTTTTTTCTGGTAGCAGCAGTGGTCAGGGAAATGCTGATAGCGGTGTGATGATTACAATACCCACGGGGAATCGTTTTCAAGGGTTAGGAAATGCAGCTTTCGATGAGACGGCTCCATTACATGGCAGTAAAAACATACAGAATGAGTCAAAGGAGGAGGATGCAGTGTGGAAATATGGGATAAATGTTAATCAAGAAGTGGGGGAGCACCCCCACTATTTGGATATGATTGATATAGATAGTCAGTTTCAGTGAGACCTGTTAGTGACATATCAAGAGATTCAGATCCATGGAAAATGGGGGGATCTAGCTGACAGTGATAAAGTGAATGATGAGGACATGGTCCTACCATCATATAGTAATATTGTACAAGGGGAGAACAAGATGCTGCCAGTGGCCAAAGAAAATATGATTTCTTCTCCACGAGGAAAGACGAGGAAGGGCTATTCCCATTTTCCAAAGCCAATGTCTACCAGATCTACTGTCAGGAATATGCAATCTTCTACTGAGATTCTCTCAGTGGAGTGGTTGAATCTAAGAAGGAATTATGCCAAAGTTCTAAAGCATTATGAAATTTCGTAGTGGGAATCGGTGACTGTGGAAGATTCCTTTTATCATGGATGCGGTGATGGATGTGACTTTGAGGATATGTAAGGGTTGTGTTGTGTCTATGATGTTTGTTTCCTAATCATTTATTTTATTCTAATAAATGGTCCGGGGTTCTGCCCCTAGATATACTTTTCTGGTATATTATTCAATGTTAATAATTCCAAATACCAAATTATTTTTGTTACTCACCCCAAACTATATCCAATTCTGAATAAATATAATCAAATGTTTTATAAGAATAAGGTATATGAAACCCTTTATTTTTATAATATAGCATCATAGAAAATACAAATATACATAAGATAACATATGGTGTGACAGGTATCTATCCTTTAATTTTATAAAAGAGAGTCAAAGATCCCATTTTTGTGAGAAGTTTGAATCATTGTACTACTATCCAAATATCTGTACTCAATAGTGGCCTTACTTTATATAAAACCCTAATAACTAATATATATAAGTATGAAATCAATTTTTATTATAGAATTTATTACTCAATATATTATATAGTTTTTTTACAAATATAAATATGGATATATACCAAGGATAAAACTCTTTATATTAATTTTATGAAAATTATAATATAGATATTGAAAAATGTAAACCAAATCATACAAATATTTATAATATAAAATATGTATATACCTGACTATTGAATATCTATTTCAAAAATAAATGAATAATGTAAATTTTTTCACTATATATAATAATTTTAAACAATTTATAATCAATCAAAATAATTTTTTGATACTTTTTATTGTTAAGTAGATTTGGAACCAGCCCATTAGAACCATTCTAAAAAACATGTTTTAGAATGAGTTATTTGTAATGGGCTGGTTCCAAATCATCACTAGGTAATATCTACAATCAAATTATAATGTAACTACATGATTTATATGAACATTGATATATTGATGAAAAATTAACCTCATATATGCCAAAACATACACTAGAGGTTTCTGACTGGTGGAGAGGGTCATTAATAGGATGTGGAGAGACTATCCATTTAGTATCATAATAGACAATAATAGGTAAATAAAATATGAATCCAAGAATATATTCATACATCAATGAAAAATTGTATTATAGTAGAACCTAAAAATAATAAATATTATATAAACCATGGAATTATAAATGAAACTTATTTCCTTCCATACAAGTAATATTAAATATAAAATCTCCAAAATGTTCAATATTATACCATACATATTCTAGATTGAATACATAAATAAAAAAGATAATACTAAGAGTCCTTGATGTCAACTCAAAACAATTTCCACATCCACTCAAGCAATATCCAGCTAAACAATATGCACTAAATCCATTATCATGAATTGAATTCCATTGCCTGCTCTACACATCCAATTAAATATCTGTGTTGTGTGTGAGTATTTAGCACAATAGGAAATGACCTGACCTGACCCACAGGGTCCCCACCAAGCCTAATGGATAGCTAAGTGTGGCACTCCAATACCTCCTCTGTTACTATACATAATAGTTTTCTAAACAAATATATAATAATACATATATTATTGGCCTTATCCGATCAATGTTTCATACAAATAACATATTCATCCAACCACAATGACCATAACCTTACAAGATAATCATAACATAATAAAATAGGTATTTTCATGTATAATTGATAAACATATTTGTAGAATAATATAATAAATATAGATAAAAAATAAGATGCATGATACTCTCAAGATAATCTATCCTCAAGATACATGGAAATGGAATCCCCATGTCATGACAAGTCCATCTTGAAAGCTGGTGACATCAAAACCATAAGTCTCTATTAATATCTGACCATATTAGCTACAAGTCCATAAAAACACCACAAACATGTGCCATATCAAAATAGATACCGCATTTTTTCCCATAAGGTTGATTAATGGGTGACTATAAAAATATCATTTAATATAACCCAAAAATTGTAAGGAAACTAGTTATAGGTCATCTCACAATCAAGGGTTGAATTTTACAGCCCCTCATATCATGACAAGAGGGGGGATAAAAAATGGTGATGAAACTTTTGTTTAAATCCTCAATAAACTCCCACCATTCCCATGGGGTGTGTGGGACTAAAGGATAATCAATAATCAAATAATCCCAAAGAATGGGGAATCCAAGAAATATACCTCAGTATAGGAGAAAATCAAACTCTATGTTCGTCTAAGTCCAAGATAGTCAAATGCAGATTCTTAAGAGGACCAAAACCCAAATCATGATATCATAAATAGTGAGTCTAATATGGAAGATTCCGCTACAAGGAGAGAAGCTCATAAATACAGGTTCTATAGTGTATTCTCTAAAATCATCACATTCCCAAAATGGCAGCCAATTGGAGAGAATCAATGGTGTATTATTATTCTAGTAAGAACGCCACACTCATTGAAGTTTCTAGAAGATAAATAATTCCCATAAAATTAATAATCTATAAGAACATCAATGTGGGGAACCCTAAACTTTTGAGAGGAGATTCATACTTACTCGGGGAGTAACCAAACACATAGATGGTGGACCCACAACCAATTGTATGAGAAATTTTCTTTCCCAATTTTGAAATAGGTAAATAAATACTCCTCAACCATGTTGTCACCAAAAAGGGATCCTATGACCTATATATATTTTAAGGGGGGAACTAAAAAATAAGTTGAATTGCCAATACACTCATCCCAAATCCACTATTTTGAATACCCATGGGAAAACCTGTAAAACCTATGGAACCAAGTGTGACTCATCATCTAGGATATCCATATTTCTCAAATAAAACATCCAACATGCCACTAAAATAAGATCATTATAGGTTTCTTTCACCACCTTGAGATGTGTAATTTGAATTAGGGTGCTACCAACCCCTTAGTAAGACACAACTAATCATGAAATTATATAATTCATCAATGAGATTAATACCTCATCCAATTATGGAGTTATCCCATACCAAAAAAAGTGACTAATGAGAAACTATCTCATTATATATAGTAATTTCACCCCATGTCTCTTGGAGTGTACAAACTCAATATTTATAATAGATAACACATAAATCAGGGGGGTAAATTAATCTATAAAATGTTTTGGATAGGTGTCACTCCATATATTTGGGGGATTTCTAATTCCACCAGTATCCCATTAATTTATAGTGCACACTATTAAGGGAGCTTTGAGAAATTATTCCTTATCAGGGAGGACCCACACATTGGTAATGTTCCCAATCTAAATGTACTACCTAATCATGATTCAACAATAATCATTACTAAAAATTTTCTGAACATAGTGTGTGATGAATGTTCACATAAACAATATCAATAATTATCTCATTTGGTATCCCAAAACAACCTAACGGGTGATAAAAGTTAGAGTGGACTCTCACTATCCACATTATAATTTGGAAATGAAGACCACAAAAAATGGGAGTGAATGAATATCTCACATACCTTATATATAAATGCAATGCACTATCTATGTATTTTGAGTATATAGATGATGGTAATCTCCTTAAAGTCTATGTTGATATATAATTCAATACAAACTCACATACTATAAAGAGGGAACCATGGAATACTAGCTTGAACTCTTGCAGTTATGACACTACCATCCTCTTCCTAAGAATCTAAAACTACTAGTTAATGAAAAATGTTTTCTTAAAATCAAAATTAATGATACAGTCACATGCCTAGTTTGTGAATACAAAAAGGGATATTTAATATCCACTCACTCCCTGAATCATAAGCTATTTCCTATCATAATTATTATGAGGTGATGATATGAAAATAGCTTGAAGCATCTCTCTAATATCTATTGATAGTGTAGAGGATACCATTATCATGATCTTCAAGGAAATATACTCAGAATGAACAATTTACATGTTCTATATGACTCTTGGTTGAGTAAATATTCAAAACAATGAATAGGTAATAGTTCATGATGTGTTATATGTCATCAATCCGTGACTATCTGACTTGACATGTATTCATTCCATGTCACCCTATAATCCCAAAATACATGATATTATGTCGTGGAAAATGGAATATATTTTATTTATTCTAATTGGGTGGGTACCAACAAATATCATCTTTAAGAACCACAGGTCTTTATATGCCTCCTATGGTACATTGTGTGTGATACCATATGGATCATTGGTCATGTAGTTCGAAAATACCTAACATTTACTCTTGATCACATAGCATGTGCTACCCAATGACTTTCCATTTCTTATGGTGAATATCATGCAATTCTCTGTAGAGTCCTTTGGAATGACTGATACATACCACGTACAACACATGGAATGCCTAACCTTGTACATTACCACACCCCATGTCATGTATCTAAGGGCCATACGTAAGATATTCATATAATTGAAACCCCATGTGTAATTGATATTATAAATTAGAGGTTCAAAAGAATGTTATGACATGTATTCTATCATTACATGTTTCGTGGTTAATAAAATCAAATGAGGAAATCTTAATGAGTCAAATGATCTTCCTATTTCATAAGAATCATCATTTATATTAGTCATGTAACAACATGTAGGTATCCAAATATAAAAAAATAGTTTAAATTGATGTAAATTTAAAAGATTAAAATAAAAATATCAATGACCTCACTCATAGGGAATCATAAATGAATTGTGTTTTGGTTCTATTCTCTATTATCACTACCTCCTGATACAACCCTAATTGACCACCTCTAATAATTACCCTCCCCGATCTCCTCATCCTCAGACATGGAACCTGATTAGATTTTATAACTCTCATAGGTAGAACAACTCACTCAAGATAAAATATTGAAAATCGAATTTGTATATATGGCTATATTTAGAATATATAGTCATTTACCCATGTGAGGTAAAAAATATTATTCACATAATAAATAATAAGTATCCTAAAAATTAACATTATCATAATTGTATGAAATTTTATTGCATGGGACGTGACCTAATAATTTCACACATATATGTTATGTAATTTTTTATAAATACTAAACAAAACTCAAAAAAAATGATTTCCCTTGACCCGTAATGATTTTGAGTATTTTGATGTAGTTATACAAATAATCTTATTTCATAATTTATCTTCAATATCTTCCACACATATCTTCTCGCATAGTATACTTTTTAAGAATACCTTATATAAAACCTTTCTTAAAATCCTAGGTAAGGAAGAAATAATAATGGTTAAGCTCTGATAGTCATTTAAAATAAATATATAGATACCGTCATTGATTATAATCGAGCATAAGATATGTATAAAGGTGAGATATCATTTACCTAAATTATAATAATCAGACTCAGTCAGCCATAATTCATTAATCATAAATCCTGAAATAAGGCTTTTTCATAAAAAGACATTTGTTACATGTGCATTGAATCCTCAATAGTCATTCATGAGCACTCATATCATATCATAAACATAAGTCATAATTTATTATCATAGATATAATAATACAAACATATTTCTTTAGTCAAGGCTCACTATCACAACTATCATTGGATTTTAGGTTCGCTCCCCATTACCACATTTCAATACTCAATATTCACTCCCAGTAGAATAATAGTACATATTTTCTATTAAAAAATTAGTGTCAATCCCCATTAATGTTTATATTATATCATGAGATATCAATCTTTACCAATTCATTAAAGGGCCCTATAATTCTATTACCACCCATATCATAATGTAAATCATGCATATATGTTTCAAAGATCATTTAACATTCATAAAATCATCATATAAGAACCCATGGGAAGGAAATAGTTTTCCTAAATTTTTCAGCATTAAATAACCCAATGAAATGAAATGGGGTTCAAAATGGTTTCTTAATAATTTAATTAACATGTGGGAAACATATGGGTTTCATATATCGTCCATAAATCATTATCATCATATGATATCCATAGTAATAAGGTTCATGGAATCATAATATATTAAACCAAGGGAAGATAGAAAACCTTTATGTATATTTGAATAGATGAAAACTATCTTTAAAATATAATTTGAACCATCCTCTAAAAACATGAGTAAATACTCTTTTATTTTTATAAACATTTTACTAAAAATACACAGAATATTGAGAAAATAATTTTCATTGAAAATAACTATGGAAACATATAAAAGAACCATTAATGGAAATAATGGTAATTAGGATTATAAAATACATTCATTTCATATATGATAAATGAATGCCTTCATTTCACACTATTGTAAAAAATGAATAAATGACATGTTTAGAAACAAATTATTTAAAAATATTAAATTTTAAAATATTTCTATTAAATTCAATGGTACTAAATTTTTATTTTTTAAACGTTAATTCATTGGTATGAAATTTGATATATTATTTTTAAAGATTATATACATGGAATAAAATATTAATTGACCAAACAAGACAAATGGTCATATTTTTTTTAAAAACATTGTCTCACTTATTTTAAGTTCCATAAAGAGGGAAATGGTATGAGTAAAAAAATATGAAATAAATATAGTGGAAGAAAATATAAATGATTTAAATGACAATATACTCATAATATCCTTCATTGGAAACTCTAGAAAAAATAATCTCGATTACAATGGAATTGAAACATAGATCACTTAACTCATCTTATGTTTTCATTCATACAATTTCAAATATCATATATACTAAATATTGATTTATTATGAAAATATTATAGAACCATATTTACAGATAAAATAACTTGTATAATCCCTTTTTAATTTTCAATTGTCCTTTTATTAATAATTTCTAAATTAATACAAACATCTAAGTGAAATATGGTCCATTTTCCAGCAATGTTTTGGTATTTTGGTTTAGTACATGAAATTCTGACAATTTTTCATCATATCAAAAATATTTATCAATAAAATTTTTCATATTTATTAATAATAAATATTATTATAATTATTCATGTAATGAAAGGATGAAATATTAGTTAGATCGCCGCATGGAAGTGGTAATCCATACATAAATATGAGTAACATTATGGTTTTTGAAATGAATGGAAATATAAAAAGTTAAATGAGATATTTTTATTACATATGAATATATATATATATAATGACATATATAAACATTAAATAATTCATAATAACTAACCATGAATTATGGTGATAGAAAATAAATCATATTATTACATGGAGGTAGTAATCCACAAATATGCCTGGGTGATAATTTCATTTCTCATTTGATGGAAAAGAAGTGGGAAATGGTTGATCCCTTATCAAAATGAAAATTAATTATATTTAATGAATTTAATTCAGTATTTTAAAATGTATAACATATATTTAGATGATTTAGAAGATTGAATAAAATTTTATGTACTTGTTTAAGAGTTATATCATTAAGAATCATCCATTGGCATACACCTTAATCCTTGGATGGTTGCTAATAATCTCAAACCAGGATATAAAGAAAATGGTAAGGGATTTTAGGATTGGATTCAGGTAGTTAGTTCCTAATATATTAGGCTTATAATGTTTTATGAAGATATTAAATGTGGTATACTTTTATAAGGGACATAGAGGACACACTAGGAATATTTTAGAAGAATAAAATAATATAATGTCTTACTCATGAAAAGTGGTTCCAAAATGAAAAAGATTCGACAAAAGGGTAATTTTATAAATAAAATCAATAACTAAAATTAAAGTGATATTTTTTTATATTGATTATCTTGTTTATTAGGATAACCCAGACCACCTGCACCTAGTAAATCGGTTTAATCCTCATCTTTGGTAAACCTTTATCACTATTTTAATAGTTTATTAGGACCAAAAATTAACTTTATATTATTGATTTATATTAATTTTTATTATTCTATATATGGAATATATTCTACAAGATTAAGTATCAATATTTTTTGAAATACATTTACAAGAAAATTCATGCAAAACAAAATAAAAATTAGTTTCACAAAAATTAATTTTTAACCCTAAAATTTAGTTTACATTTATTTGATTCTAGGTAAAAACTATTATATGAATGATAAAATATTTTATTTGAATTTTTTTTAAAACAATTCCTTAAAATAATTCATAAATAATGATTAAATATATTTATTAATATAAATTCAAATTCATCACAAAAAATTAATTTTTATAAAAACAAATATTTTACCTTGAGGTGATTTTAGTTTATTTTTTATCTAATTGAAAACTAGTGAATTAAATTTATAAATCTATAAAAACAATTCATAATTTAGTTATTAATATTCATACCAAACAATAAAAATTATAATTATTAATTATCACATTAAATATTAATATTTTGATAGTATATCGCAATTCTTTTAAAATCAGTGTTTTGTGAAAATAATGATAAGAAATAAATACAAATTCTAATAAAATATATCATTAATTATTAGGGTCTAACATTATACTCAACTTATAGTAATTTTTACATCATAATTCAATCCCTATGATAAAAATAAATGGGGATACGTATGACTCATCTCATCATTGGGTTCACTCATATCTTCCTCAAATTTTAGATTTACCCAAAAAATATGGACCCGGTGAGTGGTCCTGTTCCACAATACATTCACTCTTTAATATAAAATCTCCATCAGTTTCTCCAAATAATATAGATAATTCTCAATTTTCTTGATGTCTATGTTCATTAAATATCAATTTTTAGGTATATACTTCCTTAGGATAGTTACATGGAACAAACCACGTACTTTAGAGAGATTTAGTGGAAAATCTACAGGATAAGAAAATTGTTGAATACAAAAAATTATTTTAGAGGGAATGGTATACTGATTGAATATTTTTCAATTCATTATAAATATCATGGCCTTGTTCCTTGGATAAATTTATAATATTCTCTTTTAACCATATATGAACTCCATATCTCATTGATGATTGTTAACATAAACTATTCAATTGAGTCTACACTGCCCTTAAGGGATTCGAAATAGATCGAACATCGACTTCCACTTCCATATATATCATAGGATATAATATATTTAATTCACAAACATTATCCTAGTATATTGTAGTTCTTATCTACTATCTATAAAGGGCTTCATAACGATCCATTTTACTGCTAGTGTGAAATATATTATTATAAGAAAATTCTACCATGGAGTGGAATTGATTCCAACAACCTATAAATTAAAAAGAATATTCTCTTAACATATATTATAGGATTTTAATGGTCATATCATACATACCATTTATATAATGAATATATAAATAAATAACCCTCAACTATATATCCAAACCTTACCAAAGACATCTCCATAACATCATTATGAACCTCGGATCCTGATCAGATACAATTGATCATAGTACTCTATATAATAAAAAAATTACTTTAATGTAATTCCTAGAATGATAACGTAGATATAAATCTTCTATAATGGAAATTATGTGTTCTAACATCATTATGTGATAGAATATTACCCAAATATCATTATTCTATTCAAATTTATTGGTCATCCCAATGATGAAATCTACGGTAATATATTATAATTTTCATTTTAGTTTGAAAAATGCTTTTAACATCCAATAAGAAATCATTATATCATTTTTTTCTAGATGAAATATTGGGCATTGATATATATACTCAGAATTATCCCTTTTCCTGTTATCTCATCTAAAATACTCGTTTAGATATGTATATATCTTCATACATCATAATTGAATATAGAGTGATGGATAATGAGATTCAAGCAATAACTTCTTATTAAATAATAGTACAGAAGAAATAGATACATGATTAATGATCCTAATTATTTGATGAAATTCATTAATGAACTCATGGATATTTTTCATATTCTTCTTTATTTCCACATCCCACTTTTTCAAATCTTAAATCATCACATGTAAGGATGGTTGAGCATTCAACTAAGAAAGATATGATTTACACAGACTCACATTTATTAAAATATCCATCAGTTGTAAATTGATAAATATTAGTTCTCTTTATATTCTAGTCAAGGAAAAACATCCATGGTCTATACAACATAGAGCATTAACCATCGTTTGGTCTTCATATATTGGTATTTTATTGAGTAGTAATAATTTTTAATCAACTCCACCCTTCTCATTTGTAACATATTTAATTATTTTATTGTAAATATATACCCCAATATTTTATTATTATTATTGTATATATCACACCATTAAATATAATGATAATTCATCTATAAATTAAATTAAACAATTACAACCCCAACTAAAAATCCTATGCCATTTAATTTTATTAATAATATTTAACTTTTTGTGGGGAATTGCCTTTCACAATATCCTTATATTTGATTTAAAAAAATATTCCCTTATTCGATTCAGAAATAATGACTACAAAACCTTATCCCATGTAGGGTAGGTTATGTATAGGTGCAACGGCCAACCTTTTTTTGTACTCTATGAAATTTTCTTAACATTAATCTATCCAAAAGAACATGGATCCCTTTCGAGTAGAAATGGTTATTATATTATACATCCATGCAAAATATCACAAAAATCATTGTTAGTATCCAACAAAAAAAAGAAAAATATTGACATAGGATATCATGTTTTTTAATGTCCTTTATTCAAAAACCTTTTTAAAAATCCCTTGATATACCCTCACTTGATATTATATAACCCAGGAATGTGACATATGTTTCCAAATATCACACTTGGTAAATTTAACATATATTGTATCTTTTATTGGTGACTATAGTATTATCCAAATATAATATCCTTGAAAATACTTTATTTTTAAATTTATAATAATATCATTTTCAAAGAATATAAAAAATAGATTAATATAATCTCTAAATACTCTCTTTAGTAACATCATGAAGATAATGGGGGAATAGGAAAGTCGAAATGGAATCACTATAAATTCATAATGACCATACCATGTATGAATGGCTATCCTGGATATATCCCACATATTTTCCTTTAATTTCTGATATGTACAATGATGGAAAATCATTTAAATGTATTGATATCCACTCAACAGATCAAACAATTCACCAATTTGTGGTTGATGATACTTTATCTTGATAAAAATGTAGTTCAGTTCTTAATTATCAATATAGAGGCACATTAATCCATATTAAATCATAAAAAATAATAAATTCACCTCATAGAGTCACTCTAGTGCAAATGAATCACTAATCAATATTCTATAAGAGTTATTTCTTCAATTCGTGAAACACAATTAGTTTAACTCTATATTGAGTCGTTGTAATTAGTGTAGAAAATGGTATGAGTTCTATTAAAATATAAACTTTGCAATTTTATGGTTTAATAAGAATGTTTTCAAGAAATACATTTTTATAATCTAAAATAATAGGCATATCTCCAATGATTGGTTTCTATTCAAATATTTGTAATAAATATCCACAAGAATAGGTAGTAATACCCATATAATAGAAGTAACTCATGTTCTAAATTCATATTTATCCTCGTACTAAATTACAATAATAATTTGACTCGCAATATAAAATATTACTTCTCCTCTATTGAAATCGATATGATATCTATATAATGAGTGCTAATCTGTGCCCAAAATCACATAAAATATTACAAAAAAATAATCATAATATTTACAGTAAGTAAATTCCTACATGATTCAATCTGAGCGGCTCTATGGACTTGATATACGATCATTTTACCATTGTGAGTTTTTACTACTTACTCAACATCCCATTATTCAGGTGGTTAAATCATACCCTAAAAACCCATTACATATAAAATATTTGGTATATATAGAAAAAAATAAGACATTTTGAATTCTAGTGTATACTATATTTATACGTTTCAACACATCTTTCTCATGACCCACTTTATCAGTTTTGATCACAAGATCATTCAATATTTATTTTATCTTAAGAGTTTTTTTCTACAAACTTTTCTCAATAACACTATAATTAATTCATGTATTAATGTAATACTCATACTATTTCAAACTATATCATTAGATTATGGGTAGAATATTGGATGGATATTTTTTTGTCCCTATTTTTAACTGACCTCTTCACATCAATATGAAATAATTTTGTTCGATTTCAATCTTTTCCATAGTAAAAACATTTACCACACCCCCATAAGAATATTTTCTATTTACTCCCAACCAAAATTATTGCATAAAGAAAAATTATTTTTTCCCCATGGGTTTTTTATAATTTTTCAAAAAATAAAACTTTCTATTTTTGTCCCAAAATCATTATAATATTGATATTCTCCAATTTAACATTATATATTGATATAAAATTAAAAAAAATCATCAGAGGTATCAAATTACATTATTGAAAATTCCTTTTGAGGACTTTTTCCTAATAAAATAAATAGTTAGTCAAGTTTTACATCGTGATTTAGGATAAAGCCTTAAGAAAACCATACAAGTCTACTGAAATTTTTATCATTGGTACTAATAAATTATTCCTCACACTTCTTTTTTCCCAGAAATGATATTTATATTTTTCATGTTATGTGTTCGGTGAAAATACATATTGAAAAATACCTTCTTAAATTTTCTTATGTACAGTGTCAATTTCTTCATCTTGTCTCAAATTCATGATAACAGTCTAACATTGATCATATTCACCTTCCAAATAATACACTACCATGAAAGATTTTTAATGTACCAAACTCTTGAGAATAGAAAATATCAATTTAGTGGTATTGATCGATTAATTATAAACCACAGGATTAGAGAAACTATATAAGTAATGTAGATGTTTCCACATAAAAGATAAGAGAGTGTTGTTAATTCCTTTGTTCATTTTGAAGATTTGTATGATGTATGTTATCATTCATAGCATTATAGAGTTGGGTGTGAATAACTATAGTATCTTGAATCCATGATCCCATTTCATTTGACTTATCATGATTCTAGACATTTTATTTTCCATCACATTCATCCCTAAAATGATTTCTTTTGGTTTTATCTATTGAATATGATCAAAAACTCTTATTTGAGAAAAAATAATCATAATGAATAATCATGTAATCATGAAAAATGATTCCTAGGATTTCAAAATCATGAAACTTCAGAAATATATTCACTATCAAAGAAATATAATAGTATTTAAAAAAATATTTTGTTTAATTATATAAATAATATCACCTAGTTTTTATAATATATGTAAAAAATAAATATATTTAGGTTTTTTGGTTAAATTTGTCAAAAACTATTGTAAGAATACATTAAAACTAAAAAACTCATAAATGAAGAATTAGGATACCCTGGAGTCAATATATTATATGATTCCATTGTTAATAGTTCATATGGAATGTGATTAATCATAAATTCGGTGGTTTCAAATGAATATCTCCATAATGATATCAGATGACCACAGTAACATATCAATATTCAAACTATGTCTAAAATGCATTATTCCTTCACTCAGACAACTATTCAATTTTTTTAGGAAAGAGTGATTTGTTAAATAATTTAATAATATATTTTATTATGAATAAATTATTCATTCAATTACTCAACAAATCAAATTGATTGAAGAGTATCAATACATTTTCCTAGTTAAATATATATTTTTCAATATCATTCAAAATTTAAAATATTGACTGTTCCTAGTCAAATTAATTAGATCACTGATATGGGGAGGGGTGAATCAGTGATACTTTTTCTTATATGTTCCATTATAATTGAAACAACCTTAACCTCTTATTAAAGATTTCAATTCCCTACTAAAAACAGATGAAATAACCATCCAAAGGAACACAATATTTTACAACTATCAATATTCAATAAGAATAGTTTCATCATTGGTATGGTATGGAAATGATCAAATACCATACAATCCACTTGAAAAAATTATGGGATTACAATGAGTATGATATTCCAATTTACTCCTATAGTACATTGAAGAAAATTGAAAATTATGTGTGCACCCTACCTACCCAAATAAGGTAAAAAAACGTTAATGTATGAAGACATGTTAAAAAATATTCTTATCAAATTCAAAAAATATATTAAATAGAAGAAAATTATTCAATTTCCTTCCTAGAACATTATAATAACTTCTTGGACATTATCAAGGTAAACCCAGTCTTATATTCATAGTATGTTTTCCCTATCAAATTATTCCTAGTATGATTCTCCCTAGTATGATTATACTTTTCTGGTTATTCCTACTATGATTCATTCTAGTAGTCTTTTCACCAGTACAATTCTCTTAATCATATTCTTCATCTATCTAAAATAATCAATAGAAAAAGATATATCAAATTGAGAGTACTATTTGATACAATTTAGAAATCCTTCCTCAGTCTAAAAATCCTAGTATATAAATCCAGATCTAATAAACCAGCAATATATGATGATTAGCTGAATACTATTGTCATGTCATTTATGGTAAACAATTAAATACTATAATCACAAAGAATAATAATAACCAGAATATAATGTTGCGATATATTCTCTTTTTTGTTCACATTCATTGTCAAAACAACCTTAACAAAGGCTCAATATGAAATATTTTTCTTCACTCTAAAGACTAATAGCTTCTCTATCTTTTATGGTTAACATTACACATGTTGTAAAAACAGTATAATGTACTTTTTACAATTTATAGGTGACCAATAAGAGATTTTGGTAGGAATCCCATAACCTGTCCCACTAAAACAATTTCTCCCAGATAACTATTTACCCTAATCTTTGGGTGTATTTATGACTTCCTCAATGATTCTAGAATCTTTTATAACCCTCTCCTATAATTCATATCTTCATAATAAACTATTTTCCAATTCCTATTAGAATTCAATTTCTGAATAGAAATTGACCAGTCCAATTTCTTCAAAAAAAATTTCTACAAAAATTGAAATTAAATGTATAAAGTAATGGATACCACTCTAAATACAGAATAAAATTATTCTTTTGATTCCTTAAATACAATTAAAAACACATTTAGAGAACTCCATTACCTCTACTCTCTATCAACTTGTACTTATTCACCGTTTCTCTTGACCCAATTAACAAATCACTTGAATAAAAATGTAATTCAAGCGATTTTGAATGGTTTACTACATTGATGGGTTTTTTTCATTACGATTTGCATTCGCATAAGTTCATCTTCAGCACTGTAGTTGATTTAGAAACATGTTTGTGTATCATGAATCCCTTCATGACATTGAATTCAACGAAGAATAGCTTTAGCATCATCGAATTTACAATGGAATGTCTCATGACATTACACTATTTCCAACATCTTTATTTCCTTCATAGCCTGAGTGCGATATTCAACTTTATGATATTTCTATGTATGATTTTATTAGGTATGATTATCATGGGTACATACATTCATTGTACGAATTTCCTAGATACAATCATCTTGATAATGATTATCCTGGATACGATCATTCTGGGTATGATCTTCTTGTTCCTTTTTATTCTCTTTCACCTAGATAACATTATACTGGGTATGATTACATTTTCATTAAAAATATATCTTTCTTCTCTTCCACCACAATACAATAAATCTGGGTAATATTCCTTTTAAATCAAAGTCATCACTTTCTTCTCTTATACCTAGATATGGGAAATCATGGTATGTTTTGGAATACCTCTTTTCCCTTTTCTTACAGCATACTTGAAACCTATGTTCACCATTAAAATTATGATGTTTTTGAAATAATAATCATTAATGCATTGCCTCAATTATTTTATCACAGTCATGTAGAATCAGTTTCCCCATCAAATAATTACTTCTTTCATATCCAGTTTAGAATGAATCTCATTACCCTATACTTTCTAAAAGATAAATTCCCAATGAAGCCGATCCTTTCATTCTGGATTCTGTGTGAATCTTGTTACAATCAATTCCTCGTTATAATAATCTCCAATTCTAGACCAAAGGTGAGTTTTATCACAAAATTTACATCAAAATAGCTTTTTCTTGATAGGATGAACATTCTTAAAAAAAGATAGTATCATTTTTGTAAAACCAATTTGTGAGTCTAATTTTCAACTAAAATCTAGTGAGGTGATTTAAATTCTTCCAACATGATTTCATGAAAAAAAACACTTGATAAAAATCACCTTCATAATCTACATGGTTGTAAAAATCACACCATTGTATATTTTTTCAACCATGTTTCATAAATCACTAAACATTGTATCCTCATGAAATAGATCACTTTTCACACATTATAAGACTAAATGAGCTAAATATTTGTAGGAAACAAAAATTATTAACACCAAAACAATGTTGTACATATGTAGTTATTATGAACCTTCTTCATCTTCCTCATTTTTTCTTCATTCCTTGAAAACCGTATAATATGTGTCCTACAACTAATCCAAAAAATTGTTAGAATAGTTGACTCACAATACAATTAGGAATTCATTGATTATAAACAAATCCCTCATTTTAAATGCCTAAAAAAGGATATATTTATGAAATAATTCCCCCTAACAATTCAACCCAAATGTATGATAAGAGAGGGTACAAAAAAACATACCTCAACCTTGAAGGGAAAGAGTTTGGACCCCCCCCCCTTGTTTAACATCAATTTAAATAATGATTCATTTATTAAATGTTTGGTGAAAATGTTTGAAACTTTTTATGATATTAGAACACACACCACATTCAATTAATTATTCTTCACATTCTTAGTGATGAAATTCAAGTTTAAATCAATATTTTATGAATGAGAATGTTGAACATGATTCTTTATGATATTTATTTAACTTGTATTATCACAAACCAATAGCAAGGGTTACATTACATCAACAAGTAAATATTCCAATTTATTTTTCATTCACTAAAGTTAAGTAGTGGCTTGAGTAGTAGCAACATAATATACTTATTACATACTAAGAGTTTCTAAATTCTATTTCATTTTATTTAAACTAACATAATCTATTCCCAAGAATATACTCCACAATATTTGGATCTTTAATCATCAACATTTTCTACCCAATCATCATATTAATACTCAAAAAAATAAATACTATCTAAACTATTATACCTAATTTCCAAAGTATTTTTTTCCTTTGATGTATCGAATAATTCTCATTCCTTCAATTAAATATGAATATTTTAGAGTGATATAAAATCCTCAATATAGAGTAAAATCATAAACAATGTCATGTCTTGAGGTAATCAAATATAAAAAACTATATATCATCTTTCAAAATTCGTTCTCATCAACATCTTCTCCTTCTAAATATTTAGAATACATTATTCTCACTGATATCGGTATAGAATCATGTTTTTCATTTTTCATGCCAAAACTCTTATGAAGTTCCTTAGCATACTATTCTTGAGAAAGAAAAATGCATTCCATTTTGAATTTGAAACCCAAGAAATTATTTTGTTTCCCACACATGTACCTTTCAATTAACTCTTTCATTTATTTATCAAATCCTTTAAAGTTTATTTCATTGTTACTAGAAAAGATAATATCATCAATATAATGGTTTACTATGAGGGAATACTATTAAATTTATTTTATGTAAAGATTGTTATCTAATATGCCTTTCATAAATATAATATTATATAATCATGTATCCAATTTAAAATACCATGAACTTAGATATTGGTTTAGCCTATAAAAACATCTCTTCAATATACACACATAGCATTCATTTTTCCTATAATACACATGGTTATTCAGTGTAAACATCCTCATCCAAATCACCATTTAAGAATTCCAATATTATATACATTTGAAAGATCTTATAACCTAATTATGTATAAATAAAACCAAAAATTGAGATTTTTTATAATATTGAAACTGGAGGAAACATTTTATCATGATCACTGCCTTCAATAATTGAATACTATCTTTAAAAAAATCATTATTTGTTTCTTGTAACTTCACCTTCTTAATTCATCATGTTCTGAAAAATATATATTTTTCCTATATTCTTTTTTTATAGCTTGAGTATGAGGTCCCATGTATCATTATTCAAAATCTGATCCAATTATTCATTCCTTTCTTGAACCCATTCCAAATAATCAAAAGAGTCTTTCAAATCATTCGGCTCTACTTTTGATAATAAAGAATTAGGTGTAATAGCATTTGTTGTTAGTATTTTTTTTTCCTTTTGTGGTTAATTACAAATTATATTCGAAGCATCCACATAATTCCTCAGCCATAGATGGTATATATAATATCATCCTCATCATTAGAGATAGCTATATTTATTTCTTATTCTAGTGTAACAATACAATTGCTTATATCCTTATCATATTTTTTTAAAACAATCATGCTCAACATCCCAATCATCCATAGTATGTTTATCTTCATATACCTTTTAAATTATTTTCACATAAACATATTCAATAATTATGTTGATTTATTCATTGAAACATCTATATCATCTTATTTCATGAGAAAATAAAATAAAAATTATATCTTCACCTTTCTTCTCAACAATTACTATTTTTTGTACATTATTATTTTTAATAAATGGACTCCTAGAAACTCTTAAGTGTTTCAAACATGGAACTATTTGATAAAACAATTTATAGGGAGTCATATATAATTGAGTCATGTAGAAACATATATTATGGTTATAAATAGCAGTACTCATGGATTCCCTCACAATGTAATGATAAAGACCATGTTCAGGTAGCATAACTATTCCCATTTCCCCAAAAATTCTACTTTTTATTTCTACAACCCCATTTTGTTGAGGTGTGTATAGGGAACTATACACATGCCTAATTCTATGCATTTCAATATAGACATTGAATTATTTATTACTATATTCACCACCATTTTATATTCTCATCATCATCAATGAATACAGTCATTTCTTCTCATCAATCCATATGGAACAATTAAAAATTTTCAAATCATCTCATTTACTATTCACATGCATAACATAAGTAATCAGAGTAAAATACTAAGTAAATGTGATGAAGTTCTGATGTCTATTTTTCAACTATTTTTTTCATCATCCCACAAATATTTTAATGAATGATATCTTGGGGTTTTCTAAAAAAATATCAACTTTCCTATGAACATCATTTGTAATGACTCCTTAATGAAAAAATAGTGCAACATAAATATCTTCTACTTAGAATGTCTGGAATGTATTAGACACTGTCTCACATTGATAACCTTTTCATGTTTCATTGACACATGTGTCCCAAAATTTTATTCCCTAATTGATTCACTTGTACCGTACTAATGCAACAATATATTTTTATTTTAACAACATGAAAGAAGTTGTGTTTTTTATGATATAATCTTGTAATAATTTATCATTATTATACACTTTTCACAAAAAAATTTTTCTGATGATTACATTTTTACCCTCATGAAAAAGTTGAAACACTTAACAAATTGTATTTTAACCCATCAACAAAAATTGATTTCTTGGATTTCATCTTTTATCTAACAATGATGGTTGATCAAACACCTTTATTTTTCAAGGATTCCTCATTGAAAAATTTAATTGATACTTGTTTTATTACATTTATATTATTCAATAATTTAAAATATCCTATTATATGAGAAGAACACCCACTATAATGAATCCTAGGTCATTCTCATTTTGTTGATTTCAATAAAGTTTTAACAAAAATAGGTTTTTATTATTTCATTTATTTATTAACCCCCAAATTTTGAGTATTATTAAAGATAATTTTCTATTTTGGTAAGAATAAAATACATACGTTTTAAAGGTTTCCTTATTGATCAAAAATCTTAAAAATAGTGTACAATGGATGGAACATGTTTTCAATCACTACACCAACCCTTTCAGGTTTCATCAAAACATCCTTCTCAAATTTAATTCTATGTGGAGATTTAATCCCCCTCAACCTATGGCATTCATATCCTCTGGAATAATAGTAAGGATTTTTTGATCCAAAACATATCTTCTATATGTCTGAATCCACCCCAATACCATAAATTTCTATAGAATGATTATTTTCCTCTGAAACATCGGTATTGACTGAAATCGTGAAGAAAATTTTTAGCCACCTTGTTCGCTTTCTTTTCTGATGAATCAACCATTATTTTGTCAATTTGAGCCTTAATTTTCCTTTCAAATTTAGGGGAAACAAATGTTTTAAAATATTTTCCGATTGTAGAGTGTTTTTAAAAAATATAACTCAAGGTTATTTGAGACATATGAATTTACATTTTTTGGCCATATTCAAGACATCATCAATATTATTATTTTTAGAAACAATTATATATTTCTTTTAACCCTTTGAAGGTTTCTTTTATTTATCATTGTTTGGTTTCTCATTTAATGAACATTCACCAACTCAAAAATAGTGTTTTTGAAACATGTATTACACTTTTCATCTTTGGAATTTTTTTTGGATAGTCATAACACTTGATATTTTTCCTTCATCATCACTTTAAAATAATCATTATGCCTCTTTTCTTCGTGAATATATTTTTTCAGATAATCAATCACATTTTCAATGTTTACTTTCTCTTCAGAAAAAACATTCTTTATTTATTGTTACAAATAAATAATCTTTCAATATATTATTTCTTTTCAAGTCTTCTAATATTTCTCATTCATTCATTAAGATCGTATTTCAAATGATATTCATGTTTAGTTTTTTCTTCTTCAAAACTATTCCATCCAAACTCTTCATCATTCATTGTTTCAATGAATGTATTTTCAACACCAAACCCAATATATTTTTTAGAATCAATATCACTTCCTTCTTATTATTCATCATTAGATCAAAAACTTTTTCTTTTGTATTTCATGAATATTCATTCAATATTAGTTTTATACAATTTTCCATTATCTCTATATTTCTTCCATGATCTTCTTGGATTTCCTTTTTTCATCACTATTCATTTCTTTCTTTATTCGAGGACAATTAGCAACAAGGTAATAAATGAATCCACATTAAAAACATTTCAAGGGATGTTTCCCTTCATATTTTTCTATTCCACTTCAATCATTTTTAGAAAAAAGGATAAAATATCATCAAGTTTTCTCCATACCTCATTTTCGGAGTCTGAATCACCAGTTTCAATAATAATAAGAGTATTTATTGACTTGTATTTCTTATGATACTTGAAATAATTTTCCCTATCAACATCTTTTTTATTTTAATAGATTTTTTCCTTTTTATTATATATGTGATGTGAGTTTTATATAAATCATTAGGAAATAATGTTTTGGGAACTCTATCTTCCAATAATGAAACTTTTGAATAAATTTTTATGGGAAGGATTCTTAAATTTTTTTAAAAAACAATTAAATCAATAAAAATTTCATCAAGACCCATGATAGTAATAAAAATATCATTTAACCAATTAAATAATTCCCTAATAGATTTGTAATCACCTATCCTCAAGTAATCCTACTTCAATCTTCAAATTTGATGTTTTCCCATCTTTAAATTTGTATTTCCTTCATATTTGTTTTTCAATTTATCCCATATACTGTTGGATGTGGAAATGACATTCACCTATATGAATTCACATTCATAAATTGATGATAATTTTTCATTCTTATCCCTCCCATCATTCACATGATTCACCTTTTCAACATATGTTAGAGGATTTTTATAATCTATAGGAGGAAGCCCTTATTTTGAAGCTTTAAGAAAATCATATCCAATACACATAAGATAATGAACCATTTTATATTTCCAGATATGATAATTATTTCTACCAAAAAATGGAATACCTTTACTAATCACAGAACTCAGATTCTCTATTAGCATTGAAAAATATAATGGAAACTATGCTCTTATACCACATGAATGTTTTTAGTTTGTGTGATTATATCACTATAGGGGAGGGGTGAATTAGAGACACATTTTTTTTCTTCTTTATAGTTTAATTAATTGTTCCCTCGTGGTAAATATTTTAATTCCTTAGCAAGAAAAAATCAAACACACTTCCATAAGAACAAAAAAACTTATAAGGCTCAATATTTAATAGTAATGGATAGGTACTTTGTATGGTTTGGAGAGGATCAAACACCACACAATCCACTATAAAAAATCTATGTATTAAAATGAGTAGGATATGCCATTTCACTCATGTAATACTTTGAAGACATTCCAAAAGTACGTGTATACCCTCTTATCAAAAATAAGTTAATAATTATTTTTTGGAAAAATTCATGTTACTTATGATCCTTTTCAATTTCAAAAAATGTATTCAATTGAAAAAAAATCTTCAATTTCTTACATTGAACTCAGTAAGAACTTATGGGACATTACAAAGGAAAACTCTGTCTAATTTCCTCAATATATTTCCCCTTTTTGATTATTCTCAACATGATTATTCTTATTTGATTTTTTCCAATAAGATTCTTCCCAATATGTTTTTAACCAGTTCGATTCACCCTATATGATAAATTTTGTGTCTAAAAATCTTAATACAAAAAGTTATATCACTGGCCAGTTATGATTTGAGACTAATAAAAACTCTTTTTCACTTAGTGTGAAAATACAGTATGGAAATCTCAATCTGATTATCTTTCCTAATATGATTATAAACTAAATATGATTGACAAGATAAATATTTACAAATATATATATATGATAATCATGAAGAAAAATAATCAGCTAAATATGATGTTGTGGTATTGTCTCTTATCCTTTCACTTCATTAGTCAAAACATCCTCAACAATGCCTCAACATGAATAATTCTTCTTCTATTTAAAAACTAAAAGCTTATTTATATTGTAATGTGAACAGTTTAATAGTCATTAGAAAAGTACAATGTACCTTTCCCCTTTTATAGGTGTCCCATAAGTTATTTTTGTGGGAATTAAAAAACCATCCATGCTCACACAAATTATCCCAAATCTCAGTTTCCCCTAAAATTTCATGTCCATTTATGACATTATCAACACTTCATGATTCTTCTTGAATCATCACCTTGAATTCATATATTTTTCATACATTATTTTTGAAACTCTAGATCAAATTCAATTTATGAATAAAATTTTCTAAATCTTATTTATTCAAATTGATGATTTGTATCAACTGAAAAAAAAATTTATGAATAAATGGATACCACTCAAATTGTTGAATAAAATTATTATTAATAATACCAAGATCCCCCTTAAAACTAAATTTATAAAACTCATTCATATGTGATCTCGAACCTATTTTACATATTAACCATTTATCTTGACCCACACGGAAAAAACAATGTAATTATACCCCTTTTAAATTGTTGACTACACTATTGATTGGTTTTTTCATTATAATTTTTATCTACCAGAGATCATCTTTAAAAAATTCCTTTTCTCACAAACTTGTTCAGGTATCATGAATCACTTCATGTCATTGAAATCAATTCAAAATAGATTAAATATTTTTGTATTTATAATGGTAATTATTGTAACTCTCCATCATTTAAAAATTCATTCTTTTCTTCATAGAATAATTATGATTTTTTTGTGTGCGATCATTATGAGAATCTTTTTTTTGGGTATATAAATCCATTTTATTATCATTCAGAGTACAATTACCCCAAATATAATAATTCAGATAATGATCATCCTGGATATGATCATTCTGGGTAAAATCTTCCGCTTCCTTTTTCTTTTCACCCATCTTGATATGAATATACAGGGTATGATTTCATTTTTAATTGGAAGCATCACTTTCTTCAATTATACAAAGATTTGATAAATATCGGTACGATTCCATTTTGATCATCTGCATCTCATTTTTTCCCTTCCAAACTGATACAAAAAATTTGGGTATTCTTTGGAATAACTCTTTTCAATTTTCATCCATCATGCTTTCATTAAAAGTTCTCCATCAACTTATGATTTGTGTGAAATAAAAGTTTGAAATTCAACAAAACATTTTATTTATTGTAGTCATGTAGACATGGATTCAACATCAAAACAATTACTTATTTTTATACAAAATTTTTAATGAATTAGATGACTATTTACTTTAAATAAGATACATTCTCAATGAAATTGATCTTTTCATTGTAGATTCATTGTGAATCTGATTAAAATAAATTAATCATTATGGTCTTCTCCTATCTTGGTCACAAGGTGAGTCCAATCAAAACATTTTCATCTAAAAAACATCTTCTTGTTAGAATAGAATTTCTTGGATGAAGTGATTCTAATTTTTCTAGAAAACAATTTTCAAGTTGTATTTTCAAATAAAAACATAGTGAGGTGATTTCCTTTATTTAAAAAATGTTTCATGATATCAAAGTACAAAAAATGAAAACAATATCCTTAATTTTCATCTTGGTCTTAAATAATATTTCACAATTATTTATTATATTAAATATAATGATATACCTAAAAAATTCATCATCAATGATTACAAATAATCAATACACCCACATTCTTTTATATCTCTATATATAACCTTATATATTATATCCAATAGTTTATTATCCCTCCCAACATTTTAATTAAATGGTTATTTGATTTTTTTCTTCAATAAAAATTTAAAATTTATGAATTTTATTCATAATAAATTGATTCTACGGACCCATATATTTGGCATCTTTTGATATAGTTCTCATTTAAATTTCCTAGTGTACATTGTCATAGATAGTTTTGTTAGAATCAACAAAATTTTACTTATTATGTTCAATATAATATACCAAATTATTCATGTAAAAAAATTATAGAGAATTAACCATAGTATCTATTCCTTTAAACAATTCATCCATATTTATAGGACTTATCATGTTACTAATCTTGAATAAAAATAAATTCTTTTATAATATATATATAAAAATAAAATTTATATTTATATATTATTTAGATTAAGACTATATGTGTCAAAATTCAATTCAGAAAACCTTTCCCCATTAATAACATGTATATCAACTTCTCTGTGAAGAAAATATTATCTATTATTGAGTATATTTTCATTAAAATCAATTTATGATGCACACCCAATATCTAATACCCTTGAGTTGTTGTAATTTAAATTTATTTATTTAAAATTATTATTATTATTCCAAAAAATATTCTCTTTAAGGAAACTATATAATAATATATACTAATCTATAATAAATATAAAAATGAAATTCAATTTTCATGGAATAATCTATAACATGATTAATATATTGTGTGGGAATTGTATTTTTGATAACATGTGTAGTAAGATTACATGAACATGACACTAAAAAAATGATGACCACATTATTCATGTATATATGTGATAAAAAAAATTATTCAATGAAATATAGAATATATTTTATACTTGATCAAATATTTAATAAATATATCATGTTCATAGATAGAAGAAAATCCATAAAGGATTTTCAAATTTTAGTTTATTGGGTGGACCGAAACATAAATTGATATTAAGAATGGGATTTGGAGAGTTAAAACACTTGAAATAATTTTTTTAGAATTAGAATGGGGACGAGAATGAAAAATATAGATCTTATGATCATACCATGTGATCAAGGACAAAAATAGTGGTTTTGGAAAAGACATACATATGCTCACAGTTGATGAATAGTAATTACTAATTGTGTGGAATAACCATGTGACCTATTACATTTTGAAGAAGAGTTTAGTTAAACATTTGAGGAGGTCCCAAAAAACCATATCAGCCTTAGGTTTCATCAAATTGTCATTAAAACCATGCACCTAAGGCCGTATGACCATTCCAAAACAATGCAGGTTCTCGAAGAGATGAGTACATGTGTGGTACATGGATTTTCTAAACATGAACTTTCCACATGTTGGAATTGGATGTGAGATAGTGCCAATGGAACATTTTTTACATGGCTTTTATAACTTTTCACAAGTGTTATGTTGGGTGTGGCCTTTGGATAGTATTATTTACAAGGTTGGTGCATCAGTAGCCGATCTATACTACCAAACATTTTTCACCATTAAAAATTATAAAATGATGATTTTTCCTTGCCTACATTAAAATTTGATGCATTATTTCTCTTACACGCACATAGAATCCCTTCTCTAGGTGTCTCTCTTTGGTCTCTAATCCTAGGCATTAAGGGATCTCTTTTATGTGATATTAGAATCAACCTTCCCATGTCATGTTGGATCTCTTTCAGTTGGTATATGATCCCTCTACCTTATTTTCTATATTTTATATTCATTATTGGATATTATTTTCAAAAGAGATAATATACCCTATATTTAGGGTATTTTTCTATTTTTTTATTTCTCTTGTTTCAAATTGAACAAATTCATGACAATGGAAGAGTGAATTATATTAATCATGAGGTTTATGTTCTAGGATGTTTCCTCTAATGTCTTGATTGTTTATGAAAAGTTTTATAGTTTCATATGCTTTATTCTTAAATTTTCACCTCATAAATGTTAAATAAAAGTAAATAAATTGTTAGAAATTTGAATTAGTTGTCCATGAGACCAATTTACACCATTTTAGGCTTCCTAAATCCATGTGAACTACCCCTTTGGGTGTAAGGGTAAGCATTCACCATATCATTAAGTCAGGTTTAGGTTATTAAGCTTCCCATGAGATATTTTTATCTTCCACCTGATTAGTGGGACTCATAATTGAAAAAATGTACTATTAATTGACTGAATACCATTAATTCACACGTAAGGTCCAATTAAAATAGAATGTTTTAGTGATATTAATTTAATAGTAGTGAGAATTGTTTAACTAAATGAATCATGATGATTTTTTATTTTTATGGAGTCCTACCTAGCCCATATTAATTACAATGTAGTATTATTACCACTAATTGAATAAATAATTATTAATCCCATTTCATTGTTAAATTAATGTTGAATTTATAAACTAAATTTCATGGTTAATGGATTAAATGGGATGTGAACGACATGACTTTGTCACATAGAATTTTGTGTAGTTTTAAAAAATATATTTTTAAAAATACGTTAGAATAGTCAATAGTTGGGGGTTTTGCCATAGTCCTATGTTTAGTTATTAAATTAAATATACCTCTGAATTTATTTCCTTGAGAAGAACATGTATTCTGATACAACATTTTGTAGACTAGGTCTTATGGAACTTTACACTAAATTAGTTATATATTGATATGTGGTGTTGGACATGGTTTTTATCACTATTCATTAATAATTACTGGAAAGAATGTTAAAATTTATTATGTTACTATATTAATCATGAAGAACTTTTTTATTATAATTAGAACCATCTGGACAATATTATCCTTATTTTTACGATTGGAATTTGTTGTAAATTTTGTCTCCTCTCATTACTTATTAAATTACTGGGCGTGACACCCTATATCATTACTTATTAAATTCTTGGTAATCGAACCCCAATTCATTGATTATTATTATTTTGGACATTATGTTCCACATTATTGGTCAATATTTCCCTCATTAATTGTTAAATTTTTGGGCGCACCACCCCATATCATTATTTTTATAACTAATTGGTGGGGAGCCTTTTTCATTACTTATAATCAAACTTTTCAGACATGATAAACCTTTTATTATTATTATTACTATTAATTTTTAATTGGTAATGCACTAAGACTTTTATTAATTACTATGAATTGATGTAAATTATACCCACTCTAATATGGTTTAGATATTTTAATTTATTCACCCTATTTAGATATGAATCTTTTCATGTTTTCCATTATACAAGGACACCCTTGTTGCATACATCATGTCTTGGGTTTATTTTTATATAATGTAAATTATATATGATATTCTAGTTGAGAATTAAGTAGTAATGGTCATCCAGGTAACCAATATGGAACCTGATCATGACATGGTTTATGTATTCATCATTTACCTACCTAACTTTATTGAGTATACATACACACTACGTCATTTTTTACTCATGGACTAGATTGAATTATACATCATTTGTGGTAGACTACTGAGTTTTTAATTTCATTATATTTTGGCCATTTTTCTATACCCATACAGATCTCATGGATCCATATTATGACCTGGATTTTACTTGTTTTTGTTTCTCATTATAGACTAGGAATCCATATGGAGTTTTGGGATGATCATGTACTTGGGTTTCCTATGGAAGATGTGGTATTTTTTATTAATTTTTATATGAGTCTAGTCCTATATTAATTATTACAATCTATATGATTTTGTCTTCCATTCATGTCCTAGCATGTTCATAAAAGGTCTTATTATACTAGAATTCCCCTGTTATCTGTTTATGATTTTGTGATTTGTTTCAATTATATATATATCCTACATCGCCTTTATTATTTAATGAATATTATATATTTATTAGTACTATAGATGTAATATTCTCCATACTATAGAATTATTATAAAATAACTATTAGTCGTTAATATTTGGAATATGTGGAGGCACGCTTGAGGCCATATAGAGAACATGATTGGGCCCTCGAATTAGTGGCTCCCATGTCAGGATGTTATAATAATTATCAAAGGATTATAATTTAACTTGTATTAAAATTATGGGATGTTGGATAGGAGACCTTGAATTATTTGGGACTTGGGGAATGACTCATTTATCTGTCTGGATAACCCGTATATATGGGATGATAAGGTTTGTTGTAATACAACTAGTGTTCAAAATGTTTCGTTATTTTAGTTGACTATTATTTCACCTTGAGTGATTGTTTTAGGTTTGATGGTTACTGATTTGTAGATTTTTGGGGTTTAGCTCTTGAACAATTCTGGAATTTGAGGGGTGAAATCATTTACCATTTTAAGCTCATATGATTCACATGTCATTATCATAATTATCAATATACCATACATGCATGATTATGTGCCATTTTATCTACACATTATGTCTGTCTGATTATTTATTATGATTATTTATGAACCATGCTATGTGATTTTATAGTATTCTCACATGTGTACTCTGACTCCATCATTATTTCATTTTTAGTCGTATTTATTATTTATGTTCTATCTTACGTGAAATAGTTACGATGTAAGGTAAGTTAAATAGTGTTTAAAAATCAACCTATATAGTGTTCTACCATAATATCTGGATGAAGTAATCTGATATATCCAACCAATGATAAATTTAATGGATGAAATTAATTTAAAATTGAATCATCAAATGGCACTGAAAATGATATGTTTTAATAAATTCAACTAATTTATTATGGATATAAGTCAAATGGATGTCCATTTTAACTTATAAAGGCCAATTACATTAAAACATAGGAATGAACACACATATAAATAAATAATTATATTCATTACTCGACCCTTATATTTGAGTTTTATCATTATATTCTTATGATATAACTTTTATGAGGATGTGTAAAAATGTTTTTAACTTTATAATAATGGTTTTCAAATAAATTGGATTTGAATTGTATTTTATAGAGTGTTTCCTACATAAACTAGGAATGGTTTCCCATATTACTAAACCAAGGTTGTTTTAATCGGACCCTCTTATGTCGCACTTGTCATTATATTCCTTGGTTCCTAACCTCATGGGTGTACACTTATGATAAATCAGGATGGAATTTAAAGTGTTAGAATTCACTTATATGGTGTTATTTATAAATGTTTTGTGGAATCCTGCTATACTTATTGCCTTAAATTAATAAACACTAGTTGAATTATTTTTTTATTTTCACAATAATTTATTAATTAAAATTTCGATCAAAAAATAATGGGTATTTTCCTCTATATCATAGAATTTTAATTTTTATTATCTAATACAGTTTCAAAAAAATATGGTTAAATGAAATGTTTTAAGGTTGAAAATGTGAGATAATTTTCCCAATGTTAAATAAATAATTAGCAAAATAATATGTCATGTAGATTTTGAAAACAATTTTATTTTATAAATGTTACTTGATATTACATGCTTTTGAGAGTATTTAATATTATTATTAAAGTATAATGATGTTAAAGATTAAATAAAACACGTTAGTTGTATTTATATAATTGAACCTAGTGTATGGGAATTTATTAATATAGGTTAGTGTTTCCTTAGACGGGAACTTGTACATTCCCTATGAATATGAGTTAGCATATTTGGTTAATCTAGACATAAATTATTAGAATTTGATCCCAATGAACTTTTTAGGAGAGACCTAAGATAATAATTCGACACCCTATGTTAAAATTAGTGGTTATACCATTTATGTTATAGCCCATGGAATTAGGAATCATATTTAATATTTTTTAAATTTTCCATGGAAATGTAAGTTATATTATTCATCTGTTTGAGTTGGTCTTGACTCTTAGTTATGTAAATGAACCCCCTTCTATGTGGGTCGTTATGTAGTATGTAGAACCTCCAAGGGTGTATTTCCATATGAGAATACCTAGTAAATGTGAGCCTTTTCACCTTTTCATTGATAACATGAGCCTATAAAAAGAAGTTCCCTATGAGGATGCTCAAAACGGATCATGTCCTCATAGGTTGACAATTGAAAGGTTTTATCATTATGTTATTGTAGACAATATTGTCCCTTTTTTGTCAATGATCTTTTACCTCCCTTCAATTTTAATCTTTAGAGACAGTTTAAAAGTGTGTTACATACTTAGTAATAATGACTCGTATGTGGGGTGTGGTTCTCATTTGGGATATCATCGAGCTCAGTGGACATACATGGTGGCCTTTTTTGTGTTTTGATTAGTATGGAAAGGTTAAATAACTATATACCCTTAGTTTAGACTATAATATTAGTGTGTATAGGGTTGAAATAATTTACAGAAACTAATAAGAATGTTTGGACCAGTTCAAAAATTTCTTTTAGAGGTGGTGATCTTGGTAGTACATTGATTTCGAAACTAATGCATGGAAGGGGCTTGTGCTTTGAGATGTTGGAATGGTGATGTTTGATGTATTTATGGAGGGAACACCTAGAAAAAATACATATCATTATTGTATTACATGGGATGGACTATTTATGGGCCTTACCTAGTGGAATAGTTCTCCATCCAATTACACTGTAATTGTTAATTGTAATCATGAGGTGGATAATCATTTAAAAAATTATCGCATATGTAGTTTCCATATTCTGAATAGAATTTCCAATTAATCTTCTAAATTTTTTTTGAATAGACATTATATATAGATTATTCAGATTTTATATTTTTTTGGATGACACAGGGGAGAATGAATCAATCCATGGACCATATAGTTAGAGATGGTACACCTATTGCATATGGAATGTTTAGATCTCACTTGGTGAGTATGGTAAATTTTTTATATGGGTCATAAATTATATTCAATGTACATATCTTGGAATTATGGTATAATATATGACACTAATTACCAAATAAACCAAGATATTTGGTAAATTAATTGTTGTTCCCCTATAAGGTTGGTGAATTTGGTTTAAAATAGGGGATGTGAGACTATTGGTTCATGCATTAGATTTGACATGCATTATTGAGAGATGTGGTTTCAAGATTTATTTAAAATAAATTGAAACATGTTTTGATGATATTGTAGACTAGAGAAAGAAATACAAGCCTATCTATAAAATCATAGCATGCTCCAAGTTGATAGGAAATCATTGACTATTTCATGAATTCTTCTGAAGTATATTAGGAGAGAATCAGCTATACTCTTGGATACCTAAATATATTTTCGTTTTACAGACGGACACTTTCAGAGTTATAATAGAATAATATTTTCTAATAATCTATAAAGTGTGGAGTAAAACATTATTTTTTTACTGGTGGTGACCCTCACCGTAAATTTTGAAACATTAATATTACCATGGGATCCTTTCTCCTTAAGTGGAGATAGGTGATGGTTGATTCTTACATTAGTGCTTAGTATTGAGAGAGTTCTTAATCAATGTCAGTATTTATATTCATGGATAGTTAAATCATTGGATTTTATGATTTTAAAACTAATTGGATGGTGTGATGTTAAGAATTATCCTAAGGCGGGGTGTAGGATGTCATTTGTTAGGAAATAATCATGTGATATGGTTCATGGGATATTGATAATGGTCATTAGATGGTGGTTTTATATTTCTAAGTCAATGAATAAATGGATCCATGTATGTCTCAAATTCATGAAAAATTCACAGTATATACATAGATATGGGCTCGGGGAAGACTGTATATATCCATTAAGCTTGGGATAACTTCTGATGATCTAATGATGTTGGATTAGGATTATATAGGGGTTCATGCTATTGAACCCTAAAAACATTAGAAGGAGATGTGTTGGACTAGATATTTTTTCAAATATAATAATGGTCTTTGGTTAGAATTCTTGATATAATCTTTAGGTGCCTCAGATTATAGGGATTATGATCTGGATTTGGTGATGTTACAACTATTAAATATGAGCATTTTAAGAACTAGTCAATACGTTGTTCGAATTGATTTCCCTTGGTTAGTTTTTTGTGTTTGTTTAGGAACCACGTTTTCCATGCCTTATTGATTAGACAAGCGTTTTTTAATGGTCATTCAAGGATTTTCAAGGAAATTCTCATGCGTCCAGGTTAAGTGTGTAGAATTTAATTCTACCACTTCAATCAATCAATCTCTAGATATTGTGTCCTCACTTATGATATGATTTAAAAATATGAGACTGTTCTTGGATATTTGTTATGATAGCCAGGAGGTGATTAAGTATGAAATTCAAATGGTGGGAATACCATAGCTCAGAATTGGTTGGTCCATGTTTGAACCTATAGTGGGAAGATCTGAATGACACTTAAAGAAAGAGATGAATATGTGATAATGTCTCAAGAAATATGAGATCATGTAAGTTCCATTTTAGTGATTCATATTTTGATATAAGCTTTATAATGAATTTTATATGCAAATGTACTATATGTTTATTTTGTTTCATGGAGGCACGTTGGGTATTTAGAAAACCAATTAAACAATTTGAATGGGACTTAATGACTCAAGTATTCTGGGTAGTTCATTGTTACATCCCCCAAGACGTCTCATAGATTATAATTTCTATGTTGGTGATGTTAAAAGTTATTGTGTTTTGAATCCATTGAAATTTTATAAATGAATTTGGATTTTTAGTTTGGTGGTGGGACAAAACATAAATCGAGCATCAGAAAATAATTATGAGTGTTGGAACACATAAACTTATTATTCATAGATTTGAAATATGTTGTAAAATGTTTTTGAGATATTTTAGGATCATCCTGAGAAATAGAGACCGAAAATGGTGTTTTTGAGGAAGATATCCATAGGTGCACAACTGACTCATGGTTGGTAATAATCATGGAGCATAATTGTGTGTTATAATATGTATGCAAACAATGTTTTGTTACCTATGTGTGGAGGTCCTTGAAAACCATGAGTAACTTTGGGGTGTGTCGCACTATTGGTAAAATTGTGGGCCTATGAAAACATGGCCATTCAAAAATCTGCAATATATTATAGATGTGAGCACATGGGTTAAACAAGGTTTGTCCAACCACACACATATCCCTTGTGGGGTTTGGAGGAGAGATAGTTATATGTACATAGTTTATGCATTGTTTTTCTAATTATGTTCATGACTTATCTAATGTGTTTCCATTGGGATGTGTGATTGCATGATTACATAATATATAAATAAATTATGTGACCAACCTATTATCCCCATTTAGATGTATAAAATAATAATTATTAACATTCCTACATTAAACATTCACCCCTCATTTATACTATTACACATGCACATAATCCATTATGTGGGATCCACCCTTTTGTATCTCCTATTAGAAATTGATGTGTCTTCTTCAACCATGATTGGAATCGAATGTATTAAATCACATTAGATCGTAATATGTTAGTCAATGTTTCTACTTCCTTAATTTATCTATTTTACTCACAGTATTGGATTATATTTCCATTTAAGATCATATTCCCATATTTTCTAGGAATTTTTATATTTCATCAATTTATAAAGTTTTTTCATAAACCAAAGGATAATAAGTGTTGACTGAAGATTCCTAATCATTAGGCATGTTTTATATGACTTTTCCTTTAATGTCTATATTCTTTATAAAATGAATTATCATGCCACATGCTGGGTTCTTAATTTTTCTCCTCTTAAATGTTATAATAATTTAAATAAATTGATAGTTCCCTGAATTGGAAGTCCTTCAGGACCAATTACTCCATTATAGGTTTTCTACATTAATGTGTACCACCACTTTGGGTGTGTGGGTATAAATTCCTACAAATTATATGTTGTGATTATGTATTAAGTTTCCCTTAAGAAATTTTCAGTTTACACCTAATTAGTGTGACTAGTAATTGAATTAAAGGAACTCCAAAATGGTTTAATACATTCAGTTGACCCCTAAGGGCCAATTACAATATAATTGGTTAATTGACTTTATAGAATTGAAATGGGGATCATTTAATTCAATGATTCACGATGAGTTTTATATTTTTATAGTGTCAAACATGGATTTTATTAATTATAATATATTATTATGAACTAAAATAGAAAAAATAAATCATAATCCCTTATCATTGTTAATTGAAATTGTAATAATTTATCTAAATGTCTGGTTTAATGGATTATATGGGAAATGAGGGGAATGACCAGGTCACTTGGCCTTTTGGGAACTTAAAAAATTGAATGATTAAAATTATTTCATAATACTTAATAAGTCTGGGTGTTCTCTTGGGTTTTGTTTATTTATTAGTCAAAATATGATTCTACTTTTATATCCTCGAGTTTCACTTGGATTTTCATAAGGAACTCTATTGACATACTCATAAGGTAGAATCAATTTAAAGAATTATACATGGTTATGTGGTTTTGGACATGACACTATTCATTATTCAATTGGAACTATTTAAAATCATGTTCCTCCTTGTTATATAATTTTATTGGACATGAAATTCCTTATTGTTATTATTATAAAATGGTGGACACAACATTCCTTATAATTTCATTTGGATCTTGTTGGGCATGGATCCAATTATCTTTACTTATTAAATTATTGGGCATGGATCCCCATATCATTAAAAATTAAATTATTTGGAATAGATCCCCATTTAATTATTTATTAAATTATTGGATATGATGTTCACAATATCTATTGTTATTCTTAGAACTTGGGGGGACAAGACATTCCTTATAATTACTTTTGGATGTTGATTGTCATATATCCCCTTCTTGTTACTTATTAAATTATTGGGAATGAATCCACATATCATTACTTATGAAATTATTAGGAATAGAACCCCATTTCTATACTTATTAAATTATTGGATGTGATGTTCCTCATTATTTGAAAACACATTCGATATTAATTATTAAATTGGGAGATTCCTCATATTGTTATTTATTAAATTCATAGGTAGATCTCCCTTATTATTACTTCTAATTGAACAAGTCATACATGTTGTTCCTTTTCAGTATTAATAATAATAATGTTATTTATATTTTAGGGCATGGATGCTATTTTTAATAACCTATAAATTTTGGACATGAATCCCACTCTCATTTGTATTGGATGTTCTGGTTAATTCTCCCAATTTTCTTATGAATTCCATTTTGTTTTTTATTACACATGGAAATCGTAGTTTCATACATGGTCCCTGAGTTAGTTTTTATAAAATTTAAATTCTCTAAGACAATATATATAAGGTTAAAGTAGGAATTTTAGGTTAGGTATCTAATGAGGAACATGATAAGAACATGGTTTACATATATGCAATTTACCTTATAGCATTTAGCAATTATTCATACACACTTATTAATTTAATACCCAAAAACTATATTTAATTAGACACTATTGGTGGATTCCTACTGATTTTATCTCACACCATTTCTGGACTACCATTTAGTAATTAGAAATTTTTCATGACTATAGGTTTGGACCTGGAATATGCTTTCTGTGGTTTATCTTTATGGACAAGAACTTGACAATGATTTGGGGGTCGAGCATGTTATCATGTTATTACATCACTCAGGGGTCATTATTTAAATATTTGAATATAATTTTTTCATACTATATGAATAACCTATTTTATAAATTTTTCTTATAATTTTTGGTATAGAATTATCATTCATAGTTTTATTATATTAGAACTTAGCAATTATCTATTTATGATTACTAATGTAGTTTATTTATATATATATTCTTCTTCTTCTATTTATTATTTATTCTTATATATTCATTATTAATCCAATGAGTATATTATCCCCACCATACCATCATTAGACCCTCACTACTAGTTGGAATCCTTTGACATAGGGGGTTGCATGATTGAAGCATTATGTGGAATCGGATCAGGGCTCCAGATTACCTGATCCTGGGATGGGACATAATAATTTATTAATTATGACTAAAACAATATCATTAATATCATATATGAATCTATGATGATTCAGTATAAATAATTTGAAAAATTAATCATATAACATGTTCTAAACACATTCCTCTTGGAATATAGTCTTCTTTAGTTCACCAAACTACGTGCAACCCAAAAAATATAATTCATTATGGGATCCTCATCCTATTGAGGTCACCCATACCCAAAATTTCATATGTAAGATAATATAGGGGGACCAATATTTTTAATGATCTACCCAATTATTTTAAATAGGGGTTGACTTTTGTTCAATTAATAAGATTTCCCTTCCTTCCTGGTGGCGGGAGGGGAGATGATGATTCGGTTTTACTGCCTCCGAAGCTCCGGAATCCCTTTGTGCCTTTTACAAACACTAATTATTTTACAGAGTTTTCGAAAATCGTATTAAATCGGAAGGTTCCTGATCTTCATTTTGGAAATCCTCATATTTCTATCTCAGTGTGGAAGTTCTATGATGCGATGAGGCCCCTTGATCTAACCCTGGTGGTTCGTTTCAACTCCCGTAGTCTGTATATTGATGATTTTGATCGGCTTGTCTTTGGAGAATGGGACTTGCGAGATCCTGAAATTTTTGATCTTCTTGATAATCTCCATTTCATGATTCAATTTTCTTCTGACGAAGATCTAGTTCGTGCATGTTCCAGTGCTCCCCGACGATGCAACAGTTTCAAACTTTTTCTCTTTTGGTGGATGATTGATTTCTGTATGAATCGAGATCCCACTTCTATTCTGATTTGGGTATGTTTCCCCCATCATCCCTTACACTTTCAAAATCAAGTGATTTTTTGTATGATTGGGTTCATGGTAGGTTCTTTCTTATGATCTGATGTGCGTACGTCTATTTTGATCCACCTGATCAATCCTCGGTGTAGTGTTGAGGTTGACATTTCTAGACCTCTGGTGGAATGGGTTTGGATCTCAGTAGGGGAGGAATTCGGATGGAAACATGTTGTTGCTTACGAATCCAATTTTGATTACTGCTCAAACTGCAAGAGATTAGGGAACTCATGTTTGATATGTCATACTGGAATCAAGAGTATCATGCCACCATGTCTGAGCATGAGGAAAGGGAACAGGGGCCCGTTGTGGTTGATACTAGAATGAAAAACTGTTTGGAACCATGGGATACAATGACTATTGGGAAATCCTCAGGAGTTCCTTCAAATCCATTGGTTTTTGATGTGTTCATTCGGATATGGTATGATCTGAATAGGGGGAGTAATCCGAAGGAAATAGATCCCAAGGGCGCTGATGGTGGTGGTGTGGAAAATCCTTCAGATGAATTTATGATTGCAGACCTTCAGCAGGAGACCAAGGCCTCTACCCTGCAGGAGCATACTTCTGTTGGCATGATTCAGACTGATGCTGGTGTGGTTACTCAAAGGAGGGGGATGAGATGTGGTGTTTTGAGTAAAGTCAGGAAGGGGTTCGACCACAGGTGGTCTCCTGTAGTATAGGTGCTGGTTTCTGCTGGATGTAATTATAATAGAATTGTTGGATTTCTAGAGGTTTTTTCTGGTAGCAGCAGTGGTCAGGGAAATGCTGATAGTGGTGTGATGATTACAATACCCACGGGGAATCGTTTTCAAGGGTTAGGAAATGCATATTTCGATGAGACGGCTCCATTTCATAGTAGTAAAAACATGCATAATGAGTCAAAGGAGGAGGATGCAGTGTGCAAATATGGGATAAATGTTAATCAAGAAGTGGGGGAGCACCCCCACTATTTGGATATGATTGATACAGATAGTCAGTTTTAGTGAGACCTGTTAGTGACGTATCAAGAGATTCAGATCCATGGAAAATGGGGGGATCTAGTTGACAGTGATAAAGAGAATGATGAGGACATGGTCCTACCATCATATAGTGATATTGTACAAGGGGAGAACAAGATGCTGCCAGTGGCCCAAGAATATATGATTTCTTCTCCAGGAGGAAAGACGAGGAAGGGCTATTCCCATTTTCCAAAGCCAATGTCTACGAGATCTACTGTCAGGAATATGCAATCTTCTACTGAGATTCTCTCAGTGGAGCAGTTGAATCTAAGAAAGAATTATGCCAAAGTTCTGAAGCATTATAAAATTTCAGAGTGGGAATCGGTGACTGCGGAAGATTCCTTTTGTCATGGACGCGGGGATGGATGTGACTTTTAGGATATTTAATGGTTGTGTTGTGTCTATTATGTTTGTTTCCTGATCATTTCTTTTATTCTAATAAATGGTCCGGGGTTCTACCCCTAGCTATTCTTTTCTGGTATATTATTCAATGTTAATAATTCCAAATACCTAATTATTTTTGTTACTCACCCCAAACTAAATCCAATTCTGAATAAAAATAATCAAATGTTTTACAAGAATAAGGTATATGAAACCCTTTATTTTAATAATATAGCATCATAGAAAACAAAAATATACATAAGATAACATATGGGGTGATAGGTATCTATCCTTTACTTTTATAAAAGAGAGTCAAAGATCCCATTTTTGTGAGAAGTTTGAATCATTGTACTACTATCCAAAGATCTGTACTCAATAGTGGCCTTACTTTATATAAAACCCTAATAACTAATATATATAAGTATAAAATCAATTTTTATTATAGAATTTATTTCTCAATATAATATATAATTTTTTTTACAAATATAAATATGGATATATACCAAGGATAAAACTCTTTATATTAATTTTATGAAAATTATAATATAGATATTGAAAAATGTAAACCAAATCATACAAATATTTATAATATAAAATATGTGTATACCTGACTATTGAATATCGATTTCAAAAATAAATGAATAATGTAAATGTTTTCACTAGATATAATAATTTTAAACAATGTAAAATCAATCAAAATAATTTTTTGATACTTTATATTGTTAAGTAGATTTGGAACCAGCCCATTAGAACCATTCTAAAAAACAAGTTTTAGAATGATTTATTTGTAATGGGCTGGTTCCTAATCATCACTAGGTAATATCTATAATCAAATTATAATGTAACTACATGATTTATATGAACGTTGATATATTGATGAAAAATTAACCTCATATATGCCAAAACATACACTAGAGGTTTCTGACTAGTGGAGAGGGTCATTAATAGGTTGTGGAGAGACTATACATTTAGTATCATAATTGTCAATAATAGGTAAAAAAATATGAATCTAAGAATAGATGCATACATCAATGAAAAATTGTATTATAGTAGAACCTAAAAATAATAAATATTATATAAACCATGGAATTATAAATGAACCTTATTTCCTTCCATACAAGTAATATTAAATATAAATTCTCCAAAAGGTTCAATATTATACCATACATATTCTAGATTGAATACATAAATAAAAATGATAATAATAAGTGTCCTTGATGTCAACTCAAAACAATTTCCACATCCACTCAAGCAATATCCAGCTAAACAATATGCACTAAATCCATTATCTTGAATTGAATTCCATTGCATGCTCTACACATCCAATTAAATATCTGTGTTGTGTGTGAGTATTTAGCACAATAGGAAATGACCTGACCTGACCCACAGGGTCCCCACCAAGCCTAATGGATAGCTGAGTGTGGCACTCCAATACCACCTCTGTTACTATACATAATAGTTTCCTAAACAAATATATAATAATACATATATTATTGGCCTTATCCGATCAATGTTTCATACAAATAACATATTCATCCAACCACAATGACCATAACCTTACAAGATAATCATAACATAATAAAATAGGTATTTTCATGTATAATTGATAAATATATTTTTAGAATAATATAATAAATATAGATAAAAAATAAGATGCATGATACTCTCAAGATAATCTATCCTCAAGATACATGGAAATGGAATCCCCATGTCATGACAAGTCCATCTTGAAAGCTGGTGACATCAAAACCATAAGGCTCTATTAATATTTGACCATATTAGCACCAAGTCCATAAAAACACCACAAACATGTGCCATATCAAAATAGATACCACATTTTTTCCCACAAGGTTGATTAATGGGTTACTATAAAAATATCATTTAATATAACCAAAAAATTATAAGGAAACTAGTTATATGTCATCTCACAATCAAGGGTTGAATTTTACAACCCCTCATATCATGACAAGAGGGGGGATAAAACATGGTGATGAAACTTTTGTTTAAATACTCAATAAACTCCCACCATTCCCATGGGGTGTGTGGGACTAAAGGATACTCAATAATCATATCATCCCATAGAATTGGGAATCCAAAAAATATACCTCACTATAAGAGAAAATCAACCCCTATGTTCATCTAAGACCAAGATAGTCAAATGCAGATTTTTAAGAGGACCAAAACCCAAATCATGATATTAGAACAAGTGAATCTAATATGGAATATTCCACTACAAGGAGAGAAGCTCATAAATACAGGTTCTATAGTGTATTCTCTAAAATCATCACATTCCCAAAATGGCAGCCAATTGGAGAGAATAAATGGTGTATGATTATTCTAGTAACAACACCACATTCATTGAAGTTTCTAGATGATAAATAATTCCCATAAAATTAATAATATATAAGAACATCAATGTGGGGAACCCTAAACTTTTGAGAGGAGATTCATACTTACTCGGGGAGTTACCAAACACATAGATGGTGGACCCACAACCTATTGCGTGAGAAATTTTCTTTCCCAATTTTGAAATAGGGAAATAAATACTCCTCAACCATGTTGTCACCAAAAAGGGATCCTATGACCTATATACATTTTAAGGGGGGAACTAAAAAATAAGGTGAATTACCAATACACTCAGCCCAAATCCACTATTTTGAATACCCATGGGAAAACTAGGAAAACCTATGGAACCAAGTGTGCCTCATCATTTGGGATATCCATATTTCTCAAATACAACATCCAACATGCCACTAAAATAAGATCACTATAGGTTTCTTTCACCACATTGATATGTGTAATTTGAATTAGGGTGCTACCAACCCCTTAGTAAGACACAACTAATCATGAAATTATATAATTCATCAATGAGATTAATACCTCATCCAATTATGGAGTTATCCCATACCAAAAAAAGTGACTAATGTGAAACTATCTCATTATACAAAGTAATTTCACCCCAAGTCTCTTGGAGAGTACAAACTCAATATTTATAATAGATAACACATAAATCATGGGGGTAAATTAATCTATAAAATGTTTTGGATAGGTGTCACTCCATATATTTGGGAGATTTCTAATTCCACCAGTATCCCATTAATGGATAGTGCACACTATTAAGGGAGCTTTGAGAAATTATTCCTTATCAGGGAGGACCCACACATTGGTAATGTTCCCAATCTAAATGTACTACCTAATCATGATTCAATAATAATCATTACTAAAAATTTTCAGAACATATTGTGTGATGAATGTTCTCATAAAAAATATCAATAATTATCTCATTTTGTATCCCAAAACAACCTAACAGGTGATAAAAGTTTGAGTGGACTCTCACTATCCACATTATAATTTGGAAATGAAGACCACAAAAAATGGGAGTGAATGAATATCTCACATACATTATATATAAATGAAATGAACTATCTATGTATTTTGAGTATATAGAAGATGGTAATATCCTTAACCTTTATGTTGATAAATAATTCCCTAACAACTCACCTACTATAAAGAGGGAACCATTGAATACTAGCTTGAACTCCTGCACCTATGACACTACCATCCTCTTCCTAAGAATCTAAAACTACTAGTTAATGAAAAATGTTTTCTTAAAATCAAAATTAATGATACAGTCGCATGCCTAGTATGTGAATACAAAAAGGGATATTTAATATCTACTCACTCCCTGAATCATCAGCTATTTCCTATCGTCATTATTATGAGGTGAAGATATGAAAATAGCTTTAACCATCTCTCTAATATCCATTGATAGTGAAGAGGATCCCATTATCATGATCATCAAGGAAATATAATCAGAATGAACAATTTACTTGTTCTATATAACTCTTGGTTGAGGAAATATTCAAAACAATGAATAGGTAATAGTTCATGATGTGTTATATGTCATCAATCCGTGACTATATGACCTGACATGTATTCATTCCATGTCACCCTATAATCCCAAAATACATGATATTACGTCATGGAAAATGGAATATATTTTATTTATTCCAATTGGGTGGGTACCAAAAAATTTCATCTTTAAGAACCACAGGTCTCTATGTGCCTCCTATGGTACATTGTGTGTGATACAATATGGATCATTGGTCATGTAGTTCGAAAATACCAAACATGTATTCTTGATCACATAGCATGTGCTACCAAATGAATTTCCATTTCTTATGCTGAATATCATGCAATTATTTGTAGAGTCCTTTGGAATGACTGATACATACCACGTACAACACATGGAATGCCTAACCTTATACATTACCACACCCCATGTCATGTATCTAAGGGACATACGTATGATATTCATATAGTTGAATCCCCATGTGTAATTGATATTATAAATTAGAGGTCCAAAATAATGTTATGACATGTATTCTATCATTACATGTTTTGTGGTTAATAAAATCAAATGAAAAAATCTTAATGAGTCAAATGATCTTCCTATTTCATAAGAATCATCATTTATATTAGTCATGTAACAACATGTAGGTATCCAAATTTTCAAAAATAGTTTAAATTGATGTAAATTTAAAAGATTAAAATAAAAATATCAATGACCTCACTCACAGGGAATCATAAATGAATTGTGTTTTGGTTCTATTCTCTATTATCACTACCTCCTGATACAACCCCAATTGACCCCCTCTAATAATTACCCTCCCCGATCTCCTCATCCTTGGACATGGAACCTGATTAGATTTTATAACTCTCATAGGTAGAACAACTCACTCATGATAAAATATTGAAAATAGAATTTGTATATTTGGCTATATTTAGAATATATAGTCATTTACCCATGTGAGGTAAAAAATATTATTCACAGAATAAATAATAAGTATCCTAAAAATTAACATTATCATAATTGTAAGAAATTTTATTGCATGGGATGTGACCTAATAATTTTACACATATATGTTATGTAATTTATTATAAATATTAAACAAAACTCAAAAAAATAATTTCCCTTGACCCGTAATGATTTTGAGTATTTTGATGTAGATATACAAATAATCTTATTTCATAATTTATCTTCAATATCTTCCACACATATCTTCTCGCATAGTATTCTTTTTAAGAATACCTTATATAAAACGTTTCTTAAAATCCTAGGTAATGAAGAAATAATAGTGGTTGAGCTCTGATAGTCATTTAAAATAAATATATAGATACCATCATTGATTATAATCGAGCATAAGATATGCATAAAGGTGAGATATCATGAACCTAAATTATAATAATCAGACTCAGTCATCCATAATTCATTAATCATAAATCCTGAAATAAGGCTTTTTCATAAAAAGACATTTGTTACATGTGCGTGGAATCCTCAATAGTCATTCATGAGCACTGATATCATATCATAAACATAATTCATAATTTATTATCATACATATAAGAATACAAATGTATTTCTTTAGTCAAGGCTCACTATCACAACTATCATTGGATTTTATGTTCTCTCCCCATTACCACATTTCAATACTCAATATTCACTCCCAGTAGAATAATAGTACATATTTTCTATTAATAAATTAGTGTCAATCCCCATTAATGTTTATATTATATCATGAGATATCAATCATTACCAATTCAATAAAGGGCCCTATAATTCTATTACCACCCATATCATAATGTAAATCAAGCATATATGTTTCAAAGATCATTTAACATTCATCAAATAATCATATAATAACCCATGGGAAGGAAATAGTTTTCTTAAATTTTTCAGCATAAAATAACCCAATGAAATGAAATGGGGTTCAAAATGGTTTCTTAATAATTTATTTAACATGTGGGAAACATATGGGTTTCATATATCATCCATAAATCATTATCATCATATGATATCCATAGTAAGAAGGTTGATGGAATCATAATATATTAAACCAAGGGAAGCCAAAAAACCATTATGTATATTTGAATAGATGAAAAATATCTTTAAAATATAATTTGAACCTTCCTCTAAAAACATGTGTAAATATTATTTTATTTTTATAAAAATTTTACTAAAAATACCCAGAATATTGAGAAAATAATTTTCATTGAAAATAACTATGGAAACATATAGAAGAACCATTAATTTAAATAATGGTAATTAGGATTATAAAATACGTTCATTTCATATATGATAAATTAATGCCTTCATTTCACACTATTATAAAAAATGAATAAATGACATGTTTAGAAACAAATTATTTAAAAATATTACATTTTAAAATATTTTTAATAAATTAAATGGTACTAAATTTTTCTTTTTTAAATGTTCATTCATTAGTATGAAATTTGATATATTATTTTTAAAGATTATATACATGGAATAAAATATTAATTGACCAAACAAGACAAAAGGTCAAATTTTTTTAAAAACATTATCTCACTTATTTTAAGTTCCATAAAGAGGGAAATGGTATGAGTAAAAAAATATGAAATAAATATAGTGGAAGAAAATATACATGATTTAAATGACAATATACTCATAATATCCTTCATTGGAAACTCTAGAAAAATTAATCTCGATTACAATGGAATTGAAACATAGATCACTTAACTCATCTTATGTTTTCATTCATACAATTTCAAATATCATATATACTAAATATTGATTTATTATGAAAATATTATAGAACCATATTTATAGATAAAATAACTTGTATAATCCCTTTTTAATTTTCAATTTTCCTTTTATTAATAATTTCTAAATTAAAACAAACATCTAAGTGAAATATGCTCCATTTTCCAGCAATGTTTTGGTATTTTGGTTTAGTACATGAAATTCTGACAATTTTTCATCATATCCAAAATATTAATCAAGAAAAATTTTCATATTTATTAATAATAAATATTATTATAATTATTCATTTAATGAAAGGATGAAATATTAGTTAGATCGCCGCATGGAAGTGTTAATCCACACATAAATATGAGTAACATTATAGTTTTTGAAATGATTGGAAATATAAAAAGTTAAATGAGATATTTTTATTACATATGTATATATATATATAATGACATATATAAAAATTAAATAATTCATAATAACAGACCATGAATTATGGTGATATAAAATAAATCATATGATTGCATGGAGGTAGTAATCCACAAATATGCATGGGTGATAATTTCATTTCTCATTTGATGGAAAAGAAGTGGGAAATGGTTGATCCCTTATCAAAATGAAAATTAATTATTTTTAATGAATTTAATTCAGTATTTTATAATGTATAACATATATTTAGATGATTTAGAAGATTGAATAAAATTTTATGTACTTGTTTAAGAGTTATATCATTAAGAATCCTCCATTGGCATACACCTTAATCCTTGGATGGTTGGTAATAATCTCAAACCAGGATATAAAGAAAATGGTAAGGAATTTTTGGATTGGATTCGGGTAGTTATTTCCTAATATATAAGGCTTATAATGTTTTATTAAGATATTACATGTGGTATACTTTTATAAGGGACATAGAGGACACAATAGGAATATTTTAGAAGAATAAAATAATATAATGTCTTACTCATGAAAAGTGGTTCCAAAATGACAAAGATTCGAGAAATGGGTAAGTTTATAAATAACATCAATAAATAAAATTAAAGTGATATTTTTTTATTTTTATTATCTTGTTTTTTAGGATAACCCAGACCCCCTGCACCTAGTAAATCGGTTTAATCCTCATCTTGGTAAACCTTTATTACAATTTTAACAGTTTATTAGGACCAAAAATTAACTTGATATTATTGATTTATATTAATTTTTATTATTCTATATATGGAATATATTCTACAAGATTAAGTATCAATATTTTTTGAAATACATTTTCATGAAAATTCATGCAAAACAAAATAAAAATTAGTTTCACAAAAATTAATTTTTAACCCTAAAATTTAGTTTACATTTATTTGATTCTAGGTAAAAACTATTATATGAATGATAAAATATTTTATTTGAAATTTTTTTAAAACAATTCCTTAAAATCATTCATAAATAATGATTAAATATATTTATTAAGATAAATTCAAATTCATCACAAAAAATTAGTTTTTATAAAAACTACCCTTTTACCTTGAGGTGATTTTAGTTTATTTTTTATCTAATTGAAAACCAATGAATTAAATTTATAAATCTATAAAAACAATTCATAATTTAGTTATTAATATTCATACCAACAAATAAAAATTCTAATTATTAATTATCACATTAAATATTAATATTTTGATAGTATATCACAATTCTTTGAAAATCTGTGTTTTGTGAAAATAATGATAAGAAATAAATACAAATTCTAATAAAATATATCATTAATTATTAGGGTATAACATTATACTCAACTTATAGTAATTTTTACAACATAATTCAATCCCTATGATAAAAATAAATGGGTATAAGTATGCCTCATCACATCATTGGGTTCACTCAAATCTTCCTCAAATTTTAGATTTACCCAAAAAATATGGATCCAGTGAGTGGTCCTGTTCCACAACACATTAACTCTTTAATATAAAATCTCCATCAGTTTCTCCAAATAATATAGACCATTCTCAATTGTCTTGATATCTATGTTCATTAAATATTAATTGTTAGGTATATACTTCCTTAGGATAGATACATGGAACAAACCATGTACTTTAGAGAGATTTAGTGGAAAATCTATGGGATAAGAAAATTTTCGAATACAAAAAATTATTTCAGAGGGAATGATATACTGATTGAATATTTTTCAATTAATTATAAATATCATGGCCTTGTTCCTTGGATAAATTTATAATATTCTCTTTTAACCATATATGAACTCCATATCCCATTGATGATTGTTAACATAAACTATTCAATTGAGTCTACACTGCCCTTAAGGAATTCGAAATAGATCGAACATCGACTTCCACTTCCATATATATCATATGATATAATATATTTAATTCAAAAACATTATCCTAGTATATTGTAGTTCTTAACTTCTTTCTATAAAGGGCTTCATAATGATCCATTTTACTGCTAGTGTGAAATATATTATTATAAGAAAATTCTACCATGGAGTGTAATTGATTCCAATAACCTATAAATTAAAAAGAACATTATCTTAACATATATTATAGGATTTTAATGGTCATATCATACATACCATTTATATAATGAATATATAATGAAATAACCCTCAACTATATATCCAAACCTTACTAAAGACATCTCCATAACATCATTATAAACCTCGAATCCTGATCAGATACAATTGATAATGGTACTCTATGTAATAAAACAATTACTTTAATGTAATTCCTAGAATGATAACGTAGATATAAATCTTCTATAATGGAAATTATGTGTTCTAACATCATAATGTGATAGAAGATTACCCAAATATCATTATTCTCCTCAATTTTATTGGTCATCCCAACGATGAAATCTATGGTAATATATTAAAATTTTCATTTTAGTTTGAGAAATGCTTCTAACATCCCATAATAAATATTTATATCATTTTTTTCTAGATAAAATATTGGGCATCGATATACATACTCAGCATTATCCCTTTTCCTTTTATCTCATCTAAAATACTCCTTTAGATATGTATATATCTTCATACATTATAAATTAATATAGAGTGATGGATAATGAGGTTCAAGAAATAACATCTTATTAAATAATAGTATAGAAGAAATAGATACATGATTATTGAACCTAATTATTTTAGGAAATTCATTAATGAACTCATGGATATTTTTCATATTCTTCTTTATTTCCACACCCCACTTTTTCAAATCTTAAATCATCACATTTAAGGATGGTTGAGCATTCATCTAAGAAAGATATGATTTACACAGCTTCACATTTATTAAAATATCCATCAGTTGTAAATTGATAAATATTAGTTCTCTTTATATTCTAGTTAAGGAAAAACATCCATTGTCTATCCAACATAGAGCATTAACCATCGTTTGGTTTTCATATATTGGTATTTTATTGAGTAGTAATAATTTTTAATCAACTCCACCCTTCTCATTTGTAACATATTTAATTCTTTTATTATAAATAAATACCCCAATATTTTATTATTATTATTGTATATATCACACCATTCAATATAATGATAATTCATCTATAAACTAAATTAAACAATTACTACCCCAACTAAAAATCCTATGTCATTTAATTTTATTAGTAATATTAAACTTTTTGTGGAGAATTGTATTTCACAATATCATTATATTTGAATTAAAAAAATATTCCCTTATTCGATTCAGAAATAATGACTACAAAACCCTATATTATGTAGGGTAGGTTATGTAAAGGTGCACTGACCAACCTTTTTTTGTACTCTATGAAATTTTCTTAACATTAATCTATCCAGAAGGACATGGATCCCTTTCGAGTAGAAATGATTATTATATTATACGTCCATGAAAAATATCACAAAAATCATTGGTAGTATCCTACAAAAAAAGAAAAATATTGACATAGGAAATCATGGTTTTTAATGTCCTTTATTCAAAAACATTTTTAAAAATCCCTTGATATACCCTCACTTGATATTATATAACCCCGGAATGTGACATATGTTTTCAAATATCACCCTTGGTAAATTTAACATATATTGTATCTTTTATTGGTGAATATAGTATTATCCAAATATAATATCCTTGAAAATACATTATTTTTAAATTTTTAATAATATCATTTTCAAAGAATATAAAAAACATATTAATGTAATCTCTAAATACTCTATTCAGTAACTTCATAAAGGTAATGGGGGAATAGGAAAGTCGAAATGGAATCACTATAAATTCATAATGACCATACCATGTATGAATGGCTATCCTGGATATATCCCACACAGTTTCCTTTAATTGCTGGTATGTACAATGATGGAAAATCATTGAAATGTATTGATATCCACTCAACTGATCAAAGAATTCACCAATTTGTGGTTGATGATACTTTATCTTGATAAAAATGTTGTTCAGTTCTTAATAATCAATATAGAGGCTCATTAATCCATATTTAATCATAAAAAATAATAGATTCAACTCATAGAGTCACTCTAGTGCCAATGAATCACTAATCAATATTCTATAAGTGTTAGTTCTTCAATTCGTGAAACACAATTAGATTAACTCTATATTGAGTCGTTGTAATTAGTGTAGAAAATGGTATGAGTTCTATTAAAATATAAACATTTCAATTTTATGGTTGAATAAGAATGTTTTCAAGAAATACATATGTATAATCTAAAATAATAGGCATATCTCCAATTTTTGGTTTCTCTTAAAATATTTGTAATAAATATCCTCAAGAATAGGTAGTAATACCCATATAATATAAGTAACTCATGTTGTAAATTCATATTTATCCTCGTACTAAATTACAATAGTAATTTGACTCGTAATATCAAATATTACTTCTCCTCTATTGAAATCGATATGATATCTATATAATGAGTGTTAATCTATTCCCATAATAACATAAAATATTACAAAAAAATAATCATAATATTTACAGTAAGTAAATTCCTACATGATTCTATCTGAGCGACTCTATGGACTTGATATAAGATCATTTTACAATTGTGAGTTTTTACTACTTACTCAACATCCCATTATTCAGGTGGTGAAATCATACCCTAAAAAACCCATTAAATATAAAATATTTGGTATATATAGAAAAAAATAAGACATTTTGAATTCTAGTGTATACTATATTTATACATTTCACCACATCTTTCTCATGACCCACTTAATCAGTTTTGATCACAAGATCATTCAATATTTATTTTATCTTAAGAGTTTTTTTCTTCAAATTTTTATCAATAACACTATAATTAATTCATGTATTAATGTAATACTGATACTATTTAAAACTATATAATTAGATTATGGGTAGAATATTGGCTGGATATTTTTTTGTCCCTATTTTTAACTGACCTCTTTACATCAATATGAAATAATTTTGCTCGATTTCAATCTTTTCCATAGTAAAAACATTTACCACACCCCCATAAGAAAATTTTCTATTTAATCCCAACCACAATTATTGCATAAAGAAAAATTATTTTTTTCCCCACGGGTTTTTTATAATTTCTCAAAAAATAAAACTTTCTATTTTTGTCCCAAAATCATTAGAATATTTATATTCTCCAATTTAACATTATATATTGATATAAAATTAAAAAAAAAATCATCAAGGGTATCAAATTACATTATTGAAAATGCCTTTTGAATACTTTTTCCTAATAAAATAAATAGTTAGTCATGTTTTACATCGTGATTTAGGATAAAGCTTTAAGAAAGCCTTACAAGTCTACTGAAATTTTTATCAATGGTACTAATAAATCCTTCCTCACACTTCTTTTTTCCCAGAAATGCTATTTATATTTTTCAGGTTATGTGTTTGGTGAAAATACATTTTGAAAAATACCTTCTTAAATTTTCCTATGTACAGTGTCAATTTCTTCATCTTGTCTCAAATTCATGATAACAGTCTAACATTGATCATATTCACCATCCAAATAATACACTACCATGAAATATTTTTAATGTACCAAACTCTTGAGAATAGAAAATATCAATTTAGTGGTATTGATAGATTAATTATAAACCACGGGATTAGAGATACTATATATGTAATGTAGATGTTTCTACATAAAAGATAAGAGAGTGTTGTTAATTCCTTTGTTCATTTTGAATATTAGTATGTTGTATGTTATCATTCATAGCTTCATAGAGTTAGATGTGAATAACTATAGTATCTTGAATCCATGATCCCATTTCATTTGACTTATCATGATACTAGACATTTTATTATCCATCACATTCATCCCTAAAATGATTCCTTTTGGTTCTAGCCATTGAATATGACCAAAAACTCTTGTTTGAGAAAAAATAATCATAATGAATAATCATGTAATCATGAAAAATGATTCCTAGGATTTAAAAATCATGACACGTAATTTTTAATCTATGACCCCATTGGTTTAAACTTTGTTATTCATTTTCATAATATATTGAAATCCTTCATAATGGTTCAAAAAAATATTAATTAACCCAAGCATATACCCATGGAGTGTTTAGCTTGGAGTTACTTCTTAAGACCACTTATCTTTCACTAATGATGATGATTGAGTTAATACCCAATATAAACCCTTTCACAGATTTTACCCCTAGTTAAATTTTTGGGACAAAAAAATCCACATTCTATTATCAAAATAGAGATGTATTTTATAAGAAAAATTCACAAAATATTCTTTATTAAAGATTAATGATATTATCCTATACCTATAATTATCCATAGCGATTTAGAAAATGTTATTTAATTTTAATCTATAATGATTAACTAAACCCTATTATGATTCCAATTGATTTACCCATGAATTATGTATATATATATATTAAATCATTTTATATAAATATTCCAAAAATCTCAAAATAAAAACAATTCCCTAGAATAATAATGGTTTTGAGTCTTTAAAGACTAGATACATTAATAATCTCATTTCATGAAATATCATCAACATCTCCCACAAAGATAATCTCGTATAGTAATCATCAGAAATGTACCCTACTTAAAACTACTCTACATAACTAGGTGGAAGCATAAAAAAGTGTGATATGGGATGCTCGGTATGGGTAAAATTAAGGGATATATTTCATTGATGATAATTGATGATAAGATAAGAAAAAGGGCATGAGAACATGGTAATAAATAATAATAATCATACCTATTTATTCAAAAAGATGTTTTCATAAATTTTTCCATAATTATTTTTCCTAGAAAAAAACATAATTAACCATTGTGTGGAATAATTAATAACCAATCCTGGGAATTGAGATCATATCATAACCATGTGTCACAAATTTATATAATATATATATACATTTAAAATCATTTACATGGTCAAGAATCACGAAAAAGGCTATAATATTAAATTTATTTCACTCCCCATTGCATAATTTCATAATCAGTGGTTCACTCGATGGACTATTATAGTGTATAGTGTCACTTTTTAGTCAGAGTTAACACCTCATTCCAGTCTTTATTATTTTATGAGATATCCATCTTTAACAAGTGCATTATATCACTATATAATTATAGGACAAAATTTATCACAATAAAAATGACACATATGTGTCCCATAAGATCAAGATCATTCAATATGTCATTATATCATAACCCATGAATGATAAATTTGTCTCAAAAAAATTTCATCAATTCATCATGGTATATCCATTGTAAAAGAAAAAAGCCTTCATAATAGTTTATTCCTAATATAATTAATTTTTGGGAATGAAAAAAATTTCATAGAATCAACCATAAAATAGAATCCTCATAATCTATATAAAGAATGAATGTGGATGTTATAAAAATATCATATCCCTATTTAATTACAAAAAACCCTTTAATTATGTTGACAAATATAAAAATGTATTCAAACCATTATTCAAACTATTCTTTGAAATAATGATAATATATCATTTTAATTTGTAAAAATTTTAAATAAATGTTTCACAATTATTGAGAAAAAACTATTTATAATTAAAAAAAATAAAAAATTAAAATAATCATTAAATCATTGAAGGGTCAGAATGATTGAAAAAACTATTCCAGATGTATACATTAAAAGATATCATTCCTTTCACTCCTTTGAAATTTTTTAAAATGACTTTTTCTGAAAACTGATTCCTTAAAAATAATCCTTTTTTAATCCTTTGAAAATAAATTTAAATGTAGCGAAATTTATATTTATGAAAAAATTATTTTATTGGTAATAATGTTTATAAAAAAAATTGATGATTATGTATATGGAACATAATGTCTGTCAAAAAAGTGAAAATAAAGTTGTGTTTTTTTAAATAATATTTTTGATCATTTTAACTACCAAATGGAGAAAAATTATGATAAAATATAAAATCATAAAAAATAACCATGGGTGAAAAAATATATGGGATTTAAAAGACATTATCTATATAATTTTCTCTCATATAAATTCATGCATAAAAATCCTTTTTAATATGAGATTTAAACATAAATACCTAACCTCAATTTTCATCTTTCTTCTTAGGAAACATATTATTAAATGATATATATAGATATATTATACTCTAATTAAATAACCATTTTCACTTATTAATTATTATATATCATTCATTTATAATTTCCAATTATTATTTTCTTAATATTTTTTTCATTAAAATGAATATCATGGTGAAACCTATTATATTTTCCCAAAAAGTATTAGTTCAATAGTAATTGTACATCCACATTATTCGAGGATTCATCAGATTATGAATATTATTCATCACATAAATATCTTATTTATTCATTATATACACATTTATGATTTTTCATATAAAGTAGTTTTGAAAAACAGGGCACATCACCACACATACAGACGAGTGAAGTTAACATTTTTTGAGGGATGATAATATAAGATGGTAGATCAAATATTATAATTATAGAACAATAATTATTCCATAAATACAATATATAAATATTAAGTATATCATAATAACCAACCATGACTTATGGTGTGGGAAGATTAATTATATCACTGTATGGATGTGGTAGTCCACATATTTGCAGAAGCTATATATTCATTTCCATTTGATGGAATGAAAATAGAAAATGGATGAACCATGATCAAAATAATAATTTTGTACATTATAGATACAAATTTAAATAATTTATAATAGATACTTTCATTATATATAATGTATAAAAAAATAAAAAATGATTTACACTATTATGAGTTATACATCATTGTTGAGAAACTTCTTATTGCTATCATGTTCAGACTAGAATGGGTGGTGTTTTGATAATAATGGACCTCAAGGAAATGGGATAGGATGTTATTAAGGGATTAGGTTTGGTATTTTCTATGATATATTTCTCATGAAGTGTGATGAAAAGAGGACGTGTGGTATTCTTTTATATGGTAATGAGGGGACCCATGTGTAAATTTTCAAAAGATTAAAATATTTTAATGTATTACTCTAATCATGAGGATCCAAAATTAAATATTTTTAAAGATAAAAAATATAATTTATAATGAAAATCATCTAATAAAATTAAATAATGTTTTCTGAGAGTATTTAAAATTTATCTCTTAGGTTTACCCCCATGAATCATTGTTTTAACTTTAAACACGGGAACACATTTTCATTGTTTTTATCTATTAATTAATGCCAAAAATTATGTTTACATAGTTAAATATTATTAATTTTGATGATTAAAAATGATTAATACATTTTAATGGATTCAATTTCTCTATTTATAATAAATACATTTTGAAATAAGTGATTAATATGCGTTAGAATCTATTTTTTGCAAAATGAACTTCTATGCATGAGATGAGATTATCATCATTAATTAACTTGTAAAATTTATTTGATTAATTATAAAATATTTTTTTAATATATTTCTTTAATATTTAATTAAAATAATTAATCAATAATGATTAATTTAATTTATTATAACAAAAAACACATTATTTATATATAAATCATTTCTAAAAAAATCACTTTTTACCGTAAAGTAATTTAATTTTAATTTATAACCGCTTTATAACCAATAAATTCATTTTATAAAAGTATAAAAAATAATGTTTCAAAATTTAGTTATATATATTCAAACCCAGCAATAAAATGGATAGTCAATAATGGTCAAATTAAATAATAATATTTTAATAGTATATCACAGTTTCTTTAAACACAGTGTTGTTTGTAGATAAATCTATCAAAGAAAACAATGTTATTAAAGGGAATGAGGTCATAAAATATAAATTCGTTACACCATGAGTAAACATATAATCCGAATTAAAATATAACCCAATGAAAATAATTTTAGGGTTGTTTAATAGGGTAAATGAAATTTACCCATCTTGGGTACTTCAGACTCGAAAACATAAAAAACGATTCATGTCATCCACATATAATTCCCTAGATATCCATATCCTCTGCACCATCAAGGTATATTCACACCAATAACTGAATTTGAAAATATAATTATTTAGAATCATATAATCCATCTTTATTTGGGAATATAACACACCCCCATAGAATATCATACATATTCTAGTGGTCTGTAAATCTATCCAGACCCAGAATAAAGCACTCTATGGAACAGACACCATTTTTAAATCTATGATCACATGTTTTGAAAACTATGATTTTAATTTATTAATGGAATTAAAACAACCGCAACCAATCACATGGTAATATCTGAACATGAGGCATAACTCATCTCCCATAAATCCCACCAAAGATTCATCCAAAATCATTTATCCTCGAGCTATATGAAACCCATAAAATTCAATGGAATAGAATATCTTCAATCATCAATATCAATCATATATTCCTCATTAAAAAAGTATTTTACAAAGGGAAAATCAATCGCCCTGTAATCAAAAAGGATTTTCTAGATGAATTTCATATAGATGCTACATTATGGTATTAAAATTCTCTCATAGATAACCCATATAGAACATCACAACACAAAAGTCTACCATCACTCATCATCAACAGCAAATAAGTGTGAAAATCAATTCCGTTTAGCATAATAGAAGGGCATAACACCATTTCTCTTAATCTTTGTTTTTCTTGAAAGATAAAGAACATCACAGCTACCCAATTGATCATACATAGGTTCCCACACATCATAGATGACCTTATGTTTTTTATTTCAATCCCCAGGTTGGTATCAGCTCGAAATTTAAAAATATAAAACAATAATCATATTGAACGATCATCTTCATCACATTTATCAAGATGAAATAAGAAATATGTCACTAAAACACACACCATGTCATCATGGTGACCACATATTTGTGGTGAAATACTACTGTTCTATTGAATTCTTGCAATAGATGAACTCATGCAATCTATCACATGACAACATTATAAAAAATAATATAAGCCCAATGATAAGTAAATATCATAAAAATAGACACATGGATCCTTCCGTAATCAAATATAGATCGTTGGAATAGTTAAATATCTATATCAGTTTACTAAGATCCTATTAAAGATGCCACAGAAAACTCCTACGATAATATCATAATCACCCATGATGCATGAGAGGATTTCACTAAAGAAAGATTCCAATATTCATTACTAGAATGGGAAGATTATTTAAATATGCATTTGATACTCCATCCATCCCTACTAGGAACTCATAAGTCCAAAATAATGCTATAATTACTCCTCAGTATATATAAATAATGATAAATTATGAAATAACACACATGTTTTAATGAATTTTTTCCCTAAGGATTCTATCAGATAACTCATCTCTCAAAACCCTACATGAATAGAAATTGAATATAAACATATCAGATATATCCTTAAAAACATTTATATATATTTTTAACTCTAGATGAGGGGAGAGCCTAAAATATCTCCCTAGGAAAGAACAATCCTCAAAACTATAGACATTTGACGGATCTTATGAAATAATCATGGTGCACATAGCCATGATCACCAACCATTTAAATAACTTATTTTAGTATTTTATGGTATGGACATTCTCATAATCTGGATCCCAATAAAAGATTTAATTGAACTATGACCCTTCCACTAGATCAAAATTCATTCCACAATGAATTTCATCCACCTAAATTTAGAATGTGGGTGATCATTAAATTCCAATGATATCACCACTAGACTTTACTCCAACATTAATATATCCAAGTAAAAACCACTAAATGAATTTTGACTTATAATGATGGAATAAATTTAGGGTGTAGTCCATAAGTAGGACTCCTCAATCACAAAAAGTTAGTTTATGACACTTTTGGGATCTCTGACTATAAAAAATGATACAACAATGATATAATATCATGTACTAGTGATAACTAATATAATATCCATGAAAAGAGGAATATATATAATATCAAGCCACTTCAAGTGTTTCTTGATAAATCATTCCGTAAATATCACACATCATGAGTCATAGAAGCCAATTTACTGAGTTAATAAAGGATTGTCTAGAGGTGGTGTGTGAGGAAAGGGATTGATATATTATTCACATCAAACCAGAAGATAAATGCTGCTAAAAATATCCAATTTCATTGACATAATGAACATGGGATGATAACACCACTAATAAGTGTTTAACATGAATGAGGGGGGAAATATTCAACTAATCCATCCAACCAAGGCCCCCAATCCTATAATATAGAAAACTGTAACTATTATATAAATTATATGTTATCCGGATAGACTACAATGACATGTATCAATAAATAATCATGGTATTCATTTTCAATATGAATATCACAATAATTACCCTGAATAAAAGAAACTCTCATTAATCACTCTGCCATGGTATGGTACATCCACCTCACCAAGATTCCATGAACCAGTTGAGGGGGGGTTTCATAGATATCCCCAGTGTTGGACCCTATACCCCATACATTGGGAATGGTTCTGATCAAAAGGTGTTAAATTACCATAATCTATACCACATTAATCATTAACTTCTAAAGTTAGATGGCCCACACCCTACCTCATAGTGGAGTACAAAATCCGCAGTCGTATGGGGACCTATACATCATTTGGAATGAGGGAGTACTAAACCCTTGTTTAAAATGAAAAACAATATTTTATTTAATGTATGTCCATTATCCTCTTCATTAAGGGTGAAATAAATATATAATATATATAAAATACTCATAACCTATTACAAAATATCCATCATCCATTAGGAGGGATTACCTATAATGACCCAAAAATCTATCAACTGAATTTCACCCTTCTAAAGATAATTTCATATAGTATAAATCACATCAAATCACATAGATAAATCAATAAAAATTATATAAATTACTAATTGTTGAAATAAGAGGTATTTCTGGAAATTAAGGAACCTATAATGGTGGAATAGTAACATGACCTCTGGAATTGTAACACGAACCATATGAATAGTAATAAGTAAAAAATAATAGTAACATAACCTCTCAAAGTAAGAGGACTCTTTAGGTATCTTATCAATGAAAATATTATATATTTATATCCTGACATAAGTAAATAAATATTTTAAAAATGATAAATTAAGTTTGGTATTTTTTGTGAGATATAAACATTAAATTACAATTGTATATGTAATTTAATAATTTAAAATAAAATATTTTCCAATAAAATTTATAAAAAAATTAATTATTTTTTGTCTCATGATTATAAAATAATTTTATAAGACCTTATTTTTTCAATGTGTTAAAAAGTCGATTAAAATTTTAAAATCGGTATTTTCCAAGTTAAAGATGATTTTAAATAAAAATTTAATTTATCAAATTTAGAAAACTATTTTCATAAAATTGAGTTAATTTTTGAATTATATACTTTAAAAAACGGATGGACTGATTTATTTAGTATTTTTCTATAATACATTAATTTTTGGTGAATAATAATATTCAATAATTTTCATTAAAAGAAATATACATGAATTTGGAAGTGACGTATGATGTATGGATGATTTATGAAAAAATATAGAAATTACCATATTTATTTTGATATATTTAGTGATAATTATCAAAATTATCATGGTCTTGAGCCAAAATAATTAAGTAATATATAATCCTAATGAGAAAACACACATCTCCTCGCCTATAAATATCACCCACCACCACCAATTTTCCTCACACATATAATTATTTATAACATTTCCAAAATTCATTTTAATGTATCATACCAATCAACTCCCACATTTCTAGGATCCCTTTGTCTCATTAAATTATAAATATAATATATATTATATAATGTATTTATATCATTTTTACAGAATATCTATCCTCAAACTCCTTTCTCTCCCTCTTTTCTTCTAAAAAAGAAATCATCGTTATTGATGTGTCAATTTACCGATGTCGTTGACAATGAGTTTTCATTTTACATTAAAACCATTAATTATGTTCATAAAACTAGTATAATAGCTTTTTATACTATAAAATATATTTTATAACCCATTTTTTATTTGATCTAAAATATTTACATAATAACATATGATAAAAAAAATCTAGTTTGTTGTGATCGAAAAATGACAAAATTAACCCAAATGATTATCATTATCTCTTTATCTAAATATTCATCATTTTTAAATTTTACCAAATTAAATATATCCATTTAAAACTCCTTAGTTTCATTAATAACATATATTTTCAATTTTGTAGAATGATTCCCATTCTACATGAACTTCTATTCACAAATTCTTGTGATCTGGTCAAGAAAATCTAGAAAATGAAGACTCATGGATTAAGAAAATAAACCATATAACTCAGAAAAATCCCTTAAATGATCCTAATAAAATTATAGTGAATAATATTAATGTATTAAAACTTCATTATTTCTTAAATGATAAATTAAATATTTTTATCCAGGATATTTACATTAAGAAAACATTCAGACATATGGTAACGAGAATTCTCGAACCCAACTCTCTTTCATTGGGTTTTCCCACATTTACCCTTTTTTCAGTATGTATATTCCTCAAATGTACAATAAATATAAATTTTTATTAATTATATTATCTTTTATAGTACTTACATGTTACCTATCTAGTTTTATGTCAAATGATATGATTTTTCGAAAAGAACACTTCATTAAAAAAATCTTTTAATTCTTGTGAGATTGTTTATTCTTCACTATTAATTGACGATTCTTATACCATGTTTGTTATTCCATCACTCTTTCAGGAACCAAAAATTTATACACTAATTTATTCTATATTATATGAATCCCACTTTATTCTATGTGTAATTTTATTTTCAATATAAATATATGTTTTATATGGCATGAATGATAATGCAAATGTTAAGATGTCATGGGTGCACCTAGAATTATATAGTTATTGTGAATGATATGATGTTGTGGTAGTTATTGTTAATATATATCTCTCTAATTAATTTTCTAATATGATATATCTTATAAGATAAAGTTATGTATTCAATTTATTTGACCACTAAGAAATGATGATTCAGTTTTTATTCATTTCCAAATTCCAAGCAATTATTTAATGCTTCCTCCCATGATTATGAACATATAACATTTTTATGATGATAATTATAATTATCAACAAACTTTTTATTGATTCATTTTATTATAATTCCTCATACCGTTGTTTTACTTCAACCATTCATTCATGTATATCCTCAAGTGATTACATTTACTAAGGAGAGCATAAGGGATACTAAGAAATAAGAGAAGAAGGAAATAAATAACCCATTATGACTTATTTTCTAAATTTTTTGGATGTAGTAATTTTCCCGAGACACAAATCCTTTAGATTCTATTTTTTTATTGATTTTTGTTCATTATCATTAATATGAAGTAATATATTTTTTATAAAAATTGGGATCCCTATATTTTCTATCAGAGCATGGATTTTTTATTTTTGGAATTAATATTAGACAACCTAAGTGAAAACCATAAATATGAGAAACATATATGTAATCATCAAATAATATTTTTTTTAGAAAATTATAGACATAGGTATCCCACAATATATACCTTTTGACTTAATGGAATAAGGGAATAAATTATTTAATAATTTCTTGTTGACTTATGTTTTGTTATAACATTTTCTATTTTAGAAAATAGTGGGAGTCCAGAGAAACTAGGTTAATAACACATGAGAGGGAAAATACAGTGGTTCCCTAAATTATATCCCCAATTACATGTGATGTGGAGTACAAAATATCATGGAAATTATTACATAGTTGTTTCATGTTAAGAAAAATAAACTAAATAATGTAGAATTCCCAACATCACCGAAAAGGTAGAAAATAGATATCGAGTGTTTTATAAGGAAATAACCACTTATGTTTAGTGGATCTTATAATATACTAGTCAAGAAATAGTGGTTCAAATCAATGGGGAATGTATTTTATGTTGTTCCTTATTCTGAGAAGAAGAAGGAGACTATGTTCATTTACCACTTATACAGAGTGGCCAATCAAAGGTTGTATTTTATTATTATCACCAATCATAAGGGGGAAATTCAAGAGATGTAGTGGGGGAAATTTATTATAATGTTTCTTGATGATTATTTCCCGTTAATTATTTATAAAAATATTGATAGGGTATTTATAGAGATGAATCAAAAGGAAGGTGAATCTTTCAGGGACATTGAAGAAAATTTAACAAGGATTACAAGGTACGCTTCAGGTTTTTTTATAAAAAATGATAGAAAATTGATAGATTCTATAGTGGATAAAACCCAAACCTTAAAAATGCTTTATAAATTCAAGAAATTTGGATTTGGGAAGATTTTGGTCTATGTGATCTCAAATTGGAGATGGATTTTGGAGAATTTTCCTATGGATATGGTGATATGTATTGAAAGAAAGAGTTTCAAGATAGGTGATCTAGTAATAAATGTGGAATGAGATCCTAACCACCCACATGTTAAAATATGGAAATAAGAATCATGTAAAGTACCTTAAAGGTATTGATAAATGTTATATTTTTTGGATAAATGGCCACCAAACTCACAAATGATGATGATACATAAAGAAGTTGGATGATACAATGGAAGAAAAGAGAGAACCGCCCAATGTCCTTGCTACAACTCTTAGGATAAAGGGCACTATATAAGACAGTGAACTAAACCACAAGTCCTTGAGGATAATCAGAATCATTGACCACCAATTCCAAATGAAAAAAAGGTAAGGATTATTCCCTCACTACTACTGAAGTGGATCACGAAAATGATGTCACACAATGTACAAATCCTATTCAAAAAAGAATGGAAAAATTCTTATTTGATTATATTTATTTGAATACCATTATATACCTTACGTTTTCGAGAACTATTGAATCCAATATTTGAATCCTTAAAGTAGATATATCCATAAAATCACCCAGTGGTGTGATTACTGCAATCCGTCTATTAGAAACTTCTCATATTAGCATATCTGGGAATATTCTCCCAGAAAATCTCAGGAAACATCCCTTGGTTGAATTCTTCACTATACTAGGGACAGATTGGATCTCATCATATAGATCAAAAATATACTATAGGGAAATGGAAATATATTTACATATTCTAAACCATCTCGTGCTGCTCTAAAAATGATAGTAATATCATTAATGTCCATTATAAAATCCCAAAATGGAGTGGGTGTTGATTCCTAGTTAATAAGACTACCTTACTCTAATGGTTGAGTCAAAGGAATGTATCATCCAGGGAGAAATTTCTATTTTGATAGAATACAATGACGTATTACCTATAGAGTTACCTATAATTCCCCATATCAAGAGGTAGAGTTTTCAATATAACTCTTACACATAGATACTCCTATATAAACATTCTCCAACATGATAGTCCTCATCGAGCTGGTGGATTTAAATAAGAAGCTATAAGATCATTTGGAAAAAGGGTTAATATTCCCTAGTACATCACCTTGTTGCTCATTAGTGAACTTTATATAGAAAATGGATTGATCAATGAAGTTGTGTAGTGGCTAAAAAAACCTAAATAAAATCCACATAAATAAAAGGTGTTCTCATCCAAGTATTGATGTCTTGTTCTATTAGTAATGAGAAGATTATTACTTCCCAATGGTGGGTCATTATTCTGAATATCATCAACTAATAGTAAGGAAGAACGATATTTAGAATAATGTCTTCTGTACAAGGGATGGGAACTATTTTGTTATGATTCCCTACAGACATACTAGTTCCCCTTAAAACTTTATGGATTTGATGTATATAGTCTTCATACATTACCCTAAAATTATTTGGTAGTGTTTATAAATGATATTCTCATTTTCACCAAAAGAAATCAGCAGCATAAAGAACATATAATGATTGTTTTTGCTATATTGATGAAGGATAAAATATAAACCATGTTCAGAAATTGTGACTTTTAAAATTATTAAATCATGTTTGTGGGACACATGATCCCATGTGGTGGAAATTCTATGGGCCCATAAAAAATGAAGGCAATTGAGGAATTACCAGACCCTCTGGCATCATGAAAATCTGATGTTTTTTTTGTATTTGAAGGGTACTATCGAAATTTTGTGTGAAATATAAAAAAAATTATATCCCAAAATCTATGTTAAAAATTAAAAGGGTAATATAAATATGGACATAAAAATGTGATGAAATATTCGTGGAGTAAAAGATGAGGCTAATAACTTCACCTATACTCACATTACAAAAAAATGGAGAATGTTTGGGATATATTGTGATGATTCAAAGAAAGTTTTTGGTTGTGTACTCATGAAAGATGATAAATTGATAGACTATGCATCAGGGAAGTCAAAAATCCATTATAAGAACTACCTATTTCATAATCTGGATCTAGTGACCATGATTTTTTCCTTGAAAATATGTTGGCACAACCTTGTTTGTTGAGAATTTTGACATATATGCCGATCACAATGTCCTAAAGTATATATTCACTCAAATGGAGGTCAACATGCAACAAATGAGATGCTTATAGGTAATCAATGACTATGATTTATCTATTCAATATCATACTAGTAAGGTGAACATGTTAGTTGATGCTCGTAGTAGAAAATAACTTTCTACTCTATCCATGTTGTTGATTTAGAAATTATGTAACTTATTTTACATGAAAATGAATTATATAGAAACCATAATGGTATGGAATGCATCATACCTTTACAAAATAATTTCCCAACCATATATCCCTGAGAAGATTAAGGAGGCACAAATGGTTGATCTAGATTTATAAAAGAATGTGAACGAATCAATGGAAGTGAAGTTGCAAGAGTTCAATATCGATGATGATGGGGTGATTCAGTTTGAAATAAGGCATTGTGTGAGTTCATCACCAGACATAAAGATGAATATGATTTATAATTCTAATATATCACTTTATAAATTCATCATGGCCACACCTTGATGTACCATTTTTTCCAAGAACACTATTGGTGGGACAATATGATGTAGGAAAATACTAAATATATCTCACGGTGCTTCATAATCCATCATGTTAAATTAGAGTGACAAAATTCCAAAGAGATGATGCAAGTACATCCTATACCCATTTGGAAATGGGTTGAATTTCACCAATTACTTTTTCACTAGTCTCCTGAATACATCCAAATGATACATTTCAAGATTGGTTGTAGTGGAACGACTTCACATGACTTCCCACTTTTTTCAATAAAGGAACCTTACTCACCTGAACAACCTACCAAGATATATGTCAATGATGTGGTGAGGGAGAATGGGGGTACAACATTAGATCACCTTTTATAATTTTTCATGGTTCATATATAAATTCTAAAGATGTCTCTAATATTCCCAGAGTATTGAATTGAATTTTGGCACGACTTATCACCATCAAACCAATGGAAACTTTGAAAGGATTATTCAGAAGAATATAGACAAGATTAGAGCCTACTAAATGGAAATAAATGGTGGAAGGGATCATAATATTCCAATTTTTTACTTTTCATACAATAAAATCTTCCAATCGAGTATTCATATGGATCCACATAAAGATCTATATAATAAAATGATATAAAACTCAAACCTGTTGGGTTTAAGTTGTTGAGAAAAAGCTACATGGACCGGAACTTATCCATGAAATGATAGTGAAGATTTAAGCCATACAATAACATATTAAAGATACTTAGATTTAGCAAAATATCTATGCTAAAAACTACCAATGGGAATTTGAGTTTGATGTAGGAGATAAAGTTATCATTTGTATATCACCATGTAAGAGTGTAATGGCTTTTGGAATGAAAGGGAAGCTTTTCCCAAGGTAAACTGGCCCTTTTGAGATCCTTGACTTCATAGGATAATTGGCCTATCAGCCACCACTTCCACCAATTAGGGAACATATTCTTGATGTGTTCCATGTATCTCTCTTGATAATGTACATACCAAATCCCTCACATGTACTAAACATAGAGGTGGTATAGCTAGAAGATGATATCTATTATGAGGATAAGTCGATAAATATTTTGGAACAAAGATATAAGATTCTATGAAACAATGCAACCAACCTATTCAAAGTTTTGTTTTATAACCATAAGTATGAATAATTGTCTAGGAAACTAGAGGATGTGATGAAGGAAATCTACCCACAACTGTTTATGTGAAATGAAATTTTGATTGTGTAATTTCAAAAGGTGGGAGAATTTAAAGAACCAAATTTTAATCTATGGATTTTTACCCTTATTAAAATAATTTCAAATAGTATAAATCATATAAAATCACATATATAACATAATACATGCTCTATAAATTATGAATGAATGAAATCATAGGTATTTCATGAAGTTAAGGAATCTATACCGAAGGTGTAGTAACTTGACATTTAGAATTGTAACATGACTCTTAGGAATAGAAATTCATCCAATAAAATTGTATCTTAATATTTGAATTTACTAATAAAATTTAGGTATCTTATAAATGACATTTTGATATATTTATTTCATGTTATAATAAAAATAATTCTTTGAAAATGATAAATTATGTTATGCTATTTTTATAAGTCAATAATTATTCATTAAAATTTTAAAAAATAACATAATAATTTAAAAAAAATCTATTTTTCATAAAATGTGCTCATAAATTCATAGTTTTCATCCTCATTATTATACGTTAATTTTAGGTGACCCTTATTAATTATTCAAAGTGTTATAAAATTGGTTATAATTTTAAAATTTGTATTTTCCAAGTAAATGATGATGTTAATTACAAGTTATATTTTTCTTATTTAAAAACATATTTAAAAAAAATGTTGTTCTTTTTTGAATTCAACATGTATATAAATGTATTGGGTGAATTTATATTATTTTTCTAAAATAAATTATATTTTGGTGAACATAAAAATAAAATAATTTACGATAAAAGCTAAATACATGAATAATTGAGTCATAGATGACTTCTATATGATGTAAGCCAAAAATAAAAAAAATTCAATCATAATTATAATATATTTAGTGATAATTCTCAAAAAATTAATATTATTGAGAAAAAATAATAAAATAATGAAAATAATATTGAGAAAACTCCCCTCCCCTCCACTATATGTCCAAATTTAAATTTTTATTAAAACTATTTTTTAGAAAAATGGGAAACCAAAGTTCAAAATAGGCTACCTCGTCATACTGAAAGTGCTCACAATATGATTAAACACAAGGATAATATTTCTTGACCCGGTAATTCAATATGGTTTCAAGTGTTGCGAACTAACCTGGATATTTGGGTCTTTTCTGATAAGGTCATTAAAGTGAGAAATCATCCTTTATATTGTCTAAATAATTTCCTCTAAGTTTATTTTACTCTTGTTGATGTCTCAGGAGATAATTCTATCTTGTTTATCTAACAACACTTCTTTCTCCATTACTGTATCCACATGAAACCTTTGTTTAAAAATCCTCTTGATCTCATATCTAAGACATTGGGTCATATGTCTTGCTCAATAATATCTTCCTTGGAGTGTTAAATAAGTTTCAACCACTTCCAATCCTTTTCTTCTATGTCACTTTTGTATCTATTTGCTTCTTCACTTTCACCCTTATGTAAGAATGAGAATTCTTTATTTCTTCCCTTCTTGTATGACTAAGTTTCCATATTTTTTGGAAAATAAGATTAATCATTCATTCCCTTTGTATTTTCTCTTAAACCACTATACATTTCCCAAAATCTCTAATTCCTTTTTTCACTTTCTTCATTCACGATTTGTGAGGACCGTTTCCTTGACATCGGTCCATACTATCAACTGAAGGGAGACTATAACTATCATCCCTGGAAGAGTTATCATACCCATTCAATGGAGGTTCTTGGTCTTCTATGCCATCAAAAATATTCCCAATCATTTTCGTCAGGTCAACATTAAGGAGCCTCTACTTACGTAGAGACTCTTCCTTACCTACCATATTCTCCTGAACAGATTTCTTCCCCCTAGACCCAGCATTCAGATGGGACCTGAAGGTGTTCAGGTATAAGTCCCTAAATAGATTCAAATCATCAAGCTTCCCCTGTACCTTGTGAACTGTTGTAGCTGACATATAGGGATTCCCCTGCATCGATTCTTATCTAGTGCATTGCTCGTATCCTTCTCCCATAAACTTTTTCTACTTGTTAGTGTCCTCCAAGCCTTTATTTTGAGAGCCACTGAGACTTTGGATTTACCCTCACACCTTTCATGATATTAGCCTTGCCCATATTATTATAAATTATCTTCCCAAGTCCCTCCCCCACTTCTAGGAGTGTTTTTACTAATAAAAATACCAAAACCATTTCCCTATGGATGTTCTCAATGAGGAGAGATAAGAGGTAAAATCATCTTCCTTTTTCTTTTAATTTGTTTTTATTTTCTTATTCTCTACTCACCTCCTTCATAAAAATGTTCATGATTACTCTAGTATCTATTATAGACATGAATTATATCATTCTAATTGAAATCCATCCTCAAACTCTTTTTTATATATATTTTATTCTGAAAATGAAATAATTGCCCGTGATGTGTCAATTTATGGACATCATGTATGATGCATTTTATTTTTCCTTTAACAATGTAAATTATGTTCGTAAAACCACAATAATTGTTGGTACATACTATAAAATATATTATCTATACCTTTTTATATTATATAACTAAAATAATTACATAATACTTTATAATAAATCAAAAAGAGTTTGTTGAGATCTAAAACCAACAAAGTTATCTTGAAAAATTATCATTAACTACATATCAAAAGATTCATGATCATGAAATTTAACCAAATGATATATATAACCATTTAAAACATAAAAATTTACTTAATAAAATATATTCTTAATTCAATAGAATTAAACCCATTCTATATAAACTTCTAAAATCATATTCAAGTAAACTGATCATGGAAACCAAGAAAACAAAGAATGTAGAAGGATGAAAGTAAACTATATAACTCATAAAATGGCCCATAAATTAACATAATAATACAATAATTAATAAAATTAATATATACAATGTTACGATTTTTTAATTAATTAATTTAGTTTTATTTTCAAGGATATTAAAGTGAATAAAAAATTCATACATAGGGTAAGGGGAATTCTCAAACCCATCTCTCTTCCTTTCGGTTTCCCCTATTTCACCCCATTTTCAATATGGATATTTATTTAATGTTTCATAAATATCATTTATTCTTAATTACCTTATCTTTCATAGGATATACATTTTATGAATCCAATTTTATGACAAATGAAAAGATTTTTTTCCAAAATAACCCTTCTTTATAAAAAAACCCATCTTTTACTTCTTAAGAGATTGTATCTTCTTCAATCAAAATTGATGTTTCTTATACCATACCTCAAACTTTTGGGAGCCAAAAAGTTTATTAATTAATTTATTATTTACTAAATTAAACCCTTTTCTTTCCATGAGTAATTTTATGTCCATTATTGATATAGTTGTTATGTGTCATGTATTATAATGTAAATGTTATGTTTTGATGAGTGCTCCTAGAATTATATAGATCATGTGGATGATATTATGTGACCATTATGCCCTGAATTATATATCACTCTAATGTATCAGTTAATGTAATTTATCTTATGAAATAATGTTATGAATGTGTGGTAGATGATAGCTAATTCATGAAGATTAATTTTTATGCATTTCCATATTCCAGGCCATTAATTAATGTTTCCTCCAATGATTATGATCATATTCTTATTTATGATGATAATGATATTTTTTATCCCATGTTTTATTGATTCACGTTCTTTTTTATCCACTTAATATGATTTAATCTCACCCATTATTTGATGTACATCCTCATGGGATTATGTGTGCTATAGATAACATTGGTTACAAAAAGAAGACAGTGAAGAAGAAATTAAATAATTTTTTATGATTTATTTTGTAAATATTTTTTACGATACAACATTTCCGAAGAAATTATTCCTTTGGATCCATGTTTTGTAATTAATTTATGTTTTTATAAATAAAATGTTTTAATATCTATGTAATAAAAAGATAGGTCTCTATATTACACACACCATTGAGGACCCACATCCAACATCTCTAGGGTAGTACTAAATAATGTGGTTAATTACCATAAACTAACTCATTAAGAGAAAAAATCAATATATATAGGGGACTAAAACCCAATCTATTTTGGGAAATCTAACTCCAATGTTGAATAAAGGAAATGAACGCCATCAAATTGAAAGGGAGCTAACCACATTCCCAAATTGAGGAATCTTTCACCCATGGATGATAGTCCAAACCCTTATATATTTAAGGGATGCGCAGACTCTACAATCTCAAATGGGGTAAATTCACATCCTATTAAAATATTTCAATGTTAGTAACCTAAAATAAGAAAGTTTGACCTATTTCCCTTATCCTAAGGGAGTTCCCAAACCCTATGTATGCTTTGTAGAGCATGTCAGGAACCCTGACCATAATATCTACTCTATTGGGGGGGGGGGTTACCAACTCTATACAAACCAAACATGAAATTATATAAATATCACATTACATATAATATTATCATGTTGATAAAACAATATATTTATAAAACCACTAAAACTTATAAAGACAACCATATAGATCTCACAGTACTGTGATTAGTCCCATCACCAGGGTCATTAATTTAATGTTAATTATGAACCTCTAGTAAAGTCACAATCAATAAAGAATCAAAATCATCATCAAAAAAATTAAGTCTCCTAAGATGTATGTCACATTATGAAACCAAAATTTCCCTTTATCTATATGTGATTCATATATCTAATGATGTGATCCCGACCAAAAAATCCCAAATTAATTTAGATAGATAACATATTATCAAGGCCTTTGTATATAAATGTGTTATCTATCACAACCTAGTTGGGATCCATAGTCTAAAAAATAAACTAAATAACCGTAATAAATTTTTCTAGTAATATCCCAAATCATTTTCTAGTGATATATAACTCAAAACCACATCCCCATGAATTACTCACTCTAATAAAATTTGACTCAACCTGACCCTCTATTTCCCAGCATGGGTTTTTTGTATACTGATTATACCACCCCAATCCTTCATCCAATAGGTCAGGGTTTTTTAAGCAGACCCAATATTTAATTATAAATATATGGGAGGCCTTATCCTAAAAAAACTATACAAAAATTAAATCTATATCCAAACACAACGACCACAACATGAAACACACATATAACTGAAAAAAATAGAAATATGAATTCATATAAGATAAATATCTTGATCACATATAATAAAAATTCCTTTATAAAAAGGAAATAATAAGAGGTCCAATTCCCAAAAAACAATCTTTCATTGAGTAATCGTGAAGGGGGTCTCTATGTCATGCCAGATTAATCTTAATCACTACCAAAATTAGAAACCATGAGGGACCACTAAGATCTGAATCCCCTAGATTTAAGTCTAATGAAAACAATTACCTAGTAGTCAACATTTTTTATGGAATGGTGGATCTATAAAAAAACCTAATCCATATGGGAATACTCTAACCCATATTCATCTACTACCAATTTAGTCAACAAAATTATGTTTTATTAAGGAAGAAAATATTCTAAATTACCTAGTCATACTAATGGAATCTAATATAAAATATTTAATGTTATGGGAGGAGGCTTGTTGATACATGTGATACACTGTTTTCACCAAAATCATTATGAACCCAATACACAAATTGATAAAACGAAATTTCTGGCATATCATGGGAAATAAAATGACACCCCACACCCAAAAAATAATTTAACAGAAATCATACACTCAACATCAATTACCCATAGATTGATCAATGTTGGTGACCTGAACCTCACATATAACTATTGTGGAAGCTACTACAACCACCACCCCATGCCCCCACCGAATGGGTATCCCACACCTCATTCCACGGGGGAGTTTAATTTCCCATCACAAAAGATGGAAATCTTGCCACTTGATCTTTAATAGTTATAAAAATAGCGATCATGTGGCCCAGTAATACCTTTTTGGTGAAATAAAAATGATTTAGGATGCAACATAAGTGGTTGGAGTTGTGTTAAATAATTTAAATATAGCAAATTTATCATATTTATCCAAAGAACAGGAAAAATAAAAACACCAAAATCCTTGACACATGATCATTAAATATAGTTTTTAATTAATTAATGTAAATAAATAATTACCTTAAATTGTAGTTTTTCTTGAATGGAGATTCAATTTTCGAATACTTGGTATACCATTATTATAATGGGAGGATTCAAATGTAGAATCTATCTAGTGTGGATTCACCCATGCACTATGAACCTCCAATAATTTTCATACATATTTATGGGTTCTAGAATACAATACTATAAGGATTTCATAATTTTTTGATGTTCTCTACAATAGCCTCTTCATGGTTGGATATATTTTTACTATTCTCCATAGAGTAAATAGGGTGGAGGAGGATAATTGATCTACATTCATAATGGTATTTTGTAAGAAGATATCCAAATAGATTTTTTGAATTATTTCCATACTTCCATTGTTTAGAATAACGATAAAGGATGAGAATGATATAATATGGTTAACATAACGCTATAATTAGAGAATAAATTACCGAACATTCTCCCTCATCATTCTCTTAATCCGTAGAAAAACCCCATCCATGGATAATAATTATATTAGTATTATCATGAATATAACATAAACTCTACTAATTGATAAACAAAGATTATATTATAAACAATCAAATTGAAAGTCATTAAATTAGTTTTTAATAACATTTTTCTCCCATGGAAAATGAATTGACCCTTCAATCCTTCTAAGTATTTACTAATCCTTGAATAATAATTATTCATATACAAAATATATTAATCACTAATAAATAAATAAATATAATATTAACTATAGTAGAGAATAAATATTTATTAAATATTAAACACATATTTATTTTCTCAAGTAACTAGTAAAAAAATTTGAGCCATAAAATATGAATAATTATTAATACACACATGATAAGAATATTTGTTCAAACATATGAAGTCATTTATAATTTAAATGTGGTTTGGGATACACTTTTTATGTGACACTCTATGACTCCTTATTAGGGTACATTATTGGAACTGATCACATACCATGGATATACACTAGTGACACACTAAGTAACACATAGAGAATGATTTTAATATCAAAATGACATAAATCATCATACTGAATTTCAATTTCTAACATAATAAAATTATCATGTTATTTTTAATTATGAAGGATATGACCTTGTGTCATCATCCAATATGCTCGATGTATCTTTGTTTTAATTTTTGGCAATGAACCCACATAATGAATATTTTGGATAGAGAATTAATTAGGATGTTCAATTCTCATAAAAAGTATTATGTTTTCATCTATTGTAATTAACTAAAGGGAAATTCATTCACCAAATTATTTATTAATGAAATATCACCAGTGACACATCTAAAATATTATACCTCATTATGGGATTATGTCCTCTCAATTTTTTTTAATACATAAAGAAATATTACTCATTACATACATTAATAAAAATCTTAAATTATAAAGATAATTACATAATTACATATATAGGAAATTCCAATAGAATGTTTTATCAAGGATTTTCATGTAGAAGGTCAAGTTATCATATCCTCCTTCGGTTGGAGGTTACCAAGAGTGAAATTCATGTGATAAAGCCTCAATGTATTATGATCCCCCTACCCTTAATATCCATTATCATTTATATCATATAAAATGATTTCATTGAACATTATAACTTATATTTAAAAATATTTTCATCTCACGTTTGTGTTCTCATCATAGTGAGGAACTGTTATGACATATCAATGTGATAAGTAACCTTGCAAGATTATCACATACAATGTCAGATATAAGAATAATAGTGATGTGGTAAAAAAATTATTAATATTCAAAATCTATGAAGATAATTAATCCTAAAGTATTTAGATGTTTATTTTAGGGAACCAACTATAACATACATCTACTCCTACTAGAGACAATAACTAACAATGTTATGTCTCCTAGTTCTCACATGATATTCACCAGGATCATCTTGATATTGAAATTCCATTCTTAAAGAATAGGCAACATCAACTATAGAACATAATATTGCATGTATAATTGATTGTATAGAAAACATATATGGTATCATACTCATCCACTCTATACCATGTTATGTTTGAAGACACATTTTTTTATAAAGATGTGTACTAGGTGACAGTGGGACCAATCGTCTAATAGATTATTCCACACAGAATCTCTTTACTATTTAGTTAATTTATATAAATTTAATTAGTGTAATGAACATTTTGGATCTATCAACAATTATTTTAATCCCAAGAATATATGAATATTCAACTATGTGTTTTACGGAGAAACACTTGTTTAACTTATCCTCAATTGACTATAAAACTAGTGTTTCATTCTCAACATGTAATATTTTATTGGTATATATTATTTGAAAAACGAAAACACTCATATTAAAATACATTTAGAAACATGAATAAAATAAGATCTTTATGAAAAATTATTTTTCCCTTCATTGGTCAAAATGTTCCATCATCGGGATTCTTGATTCAATCCATAATTATATCTTTATAAGTAGAATTATTTACTATATTTTTCTAGAGTCTCAAAACCATGTGGTTGTGTCATTAACACATCTTTTTAAAGGTATATATCTAGAAAAAATACTTTTATATCAATCGTCCTTGTTTGAAATCCATGGAATGATTCTATGGAAAATATAATTATAAATGATTTTGAATAGAAATAGGATAAGAGTTTTTTATAGTCTATTAACTGATGATGATTAAATCCTTTAACAAATATCCTTGCTTTATAGGTACTCCAAATACCATATACATATAGTTTTCTATTGAATACCCAATTGATCCAAAAATTAATTATATCAACTAACATGTTTTACAAAACCAATACATGGTTAAAATATATGGAATGCATCTTGGAATTCATGGATTTCATCCATCTTAAAGCTTCAAAGAACTATATTACCCCCTTATATGAAATTGAATCAATATTATCAACTAATAATGAATAACCATCCTTGGTAAATATAAAATAATATCATTATATTTTGTTCACATCACAGTTTCTTCTTAGAAGTAATTGTGTCTCACGAATGACCTCTTCAATGGGGACCTATGGAATTATTTCCCGTAACAACTCTTTTGTATCTTGAGAAACAACTTAATTGAATAAAAACTTGCTTCCAATATCCATTTTTTATCATTCACATCTTAATAAATATCGAATTTCCTTCCCTGAATACATTCTTATATGAGGAGAAGCATAGGTAATATATCCTTATTTCATTAGGATGTACTATAATGGTTCACTTAGTGCCCTAGTGTACTAGCTTAGTGACATAATTTACCATAAAAATTTTCCAAACCCCATATAAAAGTGTATGACTAAATTAATTTCATTTCATAAATTACATCATATGGATTTACAGTTTTCTAATTAGTTGGGAAAAGTATATTTTTTTATATTTTACAATTTATCTTTTCAAATGGATAATGGATGATATTCATGACTCATTAATGAACATACCTTATCAATTAAGGCATGGTTCCTCATTTCACAAATTTGATTCCACTATAGTGTATAACATTGGGTTCATTGATATAGAATCCAGAAATATCATAACAATTGATGAACTCTTGGTTAAGATAACCAACGCACCAATCAGATCAAAACATTATTATATTATTAACATGCTGATTACTTACCTCAATAATTTATTTTCAAAAATGATTTAGAGTTATACCACATTAAATAAACACCTTCATGTGTACTCATGTCATTGGTAAATATAATGAAATAATAATAACCACCTACACCTTATCCTAGAAAAGGTTTACATACATATGTGTCTACCAATTCTAGAATCTCCAAAGAACATTCATAATTTACAATAAATTTTGTTATGGTTATCATTCCTTGTAAATAATTGATACATTTATAATGTTGATTTAGGTAAAAATAATCTAAAAAACCACATTGAAGTATATTTTTCAATCAATTGTTTGTGACTATATCAGTGATTCCAATACTGGGTGTCAAAATAATAAACATAAAAAGGATAATTATCTATTATTAATACGTGGATTTCATAATCTAAGACAATGGTACATTATTTAATTGTATTATACCATAAAATATTTGATTTTTAGATGAATCCAATTTTATTTCCAAATTTTAAAATAAAAGCATCTGTATCAAGGAATGATATTAAATTGGTATATATTAAATATCCTTGAAAACCAATAACATCCTTATTATAAATGAAATGTATTAGTCCCTTATATCCAATGTAATGAGTCATTCTCCATTGGTTACTCGATAATCCATAAAACCTAATGAAGTCTTATAGAATCAACAAATTTCATGTGTTTTTATATGGTTGTGAGTAATATAATTTGTATCTAATATCCAATTAGTAGTTATAGAATGATTTCACTCAACAATAAATTCACCTGATGGTTATCCTTACTTCTTTAACATGGTATAGTTTTCATTACATTGGAATAGTTGTACACATAAAAGGAATACTACTTATTTTTTCCTTTTCACATGTTTTGATATTCCTCCTACATAAAGGAATATGATTGAGAGCCTTATAAATGGTGTGAGTCATAATGACCTTTTCCTTACTCTTTCTTTTACTCAATATAATATTTTAATTTTTTTTCATTCCTTGGGTACCTATAAACCTGTAAAATCAAAGTAAATATTTTTAAGATAAACATCCCTCTCTTGTTTATTTGATAATTAGTAACAAAAATAGATAAGATCTTAGCTATTGCGGATAAAATGGGATTTGTTAAAAAAATCATTCATTATGTTAATCACTAAAATGTATATGCACTATATGTCAGATAAAAATTGAACTATATGAGACATAGCTTGCATCGACTCTCCATGTGTAGTGACTTCTACTACAATAGTCCAAAAAAATTGGTTACTTTATTACAATAGGATAAGATACAAGGGAAGACATCCAGAAGGACTAACTAATTCAATAGTATTGGTAAACCTGATACATAAAATATTCCCATATTACAGTGGAAATAAAATATAAAACACAGTGAAAATAAATATTATGCATATTGAAATTCATACAATGATTCCTTCTTCATATCATGGGGGAAGGAAAAAAACAAGGGTAATATCATATGCTCATCAAGGGTTATGTAAATTTGAAGTTATCATGTTTCAATAAAATTTAATCAATATGAGAAGGTAAATAAATAGAAAAATGACATTTAATCCAAAACATGAGAATATAATTCCACCATGGAAGGAACATTCAATACTTATAAGGAATGATTGGTTGTAAAAGGATTCAAGAAGCGTTATGGAATTGACTATGAATAATCCATTTCCCCAGTTTCAATAATGAAATCAATCATGATTCTATTGGCCTTTTTGAATTACCATGACTCTGAGATTTGTAAAATTGATGTCAAAAAAACCTTCCTTAATGGGAACCTTCAAGAAGATGTCTACATGACAAAACCGGAAGGGTTTATGGAACCAAAATATTCCAATAAGGTATGTAAGTTGAAGAAACCCATTTTTGGGTTAATGAATGCATCCAGGTCATGGCACATTTGTTTTGATGATGCCATAACATAATTTGTTTTTATCATGAATGAATGTGATCCTTTTATCTAAAAATGGTTTTGTGGAAGTGTAGTTGTTTTCGTAATAATATTTTTTGATGAAATATTACCTATTGGAAATGAGATACCAGTCTTACAGTCTGTTAAATAATGTTTGAGTCAATGCTTCTCCATGGAGGACTTGGGTGAGGCAGCATATATTCTTATGATTAAGATCCATCATGATAGATCAAAGAGATTGTAGTGCCTAAATCAAAGTACATACATTGATAATATATTGAAGAGATTTAATATGGAATAATCCAAGATGTGATTATTTACTGTGCCACATGGCATACATCATTCCAAAAATAATATGTCCTTAGACACATACATAAAAAGAGAGAATGGCAAGGACTTGATAGAATTTAGTGATTAGGTCACACATGTATTCCATGTTATGTACTAGGATAGATGTTGCCTAAACATTGAGTGAGGTAGGAAGATATCATGATGACCCAAGTGAATGCCATTAGATGGAAGTCAAGACTATCATTAAGTATATGAGGCGTACTAAGTATATATTCATAATTTATGGAGTAGATGCAGAACTAGTCAACATAGGATATGTCGATGCTTGTTTCTAGACTGATCAGGATTATATGAAGTCACAGACATGATACATATTCACATTGAATGGAGGTGCTATGAGCTGGAGGATCTCAAAGTAGAGTTTGGTTTTAAATTCAATAGGAGATTTCAAGTATATCATAGATTCTGAGGATACTAAAGAAGCAATTTGGATGCAATGCTTCATCCAAGATTTGGATGTGGTACCTAGAAGTAATGATCCCATCACACTCTTTTGTGTTAATACTTCAGTGGTGGCTCTATCGAATAACCCAAGGTCATATCTGTGGATAAAACAAATACCTAGAAAGTATCATCTCTTGAGGGATTTTTATCAATCAGGTGAAGTTTTAGGGAGCAATATTACCACAAACGAAAATAAGGGAAACCCCTAGATTGAAACCTTGACATTGTAGAAACATAATCATCATATGTGGTCGCACGGGTAAAAAGTAAAAGGTAGTCAGATCTAGTCTAAGTGGGAGTTTTTAAGAGTTTTTATCCTAGGAAAAACTATTTATAAAATGATTACATGGATATTTAATGTTTTTAAATAATAAAAATCTTATTATATAGTGTCCATTTTTCTGCACGACTGTGATGTAATAATGTCATGTTGTATTTGTTTCTTTGATAAGGTCATGGTAGTTCCCTGCTATGATGAGAACTTTGAAATTCGATAACAATATTCTTAAACATAGTTCTGTGGATGGATGACATAATATTATCGAACATAAATTATACAAAAAATCACATGCGAGTACTCATAAGCAGATGAAACTTCCTCTCATGTAGTACACACTTGGTAATCTCCATGATGAGAGATTATTAGTACAGACCCGCCAGTAGGAATTCCACATGTTTGGGGTCATCATATATTACTATCTGCGAGCATGTGTAATGGTCCTTAGATTTTGTGATTATCGTTAATGTGTCTCATGAATCATTCACTTTGATTTACTGATGAAAATCATCACACCATATAATAGCGAGAAGTATGGTACATTGGGTGCATCCCAAGTGACACGTTATTAATGTATAAGATAAGTAATGATTTGTTCCTTCCATTTATAGAAGATGGTATCTCATCCCTTGGATTGAAATAGAACCATCACATGAAATTCGATGTCCATGGTGTAACCACATGTTTATTTCATATAGTCAAATAATGGCATATCAAGAATAATGGTTGATGAAACTATGATGAAACCTACATGATGTGATATTGATGCAAAGGGATTATATTACCCAATGAGCATTCATATTTGGATGTCTTTTTTGTGACATTATATTCTTTCTATTGGGTGACTTGATCTGTTTATAGACATTACTCTTGGAAATTATCTAAGCCCGCCTAATGCCAATGAGAAATAATCCTATAGGGACACACACTAAGTGTTTTTGGTGGTCTTGGTTAAATTATAATTGAATTTAATTAGTGAAACAAATAATATTCTCAATACCATGGAATAATTTTATTCAAGTTAAAATGAACTCATATATTAATTCAAATATATATATTTATTTTATGGAAAATTCAACAAATATTTATTTACTAGTTTTTAAATAACCTATTTATTTAAGAGAATAAATTATTTATTTATTTATTTGGGTGTTAAATAAATAGAAGTGGAGTTTGAGAAGACATAGGCTAGTCCGGTAGTAAAATAATTATTTGCAATATGATAAATAATTATTTAACTAGTTGCACAAGTTAAAATAATCATGGCACTTCTATTATTTTGTGATATGTAATTTTATTTATAATTCTGTTTTGTGAATTTTGGAACACCATAAATAAGGACGCGGTATTATTTTTACGATCATGGCTTCTATCTATGTTCATGAATGTATTTAATTATTTTTATGAAATTAAATATTTTATCTAATGTTCCACGCGTATAAATATATAAGCACCTCTTTAATGCCACAGAGAACACACCACAACCTTGGTGAACAAGAATTGCTGAGAAAAACAATTTCTCTCATGAATCCTCTTATTCCTTCTCTCAGGAATGAGAGATGTTCATCATGACTGAAGAAAAAGTGGTCAAGAACGACTGACACAACACACTCACTTCACCGCACTAGCACTTGGTGGATGAGTGGTGGCCATCAAATGCCATCGAAGCAAAAGTAGATCACCACTAGAGGGATTCTAGTTTGGATCATCGTAAGTGCAATGAGGAAATCTGAAAGGTTTTGTGCCACTTACATATTTATCTAAATATTTGATTCTTTTCATTTCAGACTATCATTAATCATCGTATTGCTCCTGGAATAATCATTGATCATTGTAAAAATTAACGTTGGGAGCCAAACTAACCATTCTTCTACTATGTCCGGAACCTTAAATTGGTATCAAAGGAAGGTTCATCATTGTTAAAAATTATTTTATTATTGTTGATGATTTAAGCATTGATAATTTTTTTCATTTCAATGTTAAATAATTCTTATAATCGGAGATTTTGACATATGTTCTTCCTTTTTTTGTTTCTTTCAAATTTCACAGAATGGAATATATTTGAATTAAAATTAAAATGAGGAACTCATCAAGGGGCCCTAATGATTCTGTCCAGATAACACTAATGTACACACCGTGTGTTCAGACTTACATTTTCTGTTTTATACCATACACGTCGTGTAATATGTACTACACGCTGTGTAGCCATGTATAGTGCATCATGACTAATTTAGAAATTACTCACGCCGTGTTCATTTATTACATGTAGTGTAATTAATTTTACGCCACATATTGACCAAGACAGATAGGAAAATGCTTTCCAAATTACACACTACATGGCCCACTAGACATGGCGTGTAGTCCCTTCAAGTCAGGGTGGAATCCGTGTATCCCATACATGGATTGTGACAACCGGTAACCATGTAACGTGGAGACAACACTACATGTAATCCACATTACACATCATGTACTCTGAATATTCCAAAAGGAGCCTCACACACCGAGTCCCTTGGAGTGTACTTTCAAGAAAAACGATGAAGGTACTACACACCATGTTTTCAGAACTAAATTTCATGTGCATTAACAAATTATGCATAATAAAATCATTAATTTATGCATAATGATATATATTCATATCCTGTATAAATAGTTATACATGTTGTTACCCAATGCATTGAAGCATCCTATATTCCATATGTCATAAGGGTAAAATTGTAATGCCTCAACCCCAGTTACCCAGAGTTGGTGCATTATTACATAACATTGGCATGATAAAAAAAGTTCAAGTCTTGAAAGACCGATTAGTTTAGTAGCCTTGGAAACACTAGATACATTAATAAGTCTTACACTAAAACATAAAGTGAAAAACTACAACAACATATTCTCCATAGTCCACAGTAATATCCCCTCAGATTATCCCGGTAGGTAAGTCGAAAAATTATTCTTCACATCCTAGGAAAGAAAACATAGGAAGTGCTGAGCTCAGATGCATAGTAAGGATAAAAATATAGTGGAAACGTTCATAAATAAGAATAAACATTTAAGGCAAAGTATAACTAAAACAAAATCCTTTTAAACATGAATTTCAGCACAATATGGAAATAATAAAATTAAATAATTCCATTTACATATTCACATTGATATTCTACTAGTAGAATAATCACATACAATGTCAATAACCACTTTCATATTGATGGAATGCATAATTCCAGACTATCATAAACACATTGTCAAAGACTTGTGCCTGGACTACAAATAAGATTTTGTCAAAGCCTTGTGCGGAGACACTAGTTTGTCTCATGAGACCTTCCGATGCATCGAGGAGCTATAGTAGGCTACACCCGTCACTTACTATGTCCACTACATTCCTCATATAAACAGGTTTACACATAATATAAACATTCGTATTAAAACTAGAATACGAAATGTTAATACATTCTCCATAAACCATGATTGGTATAAAAATAACACATCCACAGTCAAAAATTTCACAAAACCTTCAATAAAATATGGAAATTTTGTATCATAATAAATCAACTTCAAATAATCTTAAAATCCATCAAAAGATGTTGACATAGATGAAAACAAAACTATTTGAGAGAAATATCTCTTTTTTTTAAATCATTTAAAAGTCACAAAATTTTAAAAGAAAACATTTACCTTGAAAATATTCTTATATGCTTTTATGGGAATCTTCAACTATTTTATAATGGCATAAAATAGTAGCACCCACCGTATAATTTTAAAAAAAGGTATTCTTACCTTAATTTTGTTGAAAAGGTTAAAAGAACCTTTTTTGTAAAATGGCAGAATGATTCATTTATATACATATTATAAAAAGTCAAAAAAGGGTATAAATTACTTTAACCCATATTCTATAAAATAGTAAGAATTTTTTGAAATACATTTTTAAAAAACATGGATGTGGATGATAAAGAGGTCCTAGTAGATAATTACTTATAAACAAGCTCAGATAATGAAGATATTGTGAAATAAAGCCATACCTTCTACATTTCCTTGGTTAAGGGTAGGTTAAACACTTGCATAATGGTGAAATAATTTTTATTAAATTATACAAGAATCATATACATTTATATGATATCATATATGATCTTCTAATATTTCCTTTTAGTATTATTGTTGTTTCAGTGTTAACTGATTCATTCTCCTTTATATTATTGGTTATATAAGCCATATTTATTATTAATAGGATATATTTGATTTATATATAGAATGAAATTATGTCATTAAACATTATTTTAAACCATCAAATGAAAATTATTCTTCAATGGATATGATGGAGAATGAATCTCATCACGTTCGTGGAGACGATAATCATTACGTACGCACGAATGCTTCTTCCATTTCATTTTAATGGAATTGAAACCAAATGATACATAGGTATATTTTTATTGTGGTCTAATATAATATCTTATATATGTTACTTATGTTCATTAACACCATCCTTTATACGTTCCATGTTTGGTATGAACGAGTCTTATCACTTTGAGGGGGCGGTAGTCCACACTTCCTTAAATGAAGTTATCGTATATATATACAACATGAAATAAATAAATTTATGCTATAACATGGAATTAATTAATCTTATATATAAAAACATATCATAAAAATCATATTTAATTATAGTTCCATCCTAATGGCCACCATGATAGGTGGTAGGAGATAATTTGAACAATCATCGTTTCGTGAGGCTTTTGGTTTCCATCCACAGATACATTATGTTCTTCACCCATTATATGAAGTTGTGTGTAACTCTAGTTCGAATAATTCTCATAAAAACATCCTAGTTTATTGTGGAAACTGATTTTGTTAAAAAAATAAAAGAATAAAAATAGTTTAGGGGTTGCAGAAGTAAAATAAAAGAAAAGAATTTAAGAGAAATAATTACCTTTAATTTGGGTAACTCCCTCTGGTTTGAAGCAAAAGGACTCTTGAAGTGCCTTCAGCATAAGGTAAGGTTTCTAGTAGGAGAAGAGGGATGAAGGGATTTTAATTGGGTAGAGGTTGGATGATCCAAAATTCTTGAAATGTGTGAGGAATTGGTTAGAAGTAGTGTCATTTTATAGGGGAAGGAGGGTCTCTTTAGGAAAAACATAAAATATTATTTTATAATAAATTCATATTCGGTTTCTAATGGCTAAAAACTGGATTATTTAAAGTCTAAGGTGGTTATGGGTCAGAAACCACACAACCAATAGGGTTTAGACTGGTTTGGGACACTATTTTACCCTTATCTTTTAGATATAACTCTTTGTTAAATAGTTTTCCATTTACAATGTCTCATTGTATTTTTATATAATATGATTATTAAACATAATATAAACATCCAAGAGTACCCCAATAGGTTCATTATTTTCACATATAAAATAATTTATCCCCTTTGGATGATCCTTAGTCTTTTAGAAATATTATATCAACAAATAATAATGTATTTGTTTTAAAAACTCATTTATGTCAATTTTGATATTATTTAATAATTTATTTTTGTTAAAGAACAAAATACATTATTACATCTAAATAAATAAATTTAATCATCCCTAAAAAGTCATATTGACCTATAAAATTAGTGTAATTCTTAAAAAAACTAAAATTAAATTTATCTGGATATTTATAATATCAATTATTTTAATATTTCATTAATTAGGTATTTAATGCATCATCATTGTGTCATACTTAGATTAAATTATATAATGTATAAAAATTATAAATTAAATTTCATTATGTATTAAATATATTTAGATTTATAATGAATACTTATAGTCAAATTTATCTTTTATATAACCCTATTTTAAGAATGTTTTAGTTATTAAACTTTTATTTTAACTCTTTTAACTCTTCTTTAAATAAAATAATAATAAGTTTCATAATCTAAACCAAGAGGACCAAAGAGATTCATATTTTATTCCTAAAGTTGTTTTTGTTCTAATTATACTTAACCAATAGAATTTGGACATGTGTTAGGGTAATAATAATATCATTTTTACCCTTAATTACTCTATTTACTTTTAACCGTGGTAAATAAAAGTAAAAAGTTATTATTCAAAAAAATTATTTTAATCTTATTGAACCAAAATTTACTCCTTTATATTAACTATGACTCTCATATTTTATAAATTCAACTCACAAAAGTGGTAAAAGTATGTTTTATGTGAATTTGAAAATTCTCCGAGGAGGTGGGTAATAGAGGGTGAAAAGTTCAATAAAGTTTTTATATACCTAAAATTTGTATAAAAATAATCCAATGAATGAAATTGAATTTATATATGTATTATGTATATATTTTTAAATAAATAAATTTAAATAAAATAATGAATTATTTAAATAAGAATTTGGTTTTAAAATATAAATTAGTGTTTTTCACTAATCATCAAAAACTGAATGTTTTCAAAAAAATTCAAGAAATTCACCCTAACCTAATTTTAATATTGTGAATTCATAAATGAAAAATATTTTACCAAATTAAGACCATATAACTTGAATTAATTAATTTAAGGTAAATTTCCATTGTCAAAACCAAAAGGCATATTTTTAAGAAACAATATCTATCAAAAGATTGACACTTGTTTATGTCCAATCTCAATGTGAAATTACTTACAATGAACAAAATTTGATTAAATGGTAAAAATATGATCTAGTTATACATTAAAACAATTAAAATTTATAATTTAATGCTATAAATTATATTGATTAAAAAAGTTGTTTTCAGTTAAAATATACTATTTTTCACTATTCACTCAAATATGAAAGTTATCAGAAAAGCACCAAATATTAATTGAAACTAAATTCATATATAATGATTCTAAAGAAGAAGTTTATTTTGTCAAATAGAATATATAAAAGTTTCAAATATTGGATTTAAAAATGGTTCATCATTAAATGGGGGTAAAAGTGCATTTTTTGAAATAAATACTTCTTTTATCAGAAAAAAGAATTAGTTCTTACATTATGTCTATGAAACTAATAATATGGATTCTAAAATTATAAGTTTTATATATAGTTCAATATTCAATTAAAACTATTCATAACCGCCTTTGAACAGCTAGTTTGGTAATCTTGTGGTGCGCTCGAACCCAGTGTTGTTTGTAGTGAAAGTTATTTAATTTCTTTGAAGAAATATCGTACTATGAAATCATTGGGTGTTACATTATTCCCTCCTTAAATAAATTATATCCTCGTAATTTGAAATTGTTCTTTGAAAATAAAAGGTTGAAAATAGAAAATCCCTTTGTGGGAAAACCGACATCAGAAATTGTGTTAATAAAATTTATTATTAATAAGGGGAAAATGGGAATGAAAAAGTAACCACAAAATTATGATCTTGATTAGGAGAAAATTGGTGGAAATTAGAGACACATAATTTTTGGAAAAACATAAATATTTATAGGGAGTGATTAATGTCATCTGTCACAAACAATTGTAGAATTGAGGGCCTCAAATCCATCAATCTATGATGATTAAAAATATCATTGGTTCCACAACACATAAGGTATTAGGATAAAATATTTTTAGTTTTAAGATCCCTTACCTAAAGTTTAAGAATTAATTTCTTCATAGAATAATAGATGAAAAATATATACATGACATGTAGACTTCCATCCTTTAACTAATTTCTACTACAAAGTCATCTTTCACTCTAAAAGATAATAGAACTAAAAAATATTCTATTTATCCTATTCATGTAGGGTTCCAAAAAGAAGTTATAATTCATCTAACAGAACCTTCTAAAAACCTACATTATTCAATCCAGAACATCACGTGTGTCAGTGGTAGGTGATATACCCTTGTCTCCCTTCGGTTGCAGGTTGAAGTCTCGCTGCCTTACCAGAAGCAATGGGTTGTCGCCCGACCTCTAGGTTGTCCTTTTTATAGAAATCCCAAAAATAATCTCAAACTAGGGTTATCCAAAATACTTCTCTCCAAACTCACAGTCCAAAATTTATAAGGAAGTTAATCACAACGAGGATCCTTTTTTCCATTTAATAACATGTAAACACATTCATCATGTATTCTTTTAAAATATTGCGACATCATGAATTACCATAAAACCTTATTGATTAGATTCATGCACCCTTAATCACTATAGAATACTGGATATGATACATCTATCCTAAAATGTTGTAAACTCAAGCAATGATAGAATATACAAATAATTAAATTAGTTTCATGGTAGCCATGAATATCCAATATAATTTATCCAAATCAAACATGTATTATTCCAAAATCTATACCTTCGTATCAGAACCATATTATGGTTTATATTTATCTCATCCATATATTTTCCAAAAAAGTTAACCTGCTATTGAGTCACATTTAATGGTTCCACACAATCTCATGTCCTTAATGAAATATTACTGTAGTACAATCTATATAAACTCCATAATTATTATAACTAGTACATCGTTGATACAACAATCAAATGACATAATCATTTGATAACAACACGAGAAATCTAGTCATTACTCCTCATATATGGTAGTATCATAACTTGATTATTATCCAATATCATCATTTGGGACATACTATGATGATTTGGACAATGGTTCGCATAATTCCCCAACTCCTGGCAACTGAAGAATTGTACATTTGAAACTTTTTCCTTACCCTTGCAATCACATACTTGGTGTCATTTTTCTCCAAAAATATAAAAAACTCCCATTAACATCAAGAATTTACCAATTTGATTCTTTCCACAGTAATCACATATGGTAAAATCCTTCTTTTCCCTCTTCCGTTTATCCATATTTCTCTCCTCCATCCTTTTCTTCTCTGTCTTCCCTTCAAAGCCATAGGACTCAAAGAATTCTTTACTTATCTTTTTAACACATGATACTAATTATTCCTATGTTTAGAATATATGGGGGACAATTTCCCTTCTAAATGTTGGCTTAATACCTTGAAATATATGATCATTCTTACTCTTTCGATCATACGCATTGCTGGAGTTCACATTCCTTCTACTGGTTGCCATTTCTATACGATGGCATACACTAGGTCAGTTTATGAATTGCAATGAATAATTACAAACGAGAAAAATATCTAATGTAGATTGAACAGTTTATGGATATAATCCATAATCATAAAAATGTTTTCAATGAAGAAGTATATACTCATAAACCCTTCATAATGGTATGTAATGAAAATCAGAATTATCCTTAGTATATCCCGTGTGCTTGTCATAACAAAGAGTGCATCAAGGCTCGTTGTCGTGCACTAGTTCCCATTCTAGTCTTTCTCAAAGCATTGTTTTCGGGTTTTACCCCTAGGTACATAGTGCTAGAGCCAGCTCTACCTGCTTGTATGCAGACAAGGATGTATTTCTTGGAAAACTCAAAAAAAATCTACAATCCCTAAATTTTAGGAAGTTCTTCTATACTAATCCTCAATTTCTATCTTAGGGATATGTTCTCTAATCAGAGTTTATCTAAATATATCTTCCAATGTTTGTAATAAAATTCATCTGATACCAACTGTAATTCCTCGACCCCAGTTACCCATAGTCGGTGCATTATTACATAACATTGGCGTGATCACAGAAGATCAAGTCTTGAATGACCGATTAATTTAGTAGCCTTGGAAACACTAGATACATTCATAAGTCTTACATTACATCATATAGTGAAAAACAACAACAACATAGTCTCCATAGTCCACACAAATATACCCTCAGACTATCTCTACAGGTCAGTCGTAAAATACATCATCACATCATGGTAAAAATAAAACATAGAAATTCGTGAGCTCAGTTGTTCAGTAAGGATAACAATATAGCAGAAACTTTTATAAATAAGAATAAACATTTAAGGCAATGTATAACTAAAAAAAAGCCTTTTAAACTTGAAATTCAGCATAATATGTAAAAAATGAAATGAAATAATTCCATTTACTTATTCACATTAATATTCTACTAGTCCTATAATCACAAGAAATATCAATAACCACTTTCGTAATGATGGAATGCATTATTCTAGACTATCATAACCACATAGGCATGCCCTTGTGCCTAGACTACAAATAAGATTTTGTCAAGGCCTTTTGCAGAGACACTAGTTTTTCTCATAAGACCTTCTAATGCATCAAGGAGCTATAGCGGGGTCCACACGTCACTTACTAAGTCCAATGCATTCCACGTATAAATAGGATTAAACATAACATAAACATTCTTATTAATACTAGCATAAGAAATGTCAATACATTATCCATAAACTGTGAATGGTATAAAAATAAAACATCCACAATCAAACTCTTCACAAAACCATAAATACTATATGGAAGTTTTTTATCATAATAAATCAACTTCGAATAAACTTAAAACCCATCAAAAGATGTTTACATAGATTAAAACAAAACTATTTGAGAGAAACATATCTATTTTTATTAAATCACTTAAAAGTAACATAATTATAAAAGAAAAAATTTAATTTGAAAATATTCTTCTAAGTATGTAAGGGAAGCTTCGACTATTTTATAATGGCAAAAAATAGCTGCACCAACCGTATAAGTTATAAAAATACATTCATAACTTAATTTTGTCGAAAAGGTTAAAAGGAACTTTTTTAGAAAACGACAAAAACATTCCTTTATAAAAATACCATAAAAAGAAAAATAAGGGTATAAATTACATTAACCCATTGTATAAAAACTAGTAATAATGTTTTGAATTTTTTTTAAGAAACAAAAATGTGGATGATAAAGAGGTCCCAGTAGATGATTACATATAAACAACCTCAGATAATGAAGATATTGGGAAATAAATCATTACCTTGTACTTTTCCTTGGTCAAGGGTAGGTTAACATCCTATATAATTGTGATATAATTGTTATTAAATTATAAAAAAATCATATACATTAGTATTATATCATATATGATCCTCTAATAATTCCTTTTAGTATAATCATTGTTTCGATGATAACTGATTTGTTCCCCTTTATATGCTTGGTTACATAAACCATGTTTGTTATGAATAGGATATAATTGATTTATATAAAAAATAATATTATATAATTAAACATTATTTTTAACTATCAAATGAAAATTAGTCTTGAATATATATGATGGGGATTGAATCTCATCGCGTTCGTGGAGACAGTAATTCGTACGTACGTACGAACGCTACTTCCTTTTCATTTTTATTTTTAAAAGGAATCAAAACCAAATTATACATAGGTATATTATTATTCTAGTACAACATAATATCTTATATATTCTACTTATGTTCATTAACACCATCCTTATATGTTCCATTTATGGTTTGAACGAGTCATATCACTTTGAGGGGGCGGTAGTCCGCACATCCTAAAATGAAATTACCGTATATTTATACAACATGAAACGAATAATGGCATGATATAAAATGATATTACATAATCTTATATATAAAAATAAATTTCATAAATTTCATATTTAATTACAGTTCCATCATAATTTCCACGATGAGAGGTGGTAAGAGATAATTTGAACAATCATCGTTTTGTAAGGCGTTTGGTTGCCATCCACAGAAACATTTTGTTCTTCACCCATTAGATGGAGGTGTGTGTAAGTGTAGTTGGAATACTTATCATAAAAACATCATAGTATATTGAGGATACTAGTGTTGTTAAAAAGTAAAGAATAAAAAGAGTTTAGGGGTTGGAGAAGTAAAATAAAAGAAAAGAAGGTAAGATAAATCGTTACCTTTAATTAGGGTAACTCCTTTTGGATTGAACCAAAAGGACTCTTGAAATGCCTTATAACTAAGTTAAGGCTTCTAGGATGAGGATAGGGATGTTGTGATCTAAATTTGGTAGTGTTTGGACGAGCCAAAAGGCTTGTGCAGTGTGAGGAATTGGATAGAAGTGGTGTCCTTTTATAAGAGGAAGGTGGGGCTCTTAAGAAAAAACTTAAATAATTTTTTTTATAATAAATTCATATTAGGTTTATAATTGATCAAAACTAGAATATTTAAATTATACAGTTGGGATGGGTCAAAACAACTCATCCAATAGGAATTATATAGGTTTGGGTCACTATTTTACTATTATCTTTTAGATTTTACTCTTAGTTAAAGAGTTTGAAATTTAACATATGTCTTTGTATTTTTATATTATATGGTTAATAAACTTACTATTAACCTTCAAGAAAACACCAATAGGTTCATTAATGTCACATATAATATTATTTATGCCCTTTGGCCGATCCTTAGGCTATTAGGAATATAATATCGACCAATAATATTGTATTGTTTTTAAAAACTCATTTATGTCAATTTTGAGATTATTTAATAATTGATTTTTTTAAAGTCCTAACAACATTATTTCATCGAAATAAATAAATTTAATCTACCTTAACATGTTATATTAACCTATAAAATTAGGTTAATGCATAATAAATCTCAAATTACATTTATTTGGATATTTATAATATCAATTATTTTAATATTTCATTAATTAGGTAATTACTGCATCATCAGTGTCTCATAAATAAATTAAAATATATAATATCTAAAAATTATAAATAAAGTAACAATATTTATGAAATATATTTATCTTTCTAATGAATATTTACAGTATAATTTATCTCATGTATAACCCCATATTAATAATGTTTTAGTTTTTAAACTTTGATTTTAACTATTTTAACTCTTCTTTAAATAAAATAGTAATAAATGTCCTAATCTAAAATAAGTAGACCAAAGAGGATCATATTTTATTCCTATGGTTTTTTTGGTCTAATTTTTCTTATCCAATAGAATTTGGACATGTTTTAGGGTAATAATAATATCATTTTTATCCTTAATTACCCTATTTACTTTTAACTATGGTAAATAAAAGTAAAAAGTTACTATTCACCAAATATTATTTTAATCTTATTGAACCAAATTTTACTCCTTGATATTAACTTTGTGTATCAAAATTTCAAAAATCAACTCACAGAAGTGGTAAAATTATGTTTTATGTGAATTTGCAAATTCTCTTAGGAGGTGGGTAAAAAATGGTGACAGGTTCAATAAAATTTGTATATATCTAAAATTATTATAAACTGACTCTAATAAATTTCATTGAACTTATATAGGTATTATGTATATATTTTTATAGAAATTAATTTAAATAAAATTAATAATTATTTAAATAAAAATTCGGTTATCAAATATAACTCAGTGTTTTTTACTATTCATCAAAAAAATGAATGTTTTAAGAAAATTACCAAAAATTATCCCTCAGATAATTTTGAAATTCTGAATTCAAAAAAAAGACTATTTTTCCAAATTAAAAAAATATAAATTGCATGAATTAATTTAAAATTAATTCCAGTTGTCAAAACCAAAAGGCGTATTTTGAAGAAACAATATCTATCAAAATATTGACACTTGATTATGTCCAATATTAAGGTGAAATTACATACAATGACCAGCATTGGATTAATTGGTAAAAATATAATCTATTTATACTTCCAAACCATTAAACTGTATTATTTAGCACTACAAAATATATTGATTAAAAAAATTTGTTTTTAGTTAAAATATAGTATTTTTCACTATTCACCCAATTATGAAAGTTATCAGAAAAGCACAAAAAATTATTGAAACTAAATTGTTATGTCCTGATTATAAAGAAGAATTTTATTTTTTCTAATATAATATATAACATTTTCAAATATTGTATTTAAAAAGGGTTCATCATTAAAAGGCGGTAAAAGTTCATTTTTATAAAATAATTACTTCATTTATTGGAAAAAAACGAAATTTTTTCTTACATTATGTCTATGAAACACATAATATTGACTCTATAATTATATGTATTATATATAGTTCAATATTTATTTAATACTATTCATAACCGCTTTTGAACGGCTATTTTGGTAATCTTGTGGTGTGCTCAAACTTGTTGTTGCGTGTAATGGAAGTTATAGAATTTCATTGAAAAAATAACATACTATAAAATCTTGTGGTATTACGAAAATACTATGTGAATATAATAAATGTTGAGTAGATTCAAATGGATATTCACTATGATACCTCTAAGGCATATTTATGTACAAGGATTAAAATCTCAAGGAAATTCAAAAAAGGATTAATATAAAAGGATTTATTAATTAAATAAAATAATTAATAAATTTCAGTGTGATTTATCTTAATAAGAACAATTAAATAATTTAATTATGGGTTTATTAAATGTCTAATTCATTATAAGTATTTGGATGATCATGATCTAGACCAGATATTCAATGTGATTGGTTTCCCTTTTAATTTATTTGTTAAATTAATTGTTGGATTGCATGACATATCTTCTCATTAATATATAGGGCCTACAGGCATGAGGTTTATTTTATGTAAACCCCATTTTACCCCTAACTTGCATGTAAGTTAATAGAATATGTAATGGATGAATCTCCCAAGCCAGTAGTTGCGGTTTAATATGGAGCCAAGATGAGACCAATCTCAGGAGATATAAAGGTGGATAGGTGGAAAACTATAAACATGATCCCAAACAGTTCAAGGTGTTTCTCACCTTGGACACGGTTATTTTACCAACAGCTATATAAACTAACCATTTGAAAATCTCATGATCATTCCATTTACATTATTTTATTTTAATTACATGAATTGTTTATCATTATGGATGTGTCAACACGAATACATAATTAATGAATTAAACCATAATGAAGTATGTAACTATAATAAAATAGGCTTATGCACAAATATTATCAATACATGCTTAATCACATAAATATGTTCCACTTAATATTTACAAAAATGTGATAAAGATAATTAGCAACTTACGCATAAGGGATGAAAATCCCTAAAATAAAATATTATGTTTGACTAGGCCTCTCATTACATGATTAAGTGAAATACTCAATAAAACTATGTGTTTACCAAATCCTTGTTGGGTCACACAATTTTATACATGAATCCCTTATGATATTTTTCAGGTCGACTTAACCATATTTCATCAAGAGGACTAGCCCTTTATAGACATGGTGTAATACTAGAGGTAGGAGTTGAGGAAATCCATATCAGGATTTCATGATTGGGGAGTCCACTCAACATATCAAGGAGCGGGAAGCCCACAGATTGTAAGGACCTACCTACCTAAATACCTTTAAATAGCATTACCAAACCTTGTTGGGTTTATCCTAAGTGGAATATGCATCTTTTCCCCGGGAATTTCATAGAAACTGGACATTCTGAGTGTAATGGTGAGGGTCATTGGGACATGAGAAAATAGTAAGAGACTTAGTAAAAACAATTTATTATTTCTTATAAAATTAAATTGAGGAAGTAAAAATGATCTAATATTTTAATTGTAGAATAATATAAAAATAACATCAACCACACTGTCCTCGCGCTAAATTTGGGATAAATACAACATTTTCCCTAGTAGTAATTCTAGGAATGATTTAGACACCTTCGGGTTATTCTACAACATGAAAGAATGTTTTATGTGTTGGAGTCACCACTACCTTACTCTCCTACCAAAGAGGTGAGTGATCAAGATGTCGTTGTCTATGACCAACATATGAACAAGGATTTCAACATTGAATTTTTTATGTTATCATCTATGTATAATAATCTCATGAAATCTCATGAAAATATGGATTCCTATAGCAAGTTAGAGCACCTTCGTGGTATTTATAATGAGAGAGAAAGATAAGAAATGTTTGTGATCTCCAAGGAACTCATTCAGAGTAATCTTGGAGAGGGTTCCCCAGCTTTGGCTCATGTATTCAAGATCATTGGCTATATTGAGAACCTAGAGGTTCTAGGGTTTAAACTCCCTAAATAACTGGGAATCAATTTCATTCTCACATCACTCCCTCAGAGCTTCTCCAACATTGTTGTTAATTTCAATATTAACAACATTGAGAAGTCGTTATCTGATCATCTTATCCTCATTCACCATGCGGACAAAGATATGAACTACGACAAGCCTTATGTCCTTATGGAGAATAAGAGGAAAGGGAAGGTGAACTGCATTAAGGATGAAGATTATTTATGAACTTCCTAGAAAATGAAGATTAAGTGGGATGGAAGGGAATATGAAGATGTTTGTTATTCATGTGGTAAGAATGGCCACTGGAAGAAAAACTACACCCAGTATAAGAACCATGGGGAAGAATCGGGTGTATTTGTTATCGAATAAAATCAATCTATTTCTAAAAATTGTGTATTAGATATTTCTTGTGGTTATCAAATATGTATCCAAATACATGAACCAAATAGATTTATAATGATTGATTAAGAGGAGGTAGATCTATATAAAGCCAACAGAGCCAGACTTGTTGTAGTATCTTTCGGGGAATACCACCTATCGTTGACAACCTGGATGACCATGGTGTTATAGGGTTGTTCTTATGTTCCATCTGCTACTAAAAAAATTATTTTGTATTTATATTAGATACAGTTGGATTTATTTTCATGTTAGGAAATGATTTATTCTTTTTTTACCAATATAACATCTCTTTTTGTAGGGCACATTTATACAATGGTCTTTACATGCTTGATTACTCAAACCAAGAAATGGAAATCGTTAACAAATGAAACATTACATGACTAATACCACACCCATTTTTTCATCACCAACTAGGTATTGTAAATGAGAAACGCTTGAAAAAGTTATATCAAGATTGATATTTAGATTCTTTTGAACTAAAACCACATGGTGTATGTCATGCATGTTTACAAGGAAAAATGACCAATGCCCAATTTAGTGGGAAAAGGTGAGTGAGTTAAATAAAATCTTGAATTGGTTCATAGGAATGTATGTATACCATATCCTAATGAAGAAAGGGGAAGTTACTCATACTTCATAACATTTACTAACGATTTTAGTAGATGTGGATATATCTACTTAATGAGGTATAAGTCAGATTATTTTACTAATTTCAAATTATACAAAAATGATGTTGAAAACTAGCTTGGTAAAGGGATTAAGAAACTCCACTCATACTGAGGAAGAGAATTTCTTAATCTAGACTTCATTTATTACTTATGGGTGTTTCGTATCGTATCCCAACTCACCCCTCTTTACACGCCCTAGTGGAATGGTGTGAGAGAGGGTAGAAACTGCACCAAGGGGAATATACTGTGATCAATGATGAGTCATGCGAGTATTCCATTATCTTTTTTGGGATATTCCATATAAATAGCGACACACATACTAAACCATGTACCATATAAATCAATAAATGGTATACAATAAAACTTTTAGAGTGGATTTAATACCATGTTATAAAATTTAATTATGTGGGGTAGTGATACGTTTAGTAAGAACATTTCAGGTAACAATCTTTTACCTTTAGGAAAAAATGTTCCTTTATAGTATACCCTGAAGAAACAAGAAGATGCTACCTATGAAACACCCAAAAAAGGGGAATTGTGGCATGAAACACCATATTCCTTGAGAGGGAGCATATCTCTGAAAGAGATAGTGGAAGTGAGATAGACATCGATTAATTTGAGGCTCAAGGTAAACAAGAGTTAGTACAAGATCAAATTCAACAAAGATCCATGGAATAATGGAATATTCCATAGACATAAGAACATAATTTGAGTAAAAGGGAGGATAGAGAACCAGAACGGTGTTGTTTTGCAGTTACCGAATAAGGTGACTCGTTATTAGTTGATAATAATGATCCTCTAACCTACAAGGAAGTAGTAAGTGGAACAAATTATTCCATGTGGAAAGAAGACAAGAATTCAGAAATGGATTCCACATACCAAAACCACATCTATATTTTAGAAGATCATCTTGTTGATGTAATTATTGTTGGCTGAAAATGGGTATTCAAGAAGAAACTAGACATGTAATGACAAGTCAGTACCTATAGGGCATGACTAGTTGAAAAAGGTTTCAAGAAGCGTTATGTAATTTACTATGACGAAATATTTTCACCGATTGTAATTCTAAAATCCATCAGAATTCTATCATCCATTTCTACATTCCATGACTATGAGATTTAGAAAATCGTTTTCAAAATATCCTTTCTTAATAGGATCCTTCATGACTAAGTCTACATGACACAACATGAAGGGTTTATGACTCCAAAGGATTATGATAAGTTATGCTTGTTGAAAAAATTCATTTATGTACTAAAGAAAGCATCCAGGTCATGGAACATTTGTTTTGATGAAGCCATAATTGAATTTAGATTTATCAATAATGAATATGACCCTTGTACCTACAAACAACTCAGTGGGAGTGAATTCATTTTTATAATTGTATATGTTGATTAAATATTACTTATTGGAAGCAGGATACCAGTATTATTGTCTATTTAGGCTTGGATGAAAAAATGATTCTCCACGAAGAACTTGTTAAAGGAAACTTTTATTCCTAGGATCAAGATCAATCGTGAAAGATCCAAGAGATTTTTGGGATTTAAAGTACATACATTGATAAGATACAGAAGAGATTCAGTATGGAACAATCCAAGATGGGAGTGTTTCCAGCATCACATGGTATTCATCATTCATTGAAAATGTGCCCTCATACATATAAATAAAGAGTGAGAATGGAAATGACTCCATAAATTTTATAGACCAGGTTAGTCATGTAATACATGCTTTGTACTAGGCTAGATGTAGCTTATCCATTGAGTGTGATAAGAAGATATCAAGATTACCCATGTGACTTCCATTGGATGATAGTCATGACTATCCTTATGTATCTGAGGTGTAATAAGTATATATTCCCCATTTATGGAAGAGAAGAAGATCTAGTCATCAGAAGATATGCAGATGCAAGTTTCTAGACTAATCCGGATGACATGAAGTAGTAGATGGGAGACATATTCACTTTGAATAGAGGTGATGTGAGATGGAATAGATCAAAGAAGTGTGTGGTCGCATATTCTATAGTGGAGTATGAGTATATTAGAAACGTCTAAGGCAGCTAAAGAAACAGTGTGGATGTGAAGCATCATCCAATAAATGGTTGTGGTACCTAGTAGTAAAGATCTCTTCACATCGTATTGTGATAATACTGTTGTGTTGGCTCTCTCAAAGGAGCCAAGGTCACATCAGCCGACAAATCACATACTCTAGAAGTATTATCTCATGACGTATTTTTCCCAAATAGGTGAAGTTTAAATGTGTAGTATTTTCACATATGATAACATGGTATACCTCTTGACAATATCATTGACTTAGATGAAACATGATCATCATGTGAGGTCTAGTGGACTGAAATCTCTATACACATGGATTTATTATAAGTGGGAATTTGTAAGAGTTGGTTTCATAGAACCTACTATTTTTACATTGATTACATGGATATTTAATGTATTTAAATACTAAATATCTTATTACATATTGTTCATTGTTCTGCATAACTATGATGTAATAATGTACTAGATAATTTGTTGCATTAATAAGGTCATGGGAGTTCCATGCTATGATGAGAACATAGAAATGCTATAACAATATTCCAAAATTTCGTTATGTGGTTGGATGACATACTAAGATGGGACACATTGTACATACATTGTTAGATTGAGTACTCATAATAATATGATATTTTCTATCATGAAGTTTGCACTTGGTAATCTCCATGATGGGATATTATGAGAACAAACCCTCCAGTAATAATTCTGCATGTTTTCTATTTTTAGGTATTTCCATTTTTGAGCATGTGTAATTGTAAATAGTCTTTAATATTATCCTTAATATGTTTCATGACTCGTTCACTTCGATTTACGGATGAAAACGATCACATAATATGATGGCGGGAAGTAGGGTAATTTGGGTGTGTCATGAGTGACATGTTATTAATTGATAAGTTGAGTAAGGATTTTCCCCCTTCTATTTATGGATGTAGATATCTCATCCCTTTCATTTAAATAAAACTATCACGCAAAATTCCATTTTCATGGTGAAACGATGATTTTATTTCAGACAGTTAAAGAATGACATATCAAGAATAAATATTTATGACACAATCATAAAACATGCTTGATGAGATATTGAGACAAAGAGATTATATTACACTGTGAGAATTCGTATGTGGATGTTATTGTTGAGAAATTACATTATATATCTTGGATTTATTTACCCGTTTATAAACTGTACACTTGGATAATAGGAGAGCCTGCCTCATGCCAATAAGAAAAAATCCTAGAATGTCACACACCATATTTTTTTGGTGCTCTAGGTTAAATTCTTTTTGAATATAATTATTGAAATAAATATTATTCTCAAGACAATCAAAAAAATTCATTCATGTTTAAATGATAGAATAAATTAAATAGAATTTATTTATTTATTTTATTGAAATTTTAATAAATATTTATTTACTTGTTTTAAAGAAAAATTTATTTAAGATGTTGAATTTTTTATTTATTTATTTAGGTGCTCACTAAATGGAAGTGGAGTTTGCGCAGACTAAGGATAGTCCGGTAGTAAAATAATAATATGTATAATGATAAGTAATTATTTAACAAGTTGGAACAATTTAAAATAATAATGATGATGCTATTATTTTTTGATGTATATTTTTATTTATAATTAGGTTTTTTTGCATGTTGGTGCACCATAAATACTGATGTGGTTTTATTATAATGAGAATGGGTTTTCTCTTTGTTCATGAACCTATTTAATTTCTATTATGTAATTAAATATTGTAACCAATGTTCCATTAATATAAATAGACATGTACCTCTATGGTGCCATTGATAAAACACAACATGCTTGGTGAATTGAGATTTGATGGGCCAAACATTTTCTCTCTTAAATCATCTTCTACCCCCCTAAAGAACAAGAGACATTCTATAAGATCTAAGAACAAGATATCAAGACAGAACAATGCAAGGCACTCACTTTGTCGTGCTAGCACCTAGAGAATGAGTAGTGGTGATTAGAGGCAATCGAAGCACATGTGGATCACCACTAGAGGGATTCTGGTTTGGATCCTCGTAAGAACAAAGAGACAATTAGGAAGGGTCATTCTGAAAGATCATCATCATCAATGAAGAATGTACTAATGAACCAGCTGTCCTTTTCTTTATGATATTAATTAAATTAATAATAAACATGATTTTCAGGATCCTTTATAATGGTTTCTATCCACTTCATTCTTTATCTGAGTTATTGAATCTATTTCATGGAGACTAGATGTAATCATTGTATTGATCATAGAATAATCATTCATCATGGTAAAAATTAAATTTGGGTGTCGTCCCAACTGTTCTTTCACTATGCTCAGAACCTTCACTGGATACACTCATCATTCCAATATTAAATTTGAAATAAAATATAAAATTTAGTGAAATTAAATATTATTCATCCTAAAACTCATTCAAATATTCCTTCTTTATATCCTTGGAGAAGGAAACAACATACGGGTATGATCATATTCTCAACAATGGTCTTGTAAATTAGAGTTTATCATGTGTAAATAAAACATAATCAATATGGGAAGGTAAGTAACCAAAAACACATGCCATTTAATAAAAATCATGAGCATTTAATTCATCCTTGCAAAATATTAATGAATTAATATTATAGACAACAATAACTAAATTTTAAATGATGTAAATTGTTAAGGTTATAAATAATCATATAAGAAATCATCATATCTTTCCCATAAAATACTTATTCCTAGTCAACTTAAACAGTGGGGTTAAATATAGAATAACTCATTTAATAATATTGGTAAATTAATATGTCTCATGAGACCAATAAATTTTACCAGGGGCTTTATAATTTCTTACCCCACCAACCACTAGATGTCCAGTGAATTCCATGTATATTAGATTATTAATTTTAATTCTTAAAAATATTTCTTATCAATAAATCAGTATATTATAAAAATAATACAATATTATATATATATCTCTAGTCCATAAAATAACACTCCTTGTAAAAAAAAATATGTAGAATTGGTATACAGTTTATCATATAATCATATATATGATAAAATGAATATAGATATTTTAGATAACTTTAATGACCAATTACAACTAAAATTTAATGTTTCAAGAGAATGTTATTAAAATGAAAATTAATTATATATAATATACGAACATAAATTAATTAGAAATACAGGTTTTATAATAATATCTTGTCCTTTGGTGAAATAAAGAAATTTGAAGTTAAATATCAAAATAATATTTCATTAAAGATTATTCATTTTTAAACCATTGAAAACAAGTATTATAAACTAAAATGGTAAACTATTTATGGTGGTATGAAGGTCTTTTAACACTATATATGCTAAAAGAATATTTTTGTCATTTTGATAATAAAATAAAATATGAACCGTTTAGAAAACATTTTAATTATTCTATTATAAATATTTAAAAATTCACGGATAAAATAAAATGTCATTAATAAATTATTTTAATAAAAAAAATACTTTCCTAATACAATTTTCAAATATTACGGACAAAAATGAAAAATATACCAACAAAATAGAGAAAAAATATTTTATTTTATTTTAAAAATAACACTTGAAAAACTAAATTAAATTATATAATTTATCAATTTGAATAAATAGATATTCATGTTAAATACATTAAAGGGTAATTATAAACACCACATAAATTAAATAGATTAATAATACTGAATATGTATCAATGGAGTTAAAATTGAGACCAAATCCTATAAAAAGTTATTATTTTGAAATGAGAATTATTCAAAGAAGTGATTTTTTGTACTAAAAAAAAATCCACAAAAAAATTATAAATACAACATAATAAATTAAAAAATAATTTTATACATCATCGATCTATAACACAGTAAATGAAGTAGAAGTATAAACAAATGAATGAAAATGGAGTTAAGAAATCCCTTTCCTCAAGATTGAATTTTGTCATAAGTTATTTTAACCCACATTTTAACAAATTTATATATATTATACTAATATAGAAATACATATACATATATAAAATATCATATATTATCCTATTGTATCATCGTACCCATTTTTTATCTACAATCATTCAACATTATAATTGTTTTTTTATGTAAATTAGTTTATTTTTCCATCCATGTTTTGTCATGGGAATTCTGATCATTGGACACTAATTATGGTATCATGTTATCCATAATGTTATTCATGATATAAATATAATATTTATTTCTATATATATTTATATTCATCTATAAAATATAGTGAATGAAAAATGAATTACACAGTTCATGGAGATGGTTGGTCGAATGTACACAAGAAAATGTTTTCACTTTTAGTCCAACTGAATAAAATAATGTAAATAATAATTTTAATTTTTCTAATAATTTATATATAATATAAAAAAATTAATTAAATATTTTCTTTTTATAATCTATATAAATTGTAAATAAAAATTAAATCACATTCCTTGGTAGAGGTTGTAGTTTACACATAAGCATGGGTGACGTTATCATTTTCCAATTTATAGGAATGTTAGAAGGTAGATATGATATTATAATTATACAAGAACAATTATTTCATAAATATCATACCTATTTTTTATTTCCATATTTATATCAATATAAGTAAAATTTTTATGAAGAAAATCTTTACACCACTATTTGGAAACAATAAGTTGTACATATGCATGAGTGACACTATCACTTTTTATAGGATAGATAAAAGATGTAAAATGTTTTTCCCATAATCATAATTAAATATCAATTTGTTTATTATAGAAGTTTTATTATTATAGTATGGTTACATCACATTAAAGGGAAGTAAAATAAAAAATAAAAATGAAAGAGTCAGTAAACATGAATACATCTTCTTCAGTAGAATTCATTTAGATCACCTCATCAAGGACCTAAAGTTTGTTTTTTGGAATGTAAGAAACCTATAAATATTTGATAATGATATTTATAAGAAAAATATATATTTTTTGGTCATGATAGTTGTCTCATTGTGATGTAAATATAATTTATATGTGTTGTACTTTTATAAGTGAGGGTAGGGTAATTCTTTGAATTCCATAATTAATTGAAATAATATAATTCATTTTCATGTAAAAATATATTAAAATTGATAAATTTTAAAAAAATATTATTGTGATTCTATATTGTCTCATAAAATAAAATTTTAAAAAGTTTTGTTTTTAATTTATTACTCATCACTTTTAGTTTTATCCTACCATTTACCATTTTTGACAATTAATATAATATTAAAGCTTTCAAAAATTTAAGGGTTATGAATGTAACAATTAAAACAAAGAATAACCATAAATAGACCATGGTTTATTTTTTAAATTTTATACCCTTAATTTTTCCAAAGAAAATATTTTTTTTTAATTTCAAATCATTTAATAATATATTATTTATAATAAAATATCATAAGTGTAATTTTATTATCACTCTTCATTTAATTTAACATTAAATAAATCATGGAAGAAGGGAATTGAAATACAATCCATTCATAGAAACCTATAATTTTATATGTATCTATAAAATTCATGTAAAATAATAATTTAACAATTTTTTACTTTTAATGTCTTAAAAATCATCTATTTTATTTTTCAATTAGTTGAATAAATATTGTGTCGGTGTTATGTCAGCATTTATATTAATTATTTATTTGTTAAATAATTAAAATTAATTACTATGATAAATTTATAAATTCATTTAACAAAACATTCATAACAAAACAAAATTTGTATTTATCACTTCTATAATATATTATTGATATTAAAATCAAGAAATACTCATTTTCATCTTTATCTTTTACTGAAATATTATGAAGTTAATAATAAAAAAATGTGGCACCACGTTTATATATTTTAGATACATGAATCTAAATAGACAAAATAAGCTCATGAAATAAAATAAAATCAAGGTTTTTGGACCATTTTTAGTCCTTATCATATTCTTGTAAACCTTAATTAACTAATTTACCATTACCGCGGTGACAATCATTTATTACAGTTACTATTCATAATGACCAAAACTAAAGGGGACCTATTTACCAAATTTGTACTTCATGAATCCAAATATGGAAACCATTTTTTAGTCTTAAAATTCATTAAATTGATGTAATTAATATATTATTAAAATAAAAAATGCTATGAAAAACAGTTTTCCTGAAAAATGACTTATTATGTATAAATTGTTTCTATACTAAATAAACACATATAACTAACTAAAATGAAAATATTTTCATTGATAATCATATAGTATAATTAATTTTTGTTTGAATTAATTTTTTTTAAAAAATTACCTTTATAAATACTTGAAACAAATATACAGTTTTCAATAAAAATCAATATTTTTCACGATTTAATTGAAAATCGCAATTTCAGAAAAATTCCAAAATTTCCACATAATTTATTTTTCATTTGATGGTTTCAAAAAATAATTTTTAGAATAAAATTTCTAGAAAATTTAGATATTAATTATAATTATCATAAATTAATAAAAACATTAAATCATTTTTGAGAAAAATTATATTTATTATGATTAAAATTATTTTACTGAAAATTAATTACTTATTTATTATAAATAAATAATTTTTATAAAAATTTTAAATATACATTCATAATTTGGTTAACCATATTCATACCTATCAATTTAATGACTAGGCTTCAATGACCATATTTAAAAAATAATATTACATGGTTCATTTATGCTCGATGTTGTGTGTTGTATAATATATCAAACACAATATTATATTAAATTCTTAGGGTGTTATGTTCTACCCCATTAAAAAATATCATCCTTGAAAATATAAATTTTTCTCATTAATCATGCATTTGACCATTCAAAATTCCTTTTTGGAAAAACCACATCATAAAATGTCTTAACAAAATGTTCTCCTAAAAACAGTGAAAAGAAAATATAGTGATCACCTTGAATAACAAAAAACTAGGATATCAAATGAGATAACATTAGTGGTAAATGAAAATATTTATATGTGGGTGAAAAATAATTGTTAAATACATATAAAGATTGATATATATTGTGGTTAGTAGAATGTTAGTTGAAAAATAACTATAAATCAATATCAGGTAAAAAGTCCATCAATTCATTGGAAATCATTTTAGTAGGATAAAATTTTTGTTTCAACATAATTTTAAAAGATTGGGGTATTTACTTTACCATTTAGACTAAAAATATAAGTAAATATACATACTTGATATGTAACATTTCATTCATTAATCGATTTCTACCAAAATCTCATCCTTTCTCTAAATTATGAGTATTCAATATTCATTTTTTGTTTCCTAGTGCTCTAAAGTATAATTATGATAGATCACATAATCCATGAAAGGATAATAATATATTCTTCTAATATATAAATTATAACAAAAACTAGAATAGTTATCATAGGGAAATATAAAAAAAATAATTCTATAATCATTCAGGTGATGAAATAATAAATTTTACTAAACAAATATCACATTAACCAACAAGGTTTATCATAGGTTATTAAAAAAATTAATTACCCTAAATCCCAATTATCCTCACTATCATAACCATTAAATAATGTTTTTAACCCAATGGTTATCTCAAAAAATTTAACTTACATTCCAAATATTTAATTTCATTATTCTTGAATAATCATTCGTTTTAAATGACATGTCTAAATTAAAGTTTATATATACATGAACCCAAATAAGAATCCAAAAGTTATCATTAATGACCATGATAAATCACAATATAATCTAATAATGTAATTAAATTCACCAGAATATCAAGAATAAATTATAAATAAAAACTGAAAATGTATTACTTACGTTGACCATAAATAACATTGAAAATATCACCTTTTTAATGAATCAGTTATTAACTGTAAATATTTTCTATATCTCACTATCCAATTGACTATTATTTAATAAACATAAATTTCTATACTAATCAAAAGATTTTATTAAAACATAATAAATAATTCTTCCTAAAACCATATCATAATTTCTAATTACCTCCAAATCTCAAAATGAAATTATGATACAATAAAATATCAAAAATAAAAATAATATTTTTTATTCTAATTGTTTATGTAAAAAAACTAATACTAACTTGGACATCACAAAGTTCAATTGTAGTAGTTTCACCCTTATTTCCCTTTGGTTGTGGGATTAATCCTCGAGGACTTTCTAGATGTGACGTGTTATTGTGCGACATGTGGGTTTTCTATTTTATAAAAATATATTATTAAATTTTCTATAACTATCCCAGAAATATGATTAAACTCATAAACAATTACATTAATCATCCAATCAGTTATTAAACAATAATATTTTCTTTATAGATTATTTTTTTTACAAAATCAAGTAATAATAATTTCTTATTCTTACCATGAAATCTATGATCATATTAAACCTTAAGGTTATTTATATAATTAAATAGATTTCTACATGGTATTAAACATTTTTTCCTAAAATAAAATTCTCACCAAAATACATGTTATGCATAACAGTTACGTATACCACAAACATTTACTAAAACTCAATAATTTGTTATAATGTTCCTCCACCACATTAAACCTGATAAGGGGTATATATATCATTAAAAATATAATAAACCATAGAATTAATAACCCATGATGGTGCCTTGAAATATTAAACTATCCAGTTTATAATAAAAAGACATTATTTCTTTGGGGAATTTCCACTAATTCAGTCACATTGTTATTTTCCCTAATTTATTGTCATACCTAAATCTAATTCTAATGGTTTCTTGTAAAAATTATCTAATACAATCTCCAAAGACCATAGTTCTAGTAGTCAAGAACACGTTATTAATATATTACACAATCATACGATTCATTAGATTATATCCTAATGGAAAAAAATTATTTAGTAGTGTTTGTATACAAGATACATACATGCTTTCCATATTTGATTGGAAATAAAATATAAAGCATAATTAAAGTAAATGTTCTACATCCTTGGACTCATCCAAAGATTCCTTATACAAATCCGAGGGAAAGAAGAAAATGTTGAGATCAAATCCTCATTAAGGTTTTTTTTTTGGTAGAATATATCATGAGTAAATATGTAATAATCAATATGTTAAGGTTAATGACTGAAAATTCATTACATTTAGTCAGTAAATTCATCACAAAATACATTCATGGATAATTTGAACATTGTAATATCACGTATAATAATAAAAAAACACTAAATTAAATAAATTATTATTTGTTTACATTATAATCCCAAACATCCTAATATCTATACCATAAAATCTTTTTTAATACAATTTCTTAAATTTTTGGCATACACCAAAATCCAATTCAATATTATTGGTCAACTGAATTTTCACATGAGACCTATTGATGCATCTATGGTGTATATAATTATAGGAACCACCCACCACTCTAGGTCCAATGTAGTTTTAAAATATTTAATGATGGATATAATTGTAAAGACTCGTAAATTTCAAGGAATTGTTTTTAAATTCATTGGGATTTTACGAGTACGTAGATTCTGACGACGTTTGATTCTGAGACCCGGTGTGCTCGGAAACAATTTCCGAAGTTTAGCTCTGGTAAGTTCAGTGAATGAACGAGCGGGTTTTTCTATCTTTTTTTAACGGTGCTCAGAATCAAAATCTAAGGGCACCAATGAAACCCCAGTACTGGTAATTTCTTAAGATGACCTTTTCAAGAGTTATGTTTACATGGGAGGAGTTTCAAAAAAATGGGGATTAAATGATAAGTAAAATATAATTGTGTGCAAATTTGATTTTATTTGTGGTGGTTAGAATCTCTCATGGAAAGTTGTTGGTGGATCCCACGACCACCCAAATTACCATGTGAGGTTGTGAGGGAGGTGGGTCCCACACGATCCCCCAGATTTTAAATTCCCTAACCCCTCTAAAACCCCCTCCAAAATTATGTGTCTCTCCCCCATATTAATTCTTGCCAACTTATCTCTCCATGGAATTTGGCAACACAAGTCTAATTAATTACGTGATTTCAATTTTCAACTTTCGAAGTTTTGAAATGTTGGTATAAGTAAATAAAATATGGAAAGAGCCATATTTTATTTTGGGTTGGTTGTTTCATTGTGTGGAGGCTTTGGGAAGAAAACTCTATGTCTTTGAAGAACATCATCTTCCTTATCATTGAAGAATGCGAAGAAAGTCGGGGCCAACCTCGGCTTCCTTTTTCTCGATGCTTGATGAAGTGATGCCATCATTTTGTGGCAACGTCTATTGAACAGCGGAGATTTCCCTTTATTTACCAAGTGAACAACCTTTGTAAATTGAGGTAGGTGTTGTTTCTACGTTCGACAATGATTTGACATTCATCGTTAATTTCATTTGGCCGCCTGTGATCAATATAATGGGAGGAGGTCGGACCCCATGAACACGGCCAAACCTCCTCCCCTTTTGATGTTTATCACCGTCATGGTTTGGAATGGAGGCGGTGCGGTGCATCGGAACCACGCGGGAATGAGGGAACCACGGCCGGAGTGGGCCGCGGTGAAGGAGCACGGTGCCATCGCGCCGCACCCGTGAAGCCAAAGGAAGCCGCGGACGGGGGTGGGACACTGCGGAGGGGTGCGACATCGTCGTGCTGGGCCGGTCGGACATGGGTCGTAGCAGTGTAGAGGAGGATGGCCGGTCTCTACCAGTCGCCGACGCATCAGAAGGCGAGACTCACGAGGGTCCCGCAGTGGCACACTGACAAGCTATTACGGTCAGCCGTTTTCCAGTTGTCTGGGGGTCGTAACCCCTGGCAGGTGGCATGGGCGGTCCCCCCAAAGGGGGACTCCGTTTCTCAATCAAGGGTGGCAGCACCCCCCCTGCATCCGGCTCAGCCAAAGTCCGAGACGCTGGCCATGCGGGCCGGGCCACCCGCGCCAGGCTAGGCAACCCACATTGGGCCTGATCCCCGCGTCGGGCTGGGCCGCACCAGCCGGGCTAGACCCAAACCCGGGTCAGGTCGACCCGGTTCGAGCTGACCCAGGGGGTATTGGGGCTGGTCGGACTGGGCCCAAACCCCCTGTTTTCGGACACATCCATTCAAACTCCCACATCTTGGGCTACATAACTCCGATCGATGGACCATCAGTTGCATTGGGATAATTGGATCGAGGAGATCGTTTCGGTATATTACACTCAATGTTTCAAAAAACATTGGGTATGGCCAGGTTGGTTCGAACACGATACCAAAGGGGCCTTCAGAGCAGAAACCCTCATAACATAAGTTCCGGATGTCCGATTGACGTGTCGTCACCTTTGTTGTATTCAACATAGTGAGAGGGTTCTTTTGGCTTACTCTGCTCGAGGTTTGGACGCAGTTGGAGTATGGTCGGGTTGGTTTTACCTTAAAAACAAATCGGGCCCCTCAAACGAAAAATCCAATAACTCGCATGATCGGGCGTCCTATTGACGTGCCATCTATCGCGTTGAGTTTCTATTGATTATATAGAAGTTTGTGATACATCAACTCCGGACATTGTGACAGTTGATGTATCGAACACCTTGTCTTGTGGATCAAACCCTCCTGGAATTGAGCGTGCTATGTGCGGGAACCCTAGAGCTGGCTGTGACGACGATTACTACTATACTTGAATCCTTGGTGGGTTCGGCAGCGATGGGGACTGTACTTGGATCCTCTGTGGGTTCAGAAGTGACCACAACTATACTGGGATCCTCCGTGGGTTCGATGGCGATGACTAATGTTCTTGTATCTTATGTGGGTCCGATGGTATTTGACTCTGTACTTGTATCCTATGTGGGTCTGGCAGATTAGCTGGTCTTGTATCCTTTGTGGGTTTGACAGCATAGCTGGTCTTGTATCCTATATGGGTCCAACATCTTAGATGAATTAGTGTCTACATCTGATCAACTTTATCACCTTACGAAGTGTATTCGTATGTGAGCTGAGTCTTGATTTTCAATCAATAGCTTCATTATGATTGACTTGATATCCTGTGTGGATTGGGTTGTGCTTTCTTGTGTGGACTGGGTTGTACTTTCCTGTGTGGACTGGGTTGAACTTGGGCTCGTGTGTTGGAGCCGAGTTGGAATTGACGACTTAGGTATATGTGTGGGCATATACCTAAGTAGAGTTGGTTGATACTTCATGATTGTATCTTTCCCTTGTGGTTTATCTTTCGTGGATTCTGGGAGACCTTCAGGGTCTCAGGGTCCCTATAGAGTATCATATACTCACCCCTGCATGGGTTATACCCACACCACATTGTGTTGGATGTAGACGATGGACAACGCTGATCGAGGTAGAGGATCGTGGAGCAGGATGGTACCTGTAGGTGGATCACTGGATGGGACGTACATAGAGAGAATGGCTGAGCTGAGGAGTTGAGGAGACTATCTGTACCTACCCTTCATGTGGGATTACTAGAGGATGGCTCAGAGTTGATGCTTTACTTTTCTACTGCTGCACTTTCTTTTCAGTTGTACTTTACATTCAGTTGGGTTTTTATTCTGGCCCATTTAATTTCTAGCACTTACTTTTGTACTCAGTTTACTTAGTATTTACTTCAGCTTGCATACTATATTGTGTTTGTTTACATTATAAAGTCAATTCCTTCCCTTTTATCGGGATTTTTTCCTTTGGTTCTAGTCGCTATCCCCTGGCCTATAGAAGGCGGGCTTGGGGTAGCCACGGCATGGGACCCGAGAATGGGACGTGATAAATTGGTATCAGTGGAGTTCAGTTATACCGAAGAACTCTGGACACTAATCTTTGTTCTTTGTGAAGCAATAATGTTATGGGTATTGAGTGTGGTTATCAGTCCAAGGAGTCCAATGTTGGTGCGGCCGCCAACATATCCATATACCAGGACCCTGACTTCTGATTTCCATCTCAATGAATGAAAAAATTGATAGCCTGTGTGTTTCAAAAATTTTCGTTGTGATTACTTTATGTCAGCTCACCAGGTATACTGTATTGACTATGGCGTACCAGCCTCTTTTCAGGACGGACCCATGATGGCAGCCAGCTAGGGTTCTGAGCTTTGTCTGAGACGACAGCCCACCAAGTGACGAGGCCTCGTTATAGGTCCCCATTACAGTGGAGGCACCAGCGGTACCTCTACCCACCGAGCCACCGATGCCACCAGCCCTAGTAGCTGAGAGTGCACGTCTCCTTAGTGCACTGCACAAGATTCAGTGTCAGAGACCGCCGAGGTTCCCTGGGGAGATGGACCCTTAGGCAGCCGAGGATTGGATAGAGGTTGTCATTCGAGTCTTCAGGTTATTAGGGACACCAGAAGACCTCATGGTGATCCTTGTAGTGAGTCTCATGCACACGGAAGTAGGTATATGGTGGATCCTGATGCTCGAAGTGAACGACAAGGCATCTCTTCTTTGGATGGACTTCGAGAGACTCTTCCACTCAGAGTTCATTCCAGCCACCCTCCGTGAAGTGCACATTCAAGAGCTATACAGCTACAGCAGGGCAGCATGACTGTGGCCCAATACCTGGCGAGGTTTACCGACCTCTTGTGCTACTCCACAGACATGGTATGAGACCCATTATTTCAATCCCATACCTTCGAGCAGGGACTAAGGCATGAGATTAGGGCATCGATGATATCCCTCAGTATTCCAATGCAGACAGGAGTACTGGAGAGAACCCTTATTGTAGAGAGCTTTCTTACGGAGCCTACACTAGCAGCAAGGCCTACTGCAGGGTAGCACATAGCGGAGTCTTTTGCAGGTGGCAGTCGACAGATGTCACAGGATCTCAAGCAGACCAGACCATCAGGTGGATGACCTCAGGATACTGGCTCATAGGTGCGGGGCACACGACGTAGAGCCAGCCTTACGAGGAGTAGACAGTGCTATGCATGCGGCGGGCAGGGCCACATGGCTCGTGACTGCCCGACCCACCATGCAGAGAAGCATAAGATGATTTAGGGACCACCCAGGCAGAGGGGGAGTTTTGATGACGGTAGTCCATAGGGATTAGGTGGAAGAGGCAAAGGAGCTGGCCAAGCAGCAGGTGGTGGGAGACGCTTTGAGGCTCTACCACCACCACCACCTGGAGATCCACCCCGACCATAGGGAGCTTGTGGACAGAGGCATGCTCAACATCAGCTAGCAGAGGCCTATGACCACGGTGCACCAGAGATGATTCAAGGTACTATATTTGTTTACTCCACCCTTACTATTGTTCTTATAAACACATGAGGGAGTCGTTCTTTCATTACAGCTACCCTTGTTCGGAGCTTGGAGATTCCGACAAAGTCGTTGGCTCGATCCTTATGGATATAGACTCCTACGGGAGCAGACTCGACGAATACACACTGGTGCTGGTAGTGTGATATTACTCTAGGAGGTGAGAGCTTCGGCTGGGGTCTTCCTGAAACGGCATCGAGGCCTTACAACGTCATCTTGGGCATGGATTGGTTATCTACATTCCATGCTCATATCGACTGTATTAGGCACAAGGTGTAGTGTGTCCACACTGATGGGAGCTGGTTTACCTTCACCGGTAAGAAGGGAGAATTTGTAGCACAGGACGAACTCAAGCAGAGAAGAGGCCAGCCGATCACTCATCAGTTGGCTAGCCTCATCCTAGGAGTAATTGATGTGCAGACACCGAGTTTTCCTGTTGTTGTGGATTAGTATGAGGGCGTTTTTCCTGAAAATGTTCTCGGACTACCTCCTCCTAGATAGGTATACTTCTTTATTGACCTTTACCCCAGGACAACACCAATATCTACTCCAGCATATCAGATGGCACCCGCTGAGCGTTGAGAGCTACGGGTTAAGCTAGAAGACTTGTAGGGCAAGAGATTCATTCGACCCAGTGTTTCACCCTGTGCTTCCCCAATATTGTTCGCCCTGAAGGCGAACGGGATCTTGTGACTGTGTGTTGATTACCGTCGCCTAGTCCAGGTGACCGTGAAGAACAATTATCCACTTCTGAAAATCTACGAACTCTTCAATCAGCTCAAGGGAGCATGATGGTTCTTGAAGATAGACCTCAGGTCAGGCTATCATCAGCTCAGAGTTCGAGACGAGGATGTGCAGAAGATGACCTTCAGGTGTCTGTATGGCCACTATGACTTCTTGGTTATTTCTTTCGGTGTAACCAATGCTCCAGCAGTGTTCATGAGTCTCATGAACAGGATTTTACAACCATAACTTGATCGATTTTCTTTTGTCTTCATCGACGACATGTTGATATACTCGACTACTGAGGAGGAGCATGCCTAACACTTGCAGATTGTACTGGACAGACTCGGAGAGAACGAGCATTATGGTAATCTCTCGAAGTGTTAGTTCTGGATACGTGTGGTCCACTTCATGGGGCATGTCATCTCTAAGGTGGGAGTTGTGGTGGATCTTGTGAGGATCGAGGTAGTGCTAGCTTGGGAGCCACCCATGAGAGTGACGGAGGTGTGGAGTTTCCTAGGTCTGGCTGGGTACTATCAGAGATTTCTCCAGACTTCTCCAGAGTTGCATCACCGCTTTCAGCTTTGAGGAAGATGGGGAAACCCTATGTGTGGTCAAATAGATGTTAGTAGAGATTCCAGGAGCTGAGATAGAGATTGACCCGTGCACCCATTTTGAGGCTACCAGAGGAGGGAGTAGGGTGCGTAGTTTAATGAAATGCATCAGGGGCTGGACTCGGGTGTGTCCTGATGCAGGAGAGGGAAGTGATCACATGTTGGTCATGAGAGTTGAGGCAACACGAGCAGAACTACGCTACCCATGTCCTAGAGTTAGCAGTAGTGATTTTCACCCTGAAGATGTAGCGGCACTATCTGATGGGTGAGCGCTTTACAGTCTACTCTAACCACTAGAGTCTCAGGTACATCTTCACGCAGAAGGACCTGAATATGAGACAGTGATCATGGCTCGTGTTCCTCCAGGAATATGACTTTGAGATAGTCTATACTCATGTAAAGGTAAATGTAGTAGCCGATTCCCTCATCAGGAGGATGAGAATTCAACTTCTTGGAGAGGCGAAAAAGTAGTTAGACGCTTAACAGATATCCTTCATGTATAGAGATTGGCCAGCCTTCCTTCAGTTGCTCACATTCACACCTCCACTTCTTCATTGGGTCAGAGAGGCACAACGAGGGGACGTTGACTGTGAGACGCAATGTGCACATATATCCTCAGGATAGGCACCTGATGGATTCTCTGTAGGAGGAGAGTACGTCGTCCTTTTCATAGGACATACTATTGTCCCAGCTACATTATAAGATGAGGTATTGAGAGAGTTTCACACTTCTCCTCTAGCGGTACATCCTGGAGTAGCGAAGATGTACAAGGATCTCAGAGGACAGCACTGGTGGCCGGGTATGAAGAAGGTTGTGGGTGAGTTTGTTTGTCGATGCCTCACATGTCAGCAGGTGAAGGCAGAGCACCAGGTACCAGTAGGCTTGTACAACCCTTGGAGGTCCTAGAGTGGAAGTGAGATGTGATATATATGGATTTCGTGGCTGGACATCTATGTACTTCTAGAGGAAACGACTCCATTTGGGTGATTGTTGACCAACCCAACAAGTCGGCCCACTTCTTACCCATCAAAGAGTAGGGATCATTGGAGAGCTTGGGATGCCTCTACAATCCTGAGATCATACATCTTCAGGGTGTGCCATCATGTATCATCTCCGATCGAGATTCTCATTTTACTTCCAGGCTTTGGAAGGTGTTGTAGGAGGCATTCGTGATGAAGCTACGCCTGAGCACCGCCTTTCAACGTCAGATGGATGGTCAGACGGAGAGGACCATTCAGACTCTTGAGGACATGCTCAGTGCATGTGTCCTCGACTTTGGTCGCATTTGGAAGGATCACCTACCTTTGGTAGAGTTTGTGTACAACAACAGCTAATACTCCACCATCGGGAAGACACCATACGAGGCATTGTACGTCCGACCTTGCAGATCACCTATGTGCTGCACAGACGCTGGGGACTCAGCACTTGTGGGACCAGAGATGGTCCAAGCCATGATGGAGAAGGTATAGGTCCTCCAGAAGTGAAAGAGGACAACTTAGAGCCAACAGAAGTCCTTTGTTGACAGGAGGCGGGGAGCACTAGAGTTCGAGGATGGAGACCACATTTTCTTACGGGTCTCACCTCGACGGGGATTATAGAGATTTGGCCAGGGCGGCAAGTTATCATCATGCTTCATCAGACCATTCCAGGTTCTCAACAGGATAGGTGATGTGGCTTATCGCCTGGCTCTTCCATCTCAGTTGCACCGGGTGCATGACATCTTCCACGTATCTTAGCTGAGGAGATACATGAACAACCCGACACATATCATCAACCATTGGGTGATGGGTATTGATGACGATGTGACTTTTGCGGAGGTCCCAGTGGAGATTGAGGATCGATAGGAGTGGGTCTTATGTGGACGGTCAATACCTCTAGTGCGCATCAGGTGGTTGCACGGGAACCTCTAGGAGAGCACATGGGAGTGAGAGGCTCAGATGCGTGCTCAGTACCCTCATTTGTTTCCCTAGTCTGTTTTGTATCATTACAGGGACGTAAAGCCCTGAGGTGGGAGTAATGTAAAGACCTATAAATTTAAAGGAAAATTTTTTCATCAATTCATTGGGATTTTATGAGTACGCAGTTTCTGATGGAACATGATTCCGAGGCCCGGTGTGCCTAGAATCAATTTCTGATGTTTAGCTCAGGTATGTTCTGGGAACGAACAAGCGGGTTTTTCTAAATTTTGAACTGGTGCTCAGAATCAAAATCTGAGGGCACCGATGACACTGCAGTGCTGGTAATTGCTTAAGATGTCCTTTTCTAGAGTTTCATTTGCACAGGAGGAGTTGTAAAAAAATGGGGATTAAATGATAAGTAAGATAAAATTGTATGAAAATTTTATTTTATTTGTGGTGGTTAGACTCTCTCATGGGAAGTTGTTGGTGGAGCCCATGACCACCCAACTTCCCATGTGTGGTTATGAGGAAGGTGGGGCCCACACGAGCCCCCACATTTTTGATTCCCTATCTCCTACAAACCCCCTCTTAAGTTATGTGGCTCTCCCCCACATTAATTTTTTCCAACTTATCTCTCTATTTAATTTGACAACACAAGTCTAATTAATTAAGTGATTTCAATTTTCAACTTTTGAAGTTTTGAAATGTTGGAATAAGTAAATAAAATATGGCAAGAGACTTCTTTTATTTTGGGTTGGTTTTTTCGTTGTGTGGAGGCTTTGGGAAGAAAACTATATGTATTTGAAGAACTTCATCTTCTTCATCATTGAAGAACGCGAAGAATGCCAGTGCCATCCTCGGCTTTCATTTTCTTAACACTTGATGAAGCGATCCCATAATTCCGTGGCAATTTCTATGGAACAGTGGATCTTTCCCTTCCATTACCATGTGAAAAACCTTTTTGAATCGAGGTAGGGGTTGTTTTTACATTCGAGATTGATTTGAAATTCATCGTTAATTTCTTTTGGCTGCCTGTTATCAATATAACGGGAGGATGTCGGACCGCAAGAACACGGCCAAACCTCCTCCCCATTTGATGTTGATCACCATTGTGGTTTGGTATAGAGGTGGTGTGATGCATCAGCACCATGCAGGAACGAGGGAACCGCGGATGGAGCGGGCCGCGGTGAAGGAGCGCAGCATCGTCGCGCCATGCCGGTGAAGCCGAAGGAAGTCGCGGCCAAGGGCTAGACGCAGCGGAGGGGCGCGGCACCGTCGGGCCGTGCTGGAGCACCATGGAGGGTCGTGACCTAATTCCACGGTGGTGCAAGGGAGGGCGGTTGAACTCTGCAAGCCACCGACGCATCAGAAGATGGGACCCGCGGGGGTCCCGCGGTAGTACACCAACTGGCCATTACAGCTGCCTGTTTTCCAGAAGTCTATGGGTCGTAACCCCTGGCAGGTGGAAAGGGTGGGACCCCCAAGAGGGGCCGCCATTTCTCAATCAAGGGGGGTTGCGCCCCCCCCCCCCTCGCATCCCACTTGGCTGAAGCCTGAGCTACCGACCACAAGGGCTGGGCCGCCCGCACCGGTCCTGGCCGCCCGTGCTGGGCCGGACCCCCGTACCGGGCCGGTCCATGCCATGCCCAACCAGGCCAGACCCGAAACTGGGTCGGGTCAACCCGGTTCGGACCATCCTAGGGGGTATTGGGCCGGGTCAGACCTGGCTAAACCCCCTGTTTTTGGACAGATCCGTTCAAACACCCATATCTTGGGCTACAGACCTCCGATCGATGCGCTGTCAGTTGCGTTGGGATCCATGGATCGAGATGGTCTTTTTCGTATATTACCTTCATGGTTTAGGAAAATTATGGGTATGTAAGGGTTCGTTCGAACACGAATCCAACTTGGCCCTCGGAGTGGAAACGCTCATAACATGAGCTCCGGACGTCTGATTGACGTCCTGTCGCCTTTGTTGGATTTCTCTTAGTGAGACGGTTCATTTGTCTTACTCTAATCAAGGGTTGGATGTAGCTGGAGTATGGTCAGGTTGGTTTTATCTTAAAAACCATCTGGTCCCCTGGGACAAAAAAGCTAATAACTCTCAGGCCAGGAGTCCGATTGACGCGCCGTCTGTCGCGTTGAGTTCCAATTGACGAGACAGAACTTTGTGATACATCAACTCCGGACTTCATGACAGTTGATGTATCGACACCCTTGGATCATGGAGTGGACCCTCCTTGAATCGAGCGTACTGTGTGCGGGAACCCTAGAGCTGGTGGTGACGACGATGACTATTGTACTTGAATCTTACGTGGGTTCGGTAGCAAGGGCGACTATACTTGGATCATCCGTGGGTTCGGCATCGATGATGACCATACTAGGATCCTCCGTATATTCGATGACGATGACTATTTTTCTTATATCTTATGTGGTTCTGACAGTATTTGACACTGTACTTGTATCTTACGTGGGTCCGGCAGAGTACCTGGTCTTGTATCCTTTGTGGGTTGATAGCTTAGCTGGTCTCGTATCCTATGTGGGTCTGATCGGTTAGATGAATCAGTGGCTACATCTGATCATCTCTATCACCTCAATATGTTTATACCTATGTGATCTGAGTCTTCATTTTCAATCAATAACTTCATTATGATTGACTTGCTATCCTGTGTGTATTGGGTTGTGCTTTCCTGTGTGGACTGGGTTGTACTTTCCTATGTGGACTAGGTTGAGAATGGGCTCGTGTGCTGGAGATGAGATGGAATTGATGAATTAAGTATATGTACGGGCGTATACCAATGTATAGTTGGTTAAAACTTCGTGATTTTATCTTTTATTTGTGGTTTATCATTCGTGGATTCTAGGAGAACTTCGGGGTCTCGGGGTCCCTACAGAGTATCGTATACTCACCCATGCATGGGTCATGCCCACACGACGATGTGTTGGATGCAGACGATGGATAATGCTGATCAAGTTAGCAGCTCATGGAGCTGGACGATACCTGGAGGTGGATCACTAGATGGGACGTACACAGAGCGGACGGCTGGAGCCGAGGAGCTGAGGAGACTATCTGTACCTACCCTTCAGGTGGGATTACCAGAGGATGGCTCAGAGTTGCTGATTTACTTTTCTGCTGTTGTACTTTCATTTCAGTTGTACTCTAATTTTTGTTGGTTTTGTATTCAGGCCCATTTACTTTATAGCACTTAATTTTGTACTCAGTTTACTTAGTGTTTACTTCATCTTGCATACTCTGTGGTGTTTGTTTACTTTATAAAGGAAATGTATTCCCTTTTATTAGGATTTACGCCTTTCGTTCTAGTCACCAGCCGCTAGCCTATTGAAGGCGGTCTTGGGGTAGTCATCGCATGGGCCCCGAGGACAGGTCATGAAAATAATTCATAAAAAATATTCCTTAGCAAAAAATTTCCATATTGGATAAGGAATATGGAATACAAATATTTCCCAGGTCAATCAAATAACGTACAATGTAAAACACTTTATGATGAAATGGTATATAGTGTATGAAATAATAATAACCATGGTATGAATAATTTAGATATTTAAGAGAAGTTTAATGTGCAATGTTCATAAATAAGTGAATATTTCAATAAAAATTTAACAAATAAAATATTAATTGTATATTAGAGATGATGATAGATTCATCCGAAATATAGGATTCATAAAATACAATGTCATTTAAAGAAATAAATAAAATGGAAGATAGATATTAAAATAATATTTCATTAAATATTTTTATTTATTAAACCTTTATAATCAAATATATTAATGTATGAGTATAAAACAATTATGGATGTGGGATTGTATGTTAACAATTTTTAGGTTAAAAAAAATTCCATTTGACTTTTTGTAATACTATTAAAAATGATTATTTCCAAAAACATTATAAGGATTTCATTAAAATTATATAATAAGTTTTGTATAACAAAAAATTTCTTGAATAAATAATTTAATACATAAAAACGCTTTTTTAAAATAAATTTGGAAAAAATATGGACATGGAAGAAAATATACTTGGTCAAATAGAAAATTAATATCGGATTTTATTTTCAACATTCCTCGAAAAAGAGAAACATGAATTGAATTATTAATCATATTGAATAAATATATTATCATGTTAGAAAACTAAAAAGATAATTATATACATCACATAAAAATAAAAATGTTAAAAATAATAAATATGTCTCAATATAGTAGAAATTGAGATGTAATCTCTTACAAAGATCATATCATTAAAATGAGAATTAGTCGATGAATTGATTGTACGTAAAAAATTTAAATACACAAAAAATATTCTAACTACAACATAATACAATAAATTTAAATTTAATACATAAATAATCACATAACATAGTAAATGAAGTAGAATTATAGCTCAATGAATGTAGATTGAGTTAAGAAACCCCTTACCTCATGTTCGGCATGCCTCATATGTTCTTTTAACCTCTTATATAAAAAAATTGTATTTAATATACATTCTTAATAGACATATAAAAATATATCTATTATCATAAATGACCGTCTTATTATATATTATCACTCATTTGTCAAAAATATTTTATCTATATCATTGTTTTGGGTGTTAACTACTATATATTCAAATGCATGTACTATTATGAGACTTTCAATCCTCAAAAATTCATTATAGTTCTACCATATAAATTATTTTATTAATTAAATAAAATAATATGTATTCAATATATATATATTTTATTCCATCAATAAAATATATAGATTGAAAAATTAATTACGCCATTTATGAAGATGATAGGTCAAACATACGCTAGAACATTCGTTTCCCTTTATTATTAATTGAATAAATCAATAGTAAATAATAATTAACCTTTAAAGTATAATTAATATATCATATAATTAATATTCTTTCATTAAATCCATCTTTATTACCAAGTATGTAAATCATAATTGAAAAACAAACCACATCTCATCGTGGAGGTGGTAGTCCACATATACGATCAAGCGATGTTATCATTTTCAAGGGATTTTAAATTAAGAATCAAGATATGATATTATAATTCAAAAAGAATAACTATTCCACCAATATCATATATATTCATTATTTACATCTTTATTACATTCCATGTAAAATTTTGATGAATGATTAATTACACTACTATGTGGATATGGAAAGTCATCTGTATGCATGACCAATGCTTTCACTCTAGATTAGACATAGAAGATATTAAAAATAGTTTTCATGTAATAATAATTAGTTCTACTTTTATTTTAAATACTATTTTTTTATTTTATTATGGTAAAAACACATTAATTGGAAGTATAAGATGAAATAAACTTGAAGCAATTGGTAAAGATCATTACATCTTCTTCGGTAGATTTCCTTTTGATCTCTTCATAAGGGACATAAGGTGGGTCTTATATAAGTGAAAATCTATATAAATTGTATACGGATAATGGGAAGGGAATGTGGTAGGGTTACGTCAATCTATATGGCTCAATTTGGTGTAAAGTAATGAGAGTGGGGATTTTCTTTTTTAATTTAGGGGGGGTCATTCATGGGATTATTAAATTATTAAAATAATATAAATTTTTTTCAAATTGAAAATGTATCCAAATTGATATAATTATAATATAATTTTATTAAGATTATTTGTACACTAATACAATTAAATTTGGAAATGTTTTGGTCAAGTTCCCACCCTTATATTTTAGTTGTAACCCTCATTATCCCTTTTCACAATTACCGCAAAATTAACGGTATCATCCCTTCAACAGTTAAAAATGTTACCATAAAATGATTAATGACCAATAAATGGACCATGATTGATGTTTTAAATCACACCACAATTATGTTTACATGGATAATAGTTTTTATGAATTTAAAATAATTTAATAAATTGTTATTTATTATAATATATCATTAACGACATTTATAATGCTATTCAATTAATTTAACTACAAATATATCATGAAAAAAGATATAATTAAAATTAAATCCATTAATACATCACTAAAATTTCATATTTATCTAATTATTTTATAGAATAAAATAATTCACCGAATTATGATTACATTTAATATTTTTATAATTATTTATTTTGTTTTATGATTAACTAAATAAATACTAGGTCATTGTTTCATAAAAATTTAAGGTAATTATTCAATAAATAAATATATAAAAAAATTTACCCATAAAAATAATTCATGAATATATCAAATTAACCTATATAATAGAAAATAATTTGAATTTATCCCTACCACAAAATATTATATATATATTAAATATATGAATGTGGCATTTTCATCTTTACTTTCATTAAACAATTATAAAGTTAAAAATCATTGAAATAAGGAAAAGATCCATATTTTTTAAAAATGAATTTTCATGGAAGAAATTAACTCATTCAATAGGATAAATTCAAGTGTTGGGGTCATTTTTTAGCCTTTATCGTGTTATTTTTAACCTTAATTGCCTAATTTACCTTTACATAGTGAGAATTATTTATTATAGTTAATATTCATAAGGGACAACAATATAAATGTAAAAATGTATCAAATTTGTACCTCCTAATTAAATATATATTATCCATTTTTTAAAATTCAATTTCTCTAAGAGTAAATAATTAATTTAATATCAAGAAACAAAATAAAAGAAAAAAAAGTTTTTCAGAAAAATGTATTTTGAAGTCTTATAATTGTTTTGTACTAAATTAAAAAATAATATTGATTGTAATGAACATATTTTTATTATATATATTATAATATACCTTATTTTACACTAAAAAATATTAAAATAAAACTTATCATTGTAAATTATTCAAACAAAATAGAGTTTTTAATTGAAATCAGTATTTTTCACTATTCACGATAAAATCAATTTTTAGAAAACATAAAAATTATCACCATATTTTAATAATGATATTTTTATTTAAATAATTAAATTATTTTTATAATTTAAAATTTATAGAATTTATGGAAATTAATTATATTTTCCATACATAAAATGAAAAATGAAACCATTTTTGAAAAAAATATATTTATGAAGTATAAAATTATTTTACTGAAAATTATCTACATGTTTATTATAAATAAATAAATTATATAAAACCATTATAAATATCTTTATAATGTTTTTAACCATATTTATACCCACCAATTCTCTGATTTTGTTATAATTGTCATATTTAAAAATTAATATTTTGTGGTTCATTTACGTTCGGTGTTGCGTATAGTATATACTATTGAACATAGTGTTGTTTTAATATTTTAAAGAGTAACAACAATATTTAATTTAAAAATAGTATTTTTTATCCCATATAATTATTATATCACATTCTCTTGATAAATATCATGATGTTGTGACCTCATGTTATACACATCCATTTAATTTTGTTGCTTCATGAGATAAGTGGATGTAGATAATAAAATGACACATTGTATATCTATGGAATCATCCAAATGATTAATACAGAGAATGAGTTATTACTCACTGGAAAATATATTTGGAAATTTTGGAATAGGGATTTCTATCAAATATAATTTTAATTCATGTCATAGTATAAAGTTCATGTTCCTATACCAATCCTTGAAATTGGATCGAGTGAGAAGATTATCATTTTATAATATATATCAGACTTAGAATGTTTATTTCGTACGGGATCCCATTTCTAAAATAATATCATATTTTAATTACATTTTATATATTACAAAATCAGATCACAAAATTTAATAAAATATTATTCCACTACATTTTCAATATTCAATATCCTTTTCCATTGGTTTCAAAATATCATGTTGTAGGGATATTCTTGGGGAAAGTGTCAATATTCCCCTTCTAGTAATCTATATAGAGGGTTAATTGTATATTATATGGTATTTAGGTGGGTGGTTCTTTCCATATTCATTAACTCATAGTGTCTATATCCATTAAGTGGACTCCCCAATTCTTAATTCCTAGAATTGGATTTCCTCAACAATTTCTTAACAGTTTCTCTATCCCTTGTTGAGATGATCGAATCTTACTGATTACTAGGATAATTAAACCAAAAAATCAAGTCAAAAATTCGATGAAAATTGAAATCACTCTGACTGTTATCAATAAATCACCTCAAACTATGGTTCAATATTAACCCAAGTTTTAGAAGTATTTTGACGTAATATTTTATATGAGAGATATTATCATTATATTTAAATTTTTTCATTTTATATTATTATAAGCTGGTAATTATTAACTGGATTATACATAATTGAATAAACATTTTGGGACAAATCATACACACAATACCATTTTATTAATTTAATTTTTGGATTTCCGCCTCTAAACAATGAGATCTATCCTCTATATATGTTTTTACACACATGCAGTTGAGGGTAATAAAAGGACTGATTAAGGGGTTTTACATTCAAAAATCACAATTACCCATTCACTTACATAATTCAGATGTGGGAATGGAATGTAGTCAATCAATTCCTTCTAATAATAATAAATTAAAAGAATTCAATCACATACACATGATGATCTAAAACGTGACCTTCCACCCATGTAACAAATAGAAATTTAGTTAACTAGAAATCATTTAAATCATTATTGATTTAAGATAAAATTTGATTGAATCAATTTATAATATTTATTATTTAGTCCACTCATTTAAATTAATTTCCATCTATATAGTCCTTGAGATTCTGACTGATTATAATTTTAATCAAATTTTTAAAATTAATTTTATATAAAATTAACTAAGTACAATGCATGTACTTAAATATAACACATGAAGTACCCTTTTAAACATCCTAATGTGTAATTTGGTCATATATTATCTTCTAATATATCATATAGGTTACATGTTTTTTCACATAATTATATATGGTGTATAACTAAAACACATGATATATAGAAACATGTTATTTAATATGAAATATAGTGATTATAATGAAAGTGGAGTAGTCATCGTAGTACGACTATACACGATATATAGGTCAAAATAGTACATAAAAAATAATTTATAATTTAATATATTTATATGTATATATACATCCTATCAAATGATGTTTACTATCAATAAATGACGCATGAATCATGTTGATTAGGTTTAATAAATAATAAACAAATAATTTTTTTGTTTATACATGTAGGATGCACAGTGTGTATAAACAATTTACACACCATGTATGTCTCTTTTCCCTCTATCCATGATAAAATTATAGTTATTTTGGGTGTAAATAATCTTTAGAAATTTATGTGGTACATGATTTGTATAATAGTTCATCTTCTTTTGACCTCAGAGTTACATGGATTTAAATCTTACATGTTATGTAATAAAGATAGGATGTGTCTTGAAATACATTGTTTAAAGAATCAAAACCAATGGATTACCCATCTTGTTGGAGAGTTACATAGATTTTAGTCTATAAAACCATGTTCCAATAAGACATAGTCATCAATTTTTTTGTATTAATGCATTCTACATGTAATTATGGCTTGAGGGCCTAGATTTCTCATTATTTTTCCTAATTTAGAGAACATGGGTACAAGGAGTATACCAATTGGAAATGTCTCAAGTAGTATTGTATTATTTTTCCATTAAACTCTACACCTTTTGATAGGTTCATCATATACTATTAACTAATTTTTTTATATAATCATGAATAAATAATAAGAAAATAAGATAGTAATTTTTTTATTAGAAAAATGATTATGTTAGAATTCAAAACATATATCAAATTCATATAATAATCAATAATAAATAAATTATTATAAATTATTTTATGACTACTTTTATACCATTTGATGGTTTAAGGACACAGAAAAGCTATTGGGCCCAAATGCAATAATATAAATTCATTAATATCTTCATATTTCTCCTAAAAATTAGATGATTAGAAGCACTTGAATCTATAAGACAAGATCATCACATATATTTCATAATTAATTTAGATAGATAAATAATTACCAAATATTGGAATTCTTTATTCATTAAATAAATAGTTCAATACCTATTAACATACCAGTGTTATAGTGAGAGGATTTAATGGTATTATATCTCTATTTGTGATCCGGACATGCACTAAATACCTCTAAATTCTATCATGGAAATATCTCACTGATAACATGGAATATTGTTACTCTTAAAATTTTCATCAATGATCACCATAAAAATCACATTCAAGATGGAATGATTCTTCTTATTCTCAATATATTTGATATAGTGGTGGAGGATAATTTCTATGTATTCATAAGACCACTCTAGGGGAATATATCTCTTGTTTTGTGAGAATACTCTTTATGCATTCATTATACATAAGAATATTTGTGGTTGATAATGATATAATATGGATTATATCACACTAGAGTTATAAATTAAAAAGTTCACATGTTCCCTTATTATTATCTTAATCCCCAATATACCCCAAGTCTAAATAATAATATTTTTATTTTTATTTACTTAACATGTTATAGACTCATGAATAAACTAATATTATTTGTTGAATAAGATATTTATATATATTCAAATAATATTTAATATAATATTTATCATCAGACCAATTACATGGTTAGTCATTTCTCCTCATTTTTAGCAATCATTTAATAACATATAATTAATTATAAAAATTAATATCAATGATTTACTTTTTGATAAATAAATGAATATTTTTTTCATTGTAAATAGAGAATATATATTAATTAAATATATAGAACACATTTATTCTCTTGATTATCTAATGAATGTATATTATTCATAAATCAATATATAAATAATAATTTAACCACAATGGGAATAATTTTTATATAAACTTGTAAATTTAAATATAATTAAACATAGATTCTTGATAAAAATAGTTTCTGATACTATAGGAACCTTCCATAGAGTTGTAAGGAAAAAACGAAAAGTCTTTGGTAAGTGTCTAGAAATAGGAAAAAGATTACATAGATAAATATTTTCATCTATAAACAATATAAAACCTATATAAATTAGAATTGTGTAATATAATCCCTTTATCATGATATCTCTAATCAAGTGTCATTCATATTAATTTCATCAACCATTATAATCAATGACTCTTTATTTATCATTCTGGAAATAAAACTACCCAAATAATTACATGACTATAAACATGGTAAGGAATTTACAATCTAGTCAATATTCCTAAAATATAATCATTCTTAAAATAATAGATTGTAAAATTCTTTCCTAATATTATTAGTTATTGAAAATTAACTCATGATGAACCCTACATATCTTACCTCACAATGATCATCTGTCAGCACGATTTAAAAAATATATACAATTACATCAGTCATGGAATACAGTAATAATAATCATATAATCTAATGATCATAACTCACATCCATAGATATGAACTTCTAATAACATATATAAATCTAGATTTTCTATTCATGCTTCATGTTCTAATAACCTCCTTAACATGGAGATTACCAAGGAGGAACATCATGAGAAGAAGTCCCAATATCATATTATATCCATAACCCTAATTTCCTATATTAATTTTATATTATCAAATAATATCATTTGTCCATAGAATATATATTTATGATTACTTTCATTTAACATCTAGGTTCTCATCAAAGAGGACGGCTAAAATGTTTGTTCAATTTGACATGTACCCTTAGGATAATATCACATAAAATTTCACATCGAATAAAAACCATGATATGAAAATAAATTTAATAATATTAAAACTCACTTAGTTTAATTAATCAAAAAAAATATAATATTATTATATGGAACCAAATCTAACAAAACAAACCAAAATTAAGATAAATTATCTTTCTACTTAGCTCAAATTCACTAGAGTGGAATACCAAATGGGAAACCTAGGGAGCCATATATAAAATAATTCCCCAACTATCTGATTTATATACACTAATCATATACAAAAACTATCATGCCACCAATATGAAAGAGAAACGGGAGGAATGTACATCATTAGATTACATAATCCAATTGTGGGAGTTAATAGCCCATAAAGAGTACATCACACCACACTAAAGGTGTAGATAAGTTGAGGTGAGTACATTCTGCTCCCTAGAAAGAGTTCTCATGCACCTCAAGATGGTTGTTTTTTGAAACTATTTCATTGCATGGAGAATCTTCTGTCCACATCTATTTGGGGAAAATAACATTATTTAAATAATGGATAAACCACACCTCATGGGGGATATATGAATATATATCCCCATTTGGATGAATCACACACCATATATCAGATATAGTAGAAAATCTTCCACTATACCTATAATGGATAGCATGCACCACAAAGGGATATCATAAACAGAAATTCTTATTATAGAAGAAACAGACCTTGATAATTATACAATACTCAAAGTGGTACTTGAACCTGAGTCTATACTTCTTATTCTTCATTGTCATCAGAATAGAGTGAAAAACCAAAGGGATTCTAGAAATATCCATAATTGACTCACTGTATCTCCAGTAGAATCTCAGATAGTGTTATATTGGGGAGAGGACTTTCGTCATCCATAATAGAAATTATCCATGATAATCAAAATTTAATGTTAGAGAATGATTAAACCCCACATATTATTATATATTCAAAATGAAAAATCACTAACTATAGGGTTTATTGGATGTTTTATATATCTTTATTCTCCCTGTAGATCCATAAGTACCTTTGATATCACCTACTACAGAGAGAGAACCAATAAAAACTTGACCAATATTCTACATTTGTGACCAATCAATCCTTTATCCAATGGTCTACAAGTACTAATGAACTCCTAGAGGGAAATGAACTCTGAATTCCCAGATTAGGTCTGATGACTAGTATCTAAATACCAGTAGGGTGATTTACCACCCCGACACATTTAATAAATAATTGGTTCAATCATATTATCATCACCATGTAGAAATAGCTAAAAAAATTCATGAATCATGGGTGTGTATCCTTCCTATCACAACATGTAATCCCAAAATACATGATGTTCCAATGGTAGTACATGGTGTGTATAATCATGGATACTAGCTGGGAGACCATTATCATCTATCCATGTAAAATTAAAGTGCAAGGTCTTCCCCCTCTCGTACATATACTTTGATTCTACAAGGACCCCAAATAATTTAGTCCTAAAATACAAAACATGTACTCTCATGAACATGGTTTTTACTACCAAATAACTACCCATTATGTAAGTAACTTCTCATTCCATGTCATATTGAACAACATGGAATGTACCACTACATGTAATGTACCTTAGTAAGGGTTCAATGCCATGTATTATGTTGAAACCTTGGTGTGACGTCCCAAAATCGGGCGCCACTCAAAGGTTCCCCAAACCCAATTGGTCACATGGCCACAAACACATCTTTCTATATGCTAGAGACATCCGCGTAGTAGTGAGGGAGAAGGTTGTTTCTATGGGGAGACAATACCATCATTACTGGAGTGGAGAACAATAGATAAACGAAATAAAATGTAAATAAATGAAGAAAAATAAGTAAAAATTATGGAATAGTGGAAGTAACTAATAATAATAAACTAGAAAAACAGATAAGAGGAAGCTAAATCATATAAAAAATATGATTATTCATGTCATGTTTCTATAGATCTAGAAAATGTAGATACATGGAATATTTCATGACATGATAAAAAAGAAGAGAAAAGAAAAAAAATCTATATGAGGAATCCTAATATCCATCTCAATCATCCACTACCAAGCTCCATCCTATTAAAGCATGCTATATATGGTGTCCAAAGTAGGGAAACTCCACTTTTCAAAACCTACGTACTTGTAATCTTCCCAATTACTAATGGATTCATAGTTAGGGAGTGAGTTAAATCTCATTAAGCCCCCACCACTAGAGTTTATAATACATACTCAGTGTAATATGAATATAAATAGTGTGTAATCATGCATATATAAAATTAAAGTAATATCTAAATGTAAATACTCAATTACCTTCTTCAAAATTAGCTGGATATGTCTCTGGACATGAAATCATTTCAATTATTAATTATTTTCTAGTATATATTGTAGGCCACGTGATGTATAACCAACACTAACATCCTAAAATTTTAATAACAGTGAATGATCCATGATGTATCAGGACATCAAGATGATATTAATAATAAATGGGATATAAGGTACTTACCGATGAATCCCTGATCTCAGAGGTTGATCCAACTCAGTAATAATCTGTTTCTTGGATATCAGGGTAATTGTCTAATCTAAGGGCCTCAACCAAGGAATTTCATAATAATATAATTTTTATTGAGTCAAAGAAATTTGTCCAATGTAAAATGAAATAAGGAATGACTAATCCCAAGGATGTATCCATGGTTACCAATTTCAATAGACATCATTATTTATCCAAGGAGTGTATCCCCGGTATCCTATAATAATAATAGAGGTAACTTATAGTGTCATATCAATAAACCACTAATAGAAAAGGATCAGCTTCCATGGTGTGTGTCAACCATGGAAATCAGCATCCCTGAATCAAAACGGTGTCCACAAGTGCTCATGAAATTCCCATGAAAATACAAGGAATGATTAAGTAAAACCAATCCAATAAAAAATTCATGGACCATATTAAATAGACACATTATAGTTGATTTACTAATTAATTAAGGCCAAGTAATATTCATGCTTCATATTATTCCATTTTGTTCATTCCATACCATTCGTTAGTGTGAGAAGGCTACGAAACATGAAACCATTTATTAATTCATATTATTTATAATCAATTTATTTTCTTTATTATGCTACCTTCTAATAATCATGTCATGGTGTGTCATTGACATACAACCGATTTATTCAATTATATATAATTATTCTTATTAATATACATAGTATACCTTCCAATTACATTTATGATTGATTTATCAAGTTGAATCACTTACCTTAGGCTTCTTAAGTGATAATAATAAAAGATATCAAAATTAATAGTACATTGATTTAATAATACACTTAACATTATCAAGGTCATGCAATGGCACAACCATACTATGGTGAAGATAGCTCAAAAAGCTACTAAAATAATAACTAAGTAAATCAACCTAATTTGCATAGTCCATGTTGATGTCATAACCTTCAAAAATGAATAACATTTCTAAAAGGGTCTTACAACATTATTCTAAAGTCTATAAAAAAAGCATGACAATTTTATTGGCCATAACTGATTAAATCATTGGACACACAATAAAAATTTATAAAACAATGAAACTTATGGGATGAATTATAGACCACCTACCATGTACTTGTATGACTCTCCAAATCTAGTACCATCCTCTAGTATGGAATAAAACAGAAGATATATGAATAATGGATTCATGAAATAAAAATAGGGCATATGGGGATTCACCTCAATAAATTAATCAAGGAGAATATAAACAACTAATATATAAAAATGTAATGAGATCCAACCTAGTGGAATCCAACGAGAAAAATGGTGCATCAAATGGACTCAGGATGGATGAACATGATAAAAAATATCATTCTACTTCAAAGGATGTCAAATAGGGAGATTAGAGGATTTTTTATGCTGGAATGAGAAAGGGGGAAGAACTATAGGTATAATTATATCATTAAGGGAAAATGGTCATTTCAACCAAAAAATTTGGGCCACATGGTTGGCCACACTTTTGTACAAAATATGTACCAATTGTATGATATATATACTATAAATATGGGATCTATACATGATAATGATTCACATTAAGATAAATAGTGTTCCAATAGTAAATAACACCTCTGCTAAAATGTATGTATTTTTTTCATGGGTTTGCATCCCCTGGTTCCTTGTTACAGAATTTTGTTCACAATAATACACCCCTCTATCCATCTATGTATAGTCGGGAGAGACCATGTAGAAGGGTTCACAAACATTCTACTAACAATGTGACCCATTGTTCTTCTCCACCTGTCATGGTTCCGAGCTATGAAAAGGCTTGAACTCCCAAAAAAATCACAGTAAACTCATTATGAGTCCATATTAGCTCCAAAATAAATAATTAGACCAAATTTAAAATGATCTATGACTTAGGTAAAACCAAGTTCTTATATTATTCTCCCCTTAATGGAACTAGTCCCCGAATAGATCTTCCATGGTATGAAAAACATTATTCGAGAACAACTCGGGCCAGTGGGCTTGCACTTCATACTAGGACTTCCAAAGTCTCATCTCATTCAAGGTTGTGCTTCCATAGCACCTGTACTAAAGGGACAATCCAGAATTATAGAACCTTAGTTATCTGGTCAATGATGTATATCATGTAGTCCTCAAATGATGCATTAGTATCTGACTCAGCTTCCTTAAGAACAAAAATATGAGATGGTAGGCATGATAATAGTGAAGCTATGAAATATGGAAGACATTGTGAATGGAATGGAGTCAATGATGTAGTAGCAATCAATAGGTTTCTTTCCTAACTCTCTTCATTATATAAATTGTCCCTACATAATGAGGTGGTACCTTACCTTCTCTCTATATTTATCTATGACCAGGACTGGGTGATACTCATAGGAATACACATTCCATGACCTAAAACACCAGATGACTTTGATGAGGTCTGACATACAATTTACATCTATAATGAGCAGTATATATACTCTTCCTGATCTTCTAAACAGACTCTTCATACTCCTACATGATAAGAGGACATATAGATCCTCTTTACCAACCACTAGCTAGTAAAAGGATGAATGTAATGACCTACAATGCAAGGACTCAAATTGATCCATCTAAATTATCTCATCTAAGAAATTATTTTAGGTAAAATCCAAGAAAGTTATATGATTTTATCAATAACCAATAAAATGAATGGTGCAATACCAAAGTATTTCCTAAAATAGATGTATGATCTATTCTATCTGGCCGTTGGTCTAAGGGTGAATGCTTATTCTCCGAAGAACTCATGTACTAATAGCCTTCTATAACCCCTTCTAGAACTATGAGGTGAAGTGACAATACCTATCTAAAATAATAGTGTGGGGGACACCAGATATTTGGATGGTCACCTTAAAATACATTCATCCCACCTCATCAACTGATAATATTTATTGGAAAGGAATGAATTGTGATTATTTTGTCATATGATCAATGATGACACATACAGCTTTGCTAACATGAGGTAACCTCTATTAGATAAATAAAATATCTACTAAAACATATTCTGATTTCATTTTTAAGTCTAGAAGTATTTGTAACAATCTGGAAGGTAACTAGTTTTTTACCTACACTAGTTAATTTGTTGTACACCTTGTAATAAGTCCTACTATCTGACATTTCATTTCATTTCACTAATACTAGAGTTTTATAACTCAATAAATATTAGAAATTCATAGATGACCATCCCATATAGAATAATGGGGCTTGTGCAATAGTTCATATATTATATCTGTAGTAACCTAGACAAGTACATGTATACATAGAATGTCATCTCTATCCACATAGCAATATGAAGATGGTGAATCTCCTAAAACACATTCATGGAGAATGAATCCTTTCGAATCTGAAAACTGCCAACACATATCCTTCCCAAGGATAGAAGAGGAAAAATTTAAAGTATGAGTGTTTGGACTACTTGTGTCTATCAGGAAACTCCAAATATATCTTCAAAAATAGGTTCATCAATTTCCACTCTTTATTGGCTTCCCATATGTCTTATTCTTGTGTTTTCAAACCCAGTGCATCAGCTACTTTATTTCTCATTCAATGCATATAAGAAAGCTCAATATATAGGGAATGAAGTTATTTGAACCATATCCTCTATCTTATATTCATTTCACATTTTGTTAATAAATATTTGCGCCTATTATGGTATTTTTACACCACAATGAATTCACTCATTAGATTGTGTCCCCTATAACAAAAGGAATAGAAAACTGCAGCAAGACCAAGGTCATGCATTGGGTAATTTCTCTCATGGGGAATCAACAAATAAGATTCATACATAATGAATCTATGATCCTACATTATAATTGCACCAATCCCTATTATGGATGCATCTTATAAAATTGATTAGCAACAAGGATGTTATAGAAGTATAAGAATTAGTGCTTAGACAATCCACACTTTTAACTCCTATAAGGATTTATAATTTTCATCAAACCACCAAAAATTAATACCCATATTTATAAGTTAATTTATAGGTTCCTCAAGGCATGATAGTTTCAATATGAAATTCATGTAATATCATTACTAGCCCAAGAAACTCCATATATTCAAAATGATATTGGGATACTCAGAAGAATCTATAGAACCCACCTTAATTTGGTCAATAGATACTGCATATAACTAGATAATATGACCCATGATGTGTAACATAGGAATTTTGGCATAAAGATGATTCTCTGAGAATGTACCCAGAAAAATAACATATAGATTATCATGGTCTCTATGGTTGTGAGAATATCCTAAAATTACATCCACAAAGACTACAATAAAATAATTTTATAGGGTTGGAACACCGTATTAATCAGTTCCATTAAAATGGAAATCACATTCATAAGACCAAATGGCATAAGGAGATACTCATATAGAACATACATACTATGGAAATTTGTATGAGGTATGTTTGGTGTCCTTACTCATACCTGAGGATATCCTGAACTAATGTTAATATTAGAAAACACCAGAGATCATCAGAACTAATCAAAGAGATCATCTATTTGAGGCCTTTGATATCGTTCCTGACCAAAATTAGGTTCAACCATGTTTAATTTATTCCTAAGAGAAGGGTCTCATCCACCTCTTTGTGAAAACCAAGGGATAACCCCAAGAGGACATTCTATTCCATATAAATTATTTTTCCTCTTGATCCTCCAAGTACCACTTGAGCTCCTAAAGATTATTAGGTGATATCTTGTATAGATGAATGGAACCTGCTGATGCTCCTAGAAAAAGCTCAATTATAAACTCTACAAATCACTTAAGATGTAATCTAGAAAAATAATTGGTAAATAAATCCTTGAAACAATTCACTAACAGATGGAATTATGTCTAATGTACACCATGATCCTCTTAGAAGATATTATAAATATGGGCAGTCACACCACCTAGCCCATTGGGATATAGTCCATTTTTATTGGTCTGGACAGCTCAATCACTATTATGTAGATAAATTCTTAGTGAGACGGTTCATTTGTCTTACTCTAATCAAGGGTTGGATGTAGCTGGAGTATGGTCAGGTTGGTTTTATCTTAAAAACCATCTGGTCCCCTGGGACAAAAAAGCTAATAACTCTCAGGCCAGGAGTCCGATTGACGCGCCGTCTGTCGCGTTGAGTTCCAATTGACGAGACAGAACTTTGTGATACATCAACTCCGGACTTCATGACAGTTGATGTATCGACACCCTTGGATCATGGAGTGGACCCTCCTTGAATCGAGCGTACTGTGTGCGGGAACCCTAGAGCTGGTGGTGACGACGATGACTATTGTACTTGAATCTTACGTGGGTTCGGTAGCAAGGGCGACTATACTTGGATCATCCGTGGGTTCGGCATCGATGATGACCATACTAGGATCCTCCGTATATTCGATGACGATGACTATTTTTCTTATATCTTATGTGGTTCTGACAGTATTTGACACTGTACTTGTATCTTACGTGGGTCCGGCAGAGTACCTGGTCTTGTATCCTTTGTGGGTTGATAGCTTAGCTGGTCTCGTATCCTATGTGGGTCTGATCGGTTAGATGAATCAGTGGCTATATCTGATCATCTCTATCACCTCAATATGTTTATACCTATGTGATCTGAGTCTTCATTTTCAATCAATAACTTCATTATGATTGACTTGCTATCCTGTGTGTATTGGGTTGTGCTTTCCTGTGTGGACTGGGTTGTACTTTCCTATGTGGACTAGGTTGAGAATGGGCTCGTGTGCTGGAGATGAGATGGAATTGATGAATTAAGTATATGTACGGGCGTATACCAATGTATAGTTAGTTAAAACTTCGTGATTTTATCTTTTATTTGTGGTTTATCATTCGTGGATTCTAGGAGAACTTCGGGGTCTCGGGGTCCCTACAGAGTATCGTATACTCACCCATGCATGGGTCATGCCCACACGACGATGTGTTGGATGCAGACGATGGATAATGCTGATCAAGTTAGCAGCTCATGGAGCTGGACGATACCTGGAGGTGGATCACTAGATGGGACGTACACAGAGCGGACGGCTGGAGCCGAGGAGCTGAGGAGACTATCTGTACCTACCCTTCAGGTGGGATTACCAGAGGATGGCTCAGAGTTACTGATTTACTTTTCTGCTGTTGTACTTTCATTTCAGTTGTACTCTAATTTTTGTTGGTTTTGTATTCAGGCCCATTTACTTTATAGCACTTAATTTTGTACTCAGTTTACTTAGTGTTTACTTCATCTTGCATACTCTGTGGTGTTTGTTTACTTTATAAAGGAAATGTATTCCCTTTTATTAGGATTTACGCCTTTCGTTCTAGTCACCAGCCGCTAGCCTATTGAAGGCGGTCTTGGGGTAGTCATCGCATGGGCCCCGAGGACAGGTCATGAAAATAATTCATAAAAAATATTCCTTAGCAAAAAATTTCCATATTGGATAAGGAATATGGAATACAAATATTTCCCAGGTCAATCAAATAACGTACAATGTAAAACACTTTATGATGAAATGGTATATAGTGTATGAAATAATAATAACCATGGTATGAATAATTTAGATATTTAAGAGAAGTTTAATGTGCAATGTTCATAAATAAGTGAATATTTCAATAAAAATTTAACAAATAAAATATTAATTGTATATTAGAGATGATGATAGATTCATCCGAAATATAGGATTCATAAAATACAATGTCATTTAAAGAAATAAATAAAATGGAAGATAGATATTAAAATAATATTTCATTAAATATTTTTATTTATTAAACCTTTATAATCAAATATATTAATGTATGAGTATAAAACAATTATGGATGTGGGATTGTATGTTAACAATTTTTAGGTTAAAAAAAATTCCATTTGACTTTTTGTAATACTATTAAAAATGATTATTTCCAAAAACATTATAAGGATTTCATTAAAATTATATAATAAGTTTTGTATAACAAAAAATTTCTTGAATAAATAATTTAATACATAAAAACGCTTTTTTAAAATAAATTTGGAAAAAATATGGACATGGAAGAAAATATACTTGGTCAAATAGAAAATTAATATCGGATTTTATTTTCAACATTCCTCGAAAAAGAGAAACATGAATTGAATTATTAATCATATTGAATAAATATATTATCATGTTAGAAAACTAAAAAGATAATTATATACATCACATAAAAATAAAAATGTTAAAAATAATAAATATGTCTCAATATAGTAGAAATTGAGATGTAATCTCTTACAAAGATCATATCATTAAAATGAGAATTAGTCGATGAATTGATTGTACGTAAAAAATTTAAATACACAAAAAATATTCTAACTACAACATAATACAATAAATTTAAATTTAATACATAAATAATCACATAACATAGTAAATGAAGTAGAATTATAGCTCAATGAATGTAGATTGAGTTAAGAAACCCCTTACCTCATGTTCGGCATGCCTCATATGTTCTTTTAACCTCTTATATAAAAAAATTGTATTTAATATACATTCTTAATAGACATATAAAAATATATCTATTATCATAAATGACCGTCTTATTATATATTATCACTCATTTGTCAAAAATATTTTATCTATATCATTGTTTTGGGTGTTAACTACTATATATTCAAATGCATGTACTATTATGAGACTTTCAATCCTCAAAAATTCATTATAGTTCTACCATATAAATTATTTTATTAATTAAATAAAATAATATGTATTCAATATATATATATTTTATTCCATCAATAAAATATATAGATTGAAAAATTAATTACGCCATTTATGAAGATGATAGGTCAAACATACGCTAGAACATTCGTTTCCCTTTATTATTAATTGAATAAATCAATAGTAAATAATAATTAACCTTTAAAGTATAATTAATATATCATATAATTAATATTCTTTCATTAAATCCATCTTTATTACCAAGTATGTAAATCATAATTGAAAAACAAACCACATCTCATCGTGGAGGTGGTAGTCCACATATACGATCAAGCGATGTTATCATTTTCAAGGGATTTTAAATTAAGAATCAAGATATGATATTATAATTCAAAAAGAATAACTATTCCACCAATATCATATATATTCATTATTTACATCTTTATTACATTCCATGTAAAATTTTGATGAATGATTAATTACACTACTATGTGGATATGGAAAGTCATCTGTATGCATGACCAATGCTTTCACTCTAGATTAGACATAGAAGATATTAAAAACAGTTTTCATGTAATAATAATTAGTTCTACTTTTATTTTAAATACTATTTTTTTATTTTATTATGCTAAAAACACATTAATTGGAAGTATAAGATGAAATAAACTTGAAGCAATTGGTAAAGATCATTACATCTTCTTCGGTAGATTTCCTTTTGATCTCTTCATAAGGGACATAAGGTGGGTCTTATATAAGTGAAAATCTATATAAATTGTATACAGATAATGGGAAGGGAATGTGGTAGGGTTACGTCAATCTATATGGCTCAATTTGGTGTAAAGTAATGAGAGTGGGGATTTTCTTTTTTAATTTAGGGGGGGTCATTCATGGGATTATTAAATTATTAAAATAATATAAATTTTTTTCAAATTGAAAATGTATCCAAATTGATATAATTATAATATAATTTTATTAAGAGTATTTGTACACTAATACAATTAAATTTGGAAATGTTTTGGTCAAGTTCCCACCCTTATATTTTAGTTGTAACCCTCATTATCCCTTTTCACAATTACCGCAAAATTAACGGTATCATCCCTTCAACAGTTAAAAATGTTACCATAAAATGATGAATGACCAATAAATGGACCATGATTGATGTTTTAAATCACACCACAATTATTTTTACATGGATAATAGTTTTTATGAATTTAAAATAATTTAATAAATTGTTATTTATTATAATATATCATTAACGACATTTATAATGCTATTCAATTAATTTAACTACAAATATATCATGAAAAAAGATATAATTAAAATTAAATCCATTAATACATCACTAAAATTTCATATTTATCTAATTATTTTATAGAATAAAATAATTCACCGAATTATGATTACATTTAATATTTTTATAATTATTTATTTTGTTTTATGATTAACTAAATAAATACTAGGTCATTGTTTCATAAAAATTTAAGGTAATTATTCAATAAATAAATATATAAAAAAATTTACCCATAAAAATAATTCATGAATATATCAAATTAACCTATATAATAGAAAATAATTTGAATTTATCCCTACCACAAAATATTATATATATATTAAATATATGAATGTGGCATTTTCATCTTTACTTTCATTAAACAATTATAAAGTTAAAAATCATTGAAATAAGGAAAAGATCCATATTTTTTAAAAATGAATTTTCATGGAAGAAATTAACTCATTCAATAGGATAAATTCAAGTGTTGGGGTCATTTTTTAGCCTTTATCGTGTTATTTTTAACCTTAATTGCCTAATTTACCTTTACATAGTGAGAATTATTTATTATAGTTAATATTCATAAGGGACAACAATATAAATGTAAAAATGTATCAAATTTGTACCTCCTAATTAAATATATATTATCCATTTTTTAAAATTCAATTTCTCTAAGAGTAAATAATTAATTTAATATCAAGAAACAAAATAAAAGAAAAAAAAGTTTTTCAGAAAAATGTATTTTGAAGTCTTATAATTGTTTTGTACTAAATTAAAAAATAATATTGATTGTAATGAACATATTTTTATTATATATATTATAATATACCTTATTTTACACTAAAAAAATATTAAAATAAAACTTATCATTGTAAATTATTCAAACAAAATAGAGTTTTTAATTGAAATCAGTATTTTTCACTATTCACGATAAAATCAATTTTTAGAAAACATAAAAATTATCACCATATTTTAATAATGATATTTTTATTTAAATAATTAAATTATTTTTATAATTTAAAATTTATAGCATTTATGGAAATTAATTATATTTTCCATACATAAAATGAAAAATGAAACCATTTTTGAAAAAAATATATTTATGAAGTATAAAATTATTTTACTGAAAATTATCTACATGTTTATTATAAATAAATAAATTATATAAAACCATTATAAATATCTTTATAATGTTTTTAACCATATTTATACCCACCAATTCTCTAATTTTGTTATAATTGTCATATTTAAAAATTAATATTTTGTGGTTCATTTACGTTCGGTGTTGCGTATAGTATATACTATTGAACATAGTGTTGTTTTAATATTTTAAAGAGTAACAACAATATTTAATTTAAAAAGAGTATTTTTTATCCCATATAATTATTATATCACATTCTCTTGATAAATATCATGATGTTGTGACCTCATGTTATACACATCCATTTAATTTTGTTGGTTCATGAGATAAGTGGATGTAGATAATAAAATGACACATTGTATATCTATGGAATCATCCAAATGATTAATATAGAGAATGAGTTATTACTCACTGGAAAATATATTTGGAAATTTTGGAATAGGGATTTCTATCAAATATAATTTTAATTCATGTCATAGTATAAAGTTCATGTTCCTATACCAATCCTTGAAATTGGATCGAGTGAGAAGATTATCATTTTATAATATATATCAGACTTAGAATGTTTATTTCGTACGGGATCCCATTTCTAAAATAATATCATATTTTAATTACATTTTATATATTACAAAATCAGATCACAAAATTTAATAAAATATTATTCCACTACATTTTCAATATTCAATATCCTTTTCCATTGGTTTCAAAATATCATGTTGTAGGGATATTCTTGGGGAAAGTGTCAATATTCCCCTTCTAGTAATCTATATAGAGGGTTAATTGTATATTATATGGTATTTAGGTGGGTGGTTCTTTCCATATTCATTAACTCATAGTGTCTATATCCATTAAGTGGACTCCCCAATTCTTAATTCCTAGAATTGGATTTCCTCAACAATTTCTTAACAGTTTCTCTATCCCTTGTTGAGATGATCGAATCTTACTGATTACTAGGATAATTAAACCAAAAAATCAAGTCAAAAATTCAATGAAAATTGAAATCACTCTGACTGTTATCAATAAATCACCTCAAACTATGGTTCAATATTAACCCAAGTTTTAGAAGTATTTTGACGTAATATTTTATATGAGAGATATTATCATTATATTTAAATTTTTTCATTTTATATTATTATAAGCTGGTAATTATTAACTGGATTATACATAATTGAATAAACATTTTGGGACAAATCATACACACAATACCATTTTATTAATTTAATTTTTGGATTTCCGCCTCTAAACAATGAGATCTATCCTCTATATATGTTTTTACACACATGCAGTTGAGGGTAATAAAAGGACTGATTAAGGGGTTTTACATTCAAAAATCACAATTACCCATTCACTTACATAATTCAGATGTGGGAATGGAATGTAGTCAATCAATTCCTTCTAATAATAATAAATTAAAAGAATTCAATCACATACACATGATGATCTAAAACGTGACCTTCCACCCATGTAACAAATAGAAATTTAGTTAACTAGAAATCATTTAAATCATTATTGATTTAAGATAAAATTTGATTGAATCAATTTATAATATTTATTATTTAGTCCACTCATTTAAATTAATTTCCATCTATATAGTCCTTGAGATTCTGACTGATTATAATTTTAATCAAATTTTTAAAATTAATTTTATATAAAATTAACTAAGTACAATGCATGTACTTAAATATAACACATGAAGTACCCTTTTAAACATCCTAATGTGTAATTTGGTCATATATTATCTTCTAATATATCATATAGGTTACATGTTTTTTCACATAATTATATATGGTGTATAACTAAAACACATGATATATAGAAACATGTTATTTAATATGAAATATAGTGATTATAATGAAAGTGGAGTAGTCATCGTAGTACGACTATACACGATATATAGGTCAAAATAGTACATAAAAAATAATTTATAATTTAATATATTTATATGTATATATACATCCTATCAAATGATGTTTACTATCAATAAATGACGCATGAATCATGTTGATTAGGTTTAATAAATAATAAACAAATAATTTTTTTGTTTATACATGTAGGATGCACAGTGTGTATAAACAATTTACACACCATGTATGTCTCTTTTCCCTCTATCCATGATAAAATTATAGTTATTTTGGGTGTAAATAATCTTTAGAAATTTATGTGGTACATGATTTGTATAATAGTTCATCTTCTTTTGACCTCAGAGTTACATGGATTTAAATCTTACATGTTATGTAATAAAGATAGGATGTGTCTTGAAATACATTGTTTAAAGAATCAAAACCAATGGATTACCCATCTTGTTGGAGAGTTACATAGATTTTAGTCTATAAAACCATGTTCCAATAAGACATAGTCATCAATTTTTTTGTATTAATGCATTCTACATGTAATTATGGCTTGAGGGCCTAGATTTCTCATTATTTTTCCAAATTTAGAGAACATGGGTACAAGGAGTATACCAATTGGAAATGTCTCAAGTAGTATTGTATTATTTTTCCATTAAACTCTACACCTTTTGATAGGTTCATCATATACTATTAACTAATTTTTTTATATAATCATGAATAAATAATAAGAAAATAAGATAGTAATTTTTTTATTAGAAAAATGATTATGTTAGAATTAAAAACATATATCAAATTCATATAATAATCAATAATAAATAAATTATTATAAATTATTTTATGACTACTTTTATACCATTTGATGGTTTAAGGACACAGAAAAGCTATTGGGCCCAAATGCAATAATATAAATTCATTAATATCTTCATATTTCTCCTAAAAATTAGATGATTAGAAGCACTTGAATCTATAAGACAAGATCATCATATATATTTCATAATTAATTTAGATAGATAAATAATTACCAAATATTGGAATTCTTTATTCATTAAATAAATAGTTCAATACCTATTAACATACCAGTGTTATAGTGAGAGGATTTAATGGTATTATATCTCTATTTGTGATCCGGACATGCACTAAATACCTCTAAATTCTATCATGGAAATATCTCACTGATAACATGGAATATTGTTACTCTTAAAATTTTCATCAATGATCACCATAAAAATCACATTCAAGATGGAATGATTCTTCTTATTCTCAATATATTTGATATAGTGGTGGAGGATAATTTCTATGTATTCATAAGACCACTCTAGGGGAATATATCTCTTGTTTTGTGAGAATACTCTTTATGCATTCATTATACATAAGAATATTTGTGGTTGATAATGATATAATATGGATTATATCACACTAGAGTTATAAATTAAAAAGTTCACATGTTCCCTTATTATTATCTTAATCCCCAATATACCCCAAGTCTAAATAATAATATTTTTATTTTTATTTACTTAACATGTTATAGACTCATGAATAAACTAATATTATTTGTTGAATAAGATATTTATATATATTCAAATAATATTTAATATAATATTTATCATCAGACCAATTACATGGTTAGTCATTTCTCCTCATTTTTATCAATCATTTAATAACATATAATTAATTATAAAAATTAATATCAATGATTTACTTTTTGATAAATAAATGAATATTTTTTTCATTGTAAATAGAGAATATATATTAATTAAATATATAGAACACATTTATTCTCTTGATTATCTAATGAATGTATACTATTCATAAATCAATATATAAATAATAATTTAACCACAATGGGAATAATTTTTATATAAACTTGTAAATTTAAATATAATTAAACATAGATTCTTGATAAAAATAGTTTCTGATACTATAGGAACCTTCCATAGAGTTGTAAGGAAAAAACGAAAAGTCTTTGGTAAGTGTCTAGAAATAGGAAAAAGATTACATAGATAAATATTTTCATCTATAAACAATATAAAACCTATATAAATTAGAATTGTGTAATATAATCCCTTTATCATGATATCTCTAATCAAGTGTCATTCATATTAATTTCATCAACCATTATAATCAATGACTCTTTATTTATCATTCTGGAAATAAAACTACCCAAATAATTACATGACTATAAACATGGTAAGGAATTTACAATCTAGTCAATATTCCTAAAATATAATCATTCTTAAAATAATAGATTGTAAAATTCTTTCCTAAAATTATTAGTTATTGAAAATTAACTCATGATGAACCCTACATATCTTACCTCACAATGATCATCTGTCAGCACGATTTAAAAAATATATACAATTACATCAGTCATGGAATACAGTAATAATAATCATATAATCTAATGATCATAACTCACATCCATAGATATGAACTTCTAATAACATATATAAATCTAGATTTTCTATTCATGCTTCATGTTCTAATAACCTCCTTAACATGGAGATTACCAAGGAGGAACATCATGAGAAGAAGTCCCAATATCATATTATATCCATAACCCTAATTTCCTATATTAATTTTATATTATCAAATAATATCATTTGTCCATAGAATATATATTTATGATTACTTTCATTTAACATCTAGGTTCTCATCAAAGAGGAGGGCTAAAATGTTTGTTCAATTTGACATGTACCCTTAGGATAATATCACATAAAATTTCACATCGAATAAAAACCATGATATGAAAATAAATTTAATAATATTAAAACTCACTTAGTTTAATTAATCAAAAAAAATATAATATTATTATATGGAACCAAATCTAACAAAACAAACCAAAATTAAGATAAATTATCTTTCTACTTAGCTCAAATTCACTAGAGTGGAATACCAAATGGGAAACCTAGGGAGCCATATATAAAATAATTCCCCAACTATCTGATTTATATACACTAATCATATACAAAAACTATCATGCCACCAATATGAAAGAGAAACGGGAGGAATGTACATCATTAGATTACATAATCCAATTGTGGGAGTTAATAGCCCATAAAGAGTACATCACACCACACTAAAGGTGTAGATAAGTTGAGGTGAGTACATTCTGCTCCCTAGAAAGAGTTCTCATTCACCTCAAGATGGTTGTTTTTTGAAACTATTTCATTGCATGGAGAATCTTCTGTCCACATCTATTTGGGGAAAATAACATTATTTAAATAATGGATAAACCACACCTCATGGGGGATATATGAATATATATCCCCATTTGGATGAATCACACACCATATATCAGATATAGTAGAAAATCTTCCACTATACCTATAATGGATAACATGCACCACAAAGGGATATCATAAACAGAAATTCGTATTATAGAAGAAACAGACCTTGATAATTATACAATACTCAAAGTGGTACTTGAACCTGAGTCTATACTTCTTATTCTTCATTGTCATCAGAATAGAGTGAAAAACCAAAGGGATTCTAGAAATATCCATAATTGACTCACTGTATCTCCAGTAGAATCTCAGATAGTGTTATATTGGGGAGAGGACTTTCGTCATCCATAATAGAAATTATCCATGATAATCAAAATTTAATGTTAGAGAATGATTAAACCCCACATATTATTATATATTCAAAATGAAAAATCACTAACTATAGGGTTTATTGGATGTTTTATATATCTTTATTCTCCCTGTAGATCCATAAGTACCTTTGATATCACCTACTACAGAGAGAGAACCAATAAAAACTTGACCAATATTCTACATTTGTGACCAATCAATCCTTTATCCAATGGTCTACAAGTACTAATGAACTCCTAGAGGGAAATGAACTCTGAATTCCCAGATTAGGTCTGATGACTAGTATCTAAATACCAGTAGGGTGATTTACCACCCCGACACATTTAATAAATAATTGGTTCAATCATATTATCATCACCATGTAGAAATAGCTAAAAAAATTCATGAATCATGGGTGTGTATCCTTCCTATCACAACATGTAATCCCAAAATACATGATGTTCCAATGGTAGTACATGGTGTGTATAATCATGGATACTAGCTGGGAGACCATTATCATCTATCCATGTAAAATTAAAGTGCAAGGTCTTCCCCCTCTCGTACATATACTTTGATTCTACAAGGACCCCAAATAATTTAGTCCTAAAATACAAAACATGTACTCTCATGAACATGGTTTTTACTACCAAATAACTACCCATTATGTAAGTAACTTCTCATTCCATGTCATATTGAACAACATGGAATGTACCACTACATGTAATGTACCTTAGGAAGGGTTCAATGCCATGTATTATGTTGAAACCTTGGTGTGACGTCCCAAAATCGGGCGCCACTCAAAGGTTCCCCAAACCCAATTGGTCACATGGCCACAAACACATCTTTCTATATGCTAGAGACATCCGCGTAGTAGTGAGGGAGAAGGTTGTTTCTATGGGGAGACAATACCATCATTACTGGAGTGGAGAACAATAGATAAACGAAATAAAATGTAAATAAATGAAGAAAAATAAGTAAAAATTATGGAATAGTGGAAGTAACTAATAATAATAAACTAGAAAAACAGATAAGAGGAAGCTAAATCATATAAAAAATATGATTATTCATGTCATGTTTCTATAGATCTAGAAAATGTTGATACATGGAATATTTCATGACATGATAAAAAAGAAGAGAAAAGAAAAAAAATCTATATGAGGAATCCTAATATCCATCTCAATCATCCACTACCAAGCTCCATCCTATTAAAGCATGCTATATATGGTGTCCAAAGTAGGGAAACTCCACTTTTCAAAACCTACGTACTTGTAATCTTCCCAGTTACTAATGGATTCATAGTTAGGGAGTGAGTTAAATCTCATTAAGCCCCCACCACTAGAGTTTATAATACATACTCAGTGTAATATGAATATAAATAGTGTGTAATCATGCATATATAAAATTAAAGTAATATCTAAATGTAAATACTCAATTACCTTCTTCAAAATTAGCTGGATATGTCTCTGGACATGAAATCATTTCAATTATTAATTATTTTCTAGTATATATTGTAGGCCACGTGATGTATAACCAACACTAACATCCTAAAATTTTAATAACAGTGAATGATCCATGATGTATCAGGACATCAAGATGATATTAATAATAAATGGGATATGAGGTACTTACCGATGAATCCCTGATCTCAGAGGTTGATCCAACTCAGTAATAATCTGTTTCTTGGATATCAGGGTAATTGTCTAATCTAAGGGCCTCAACCAAGGAATTTCATAATAATATAATTTTTATTGAGTCAAAGAAATTTGTCCAATGTAAAATGAAATAAGGAATGACTAATCCCAAGGATGTATCCATGGTTACCAATTTCAATAGACATCATTATTTATCCAAGGAGTGTATCCCCGGTATCCTATAATAATAATAGAGGTAACTTATAGTGTCATATCAATAAACCACTAATAGAAAAGGATCAGCTTCCATGGTGTGTGTCAACCATGGAAATCAGCATCCCTGAATCAAAACGGTGTCCACAAGTGCTCATGAAATTCCCATGAAAATACAAGGAATGATTAAGTAAAACCAATCCAATAAAAAATTCATGGACCATATTAAATAGACACATTATAGTTGATTTACTAATTAATTAAGGCCAAGTAATATTCATGCTTCATATTATTCCATTTTGTTCATTCCATACCATTCGTTAGTGTGAGAAGGCTACGAAACATGAAACCATTTATTAATTCATATTATTTATAATCAATTTATTTTCTTTATTATGCTACCTTCTAATAATCATGGCATGGTGTGTCATTGACATACAACCGATTTATTCAATTATATATAATTATTCTTATTAATATACATAGTATACCTTCCAATTACATTTATGATTGATTTATCAAGTTGAATCACTTACCTTAGGCTTCTTAAGTGATAATAATAAAAGATATCAAAATTAATAGTACATTGATTTAATAATACACTTAACATTATCAAGGTCATGCAATGGCACAACCATACTATGGTGAAGATAGCTCAAAAAGCTACTAAAATAATAACTAAGTAAATCAACCTAATTTGCATAGTCCATGTTGATGTCATAACCTTCAAAAATGAATAACATTTCTAAAAGGGTCTTACAACATTATTCTAAAGTCTATAAAAAAAGCATGACAATTTTATTGGCCATAACTGATTAAATAATTGGACACACAATAAAAATTTATAAAACAATGAAACTTATGGGATGAATTATAGACCACCTACCATGTACTTGTATGACTCTCCAAATCTAGTACCATCCTCTAGTATGGAATAAAACATAAGATATATGAATAATGGATTCATGAAATAAAAATAGGGCATATGGGGATTCACCTCAATAAATTAATCAAGGAGAATATAAACAACTAATATATAAAAATGTAATGAGATCCAACCTAGTGGAATCCAACGAGAAAAATGGTGCATCAAATGGACTCAGGATGGATGAACATGATAAAAAATATCATTCTACTTCAAAGGATGTCAAATAGGGAGATTAGAGGATTTTTTATGCTGGAATGAGAAAGGGGGAAGAACTATAGGTATAATTATATCATTAAGGGAAAATGGTCATTTCAACCAAAAAATTTGGGCCACATGGTTGGCCACACTTTTGTACAAAATATGTACCAATTGTATGATATATATACTATAAATATGGGATCTATACATGATAATGATTCACATTAAGATAAATAGTGTTCCAATAGTAAATAACACCTCTGCTAAAATGTATGTATTTTTTTCATGGGTTTGCATCCCCTGGTTCCTTGTTACAGAATTTTGTTCACAATAATACACCCCTCTATCCATCTATGTATAGTCGGGAGAGACCATGTAGAAGGGTTCACAAACATTCTACTAACAATGTGACCCATTGTTCTTCTCCACCTGTCATGGTTCCGAGCTATGAAAAGGCTTGAACTCCCAAAAAAATCACAGTAAACTCATTATGAGTCCATATTAGCTCCAAAATAAATAATTAGACAAAATTTAAAATGATCTATGACTTAGGTAAAACCAAGTTCTTATATTATTCTCCCCTTAATGGAACTAGTCCCCGAATAGATCTTCCATGGTATGAAAAACATTATTCGAGAACAACTCGGGCCAGTAGGCTTGCACTTCATACTAGGACTTCCAAAGTCTCATCTCATTCAAGGTTGTGCTTCCATAGCACCTGTACTAAAGGGACAATCCAGAATTATAGAACCTTAGTTATCTGGTCAATGATGTATATCATGTAGTCCTCAAATGATGCATTAGTATCTGACTCAGCTTCCTTAAGAACAAAAATATGAGATGGTAGGCATGATAACAGTGAAGCTATGAAATATGGAAGACATTGTGAATGGAATGGAGTCAATGATGTAGTAGCAATCAATAGGTTTCTTTCCTAACTCTCTTCATTATATAAATTGTCCCTACATAATGAGGTGGTACCTTACCTTCTCTCTATATTTATCTATGACCAGGACTGGGTGATACTCATAGGAATACACATTCCATGACCTAAAACACCAGATGACTTTGATGAGGTCTGACATACAATTTACATCTATAATGAGCAGTATATATACTCTTCCTGATCTTCTAAACAGACTCTTCATACTCCTACATGATAAGAGGACATATAGATCCTCTTTACCAACCACTAGCTAGTAAAAGGACGAATGTAATGACCTACAATGCAAGGACTCAAATTGATCCATCTAAATTATCTCATCTAAGAAATTATTTTAGGTAAAATCCAAGAAAGTTATATGATTTTATCAATAACCAATAAAATGAATGGTGCAATACCAAAGTATTTCCTAAAATAGATGTATGATCTATTCTATCTGGCCGTTGGTCTAAGGGTGAATGCTTATTCTCCGAAGAACTCATGTACTAATAGCCTTCTATAACCCCTTCTAGAAATATGAGGTGAAGTGACAATACCTATCTAAAATAATAGTGTGGGGGACACCAGATATTTGGATGGTCACCTTAAAATACATTCATCCCACCTCATCAACTGATAATATTTATTGGATAGGAATGAATTGTGATTATTTTGTCATATGATCAATGATGACACATACAGCTTTGCTAACATGAGGTAACCTCTATTAGATAAATAAAATATCTACTAAAACATATTCTGATTTCATTTTTAAGTCTAGAAGTATTTGTAACAATCTGGAAGGTAACTAGTTTTTTACCTACACTAGTTAATTTGTTGTACACCTTGTAATAAGTCCTACTATCTGACATTTCATTTCATTTCACTAATACTAGAGTTTTATAACTCAATAAATATTAGAAATTCATAGATGACCATCCCATATAGAATAATGGGGCTTGTGCAATAGTTCATATATTATATCTGTAGTAACCTAGACAAGTACATGTATACATAGAATTTCATCTCTATCCACATAGCAATATGAAGATGGTGAATCTCCTAAAACACATTCATGGAGAATGAATCCTTTCGAATCTGAAAACTGCCAACACATATCCTTCCCAAGGATAGAAGAGGAAAAATTTAAAGTATGAGTGTTTGGACTACTTGTGTCTATCAGGAAACTCCAAATATATCTTCAAAAATAGGTTCATCAATTTCCACTCTTTATTGGCTTCCCATATGTCTTATTCTTGTGTTTTCAAACCCAGTGCATCAGCTACTTTATTTCTCATTCAATGCATATAAGAAAGCTCAATATATAGGGAATGAAGTTATTTGAACCATATCCTCTATCTTATATTCATTTCACATTTTGTTAATAAATATTTGCGCCTATTATGGTATTTTTACACCACAATGAATTCACTCATTAGATTGTGTCCCCTATAACAAAAGGAATAGAAAACTGCAGCAAGACCAAGGTCATGCATTGGGTAATTTCTCTCATGGGGAATCAACAAATAAGATTCATACATAATGAATCTATGATCCTACATTATAATTGCACCAATCCCTATTATGGATGCATCTTATAAAATTGATTAGCAACAAGGATGTTATAGAAGTATAAGAATTAGTGCTTAGACAATCCACACTTTTAACTCCTATAAGGATTTATAATTTTCATCAAACCACCAAAAATTAATACCCATATTTATAAGTTAATTTATAGGTTCCTCAAGGCATGATAGTTTCAATATGAAATTCATGTAATATCATTACTAGCCCAAGAAACTCCATACATTCAAAATGATATTGGGATACTCAGAAGAATCTATAGAACCCACCTTAATTTGGTCAATAGATACTGCATATAACTAGATAATATGACCCATGATGTGTAACATAGGAATTTTGGCATAAAGATGATTCTCTGAGAATGTACCCAGAAAAATAACATATAGATTATCATGGTCTCTATGGTTGTGAGAATATCCTAAAATTACATCCACAAAGACTACAATAAAAGAATTTTATAGGGTTGGAACACCGTATTAATCAGTTCCATTAAAATGGAAATCACATTCATAAGACCAAATGGCATAAGGAGATACTCATATAGAACATACATACTATGGAAATTTGTATGAGGTATGTTTGGTGTCCTTACTCATACCTGAGGATATCCTGAACTAATGTTAATATTAGAAAACACCAGAGATCATCAGAACTAATCAAAGAGATCATCTATTTGAGGCCTTTGATATCGTTCCTGACCAAAATTAGGTTCAACCATGTTTAATTTATTCCTAAGAGAAGGGTCTCATCCACCTCTTTGTGAAAACCAAGGGATAACCCCAAGAGGACATTCTATTCCATATAAATTATTTTTCCTCTTGATCCTCCAAGTACCACTTGAGCTCCTAAAGATTATTAGGTGATATCTTGTATAGATGAATGGAACCTGCTGATGCTCCTAGAAAAAGCTCAATTATAAACTCTACAAATCACTTAAGATGTAATCTAGAAAAATAATTGGTAAATAAATCCTTGAAACAATTCACTAACAGATGGAATTATGTCTAATGTACACCATGATCCTCTTAGAAGATATTATAAATATGGGCAGTCACACCACCTAGCCCATTGGGATATAGTCCATTTTTATTGGTCTGGACAGCTCAATCACTATTATGTAGATAAATTCTTCACTTTAGTGATGTAAACAATATCCTACAGTGATACTAGTATTAAAAGGTGCGATATTGACCAACCCATCTAACCCAAAATCGATGTAAATCACTTCATCTCAGGTATGAAGAGGTCCAATATGAAAGGATTATTTCATACCTCAATGCGACAGTCCATACATTGGTGTATTCCCTATGACCGTTCTCTGAAGGTGTATCTCAAATCATTTCACCATTGTAATACTATATTTATTGGCCAAAAATTCCAATGATAGATAAACAGATAACAGAATGTGAATCACCTATATCAAATAAATAATATAGTATAGTGGAGGTTACTAGAATATTACCTCATATTATAGTTTGTCATTCACTCTAATCCTCAGGTATCACCTGTAAATCATTCATATACCATGATCTAAAACCCTATGTAATAAAAGAACGACACTAAGTATAGTTGTTCAATTGTTGTTGATGGTCCAGGGTCTGGCTATAATAACCAAGACCTCCTCCATGACTAGTCATGTCAGTGTTACACCAAATCCCTCCTCATATTGAACAAAAGAACATTCCCATGATGGAGGAGATGGTGTGGATCCACTTACACTATGAGTATATGAAAGGTTCCAACAGAATCATTAATGATTCCCTATACGTTTTCAAGCCCTCCACTTCATAGGGTCTCTATCACACAGATGCTTCATATTCACCTATCTTTCACACTTATAGAATAACACACAACTACCATCATGTGAACTTTAGTAGCCACAACCTTGAAAAGAAACCTAGAGATAAATTTATTGCTATATAAATATTTATTGGAATTTTTCAACACTAATCCTCTAAGCCCGGTACTATTTCTTTCCCTTAGTTTTCACTCATTGATAAGAGAATGATGACAATTTCAAATAAATAATCTAGGTAGAAGAAATTCACCTAAGTTTTGATAGAATACATAAGCCTATTTTCAAATATCCTAGATTTAGAATGATCATCAACATCTAGAAGTGGTTAAAAGTGTTGTAACTCAAGTAAACACACTGAATAATTCATAAGTGATATAGTAACCTGCTCTAGAACCGTGGACTATCTGGATCAATCATATCTTACCATTCGAGGAAATAAGTATACATACAAAGCTGTATGGAAATCATCCCATACAATACCTTGATGGTGACTAGCATGGGTACTCACTTTCAACCTGTGCATGGATGAATCACACAATATTTATGTAGACATATTGACACTCCACTCTATTGGAATCTCCAAATGTTCATTGTTAAAAAAGGTATCCTCCATCAAAGAATCAATATCCTATAGATTATCACATATTAACAAGGTGGGAGGATGCTACTACTAGAACTCATGGGTCAGTTAATCTATCATAAGTTAAAGTTATGGAGTACCTTTCATGGACAACATAATATGTAGGAAAGTCCCATGAAGATGAGATTTAATGATCTGATCAGGTATAGCTGGTAGTTCCTCAAGTGGCACTCCTGACTACCTCACCGAAATCAATGCTATTAACCACAACGACGATAGACTACAGTCATTTGGGTTTATCATCTGTAGAATTCTCTCGCTTTTCCAAGGATTTTCTTGCTACACCTTCTCCATTACCAAACAGGAAGGAAACAATGTGGACCACCAGCTGGCAACCTCAAGCAACTTCGATGACAACCAGCTCTGGATGGACAATTTCCCTTCATGGATTTTCTTATGTATGCTACTGATCTTCATCAATAATGTTTTCTATCCTTCTTTTCAAAAAAACTATAAACATGGATATATGGAAGTAGGCAGAACATGTTATACAAAATAAGAAGAAAAAAAACTACCGCCAACATCCCATGATCTAGCTCCTTCATCTAATACCATGCTCTATCACAAGCCATCAAGTAATATCACGTGTCCAAATCAGGATGCATCCCATTATCTAGAGATGTATCAATGTATCCTACCTAGGTACCAATGGTAGAAAAGATAGGGTGTGAGTTAAATCTCATTATTCCACCACCAAAGGCATCTATAATACCCATGTATTATAATATAAACTAAAATAGTATATATGAATGAATATTTAAATGTAAATAATTACAATAATATAAATACTCATTTACCTACTTCATCCTCAACTGGTAATGTATTTTAACATTTAATAATTTCATTTATTAATTATGATCTAGTTTATATTTTAGCTCACATTAGATATAAAAATCACTTGAAACGTGAAATGATAATAATATTAAAGTATCCAATATCTAACATGGTATCATGATGATATTAATAATTAAAAGGATCTAAGGTAATAACCAATGAATCGGTTACCTTAGGTGTAAAGTCAACTCAGAAATAATTTATATCCTATTTATAGTAATAATAGTGTTATCCAATTGAGTCACCCAATGCAACCCATAATAACATAATTCTAACTAATTCTAAGGAATTCATCCAATGTAAAAAAATGCATAAAAAGTAACTAGACCGAAGGGCGTATATAAGGATCCAAATTTCCGTAGTTTCCATGTCGGATCCATGAAGTGTATCCAAAGAATCCTATAATTATTATTGATGGATCCTATGGTGACATAATGGGCATCCAACAGTGGAAAATGATCATGTTCCTAGTTGGGTATCAACCATGGGAACCAGAATCCCTAAATTGGAATGGCTTCCATGAGTGCTGAAGGAATTCCATCAGGAATAAAATGCAAGCACGACAATGACCACTCCTATAAATATTTCAATGTCCATATGGAATATGAATTTTATAATTGAATTATTAACTAATTATTTCGATGTATTACTCATTCCTCTTATTAAGACATTTACTTTATTCCGTACCTTTCATCCATGTAACAATGATAATTTACATACAACCATTTATTAATTCATATAATTTATAATTAAATTATTTGGTTCAATCCACTACCTTCCATTAAACATGGAATGTTCTTCTATAAACATGTAACCAAGACTTTCAATTAAATTTAATTAGGTTAAGTCATATAAATGCTATAATTTCCAATTACCTATAAGATTTTTTTGTCCAATAGAATATCTTACCTAAGGTGGGTCAGGTGATAAGCATAAAATTACTATAAATTAACAGTCCATTGATTTAATTAGACAATTACATTTATCAACTTCCATTCAATGAACACTTGAACGGTGATGCATATAACATTAACAATATACTAAAATTTTACTAATTATTTCACCATACATTGGGTGGTTAAAATTGGATTCATAACTTCTAATGGTGAATAACATATTTAATTTTTTTTGGAAAAATATTCTAATGATTATAAGAAATAAATATGAATATAATATTCCACACCCAAAAAAATTGGTGCACTCACAAAAAAATATTAATAAAATGATAAAACATATGGGATGAGTTATATAAAACCTACCTTATACTCATGTGACTCACCTAATATTGTATTTTTCTCTAGTTTGTCTTAAATCATAAGAGATAAAAAGAATGTATAAACACGGTGAATATGGAGAATATGAGCCTGAAACTCAATAAAATAACTAAGGACAAGAAAAATAAATAATGGATGAAAAGAAATTGATATGATTCTTAGATGAATTCAATGAGATGAATGGTGATTCAATTAGACTCATAAAATATGCATGGGATTAAAAATAATTAAAGCAATTAAAATGAGCTCAAAGATAGATACTGCAGGGTGATTTATGCTTAAATGGCCATTGGAGAAGTATAATGTGTTTAATTATATCATAAGGTGAAAATGGGCATTTATCCCAAAAAATCTGGGTCACATGGTTTGGCCTCATGTTTTTTCAATCTATTCAGAGGGGAAAATCAAAAGGTTAGGCCATATGGTTAGAGATACCATGCCCCAACTGTGAATAACACTTCTACTAAAATCATTGGAATTTTTTCATGGGCATGCCTCCCCAGACATTCAGTTAGGGAAAACTATTCACCATACATCACCTTATTGTCCAACACTATATAGTTTGGAGAGAATAAGTGTAATGGGTCGCATGGTTTCTACAATATGGGAAAATAAGTTTTTTTCTCCATCAGTCAGGTTTCCATGATATGAAAAACTCCCAGACACCCCTCAAAACATTCATAAACTCATTAGGTATCCGTATTTGGTCCAAAAATAAAAAAACATAATAATATTTAAAATGATACATTACATAGATAAAACCATTTTCTTATACTAGGTCATGTATAGAGCATATTCATTAGATCCAAACACTGTGTAGGATTTATATTATACCTTTGAGTCCCTAAAAATACTGAATATATGTTCTATCATTAAACACCATTTGACATATAATTTCCAACTAAAAACCTTATTGTGTTTCCCAATACACTCATTCCATTATAATATGATTCCTAGTTAGCCACATACTATTAAGAAGGAATAACAAATAAAATATATAATTATAAAAGACTAAAAACAAATGTTATTCTAATTAGCATATAAATTTACCATCTCATGGATAATTCCTAAATGTTAGGGGTTTGGTTTAAAAAAATAATTTTTGTCTCTTGATCTTGCCTCAATCGGACTCATTGGATGAGGATCCTCCATCTTCACTCTTCTTATTAATTTAATATCATAAAATCTATAAAGAGATTTATTATCCCCCATCATTATGAATAATAGGGGAATAAAATTGGTGAAAAATAATAATTTATAAGAAAATACAAAAATGAACATGACCTTGGACTCAAAATGCAATCAGAGAATAAACCACACCAAGACAAATCTATAATATCCTATGACCATAAATGCATTTGAATTTCAATGAATACCTGAATGCTTCAAACATGTTGATGAATAAATTTTATAACCTATATTAATGATCATTTTTAGGGTATCAATAATATAAAGGAGGCAATTTTGACATGAAGAGCAGTATAGGATTCAGCCTAGGGGATCCGAGGATCTGTTAGTGAAGTTGGTTGATTGTCGCATCCACTGGTGTTCCAATTACATAGGCTAAACATTGGCCTCTACTATCTAGTTAGTGGTAATTTGGGGGGGGGGGGTACATCCCCCCCCCCCCCACACAAATAATTTAGAGTGGATATCACATATCCCTCCATATTTTTCATGAAGGAAAACGGGGTTCAGATCCCCTTCACCTACTATCTTCCCAACCATCTGGGGAACAATTATTTTTGTGTGATTTCATTATTGAAGGATTTTATAGAACCATATCATTCATTTGATATATTCTTCTTATTTTCCATATTGATATAGCATTATTTTTTATCTATATTTTATATTTCATTATATAATTGTGAAATTACCTATTTTTGATGGGGCATTCATACATCCTGTGTTGTGGGCAAATCAGGATAATGTCCATGTGTTTCTAATCATCAAATAATAAAAGGGTCATTATATAATGAATTTTTCCATGACTTTTTAATAATTATGAAATTTATTAAAAATGGAATTGGTTATATCGGTCTGGTATTTTTAATTTCTTTTGTTTATGGTTTTGTCGGGGTTAGTTAGTTCCCCATTGAACGAAGTGTCAATGATCAATGGATGTTTGGTTAGTTATCTATAATTATTACAAATTAAAAAAATAATTCTTAAATAAATTATAAATGTTAAAAATGAATAATTATTTGGTTTTTATCATTTATAGGCTCTGGGCATGGATAAAACCCTAATTCATCAAGTTTGATGTTAGATGTTCTTAATCTGTATTGGAATCTACTTTTTTCCTTTATTTATTTATTTTTAAATTATAAGTAATCTCATGTAGTTTCCATATATAATTTATTGGTTGTTTATGTTCTTTTATGGTTCTTTAGCCTTGTCATTAAAGGAAATTAACTATGTTAATGTCATTAAATTATATCTATATATCAATTAAATTAAATTAAAAAAATTATCTTGTTTATATTAAGGGGTATAAATAACCAATGTGTTCTATCTTATCACCTCAAGAACTAATGGATGTGGATAAGACCATTGAGTTAAATTGTTTCCTCTAATGTTTTGGAGAGGTGATCCCAAAAAAATTATGATATAGTTACCCATGTATAGGATTCCCATGTTCTCCCCATGACAAGGGGGTGTGGTGACTTAAGGTCGCCAGCACAAGAGGCATAGGTAGGACCATTAGACAATGGGTGGCCTCTAGACCTCTTGAAAGGTGAGGATGAACATGATATTCCTTTAAAACTATCAAAGCAACCTATATTGATAGAACATTAGTAAAATAGGACTATGATGGGTGAGTGGACTGTCCTAGAGTGCCCCTACGAACCCATATTGGTAATGGGATATCTCTTAATTATTTACCATATGGTGATGCACCCTTGTATCCTATAATTTCATGATACCGAGTTGATGATATTGAGGGATGAGGTGTCCTAGTACATCATGCATTTACCCATGAATATTAATAAGACCAATGACCCCTTTGTGGATAAATTTACAATTCTGAGACCAAGGGGACATATTGGATTCTTAACCGATAGACCAACTCTCAGAAGGAATGTGTGGGTTGGTGCATGTGTTATAGTAGAACCTAATACAGACTATTGGGGTTGGTGGTATATGGAAAATTGTGTTAGGAATGGGAATTTATGAAGGCCACAAGTGTATTGTTCTATGAGGTGGTTTAGATGGTTCCTTAGGAGGGATGTGATATGGTTTGGCTTCCATGATTAGATATGGGTACATGGATGGTATTCTATGACTTAGAGCTAGTTATGTTTTGCGATTCCTTAGATGAGGGGCTCAGTATATAGTTGGATCTGACTCAAATGATTACACTATAGTAGATTTAAACCATAGTGTAAAGAGGATACTGACATGGGCTATCATGGATATTAAGACCGAATGAATAGACTATCATGGTTTCACCCCTATAGTGGAGATGATATGAAAAGGGTTACCATGTATTTGGAGCATGCATGATAGGACATCTACATGCCTCATCCCTAGACTCATGAGAATATGATAGGGGTACCTTGGATTAGAAGCATGTATGATATGACTATTGTGGTGAGGTCTCAGAAGTCATGAAGATCGTTTAGTGAAACTATGTATTTGGAGACCATATGTTACTGGGTACGTATGGTCATGGATTCGTACTCAGAGATTCCATGGAACTAGTCAAAGAAAGTATGGTTGATCGGGGTTATAGACCTATGTATTGACAATTATATATTATTTTTAGGTTTTTCATTTTTTTAACTTACAAAAACAAATACCCATGTAACATCATATTCTAGTTTATATGAGACCACATTGGTGGTATTACACTGATTTTTATACTCAACTCTTTATTAGGCCACCACTACACTTTGGTACTAAATTAAAAAATCAATTGGTTATAGAAATAGTTTCGGTTGAGTCCTATGATATATTGTATGATTAATATATCATAGATGGTATCATGAGACTTGTTTAAGATCTTATTGAAGATTTAATGAATCCTTTTGGTTTATTTCATTTGATTTTACTATGTATATAAAACTAGAATAGAGGTAGGTAACAATTTTTGTGTATGATTTGGGTTTTTGGTCAGTTATAATATTTAATTTTTACTTCTTTATTTATATTTAATTATTACACTTTCATAATATTTTCTATTATGAATGATGTTTGGTTATTGTTTATTTACTCACTCTGATATATGGGTATACTCCCCTCACAATACCATTTTAGACCCCTACTTTTAGTCGACAACCTCTAGCATAGATGGAAGTGCACCTGGGGTCATGTGACAAACTGGTTTTACAACTATTTATGGACTAAGTCAGGTAAGGATGTTAAAAAATGGTATCAATGTTGTTTTATTTTTGTTTTTACTATTTTTAGATGTGGTAAACATTATATTTGGGAATGTAATATCATCTATGATAGATATTGGGATGGTGTGTTGAGAACACCTTATATGGTAGTATGAATAGGTTACCATGGTTGTTATACTTATTCTAGTTTCTAATGTTATAGTTGAATTTTGTTTTCCCGTCAATATTTAAACATGTGGTCCAGATTTTATAATTTATTATAGACTATTGGCTCTTTTCTAGTTGGAAGAGTTATCACATGCATCATATTAGGCACATAGGGTTCACATGATATATAGGAAATCTACTCTATAGTTTGACTAAGGATTTATTATAATTTTTTTAATGTATCAAAGAATTATTATACTATGCTTTTATAGATTGTTTTTTGTGTCAATTTTATGAAATTGGGACAAATTATACTTAATTTCATGTGGATATGTGGAGAGATGTTAGTTGATATTGAAGATAATGAATCAATACTCTTACAAAAGAGGTAGAGTGAGCCTTACATTTGTTATGGAATTTGGTGCCTAAGTGTAGTACCCATTGTGGGTCTTTAGGGTTTAGGTTCAAATATTTATTGTTTTAATAACATCAAATACAATATTTCCTAGCATATCTTAGAAATAATTTCTTCTTAACCAACCCATTAATTTTGTTTCCTGGGGAACCAATCATCTAGAATGATGTCATTTGTTATATAAAGAGAGTACTAGGGAGGCATAATCCTCTAAGGAGTAGTATTATGAAAAAATTCTCTGAGACGATGGTTTCCCTAGTTATGGGTGGTGGTGGGTGTGTGATGTTGTTGTATGTAAAAACCCAAGAGTGTGTGTTTATCATTATTTATTAATTAATTTTTATTTTATTATGTTGATGGTGTCTCATGGGTTGTGAACCTGATATTGATTTTAACTAGAAGGGATAAAAAAGGAGGCCTAGATACCCTTTGTTTTAACTCATCCCTTAGTGGTTTAGTGTTTGGTCTAACGAAGGGAAATCTATGAGCGGGTTTATCCTAGTTTTGTGCTTTCATTTGAGGTGGTAGCATAGCTAAGTTAATTGGTGTATGATAATAATGAACGAGAGGTGCTTGGGTTTTCTGACATAGGTAGGATGATTGCATTGGTTTAAAGTAAATATCGAGCTTTCTTGTGTATTGAGACTAGTTTCAAAGGATATGATTCTTTAATAGCCTATACCGATTAACTGATGAGTGTAATTTTAATAGTGTCATGATATAGAAGTGGTGATAATGACTGGAATATAATTATGTGGAATTTATGTGTTTGGATGATTTTAACATGCCTTAGGAAAAGTATGGGGAAATTTAGTTTTGGAACGATGTCCAAAGGTGAAGATCCTAGAGATGACCATGGCATGGGTTAAGTGAACTAATTTTGAGAGGACATCCAATGGATCTCCAAGAATGTTTGTGTTGATATATCAGGGGACATGGTTATCCTAGTGTTTATGAGATTTTACACATTGGAATGTGATTCAGAAGATGGTGTTGTTTGTATAGGAGTGTACACCCCATGTATATAAGTAAGGGAGTGGGGAAACATGATGGTTACATGTGAGAGAAGTTATATTATAATCAATGAATGGTCATGTGCGAGTCAAGGGAATGTGAATTTGGGTCCAACACTTATAGTCATGAATAACCATGAATCATAATGCACCTTTTTATGAGTGGAAGTATCAAAAACGGATCGAGTGTTGTGGGACGATCTACCAGTGGGTGGACCTTGACAGGTACTGTCAGGGAGAAATTATTTCAAGGGTTAGTTAAATGAATTTATTTCCTTGAATTTAAGGAATATAGATCAAGTTGAGTAGTATGAATCATACAGTATAATCATTAGGGAATGGTTTGAGAGTCGAAACCCCCAATTTTGAGTTGAAATACAGTGATTGAAAAGGTAACCACTTTCAAGAAGCTATAATTGGTTGTAAATTGGTGTTTTGGATTGGCATGAATGTATGAGTGGGAATATTAATTCCATTAATTAGGTCACTTGTTAGATATGGAATAATCCATGCTGATTGAACATTTTTTTGGATGTTTGATGACATATATTATCATAAGGTGGGGAGTGGAGTGTTGGTTGTTAGCATGTGACCATCACATGAATAAATGGAACATGATACAACCAGAATATTAGATAAATGTATTGTAAAGGTTCATATATATTGTTATTTAGAGTCAAAAACCTGGGTGTATGTCTTGGGATGTTTGATTAAAATTTATATGGACATCAGGCCAAAGGTGCATCTATGATTGTAGTGTTCAATAATGAAGGAAATAGAAATTTTATGGTATTTTTAAGGAATTTCTCTAAATGATGAGTATAAGCTTCAATGAGTGTGAATTAATGATCATGGGATGCCTCTAATATTAAATTCATTATGGTCAGTTATTTAGAGGTTCATTGTAGGATGGAATCAGGCATTTCCAAGAAGGGTCGACCAAAGGAGGTTCAACCAGCGATTCAATATATGGTGGATGTGGTGAGTTGGAAACTGCATTGGGGGTTTTTTTGAGATAAAAAGGGAGTGTTTGTATGGTTGTTTGTATATTTTCAAGGAAAACATAGCACTACTAGCCTAGGGTCATGGTTAAATAGGATCCAACTAGTTCTAATTATAATGGAGAACCATGGGTGGAATTAACATATGTGATCTGCCATGGTGAGATGGAAATGGTGTTTTTTGTGTCATTGGTACACCATGGTTGTGTTTCGGTATGAAATTATATTATTTTAGGCAATGTGAATTAGAATTGGTCATTTTAATCTATGATATATGGGGTGGATCACCAATTTCTGAATGGTATATCGGAAGATGACATTATCATGCCTCATTTTATATAGTCTTGTGATAGAGATATCTTAGTTTTTAGTCGGTGGTCATAGACATTGTCTTGGGTTTTAGTGGTTTTAGTGTCATATGTTCTAAATGGTGCATTACCAATGCACAGGGATCCAAAGGTGGAATGTAACTCTTCGAGTGGAAATTCGTAACTGAGGTAGATTGGTATGTTTTTTATGATTCCAATCCATATTTTTTAATAGTGATAATTAATACATTGGAAATTTTATAAAATACCGTGTCTATATAGGTTTTCAATTTTAAAGTAATCCTGAGTTATTTTAATTTTAACCTAATAAATTTTTGATGTGGGGTTTAGGTGTCCGGTTTGAGGCATGAAACACCTCAAGGGAGGAGTTTTAGTGATGAATTTATGTTCAATAGTCAAAATGGGGTATAAGAGGTGCCTCGAGAGAAGTTGGTCAGCTACATCATCCAATGATCCAGTGGGGCCACTAGCTAGTTAATATGAACTGCCAACTATATGGTGGTGTCTATATGTATAATGGGATACATCTAATGAAAAACATCAATATGGTGGTATTTTAAAAGAAAATTTAAAAATTATCTCTATATATTAATGATACGTGGAAACCCTATATCCCTACCACTTCTCTATCACGTGGAAAGTGATTTGGCTCCCATCCACTCCTTATTGCACCTTGTATGGGGTGACATTATTTTATATTATTAGGGAGTGATGGAAGGTATAACCTCCTCTCCCTCGACTGTATTTTAGAATTATTTTCTTAACTCATTTAAAAATGTTTCAAAATAATTTGAAATTAGATATTTCATTCTATTAAGGTGAAATGACCCATTTCATTGTATCTTTCATGTATCCGAGGTTGAGGGAATCCGTATGAAAATTACATGTTTTTCCATTCGTTAAATCAGAAACATTTTATAATTCCATTAATTTTTCTATGATTTTTCATTAAAGATGAATATTTTTTTAATAATGGAATTGGTGACATAGGTTGGGAATTTCACATGGCATGAGTTCCAGGATATATCGAGGGTAGAATATTCTTCATTTCCATAGAGCTGATAATCATTGGACATCTAGAATGTTTTCTATAATTATATAAAAATAATATAATTAATTAATATACTGTAAATGATATAAATAATTATAGATATTTAGCATGATTTAGGGACATGGGATGTGTAGATAGGACCAATTGATCAAGGAATTGGTTCAATAGGATTATACAGGCCTTAATAGTATTTATTGGCCCTTGGAGAAATTGTAAAGGCTTCGATAAAATGTAGGTGGTCTCACATTCTTTCCCTGGGACATTTATACATTTTTATGTGGAGTATGGATTCATAGACATTCCACTAAGGTATATTCAATGGATTAATTTATTGAAAAGATAAATATTAATTGAAATAATTTTCATAATTAAATAAGAAGAATTATTGTGGTCAAGAAAGAATTATGTGTGAAATCTTGTCTCCTTATATTTTTATGGATGAGGTATGTAACATTGAGATACTGAGTGGCCTCTAGGCCTGAAGAGAGGTGAGACCAAACCAACCGATACTCAGCATCCAATGTGTAGGATCTTTGGAACACCCACATTAGAAAGAGTGATGTGTATTTAGATGAAAATCCTAATAGGGACATGTTGTACCATGATATTAAAAGTGACATATATACCTTATGAGAGGTGAAGATAAACCCCATATGGATTGTTATCAGTTTTATTGGCCTAGGTGGACATACCTTAGGACAAATGGATCCATGATAGTTGATTGAACCAACATAGAGTTAAATTGATGACCCATGTGACTTATGTACCATACCATGATTGTTTCCTACATTGAGAGACATCATGTATCTAGCATGATCGTGGTATCAAGAGGACAACATTGAGGGACGTGATGTCCTAGTGTGTCTAGTGTGGTCCCAAGAACATTAATGAAATGAAGGACCCATGGGAGGGTTCCTATGTTGTATTAAGACCGTGGATACCCAGTGGGTTCCTCATTAATAAACCAACCATTTGTAAGTGGGTGTTATATAGTTGAGGGTTTCACTATTGAACCCATTCCATTCTATTGAGCCTAAGGGGTTGTGTAAGGTTGTGTAGGGAATTGGTGTTTAGACGTCCCTCATGTATATCATTTTTGGTGGGTTATGGAATTTTCCGTCAGTGAATACATGATATGGTTGCATTTTCTGGATAGGAATAAAAAGCATGGATGGGCTGCCACATCATGGAGTAGGTTACGGTTAGATTTTCCATTAATGAGGTTCTCTATATATGGTCAGAGATTCCATGGTGTTGGTGCTTGGTATATGATTGGGGATTCCATGTATTTTGAGCATGGATGATAGGACCATTTTGGGATACCTCCCATGAGTCTAGATGATACTGATAGGGTATTCCATGTATCTAGATCCTAGATGATAGGGTTTTTATCAATTTAATTCCCATAGATGAGAGGATATGATAGGGGATACCATGGATTTGGAGAATGAATGATGGGATTGTCATGAACAATGTCCCTTGATTCTTGAAGACATGATAGGGGGTTCCTTGGATTAGGGTATTGTGTAAAATAAGTTTCTTATGACGGCCCACATATTCACTAGGAACAGTTTGGGCTGCAATGGATTTAGAGTCCACAAGATTCACAAAAAATACAATAAATTTTTTTCTTCACCCCAATTTGAATACCTTTTTCATATTCTTGAATATATTTCACATTACTATAAAACTCCTTTCCATTCTAAATCTATAATCTCTTAAATCATACATTACTCCCATATTTTAAAATTCACAAGAGACTCAAAAAAATTTATAATTTGTGTAACTAAATAAAATGTAGTAATTATAGAATAAAAACTTTTTATATATTGGAAATTTATCTTATCGGTTATATCATCCTGAAGATGTTTCCATCTACTTTACATGACGTAATGAATATATTTTATTAGGATACATTCCCATGACCATTAATTTATATATTTTTATAGATTTAGTAAAATACAATAACAGAAAGGACCTTTTTTATTTGTATCAATTTTATATTCTTTTCATTATATAAAAATATACTTTATCTATTTTGAGTCATCAAAATATGTCATAAATTCTCTACATTTGAAATAATTTTATGCATTTCATACCTTTCATTCCATAATAACCAAGGGAAATGTAAATGTGATTAAACAGAGATCTTAGATTCTGAATAAGTGTAAACATAATTGATAATAATAAAAGATCATTTTTTATCATAACAAGTGTATATGTTTATAACCAAGATACCTAAAAACATACCAAAAAATGTATTAAATTATAAAACATGGTATTTTTAGTATAGAATGGAATAATATAATAAATGAATAATAATGTTATGTGACCTCTATTAAATAAAAAATATATATTAAAACAAAACATCTCCATAACAATAAGTATTATACTATAGAAAAATCAAAATCAAATGAAGAATATGTGACTAATTCAATGTTTGAAAACCAATTTTTATTATGAATAAATTCATTTATGTCCACACATTCATGTAGTGAACAAATCCAATTATTTCCATGAATCATTATCTCATGAGATAAATCCATAATCAATGAATTTGAGGTTAATATTAGACCCCATACTTCATAATCCATATGTATGAATTACATAAAATTATTATTCATTCATCATATCAAAAATATTCCATAGAAGAAATGTGTTTCATTAAAAACAAACCCATTAAAATTAAATGGGTTTCAAGTCCTTTTCAAAAGTATTTATATAAGGAAATCATTTATAATTATATAAAAATCATTTCCCAGTAATCCCAGAGAAAATAAATATATATCAGATGAAATCATGTAAAATTATTAGTAAATACCATTTAATCAAGATAAAAATGTATATTATCTTTTAACTATGAATATATATAGGTTATATGGTAATGAAAATAATCTAACCCAATAAATAGATATATGGTATCTAAGTGAACACCCTTCAATCAAAGGTATCGATAAAATGATTACCATTGAGGAATGGTATTTAATAAAATAAATTTGTACATTAAAATTTATTACAAATGAAAAGGTCAATGATAGTTCATTTATCCCAATTATAAGGACACTACATAAGCCTTAAATAAAAATAAGGTTAATGGTTATATTTGAAAACACCAGACATGATCAATCAAAAGAATTTTCAATGTATAATGATTTATAGGAAAATACATTTATGTAGTTTTGGGAAAATCACATTGGATATAATAAGTATCCATGATCTTTTGGAATAATTTTATACGATATATTTATTAAATCCAGGATAATAATAATTTTTCTTTTTTAAACCTTGATAATATAAATAAAATGTTTCAAATAAAATGAAAAATGAGGTAGAAAAATATGTTTGTATGGAGAATAGTAAAGGAGATCATTTTGAACATTTCCATAAAATGGTGAAGATATAATTAACATTTAAAACAAATTTTCAAAAAGTTTGAGTGTAAAAATTTGAAAATATTTACCACTAAAAACAATATTTAATAAATTATTCCTTACAAATAATAAATATTATAAAATGAAATGTGGGGTGAAAAATATTTTTAAATCCTTTATTTGAACCCCAACATCCTAAAACAAGTATTAGATTTTACTTTTTTTAATTTTTATATATAATAATTAGAATCATGGAAAATAATCTATGCTATCTTTTCCAAAACATAAAGAAGATACTATTGGGAATGACAATACAGACATGATACAAAGAAAAAATTTATCAATGGAGTTCTGTTCTAGAAAACATAATACTTTTAATTTATTGAAAAAAAAGTTTGAATATTTCAATAAAAAGAGGAATTATAAGCAAAAATATAAAATATTACAAAATAAAAAAGTGAAAAAAATTAATAAAGAAAATATTGATGTGTAAATTTTTAAAATAATCCAAATAACTCAATGAAATATATTTGAGATATTAAAGTCCCTTAATAACATCAAAGTTCATCATGTAAGAAACTTTTAAAAAGGGATATTATGTATAAAAGATTTGTATCCCAAGAATTCAAGAAAAAATTACACATAATTAAATAATTTTTTTTATTTAACCGCATATATAAAATATGTTTATGAACAACAATTATAACTCACTAAATAAGAAATGAGTTAAGAAAACCCCTTACAACACCGTGAGCATTTAAATGAAAATAAAATGCGAGATTTAAGATTACATTGAACATAAAATTAGATGAATTAAATTTATTTCATGCTAATATAAATCAATTAGGTATCACATATACAACATAAAAAATAGTTGAATAATACAAAACTTGTTTTAAATAGATAATTTTTAGATGAAAACACATACAAATTATGTAATGCTTGAGTCAAAACCCCATGAGAGAATAGAAATGAAATAAAAAACTAAAAATTATGATGTATAATTCAATAATGATAAAATATTATAATGGGTATGTATTATAAAAAATGAAAAACAAATATGGTGTAAAAAATGTCTCATGGAATTCAAATTTGAGGAAAAGAAAACCTTGTATTATCCAGATTAATTTTTCACATGTACATTACTTAAAGAAAACTATGTTAAGTTTAGTAGATACATTATTAGATACCTAATTAATAAATATTTTATTTAATATGTACCATTTATTATTGTATAATATTTTTTTATAATATATTTTTGTCTTATATTTCTGTGATAGTTGAATTAGTGTCACCTTATTTCTATGATTTTAGCGATTGAATATAATATATTAATATTAAATAAAATATGTAATATAACCATTATAAAACTGATAATAATAATTATTTTCTTACTATCTTTTAATAACTTTATAATGAATGTTACCAACGTTATCCATGATATAGTTTTACATTAGAGATTAAATGGGTGGTTAATGCATCCCCAGACATAAACACACTATATCCCATTGGTTGGGTGTGAATACAGAAGCATATAATATCTTTATAATTGAATAATAACAATAATGTATAGATATTTTTATGTTTTAGAATAATATTTAAAATGGTTTGTAAAAATTAATAAAATTGAGATGAAAAATGATAAACATTACATCCTAGAGTTGGTAGGGACAAAACACATGATTAATATTCTATTTTGTTTTTCTGTGTGGATGGAAATAAAAAAAGGGTGATAGATTAATATATTGATTATTAATTATAAAATGATACTTATTTTATTAAATAAAAACAATTATTATATTTTAAGGATTTTAAAATTCATAATAAATGGTACAGAGTACCTAATAATTGATTTTGTTCCTTGAACTATGTCTTGGAGTTATCCTCAAAAAACAAACTGCTTAGGATGACATATGGTGACCAAGTAATTTTAAAAATGATTGATGATACTAGGTGGAGAGAAATTATATAGTTTTAAGGAGAAATTCTAAGTAATTGGAGTGGTATGGAGAGGTTGATGTGTCCACTTTTATATGTGAATAAAAGAGAATTTCTGTAAATACCATTTAAGTTTCAATGATATCATTACACTATTCATCTATAAATGACTCAAGAATTTAAAAATAATGGATTTTAGAGGGTCCTTTATTTTAAAAAAACTCAATTGGGTATTTTTACACTTTTTCTAAACATGTTTCAATTAATTTTTTCTTATATTTTAATCTTTAAGTATTTTTAACAATGTAATTTGTTTTTAACCAAGTAACATATGTTTTACTAAACATATAAAATAACCCATAATTCCAAATGTGAATGTGATGAACCTAAAATTGAATTCAATTTAACATAATATAATTTATAAATTATATTATATGAAATTTAAAATTAAATCAATTTAAATATATTGTAGCATTTTTAAGAAAAATTGAGTTTTAATCATTATGTGTTAATAATATTATTTATCATTAATTACCAATTAAATGTTTATTAATATATCTATAAATGTTATTAAATATTATATTATATTAATAATTTAATATATATTAATTTAATTTTTTAGATAAGAATAATGTAATACTTATAAAATAATACCTTAAAAATAACAATTTTACCATTATCATGGTCATTAACTTTAATCACAGTAATCATAATTTTATGCCCAAACATTAATAGACCATATTTAATTGTATTTCTATGTTGACATAAAATATTAAACTAATTTTTTTCTTTAATTTCCTTAAGTGATTATAATTATTTTTTAATATATTTGAATAAATATGTCTTTTGAGTAAAATATTAATTATCTTATCAAAATTATATATAATAGTTTTATAAATACAATTTACTAGTTTAATATAATTTTTCTTACTTATAAAAACACACACACACACACACAAATATATTATAAATATATATATTGTTTTAAAAAGAATATTTCAATCCTGTATTATGATTATGTCATAAAAGTTAAGGTTTTATTAATATCTGTATTTTTTCAAAATTCATTTAAAGATTAATTATTTCAAAAAAAATCCCAAAAAATAATCATATACTAATATTGATATTTTGAATCTAAAATTAAATTTTTATTTTGAATAATTAAAATCCTAATGTTTTAGAATTTATATTTTAAATAAAAATACAAAAATATTATGTAAAATAATTTTATAGGAAAATATATTTTTTAGAATATTAACCACTCCCAATCATATTTCATTTAATTAAAAAATTAAAATATTATTAAAAAATAAATAAATTCTTATATTTTCAATAATTATTAACTAAACATACAGTGAATTATAAATTTATATAATAATAAAAGGAAATATTGGGAGAAATGCATTTCTAATCTTAAAATGATCTTATTAGTAATTTTAGTTATACCAATTTAATTTATTCATACTAAAATTATCCTTTGTTTTTATTATATATATATATATATATATTATAAATAGGTTACTCCCATTAATTTCCACTAATATGAAAATCATGATTTTAATGGTCATAATAAAATATTTATAATTTTTCTAAATGTATCACAGTTTTTTTTAGTTTAGTGTCTTGTGTGGAGAAATATATCAAACAAATTTTTTATTTAAGGAAAATGTACAATGAAATATTTGTTTGTTATTTTCTTCCTATTAAATAAATGTTTGTCTAAATTTTTTTATTATTATCCATGAAATAAATCTGGTGAGATTATTCTTAATGGATTCATCATTCATAGAATAACAACTAATACAACATCTACAATACTCTTCTAGCTTATATAATGTTACCACTCATTCTACAATAGCATTGTCCATTCATATAATTACATAACCAATAATATATACAACCTAATCTTATAATCTTTGTAACATAACTTCCCAAATAACCATTTTAATCTCCATGATTTTAAACCAAAATGAAACCATTCACCCTACTAAAAATTAAGAAAATCCTTAATGCTCAAATAGTATAAAATCAATAGACATCCAGTGTATACCACAATCCCAAAAAAAACTAGTAACTTCCCAAAAAATATCATAAAAAATTATTATTCCCAATGTTATCAATATTTCCGAACATAATTATTAAAAATTTAATTAACCCTATATTATCTCATCACATTATTTATATTAAACAGTGGTGTTTTTAATACCTCAATCATGTATTATTTATTAGTTTTCCCAAAAAAATATATCCTTCCCATAAAACCTACTTCTAATGTTATTGATACCAATTTATATATTCTTCAAAAAATTTCAAAAAATCTGCAAAATAAAAATATTTACATGTATCACATAACCCTCATAATATTTATACAATACCATTCTATCATCGATAAATATCACCCTATAATGAAACTATCTATGGGTATTCAAAATTAATTTTTGTGATGATAGCTACTACATCACCTTATGTAATACTAGGAAACTAAAATTTTCCATCATAAAAGGAATATACAAGGATTATCATTCATTTATATATTCCCCCTTATTTGATTATATGATATATATTTTATAGATATAAACCTTTCTCGACTTAATTTCATTAATCATGATTCAACCTTATACTAAAACCAAAGGTATATGATAATATATAAAATATGAATATGGAAATATTAATATAAATATTTCATCCCCAATGACACCTTTTTATTTTACATATGATATTTTTTCTTTGACATATCACTCTCTTTGATTAACCCTTGGTTATACATTGATATCTTCTCTGAGGTCCTATAATCTAATTAGTTAGTATCGTACTCAAATCCATTATAATGGTTCATTATATAAAATTTATATAATCCATATAATATCTATTGGGAGTGTAAATACAAGTGTGAATTTAGGCCTCTTTTCATCAACTTGGTGGTGATTAAGTTGAGACCCACTCCATTCTTTTTGGGATTATTACCCCCAATATACATTTGGGTAAGAGCCTGTATTATCATATAATATCCAGATAGTGATGTAATTTCTAAGAGAATCACATAATTTCTACATTACTAAAACATCAATATGTCATCATATACATAGAATTATCCCTTTTACATATCCATTGACGTTTCCCTATAGTATTATTATGAAAATCCCCAAATAAAATATAAATTGTTAACTTTACAATAAATCATATATTATCCCATGTGTTATCAATAACTAATAAATTATCGTAAACCTTAAGTTATATACTATTAAGTTACCCTAAATAAAAATCCTAATATCCAAATCTATCTAAAAACATCACTAATACCAACTATAATAGTCTAAAGATATGACCATCTCAATTACAAGTATTATTGAAAATATTTCAATATAATATATTCCCATGATTTTTAGTAGTTGGGTTTTAGAGAATGCGGAAAAAAATTCACTAAAAACCCCTTGTTAGTTGTATCAATTTTAAACGTTTCAAATTATATATGAAAATACATTATCCATAGTGAGTCTTTAATATCTATCAGAAATCCTCCACATCTGAAACTCTTTTGTATATTCAAAATTTTTTAATCATTATGCCATGGGGAAATGAAAATATAAGTGGGGGTGAGATTAGATGCTCAATAATGGTAATAATAAATAATAAAAATCAAATATCATGTGTACACATAATATATAATCAATATTCATTAAAATTCATACCCAAAAATTCTTATATCATAAAACATTATTCATGTACTATGGAATAGATTAATATAATAAATGAATCACACAAGTGTGGGAAAATTATTAATAAATAGGGGCTATGAAAAAGTATGGAAAAAATATGTATAATTATAAAAAATTGACCGAACCATAAAAATATGAAACAATTGTGCAAAAATCCAAGCATTTCCATAATTTCGAGTGGTAAAAAAAATTTATGTACATCCACCCACTAATGATGCAAACAAATCAAAGTATAAACACGATTCATTATCTAAAGAGATACAACCCCATAACCACCTCAGTGTAGGGTCATATAGGACCCCACACATCATTATCCATACTTATCTATTAAAAAATAAAATTATTCAATCATCATATCATAAATAACCAAGGGAAATAAAATTTGTTTCATTCACCACATTATTAATAACCAATGAAAACAAACTGGATTTCATATCCTTTTAAAATGGATTATAAGGGGGAAGCCATTCATAATTAAATAAGTAATCATAAAATAAAAAACCTCTATCAATTCAAGTAATGATATAGTAAATCATTTTAATGTTTATTTATATGATTTATAAAGTTCTATTCATTATAAAAATATTAATTAATTTTCACATCAAAATTGAAGTTGTTTTTAATAAATCTATTCTAAAAAGGTTTAGTAATTAAAAAACAATTTATAAATTTTAAAACATTAATTATAAATAAATAATTTAATTTTTTAATAATTTTATCAATAATAACTTGTGGATAAATTTTTTTATTTTCCGAAAATATTATTACCTTACTGAACAGTAAAAAATACTTATTCTTGTACAAATATTACTTTTTAATAAATTAAGTAATTCTAAACAAATATTTAGATTACAATAATATTTCCAATCACATAAGTATTATTTAGTTATATTTAATATAATAAATTACATATTAATAATCTTTATATTTCATATCAGTATACGTTTCTATTTGTTTTTAAAAAATAGTTTTTCTAAAAATTCTTTTAATGAAAATCATATTTATCCATCTTCATTAATAAAGATAAAAAATAATAATGAATGTTTAAAATTAAATTTATTGATTATATTTTAATAAATATTAATTTGGATTCCTAAAATGATTGTTATAATGCATAGAGTTAATAAAAAATAACATTTACTCGAAAAATACAAATCATAAAAACTGTATTTGTCATCGCATATATGAGATTCATTTGAAATTTTTTTCCCCAATTATGATAATTTAATTTTGTGTAATAGATTAAATATTTAAAATTACAAAATATTTTATATATTAATTTCAAATTAATTTTTATCCAAAATGAATAGTTAAAATAGTAAAAATATTTTACTGTGGTTAATATAAAAATGGATTTACCAAGGGTCAAAATCAAAATATTAGTGTAAAAATAAAAATAAAAATATTAAAATGGACTGAAAACCTATGTGAAATATAATTTATGTCTATATATAGACATTGTAATGTATAAGGATTGATAATCATCGATTTTTTATCTGTTTGCCATGTGAAAAACGTGAGTATAACGTTGTCTTCCAAAAAATTCCAACTAAGTCACTCACCTCAGATTCAAAAGGCCACTCCCTATCCTCTCTACATGACATAATACAAACCCATTGGATCATAAAATACATTAAATTTTTTTTCCTTAACTCCATGACCCTGAGACCTAATTTTGATAAAAAATTCATTTTAAAAATATGTTTGGTGCTTACCTATGGAGGTTATTTGTAGAAGAGGTATCAGTCTTAACCAATCCTTTTTTATATCTTATTTACCCTCATTTTAATATTATTAAATAATATTTATATAATTAAATAAGTATCTAAAATATACTAATATGTTAGTTTGTTAGCGTAATAAACTCAACACATCTCCTCTTGCAAAAAATGAGATACAGAATCATTATTCGTGTGTACAACGGAAAATCACCTCCTAAACTGTGGTCATTTATCTTCCATCATCACCTCTCATTATGTGTTATAATGATATATTTAAAGTATCTATATGATATTTTTGGAATATTTATACTTATATAGTTATGATATCACATATAATTTTTTACTATACATTCCTTGGTGGATATGATAACTTCGACCTTATGTATGGCGGAATACCACCTCGCGAAGCGTTATTATTATTTTTCACTGACTCAAAACATGGATCGTAATAAAGATAAATTAAATGAATATATTTCATATAAATAATATAAATATTAATTTTATAAAATATTTAAAATTATTAAAATATTGTATATCATATTATTTATTACACTGAAAATTTATAACATCGATCATGCGTGCGGGTGGACAACCGCCAACACAAAGAGATGTGACATTTTTAACCTCACAAAATCACATGTATTATATATATAAATTAAAAATATTATGAGATTTATGATATTATTATAATTCTTTATTGGTAAAATAATTCATACCTTATTTCCAAAATGATTATTGAAAAATAGAAATGTTACTCATGTGTACGTATGACCTACTATCTTTATGATTACAACATTGTTATTGTTTTCATAACCATCATTCATGAATTGTTTTGAAGAAAATAATTGATTTATAAAGATGATAAATATTTCATTATTTTTAGTTCTTTTATTTTTAAATAATGATCTCTTTGACAATAGTTATCCTACCAATGTAATTTTTAACACATAATCCAAATATCATAGAATCTTTTTATATATACATAATTATTTATGTAATTTTATATGAGATGGTGATAAGTGAAATAAAAGGAACAAAAATTGAAAAATATTCTCAATAATGTAAATAATTAACTGTATTTATTTATCTAATAAGATAAGAACATACATGATAAATCAATCATTGGGTAAGGGACTTCATCTCATTTTCCTTTAATTGAGTCATATATTGATTTCATGGACCTATATTCTTATATGATGTATTTATATGGTCCCATTTATTTGTTATATCAGTAATTTATATGTTATGTTTACTTTTTTATATCCATTGTTTTAAAAATAAATCATTGTACATAATGATTTTTGTTATTTATAAATGAAAAAAGTATTGTTTTTTTTAACATATATTGTGATAACAAAATTCATTTCCTATATAACAATTATTTTATTTTTGTCTTTATTTATACTTTTTCATGATTTACCCAAATAAAAATTATTTTTATTGGTATTTTTTGTATTGAAAATGGTATATTAAATGAAATGTTTTTTTCTATTAAATATGTATTTTAAGGCTATTTTAATATCATAAAATGTTTTTATATGAATTTAAAATATATTTTGAAATTTTTTGTGATGAGAAGTGAAATAATAGAAAAACTTATTCATGATATGGTACATAAGAATTACATGTGAAATGGGTGCACCTGGATAGAACTGAGTGTTCATGATATAACATACACAATGGGTCCTCCTTGATAGTGATCCAATGCATTTAGAAATGTTCCTTGCCTTAATAGTAAATTTTGAGGGAGTTTACAAAGTGTTTCTCCACTGGATTTAACTAGGATATTTTTATTTCTAACAAAGGTTTAAATGATTTATTTATGTGATTCTCTATGTTCTCAAAAATGTTTTTTATTTTCATTGAAAGGGTTTTAATAATTTTTTTAAGAATAACATTTTCCAGTTTTTTCATATTTTGATTATTTATTTCATTACCTCAATGAACCTTAAAATAAATGTAAAACATTTGATGTATTTTCATATTTCTCATTAGGATTATGGTTTTTATATCTTTTTATTTCCCTTGATGAGCTTTGTTTTCACGTCATTTATTTTCAAATAAATATAGGGTTTAAGGATGTGTATATTAAAGAAAGAAGTCATGTTAAATTCATTAATATATTCTATAAAAACATATCATGATTTATTTTTAAAAGGCTTATAATACAGAATACAGGATTTTAATTGAAAGTGTACACATAGAAATTTATGGTTTTTTATATATCATTTGTGACCTATCTCTCTAAAAATATAAACCTATTGATAATAGGGAATGTAAAAACTATTATTTCAAGTTCAAAGTCACTATAATATATAGTGATTAAGGTTGGTCCCATATGGTTTCTATTAAAAAAATGTTTAGATAACATTATAGGTTATGATAATGTTAATATATTTCTCTTCAAATATTTTAATTTATAGTATAGTTGAAATTATACATAATTTTGAGATTACCATATTTTTTCTACTAAACAATCTTTGTCATGAATGGTTTTCTATAGAGGATTTAGTAAATCTATATAGGGAAGGCACTTGGTGTAAATATCAATCCAAATTAACAATTTAAAGTTGTTGGACTTTGAATAGATTATTTTGTTACATTGTTGGATCTATTGGAACTATCTATAAATGGTGGTTTTATCCTTGCTATGCAGTGTCCAAATAAAACATAGAGGAATATTTATGTAATGATTCATTTAATGATACAATATCCCCCATTATTCTTAATAAAATCTTGCCATGTGGTAATTGAAGGATGGATTGATTCCCAAGAAATGATATTTGAATTCATGGGATGTTTGGAACATCAGAAGGTAAAATTTTCATTTATCATTTTGAATGTTAATAAATATAGGGGTGGTTTCTTTTTAAGAATTATAGAGAGAAATATGATCTTGATTACATGTAAGGAGAATTTTTTTTGGATATTTTCCTTGATAAATATTTCTCAATGTTTTTTTGAATCATGATAGAAAAATAATTCCTAGAATTGGGAAAAAAATAAAAAAACTTTTTAGATTCATATGATGAAAACCTCACAAGATATTCTTGGAATGTTCCAAATTTAATTCCTCAAACAGATAGTAAAATTAAAAGATTATAATGATGGATGAAATAATGTTTACAAATATTATTCTTTGTAAATTAATTTAAAAGTTATGATAAAGTGGTTTGTTATAATGAGAAAGTTTACATTGTGTTTTAAACCACCCATGTTCCAAGAGATGACAATAGAAAAAAAGGTTATGGTGGTAGGAAATTGAGAATCAAATAGCTAATATGTTCAGTGGTAGTTCCCCAAAATTTTCCAAGGAAAGTAAAAAAACATTTATGGATTTTTTGATAGGATATAGAAATATTTTCTAGGGTGTTTATATTAGTAAAGGTATTTTGAACATAAATAAAAAATTCATAAAAAATAGAATGGGGGTAACTGATAGACATCTAATAGTGAAGATCATTAGTTGTAATTATTTGGATCATTATGCTAACATGTGGTCAAAGTTTATTCTATGCGACATAAATCATCATTATCTGAATCATAATGGTGTAGAAAATTCATTTCATATTGATATAGTTTATGTTAGATCATGAAATGAAGTGGTGATAGACACGATTTATTTTAAGTTGAGTTTTTTCAATTTCATGTATAACTCTAGAACATTATATTCATTCATTTATGAGAAATTTTCTTGTAAAATGAAAATATTACCACAGTAAAGGAAGAATGAACTTCTAGTGAATACTCTAGTTGGTAATTTCAAGCAAACAATGTTTTATAGGAATCATCCGATTATTATTCAGAGAATGGTATTTACTATAAATCATATAGAGCTATCTATGGTAGAGTTTGATATCATTCTAATTATAGATTTTATTTTATTTTATCATGATATGAAATATTTCATATCTAAAATAGTTATGTTAAATGATTTCATACCTTTTACAACTTCCCAAAAAGTGGATAAATTCATTAGATATTGACAAAAATTTTACCTATATTAAATTTTGAAAAGAGCGAAACTTTTCGAATTATTAATATTCTTGTAGTGAACAAACTCATGTATGTATTTCCTAACAATTTTCCTAGAATTTTTCTAAATTTGGAGTTTGATATTGCTTCTGAATTAGAGAATGATGGTTAGAATATTATAAAACCCCTATGAAATACATCATGAAGAACTTTTAGAATTGAAAAAGTAGTTTTAGGAGTTATTATATAAATGATTCATTATACCTAGAAATTCACTATATGGTGCTACAATTTTTACTGTTAAAAATAAATTTGGTTCAATGACACTATTCATTAATTATAATGATTTTTATAACATAACTATTCAGAAAACATATAATTTTCTTCATATAGATTAATTGAATGATTAGTTCTAGGGAGCTCAGTATTTTTGGATGGTTTATTTGAGTTTTGTGTACCATAAATAGAAGGTTAAGGATAATTACATTCTAAATATGGATTTTTGATGTATATATGAGCTCTATGAGTTTTTAGTTAATTTTATGGTTTTCCAATTCCCAAATTGTATTTTTTGATATTTTAAATAGGGTTTTACATGAGTTCATGGATAAAGATGTGGTTGTGTTTAAATATGTTATTTTGGAATATTTTAGAATAAAAGAGGAACATGAATGATCACTAAGGATTGTTTTTAAATCCTTAAAAGAAAAATAAATAGTAATGGAAATTTATTTAGTGTGAACTTTGGTTGGAAAAAATTATTTACATGGAGATATTTTTTTGTAAATATGGAATAAATATTCATCAATCTGAAAATGTTGTTATAGAATAGAAAAGTACCAAAAATGTTATAGTGATTCATAGTTTTCTTGGATTAATCATTTATATAGAAGGTATGTTGAAAACATTTCTTACTTTTCTATCCCATTGACTAATCTAACTCTAAAAATGGAGTTAAATCCATATGGATAGAAAAAAGTAATTTTTTTTAAGAACTAAAAACAAATATCCGTGAATTCTCTAGTTTTGGCGCAACCATCTTGATTTTGTGAATTTTTAGTCACAAATGATGCATAATTAAAAGGAATTGGTTGTCTCTAAATTTAGAATTATCAAGTAATTTATTATTCTTCATCTCATTTGAATCCTGAAGAGTTAAATAACCATATATATGATCTAGAGTTGGATTTTTTTTGGTTTTTTATTTAGAAATTTGGAGGAATAATTTATAGGGAATATACTATGAAAATATATACAAATTAAAAATTTATGAATTATATATTAACTCATAAATAATTGAACATGGGATCGATAAAATGGGTGGAACTAATCTGGGATTGATATTTCATGATTCACTACCATCCTGTAAAAAAACATAGTTAGTTATTTTTGTTAGAATAATATGGTTACATTAACCTTTTTACATTTAGAACACAAACCTTGGGTTAATGATTTGATGAATATTTTCCTAGAAATCCTGGATGTAGGAACATCATTTTTTTAGGTTTAGGTATAATAGTCTCTATCAGAAATAATTAATCATGCTCATAAGGATAATTGTGCTTTATAAGAAATGGTAATATCCATTAAAAAGGGTTACTTGTAAGTGTTTAATGCGGATTAAGAATGTGTTATCCAATTTTGAAAAATATTATGTGTGTCTTGTGATTCCCAATTAAAGATACAACTATTGAATGAATCTCAATGTTCAATGATTTCTACTTATCCTAGTAATACTATGATGTATAACGACATTTGGGAGTATACTCATGGTTTGGAATAGAAAGAGATATTTTTGACTTTACCATGAAATATTTCAATCATTAGTTGGTTAAAATATAATTAAAATTATGGATGTATATTATTCAACCATTTCCAATGTCAGAGTGGAAATTGAAAAATATATCCCCAGATTTCAGGGTGGGACTACCCAGTTTGTTACACGGTAACAGTTAGCTTTGATGTAAAGTTGATCGAATAACTAAATATACACATTTAATTTCTATTAATGATATTATGTCTCTATATCATCTTTCTCAACTATATTAGAAATTTATAGTTAGGTTAAATGGAATTACACTGTCTATTTTCACTGACCATTATCCTAAGTTCACATATAATTCTATTAAATGACTTCAGATTTCATTTATTACTAAATTAAATTTAATTACAACCTTTCAACCTCAATATGATAGAAATATTGAGAGAATTATTCATAAAAAATAATATATTTTTTATTCTTGTTTATTATATTACCATGGATATTGTGATCATTATATTTATTATTTTGATATTTCTTATAACAATAGTTTTCATTCTAGTATAACGATTCTGCAATTTGAAGAATTATATGAAAAGCAGTTTAAGATTCTTGATTTCTTGGACAAATTAGGAAAAATGAAGTTGACGATACAAGATTAGTTAATGGAAATGGATGACAAGGTGTATTTAATTTATAAAGATATGATAATGGATCAGAGTTGGTAGGAAAGTTATAAAGATAAATAAAGGAAAGATCTTTCTTTTGAGGTAGGTGATCATGTTTTTCTTAAAGTATTTCCGTGGAAAAGTGTAATGTTTATTGGAAAATTGGAAAATTTATGTAATTGGTTCATTAGAACATATGAAAACCTAGATTAATTTGGATAATTTTTCTACTAAGTGTCCATTCATCCATGTTTCTGACAGGTAGATAATTTTTTTCATATCTTGATATTAAGAAAATATTGGTTGGATTCATATCATTTTTTTCAGCCATAACTTAATTCAGTTAGAATAGAAAATTTGTTATGAGGAATATCCTATTAATATTCATTTCCATAGATATAAAGTGTTTTGAAATAAAGTGAATCACTAGGTTATGTTTTAATTGAAAACTCATATGATTGAAGCAGCAGCATAGGTATCTGAAAATGTTATGAAAGAAATGGTATCCCCACTTTTTTAATAAGTAAAGATAATTGTAAAGATGAAAATTTTAAATTTATTGAATAATATAAAATCACATATATTGATATAAAAAATCCTTTTCATGATTATTAATATTAGTTATACTATTATAATCCTTATAAAAATATTAAGTAATTTCTACATATGAAAGGAAATAGTTTTAACAAAAATTATTTTATGTAAGGTTTATATTTTAAACCATAAATTATAAATTTTATAATTTCAATAGGAAAAAAAATTTCATTTTTTAAATATTCATATCGAAATTAACATAGGGTGATCTTTTAGGATTTTCTAGAAAACATTAATTTTTAGTTAATAGTTAAATATAATACTTCTTTGTAAAAAAATCAATTATTATAAATAAATTAAACAATTTATACATCACATTATGTTTTGAACATACAGTTTAAATTAAGAGAACTATTATTTATTTATATTAAATCCAGTTGATTAATTTTTAATCCACATAATTTTGTATTTTAGTATAATTTTTTTTATTTGTTTAATATCTGGTTTGTATAAAAACTATTCTAAAGTTCATAATGATTATCGATTTTTATTAATTAAATTAATCACTAATATGCAATGTAATAAATGAAATTTCTATATTATATATAAATATTTATTAATTTTTATTCATATAGGAGTTATTATTTTTTTTAGTTTTAATATAATTTCATCTTCTACTTGAAAAATTCACTTCTTGAAAACCTGTTTTTTCTTCACAATAGAGAAATTAAATTTATATTATATTTAACCAATTATATTGAATTAAATTTTCTAAAATGTATTGAATATTTTTATTCGTGAATATTTTTATTATATTAAAATTTTAAAATAATATTTTTCCCTCATGAGTATTTAAAATAGTAAAAATCATGTACCGTGATTAAGTAAAAATGTATTTTCTGAGGGGTTAAACTAAACATATATGGGCTAAATTGAAATAAAAACATGTATAAAATATATTTTAGGTACATTTTTAGAAATTATCATTTATAATTCTCTATAATGTTACATTTTTTTCATTATTGAATGCAAAAAATGTGGATACATATTTTTCATTTCAAATGTTACAAGTGTGACAGACCTCACATATAAAGGGCCACCCAATATCCTCTCATATTCGCACATTAAATTCAATTTTGATCAGTCAATACTAGAAATAATATATAAATTAATTCCCTACCAAATACATATATCCCTTAATTTTATCAAAAATTGATCATAAGAATCCATTTGGTGTTTACCTAAGGGGGTGTCTCATGAAGCGGTATAATGCTTAACTGAACATATTTATTTTATTTATTATTCCACCTCATTAAAATAAAACTAAAATATGATTATATAATAAAAAATTATCTTAAATATATTTATATGTTATTATGTACATTTAAAAAATTATACTCACCTACACATACATGAAATTGGATATAAAATCAACATTAGTTTGTTTAATAGTGCACCGCCTCGTGAACCAATATCATTCATTAATCATCGTTACCTATAATGGCTTATTATAATTTTAAGTTAAAATTATTTATATTATATTTATAAAATATTTATATTTCTAGGGTTTTTATATCACATATACCTTCTTATTTTTCATTCTATATGGGATGCGATATCTTTGCTCGTGTATCTGTTGAACTATTATTTTGTAAGCCGTTGTGATTTGTTTCACTAATTCGATAAATGGAAGGGAATAAAGAAAGTTTTTAATGAATATATGTGATATTAATTACATATTTATGAATATTATTACGTATTTATAATTCTTAAGTGATTATATATATTTTTATTTTTTACACTGAAAAATGATAGCATCGTTCAAGATTTCATGTGGACTACCGCCTCCACGAATCAATGTCACTATTTTGTAATCACCATATAACATGGATGATATATATATATATATTAAATTATATAATAAGTTTTTTTATATTATTATAATTATCTATATATAAAATAATGCATAACTTAATTCAAAAATGATCATTTAAAGATGGAACCATTACTCATGTGTGTGTAAGGCCTACTATCTCAATTTTTGTAACATAATCATTTTTTATAACCATAATGATTATTGGTTTAAAAATTATAATTTATGTATAAATTTGATAATTAATTCATGATTATTTTTCTACATATATTGAAATAAGGACCTCTTTTGGCATATTCAGCCTACAAATGTAATTCTTTATAATAAAACAAATATCATGAAAACAACCTATAAAAACATAATTAATTAAGTACTTGTACATGAGATGGTGATAAGTGAAATAAAAGTAATAATGAACATGAATTTTTTTCTAAATAATGTAAATAATTAATATTCCTTTTTTATTCAAGATGACAATGAACATGAATAACGAATCAAACTCGATGTATAGGGTGTTGTCTCATTTTCCTTTTATTAAGTCATATGTGGATGTTATTAACCTATAATCTTTTATGAGGTTCATGTAAATCCTCTTCGTCATTTTGTATCATTAAATAATTTATTATCATTATGTTTAATTTTTTAAATATTATTATTTAAGGGGGCATATGATTCAAATATTTTTGAAGTGGTAAAAGATTTTTATTTTAAAATTAATCTTTTATTGTTTTATTTAAAAATATCATTTTCATATATTTACATGTTATTTAAAGGATATTAAAATTAAATTATATAGATATGTGATTTTAATAAGAGGACATTTATTTATTTCATTCAATGTTTTTAAAAATTAACAAATGTACAGAATGTTTGACTTTAATTACAAACAATAAAAGGAATGCTTAATTTTTTCACATACGGTCACAATGAAATTCCTCGAAGTCATAACCATTATATGTAGTTTATATTACATTACAAGATTTAATGTTTTATTTAAATAAAACTCGTTCTTATGCTTATTTTGGTATTGAAATTTTGTTATTTATATAAAATGATATTTTGGTTTTAAAAATGGGTTTTTAAAGGAATTTTAAAATATGAAATTGATTTTCATATGATTTCAAAATAATTTTTCAAATGTTTTATGATGAAAAGGTTCATGAATAGAAATTTTTATTCATGATATAATAATTTATTATTATATAAAAAATGGTTCATTTTAATAGCACTGGGTGAGCCATATATATTTTATATAATGGGTGTGGCCATGTAGTGCAGGGCTAGATTAATATTGCTTCTATGATTGGTGCACCCAAATAGTGCTCTAATGCATTAGGTAATGTTCCTTGCCTTAATATGTAAGGAGAGAGTTTATAGAGGGTTTAACCTATGGCCTTAACTAAGCTCTAGTTTTTTCTAACATGTGATTAAAATGGGCATTGAATGTTATGGTTTTATTTTTGAAACTGGATTTTATGTTTCTTTATATGTATTTTAATGATTTTATTTTAGAAAAATTATATTTTCATGTGAGAATGAATATTTTTTCCCCACAAAGAACATTGAGATTAAGATATAACATTTCATTAGTTTTTATATTTTTAGAGGAATATTGGTTTTTCATTATTTTTAGGTCCCTTAATGGGATTTTTATGATCATCCCACAATTTAAAAAAGATTCATTGGTTTATTGGTGGTTAAGGTAAAGAAATAATTAGAGTTTTAAATCATATATATTTTTTGGTAAAATATATCATGATTTATTTTAAAAGTTTTATATTGTAGGGAAAATGGATTCCAATCAGATGTATCTACTTTATAATTTAAGGTTTATTTAAGAAATAGGTACGACTTAGCTGTATAAAACACTAAACCTAAAAGATCTTTGGGAATGTAAGAATGTGATTTTAAAATCCAAGTCACTAGAATATATAATTTTAAATGATGGATCCTTATTAGACCAATATATTATAAATGGGAATCCAAAAATATCATATAAAATTCTCAGTAACAACCAATCAATAAATATAATAAATACATTGGAATTTATAACATGATGATAATGATTAAATGGTTAACTAAATAAAATTCCAAATTAAATTTAATTATTTAATATTGATAAAAACCCTTCAATCAGTGATATCGAGAATAATATTTTCAAATTGGAATTTTATTGTAAGATAAATTATATTTATAGATAAAAAATGATTAGGAATGAAAATAGATGTTATTGATCTTTTCCCCAAAAGAAGACACTATATATGCCTTAAATAGAAATAAGTTTGGTGATTACTTTCTGAACAATCCACTATGATCAATGCTAAGTTGTTTCCAAAGATAATCCCTTAGATGAAAGATACGTTTATGTATGTTTTTTAAAAAAACTTTGGAATTATGAAATTTACTTAATATTTTGAAATAATTATAAATAAGTTATTTTGTAAATATAAGAGGAATATAATTTTTTTTATATACCTTGAAAGATTTAATTGAATGTTTTATAAATAATGAAAATGGTGGTGGAAATATGTGCTCCCATGTAGAATGTTAAAATAGATGATTTTAACATATTCATATGATGATGATGTAACAATTATTTTTAAAATTTTATTTTCAAAAAGGTGAAGTGAAAATATTGGGATACATTTACCTTTGAAAAATAAATATCAATAAATTATTCCATAAAGAATAATAATGAATAAAAAATTATCCTTCGAGTTTTATATATTTTGAGATTCTCATATTAGAAAACCAATATCATAAAAATAGTATCATACTTTCATTTCTAAAAGGGTTAAAGATAATAATAATAATCCATGATAAATTGATATTATATTTCTAAAGAATAATAGACAAAATTTGTTTTAAAGAAAAAATTGTCCTTAATCAAAGACCCAATTATGTTTTGCTGGTTTTCTCTTGACAACGTTATACATTAGGTGAGAGAAAATAAAGTTGGAAAATTTTAATCAAAAGAGACATTACCCCTACAAAGATAAAATAGAACATCATATAAAATTTAAAATCAAATAATAATTATAATATTAGGGGTCAAAATTCAAAATAAACATATAATATAATGAAATGGAATTGAGATAACATATTCCCTTTTGGAAAACATATTTCATGAAGTAAGAAACATTTGAAAAATGAGTTTATGTGGTAGAAAGTTACAACCACATAAGTTAAGAAAAAATAACACATAATACTATCATTGGTAAATATCTACCCACATAATTAAATATGTTTAACAAGAAGAGTTATATATCAATGAAAGGGAATTGAGATTACAAAAACATATACATCCTGATGACAATTTAAATCAAAATATATAGAAGTAATATACCTAAATTGAACATAATATACCATGAATAAATAGTATTTAATGATATAAAACTCAATTAGGAAGGACATACACTATATAAAAAATATTGGTGCATTGTTGAAAACATGTCCTAAAGATAGAATTTTGCGATTAAACCTCTTAAAACTTTTTGAATATTTTATGACACCCCACATAAGGGCATGAATATGTAATAAAAAATTTACAAAAATTACATACAAATAAACATTGATAAAAAATGATAATGGGGTTGTATTTTCATCATAAAAGAAACACGGTGTAAGATATGTCTCATAGAATTAAAATATGAAACAAATAACTCATTACCATATTAAAAATTCATTATGTTCGTGCTATTATATTCATGTATAATATAAATTTCATTAATTATATACCATTTATTATCATATGTTTTTTATTTGTAATAACTTTTTTGTCTGTGAGAATTTTGAATCACTATCGTCTTATTTCAGATATTTTAGCAATCAAATGTGATATTTTAATAATTAGTTAAATAATTAATATAATAATTAAACCAAAAAATTAGTATTTTCTTATTAAATAATGATAATGTTATTATTTAAGTTCTCATAGTAATCCATGATAGATCATTGTAGAATTTTTCATATAGGTGGTTAAATTAACCCTGAACATGAACACAATATATCACGATGTTTGATAATGATTAATGAAGTGTATAATAAAATTATCATTGAATAATAATGACATTTTTTTGTTTTAAAAAAATTATGAGTGGGTTTTCATTTAAATTAAATCCATATAAAAAATTATAAAATATACTTCGGGGTGGCATTATTCTGAACAACACATAATTTATATTATTTTTTTAATTATATTGATGGAAATGAATAAATAAAGGATTTAAATTTAATTTAATATGGATAATTATAATATTTATAAATAATTCATTATATATAGTTTTGATTTTAATATGTTTTTAAAATGAAATTCAAGAAGAAACGGTAATGAGTAAGTAATACTCACGTTTGTAGATTGAACTTTATCTTGGAAGTCTCCTAGGAAAATAAATGAACTTATCTAAATTATAGTTAATAGAGGATTATAAACATGATATAGGATTATATGAGGAGAAAATGGATCATTCTCATGTATAAATTTTACTTAATGGGTATGGTACGAATTGAAGTAAGTATCTTCTTTTATAAGTTGAGAGAAGTAGAATTTTGAGAATATTATTTACTTTTGAATGATATCATTACATTATTTAAGAGTTTTTGACTCCAATAGTTAGAAATAATAGATTTTAGAGTGTCTATGAGACATTAATGCATCAACAAAGAATTCAAAAACAATTTTTAATCATGTTCTAATCCATATATTCTAATATTTTAACTTTTTCCTTTTTTTTTACTCTGGAAACTAATTTTTACACATGTATAGTATGTTTTACTAAAAAATTTAAATAATCCTTGCTAAAAAAATTTATGTGATAAAAGTAAATTTCATCTCAATTTAACTATTTCAATTTATGAATAATATAAAATTAAATTTCAAATTAAAACGTTTTATAAATAGAAAAAAACTATTTGTGTAAAAATAGTGTTCAAAAGATTATGAGTAGTTTATATTATTTAGTATTATTTACTAAATAAAAATTAGTTAATATAAATATATATGTTTTTCAAAATAAAATTATAGTTTTAATTTATGATATATTATTTTATTTTATTTTATAATAATAATACAATATTAATAAAATAGTATTTTAATAATAACAGTTTCACCATTATCTTCGCTGTTAACATTAATCATAGTGATTATAATTTTATTCCCATAAATAAATTCACATTATTACATAATATGATCTTTTTTATCTAAAATATTAAATATCCTTTATTGTATACAATTTCTATTAGTGGTGAAAACTATTTTGTTTAATATAAGCGAATAAACCAATTTTTAATGTAAAATATTACATATGACCATTAAATGATATATTTTAATTATTAATATATATATATATATTATATTAATATTTCAAATACATTAATGTCATTATATTATTTTGATAATTTCATTAAAGTGACGGATTTAAAAATATTGGAATTGTTTTCAAACTTGCATTAAAATCAAGTACATAAAAAATATCAAAATATAATCTTCAGATAATATTGAAATATTAAATATTAAATTGAATATTATTTTTAAAATTATAAATTCTATATTGTGATAATTTAAAATTTAAATAAAAAATTATAAAAAATATGAAAAATTGTTTTTATATAAAAATATATTATTATTTTATTAACTATTCCCCATCATATTTCCAATAATTTACTAATTAAATTAAAAATTAAAAATTATTCATATAATATTTATTCTATCATCATTAAAATCATGTTTCATAGAATTGAAAAATATATCAAAATAAAAGCAAATATTTATAAAAATATATTTCTATGAATAAAATGATCTTATTAGTCATTTTAGTTATATAATTGAATATAATTCCTATTAAAATTATCATTTATTTCCTTTATAAAAAAATATATAATGTGGTTACTCGTATTCATTCCCATTAATTAAAGATATACATTTTAACAGTTTTACATAAATATATATAAAATATTTTAATATATCATCGTTTCATTTTAGATCTTTGTTATTTGTGGATAAAACCATCAAAAATATGGTTTATTTAAGAAAAATATACCTTGAAATATTTGGTCTATAAATTCTCCGCCCTCAAATAAATTATTTTTTCTCCATTTTAATTATTACCCATTAGAGAATATATGTTAGGGTATTCATAAAATATTCATCATTCAAGGTATAACCTCTTATATGACATATACCTTACCCTAGGATATATGATGTCACATTTCATTCTAAAAATAACATTTCAATTCTTAGAAACATATACACAAGTATCTATTTACCCTAGCCATACATTCCACATAACATTCCTTTTCCAAAACCATTTGAATCTCTAAGATTATAAACCACAGGGAAACCATATATCCTTCTAGAAATTAACACTTTCATTAACCCTTAAATAATATAAAATAACACAATGGCCAATTTATTCCAAAATTCAAAATTCGATGAACTTAACAAAAAATATCATGAATCAATTTGAATCTCAATGTTTCATATACAATCTAAAAAATTATTTTCAAATATATTAACCCTTAACTATTTCATCACCAAGCATATATTAACCCAAAGAGTTATCAATACCCCAATAATGTGCTCTTCAATTATTATCCCCCAAAACCAAATTTTCCATAAAATTAATTTTAATGTATATTCAATATATTTAATATAGTTTCCAAACAATTAATAAAATACTACTAAATAAAAATCCTTAGATTCCTCAAATTATTCTGATAATTTTTAGAACATACCATAATATCCTCAATAAATAAAAATCACTAATGGAAATAGATAAGTGTTTCAATATTTAATTTCCATTAATTTATTAACCTCGTCACATTGGATGACACTTGGAAAATCATCTTTTCCATCATAATAGCCATATATAAGGATTCTCAACCATTTATGTATTCTCTATTATTTTATTATAAGGAAATGATTTTTATAGATACATAAAATTCACTTCTTCCTTTGCATGATCCTATTTCCAAAAAATACAAAAAATATTTTTACGATAATAACTAAAATATTAATATTAAAACATCAATATAAATATTTCTTCTCAAACAACTTCTTAACATTTAACATACGATACATTCGGTTCGACCAATCACTCTCTCATCTCAGTACATGGTTATCCATTTTCATTTTATATGATTATTTATAACTTAATTAGATATAATTTTACTCAAATACTTTATAGTGGTTCATTAGAGAAAATATAATTAAACCATAGCTTATCACCCAATAATTTCAATCTATATTTATTGTTAAACATATTTTTCTATAACTATTAGATGATTGAGGAAATACATAATTCTCCCCTTTAGTGTTATTACCCCAAGTTATATCTATTAAATATCTTGTATTTTTATATATTAACTATAGAGGGATGTAATTGCTTGTATAATCAAACAATATCAACTTTACCAAATCATCAGCATGTCATCATATATTAGAGATATCCCCATAGATTCCACTAACTTCCTCTCATCCTAATTTCCAAATAAAATGTTCACTATTAAATAAACCTTAAACCATATACTACCCAAAGGGTTATCTATACCTTTGAAATTATTATCAACCATAACTTTTTAACCGTTAAATAGTCCTAAAAACGCATTTTAATCTCCAGATTCAATTATGCTAAACTCTAAAACCTAATATGGTATCTCAAAGATGGGACTATATCCATTACATGACATAAATAAAATATCACATTAATATACATTATAATGATCTTTTTGGTTTACATATTTAAATTATTATTAAAAAAATTTAACAAAAAACTCAATATCATTTCAAAAAATGGAAAAATTTCCCATTATAGACAAAAAATACTTTATCCATCATGATTATTCAATATATATCAAATTTATTTCACATAAAATACTATAATTCATTTTAATCTATTCCTATATTCATATCCTTGGGAAATGGAAATATGAGAATGGGATGAGCTTATATGACTAACAAGGGTAAATATAATCAATAATAATCCATGTTAATTTGTGATAATAATAAGTGAACATAATAATAATCAATATTTATAATAAATTCATACCCTATATGAAGGACCCCAGAATACCCTGAGAGGGTAGGGGTGGATTAGGGTGTCAAATTTTTATTTTAAACTGATTTATCTTGTTCCCATTTTGGTAGAAATATGTTAAACATGTCGGATGACAAAGAGAAGAAACTAATATATCACATAAAAAGTTAAGACACATCAATTCTACTCAGTTCACCACTATGGGCTATATCCAACGTGCGTACACTGATAGGTTTTCATTCGTTCAAAATTCATATAATCATCATTATTTTCTGAGTACAAAAGTTAAGCACAATCACTCTGTAATAGGCGTACTGTCATTACATGGTTTTAGAGATAGAACATTGAGTCCCTCAGAACACATCTATTAAATACCCCTTTCTTAGTATATTCGGACGAATCCGAACAAAGTTTTCAAACATGAAGGTTTCATAAATGGGTTGGAATCAAATCATGCATCCTCAACTGTAGATAGATTCTCTATTGAATTCTTGTTTTCACATGTAGATTTATTTATCTTTTCATTACACTCTAATTTCATGAACTGTTCCTCAACGTATGGACCTCCATCCTCTATGAACTGTACTGCACTATGTACCAAAAGTTCTTACTCCACAAACTACTCTTGCTCCTCCTTGTATTGTGCTTCTTCCACTATGTATTTCCTTACTCTGCATTCTACAAGGATTCCTCCATGTACTTCCCTAACCCACATAATGTGAGGCTTCCTCTATGTACTTTTTCTACAACTTATGACCACTTACTATATTTGGTAATTGTTTCTGTGTACTGCTTCTTCTTTATAAGACAAATCCTCTTTCGTGATCTATCTTCCTTGAAATAGAATTTTTCATCTATGTACTATCATCCATGAACTATTCTAGACATCACTAAATTCTTTTTATTTTTTTAATTATAGTCTTTATGGGGTATTCAACCCATTAACTACTTATAGAATTCAATTAATTCTTCTTATATTTCTAATCTCATACCCACAAAACAATGAAATGATTAGTGCTTCTTAAATTTTCAAATAGATCTGCATAATCCATTTAAACTAGATTTACCAAATATTTGACTTGGAACCTCCAAAACTGTGTGCCATGTATCTCATATGTACTATATTACCAACACAGTCCCCAAAAATTAATTCACTCCTACATGATCGCATAAATCAACACCTCATTTCATAAAATGACACCCTTCATGGATTTTCAAAACTCCTGCTCATTTTCATGAATGACAGGTAATTCTTCAAACTGTTTACCTTATGAAATCTATAGGCCTTCTCATAACCCTCCTTTCATCCACAAACTGTTCCTCCTATGGGGTCCACATACTATTCCCACATTTTGGTTCATGGTTTACCATTCTACGTACAAAAATTCATTATCCATGAAATTTTCCTAGAACATGTTTCATGGCCCACCTTCAGTATTTCGCTCATCCTCAATCGTAACATGACATTACATGAAAATTCAAAGATCAAACCACTGTGGATTGAAAACAAACACAAACCATAATCTATATCATTATGAGAACATCCTTGTTTCCAAAAATATCCCCCTTTGGATTTGTTGTAAATCCACTGATAAATTCATTGACGAACCAGCCAAGACCTAATAAATAAGAAACAACTCAACCAACTCTCTAAGTCTATGTGAGCTATGATTAGTGTAGAAAACAATAGTTGAATCATGAATTTATTTTTCTTTATACCAGACACCAAATTATTCATTCTCATTGTCTCCAAACATTTTCAAATTTTTAACTCATCATTATCCCCCAATATAGCATTTTTAATTCCGCTATTCCCCATCTTCATTTCACATTTTATCCTCCTTATTTAAACCATTAAATTATGAATTCATAAATTATACTCTATTGTAAATAATCCCAAAGAATCAAATTTTTTACTTGTAGAGCTCAAATCACACTCCCCCTGGAATGTATCTCCCCCATAAATCATTCAACACAAGTTACATAAACATTTATCATACCACATACATCTATATGAATGAGATCAAACATATTTCATGCTCTTTTCTTCTTTTGATGATATGAAATGCACATGAACATTACTCCCATGCATGATCACATTTCAACTCTTCTCCACACATTAGATTTAGGATATCTATGGAAATCATTAGTTTATATATTTTTTCTGTATCTTATTGATTTATGCGACCCAACCACCAATTCCATAGGTTGTTCTCTTATGTAACGGCCATGTAATATATGTTCTCTTTACAATCAACCTGATATAAGTATCATTTTGTTCTGCATCCCTTCATGATAAGTTCCCAATTATATCTTTTATAGTTCACCGATTTTTATTGAATTTCACCAAAGTACTGAGTCACATAGTTGGATCACACTCAAGAGATTGTGATGCAACCCATCAATATACAGAACGTTGGTATTATTCAACTCACCATTGGTCAGTGTAGTACTTCCACAACCATTGATATCCAAAGCACCATCATTACCAAATCTCATTGTTCCATAAACATTTTTCTTAGTATTAATTAATAGGTCTGCATTTCCCATCATATGGGATGAGAATCCATTATCAATAATCCATGTACTTTTATTATTTGTATCTTTGAGAGATAATTCTATATGTTTACAATTTTCCATTTTCTTATTTTCCTTCAATGATATATTAGATTGTGTGAAAGGTAGATATGAGCTTTCAAATCTCCCTTCCATGTGAGCAGGTTATTCATACCCATAATATTATTCTAATGGAGAAAACATGTTTTTAAGAGCATCACCGTCAGGTTGGTGAGTGTTGACTTATCTCTGGTTCTTGTACAAAATGTTACTACCATTCCTTTACCTTCAATCAACAGATTTATGTCCATCGTTAGGATAATTAAACCAATATCCATAGAAACTGTTTCATCTGTAAGAAATAGGATATTAATTAGTTCTCCATTATTGTCTTCCTAGCACTTACACATTCAAATAGTTCCTTACCACTTTATATAATGAAATTTTATTTCCCAGATAGCCATAGAATTGAAATTTAATAAGTGGAAATGTATTATCACTTATATTCCACCTCATGTCCACTTTTATAGTAGGATAGTTTGACTGCATATAATTTCAGGAAACTAGAAAATAGTTTTCAGTCCTTTTAGTTTGGTTTTATACTTTCTTTTTCCATACATCCCAAATCTTCTTGATATGTTTGACATTAATCATACCTTTATTTTTCCCCATGTTACTTCTATAATTTTATGTTTGAACATCAAAACAAATTCATATGTTTCCCATGCATGTAACACAATGAGATTTTATGAAAAATATTATTTTTAATTTCTTTGATGTCTTGTGTTGAACCCTACACCATGAAAAGCTTGCGCTATACGCTACACCATATTAGATTTTAGTATATGTAACACTATTCTTGGATTGTGTTGCATGAAAGGGCAACCTTCCTCAATAGCGTGTGTTGTACGCAATACTATGTTCCACTAAACAACGATATATTGTTATAATATTATTATAAAATAGCCATTATGAATAGTATTAACCACATTTTGAATCTTAAAATATTATCATTCATCTTACACATTATCTATAACATTGTGTGAGAACAAAACATTTTTTTGGGTAAAGTATGTATTTTTTAAAAAATGCATTTTTGTCACCTTTGGAAGGTGCACCCACTATACATCTAGTTTTTGACACGTTTAGGAGTTAAATTAGACAAAATAAACATATTAATTGAAATAAGTATATAAAAATTTATATTGTAATTTTTTTTTAATATTTTTCAGTTAACTTTCATATTTTTATGAATAATAATAATATGCTAAAATTTAATTAAAAACAACTATTTTCATAAAGATAAATTATATGGTAAAATAATCCTATTTAATGGTTTTAAAGTACAAATTGAATATATTTTTACCATTTAATATTATGTATGTCATTCTCAATAATTTTACATTGAATTCATAGGTAAAAACATTTCAATCTTTTGCAATATTTTAACATTTAGAACTCATTTTCTCAAAAACGAGATTAATTTTAAATTAAATACTGCAACTTCTGTGTTTTGAATTTGGAAAAATGGATTCCATATTTGGAATCATTATGTCCAAATTATGTAAATAGGCTACTTTTTGTGTTTAGACATTATGAATAGTAACTAAGGTAAATTTTATTTTCTACATTTAAAGGTAAATCAGGTAATTAAGGGTAAAAATAATATTATAAAATTAACTTAACAATTGTATTAATATAATATGATGATTATATTTAGTCCTAAAATATACGTGGGTTGAAATGGTATGTTTTAGAACCCACTTGGATGTTATTAAAACAATTAATTTCTTTTATTTAAAGAATGTGAAATATGTCTCACTCAAACATTATTAATTAAATTATTTTTAATATAAGGTTTTAATGAATATAAATTCGATTATAAATACTCATTTGAAAGATAATATTTTTTTATTCATCATGTTAATTTTTTTTAATTTTTAAGCAATATATTATTACCTTAATAGCTTATACATTAATGCTGCAGAAATTATTTATTTAGTGAAAAATCAATAATATAGTTTTTATTAAAATAATAATACCCATCAAAAGGACCTGAAACTTGACCAAAATTTATTGGTTCTGTATATCTATACCCTAATAATATAAAGGTCTAATTTTACACCATTTTCAGCCTTACAAAACATATTATGACATTTATATTATTTTATTTTAAATTATGTCAAAGTTATCAGATTCATAATTTAGTAAACATATAATTTTAAAAGCTGGGTGTTTTAGAAGATACATTAGACTAAAATTAATATTATGAAATATATTATATTTATCTTAAGAATATTATTTTATCTTCTATTTTTATGCAAAATATAAGTATATTTAATAATTATACAATGATGTTCTAGTAATTATTTTATAAAAAGAAATATCAAATAATTGGTATTAAAAATATTTAAATAAATATTATATTATCTAATTAGTGTGTTAAAAAAAATTTCTAGATGAATATGGCTTGTTAGGAATCTATTAAATATTTTGGATCGAACATAACTTCTGTGTGGATTTTATTTAAATTCAAATAAATAAACTGTGTCATAATTAACATTATTGATATTTTATAAAAATAACATATTAATAAATTGTTTAAAAATCACAAAAATATTTAAAATTTTAAATTGACATTTATATGTTTTTAAATGTCATAAATTATCCAATTATAGACAATTCATAACACATAATTAAGTATTTATAACAATTTAAAATTTAGAAAAAATTTTCCACAAAAAAGATTAAATAGATTAAACAAGAATAAATCAAATTGATATGGAATAAAATAATTTACCAACATGTTTAAATTTTATTAGATGATGAGATTAAAACCCTATCTCATATAATATTATAATTTGAGTCATTTTGGAAGTATTTATGTTGGGTTTGATTTTATTATTAATTAATATTTTTGAGGTTTCCAAAAGTGCCCCTCTCTTCTCTTATAAAAGGGCACCTCATCCCTCTCTTATTCACACAATTTTGATCTTACATGATTAGAAAACCCTTACCCATTACTCTTTTGAAATTCCATATTCACATTCTGGGTTTTCTAGCCTTCTCAAAATACCAACTCTAGTCCTTTAAGGGGACGTCTAAAAAAGGAGTGTCAAGGAAGTGGTAATCTCTTCTACCGATTTTTCATGTTTCATTATTCTTCTAGTTCATTTTCTTTAGTTATTTCATTATAAGGTAACAAAATAAGTATAACTAATATACTTATATGTTATTATAAATATTAAACAACCCTATTTCACCTACTATCCATCCTACAAAAAAAGAAATCACCGTGCATGCGTACGTATGGCTTACCGTCTCCACGCCGTGGTGTAATATGTTCTTCCACCACCACCATAAATGGATGGTTTTAATGGTTTCCATAATAAATATATATTGTTATTTTAACATCATACTGATTTAGAGATATTATATCATCTACAACAATTCCATTAAATAATTATGGGAATGATATCATCGCTCGTGCGTACATATAGATTACTGTCTCCCCAACGCGATGAGATTCATTTTCCTTGTTAACTGTTCCAAAATTATTATAAAGTATATATAATAAATAATCATGAAATATATGAAATAATAATTATATGAGATTTATGTATATGTTATTTACTTTCATCCATTCAATTTAATAAAGAAACGAAAACAGCGTTCATGCATACGTACGACATACCGTCTCCATGAATGGTGTATTTCATTACATTTATCAAACTATTATAAATATTTATATTCTAAACATATATTATATATATATCATGTATTAAATTATGTAATTAAGTAATAATGATTTAATTAATCATATTAAAAATTTCATGTCAAAACACTTATGATAAATGAAACGATTTTACCCAAACACTTCTTTAACATGGGATTGACAAATAAAAGGGTAATATAAAGTTGTAAGTGAATCGTATATGATATCATAAATATTATTATGGTTTTGTTAAAAATTAATAATATGTTTATACCCACTGTACAGGAATCTCGGACACATATAGATGAAATTGGACATAAGTTAAGCGATAATTATTCCAATCTCATTCTTATCCGAGATTGTTTATTCGTAAGTATTTAATGCGGTTCTGTTTATCATCCATGTCCATGTTTTCTAAAAATGTTTTCATAAAATGTTTACAATTGTTTAAGGTATTTTTTAATTCATTTTTAACCTTTTGTGACATATTGCACAAGTTATTGAAGGAATCATTCTTTTGTTTACCATATGAGGTACTTTTTTACTTTTTTGGAAGAAGTATGAGGAGAATGTTTTTTTATCTTATATGGAGTGAATTGATTTTTACCATTTCATAATGCCTTATTTCTATGAATCTTACTCTACAAGATTTCATGGATACTTTCAACAAAATTATTTTATTTTCAAATTGAATGAAAATTTGAAAATAGAAAATGATTTTGAAAAACAAAGGATATTTTCCTCAAGAATTCATTTTAAGTGTTTTATCAGAACTATTTTCCATCTAAGATGAAATTATTTAGTATTTATAGGTTTCAAGTATTATATATCTATTATATACATTCTTTGATTATTCTTATGATGAAATGATATCCATTTGTTTTATATGGATTATGTTATGATAGGATGGTGTTTATGAAACCATTTTATTATTTAGGTTATGATAAATGATTAATGTATATTTTGTGCCTCACATAATAATGATTTAATTATGAGATGGGTGGGACCTATATCTCCCTCAAATGCATTGGGTAAAGATTTATATCTAATGAGATAAACATGGATAGAACAAAAATTAAATCCAATTTAGTAATATAGGGTTGTAATGACAAGTAAACCCGATTCAGTAATGGAATTTGTCCACTATGATGGTCTTGGCAGAAATACCTTGGCTATTATGGAAATAATATCTTGTAATTAATAGTTCTCCACAATTACATGTTTTATTCCCATGCTGTTTTATCATAATTAATGTTCCTTTATGATCTATGCCTTATATAATGCCAAGATTTATGTCATTACTAATGATTTTGATATTTTATGTTCATGTTTTTTATGTTAAAATGTTTATGGATTGTTTTATGTTCCCCATGTATACCATTATTGATAATTCGATCTCACCTTTTTTATGGTTTCTTTTCCCCAGGACATAAGGAACATTTTTATGCAAGGAAAAAGGGGGGAGATCAATATGGGTGATGTTAAAGATTGTTCACCATGATTAAAATATTATGATCAGAGTTCCCAAAGGTACTAAACTAATATGGTCTTTGGGTGTCTTTTTTCATGTATTATTTATTCTGAAAAAGTAATGTAATATCCATGTACGTCATGTTTGGGTCATTATAGTTAGTATCATAGCAATGGTTTAGTTAAACTTTGGAAACTAGGATGTGAAAACTTTAGAGAGATCCCTAGAGATATTTATATGGTATGTCTAGGGATGTCCCTAAGGATAAGTATAAATATAGTTTATAGTCCTAGTATTATGATAACTATCATGAATAAACTATAATTAAACCTAATATGTTAGGGATTGAAAGTAATCCTCTTGGTTATGTTGTTTTCCTAGTAGGATCTTTCCTCTCATACTATTCTTTTTGGGTTTTAGATAACGGCTGGAAGCTGAAGGAACCGTGTTAATGATCAATGCACTAGGAAATGTAATGATTATCCAAATGAATAATCAAATGTTATTGGAAATGGAGTGAAAATTTATATTTCTATACTTACACAAGCAATAAATCAATCTGGACTTCCACATGAGTATAGAAGGGAACAATATTCTATTGAGTCCTTCATGAGGGAACGTCCACCTTCTTTCAGTGGGCCATCTGATCCACTTGTTGCTGAAAAATGGATCACTACCATTGAAAATATATTTTCCATACATCGTTGTTCAGAACATGATAAATGTTATTCTGGTTATTTACCATTTAGAAGGTGAATCAGACTAGTGGTGGAATCTAATTAAGAATACGAGGCCCCAAGATGAAATTGAATCCATTCAATGGGATGAGTTCAAGAACTTATTTTTCAATAAGTACTTTCCTCGTATTCTTCAAATGAACAAGGAAAAGGAGTTCCTTGAGCTTAAGAAAAAGGATGATGAATCTGTTCGTATATATGGAGAAAATTTTACAAGGCTTGGAAGGTATGCATCTGGATTTATCATCCAACTTGAAATTAAAGATGATCAATTCTTTAGTGGCTAAAAACCAAGTATTTGATGGGTGTTAGCTATAAGAGACTTCAGGTGCTGTGAATAAATTGTGTGTTGTGCTATCAAGGTTGAACTGGAAGTTTTTGTTATGTATCCATCTCATGGTTTTGAAAATAAAGGAAAGACAGAGTTCAAGGAATAATCTCAAAACTATGCTGAAAAATAGAAAAATGTTTCGTTATTATCAATGTGTGAAAAGAAGCATAGTGGAGATTGTCTTAAAGGAACTAGAAAATTTTTTAAGTGTGGAAAATAAGGTCATCGAGTAGCTGAGTGTTGAATTAATTGGAAAAAGGTAGCTAATAATTTGAATAGAGAAAAGACTATAGAGAACATAACACCAACACTTCAATGATAAAAGTGCAAGGAAATGGGGAATTATGCTAACCAATTCCCTAATCCAAGGGTTAATGATGATCGACATCAACAACCTCTTAAGGAAAAAGACTAAGGGATGTCATATACGATCACTATTGGTGATGTGGAATATGAAAATGAATGGGTGAAATGATTAAGTGTTTATGTAATTGGATTCAAAAATAGTGTTGTGGAATATTAATTATAGTATCATGGAATTTTGGAATAACTATGTGTTGGTTTATTGTGGTTTCCAATAATTATATGGTACCGGTAACAATGAAAAGTGATCGAATTTTTTTTTTGAAAGTAGATGACATGCTCATAATGAAGGGATAAGGAGAAACTAATATGTTTGAAAATATTAATGAGCTCATGATTGATATAAGGACAATGTGATATAATGGTTTGAGTATATAGACATTTTGGGGTTTTGGTATGCGGAAAGATTTAACTTTTTATAGAATTCTTGTTTTCACTAAGGTTCTGTGGTAATACATGTTTCAAGAGAATTCATGATAAAGGTATTGACATGTTTGGAATGTGAACAACAAGATATATCTTATGATATATGGGGGATAAATGATTGTATTCACATGATTGGTAGATGAAATCTCCAATAATCTTTTTCATTGCACTATGAGATTGGTCAAAAGTATTTTGGATATTCCTAAAGATTGGAATGGATTAAGTTATACATTAAATAGTATTGTTTAAGGATATAACTTTTGGATATTATTTTTAAAATTTTATAATAGTATAGTTATAGAAAAAGGACAATCTGTAGGACGGGAGACAACTTGTCACCTCGGACAAGGTTGTGGTAATCGATCCCACAACCGAAGTAAGATAGGCCTTTACCACCTACCACTATCCCATAAGATGTCCATGGTTTATATAAATTAGTTTTATTTTATTAATTGGTATGATAGATGATGTATATGTCCATTTTTGGAACCATATATGATTAACCTTACCATAGATGGACTTATGTATATTTAAATTCTTGTACTAACATTTTTTATGATGGAGACAGATAGAATGACCTATCTTTCTCTTGAATGATCTACTAATACTTCAAGAATGAATAATTAAACTTCATTTCATTAAATAATAGATGAATTAGAAATTGTTCATGGAATGACCAACAATGACATTAAACTGAAATGAAGTAAGTATTTATCCTTATGAACAAAAATCCCCAAAATTAGGGAAATGATCATGAAAACCATAAATTGTGTCGTACTACCCTGATATCTGATGAATTTTATGGTACCATAGATCATCACAAATTTATGGCTTTGTGATTGTTGGATTTTTCATAGCCATTTTCTCTACCACTATCCATCAGAACTTGATGGTTAGATTTCCCTTCCATATCCATGTTTTCACCTATGTTCTCTTATGTAGAAATCCAGGGATGAGTTAATTTGGGTATGCATTACGTTTCATACTTTACTTTTTAAAATTATGTTTTTGTATTATGTTTTATGATGTGGGTTTCTAGGAATGTAACTTTCAAGTACTAAGTGATTTATAACCCTGATGAATTTCGAGGGAGAAATTATTTTTAAGGGTCGAAGAATGTTACAGCCTATGATTTTATGAGTAATATTACTTCTAATTTCTTTGATCTCTTATGTTGTATGATACACCACGATTATCTTGTGCTATATGAAACACTGTATTAGCATGTAGTATACACAACACTATTTTTTTCTTTTATTGCACCTAAGGGCGACCTTCCTCAATAGCGTTTGTTGTACTCAATACCGAGTTCCACTAAACAACAATAAATTGTTACAATATTATTATGAACTAGCCTTTATGAATATTATTAAACGCATTTTGAATTTTTTAACATTATCATTCATCATACACATTATCTAGAACATGGTATGAGAACAAAATAAAATTTTCATGTAAGATAAGTATTTTTTTAAAAAAATGATGTTTTCCACATTTTGATGCAACAACCACTATAAATCTTGTGTTTAGCACATTTATGAGATCAATATGATAAAATAAATGTTTCCATTGAAATAAGTATATAAATATTTACTTTGGAATTTTTTTTAATATTTTTCTATTAGATTTCATATTTTGATGAACAATAAAAATACGCTAAAATTTAATTTAAATCAACTTTTTTCTTTAAGATAATTTATATGGTAAAATTATAATATTTAATAGTTTTAAATTATAAATAGAATATATTTTTACCATTTAATATTATTTATTTCATTATCACTAATATTATAATGATTTCATAGGTAAAAGAATTTCAATCTGTTGCAATGTTTTAACTTTTAGAACCTGTTTTCTCAACAGCATGATTAATTTTAAATTAAATACTGCAACTTCTGTGTTTTGAATATAGAAAAATGGATTCCATATTTGGAATCAATATATACAAATTATGTTAATAGGCTGCGTTTTATATTTAGACATTATGAATAGTAACAACACAAAATTTTATTTACTGTAGTTAAAGGTAAATCAGGTAATTAATGGTAAAAAAATTATAAAATTACCCCAACACTTGTATTAATATAATTTGATGATTATAGTTTGTCTGGGAATATACATGGGTCGAAATGGTGTATTTTTTAACCCACTTGTACGTGATAAAGACCTTTAATTTATTTTATTTAAAGAAAGTGAAATATGTCTCACTCAAACATTATTAATTAAATTATTTTTAATATAAGGTTATAAAGAATATAAATTAAACTATAAATACTCATTTGAAAGATACTTTTTTTCTTCATCATTGTAATTTATTTTTAATTTTTATGAAATATATAATTACCTTAATAGCTTATACATTAATGATGTACAAATTATTTATTTAGTGAAAAATCAATAATATAGTTATAATTAAAACAATATTTCCCATAAAAAGGACTAGAAACATGAAAAAACATATTTTTTGTGTATATATATACCTTAATCATTAAAGGGTCTACTTTATGACCATTTTCTGAATTATAAAATAGATTATGACATTTATATTATTTTATTTTAAATGTTGTCAATGTTGTCACATTCATAATTTATTAAACATATCAATTTAAAAGTTGGGAGTTTTAGAAGATAAATTAGACTAAAATTATTATTATGAAATATATTATATTTATATTAATAATAGTATTTTTGTTTATATTTTTATGAAACAAATATGTATATTAAATAATTATACAAAAACTTTGTAGTAATTATTTCATTAAGAGAAATATTGAATAAATGATATTAAAAATATTAAAATAAATATTATATGATCTAATTAATGTCCTCCACAAATTTTATAGATGAATATGAAAAGTTATAAATCTATTAATTATTTTTTTCTAACATATATTCTATTTTGGTTTTATTAAAATTCAAATAAATTAATAGTGTCAAAATTGACACTGTATATATTTTATAAAAATAAAATATTATTAAATTGTTTAAAAATCGAAAAACTGTTTAAATATTATAAATTGAAATTTATAATGTCTAAAATGTTTTAAATTATCCAAATTTGAACAATTTACAACATATATGTAAGTATTTATAGCAATTTAAAATTTATAAAATTATTACCACAAATAAGATTAAATAGATTAAATAAGGATAAATCAAATTGATAAGGTTTAAAATAATTTCCCAACATTTATAAATTTTATTATATGATGATATTATAACACTATCTCATATAATATTCTAATTGGTGTCATTTTAAATGTTTTTATGTGGGGTTTCATTTTATTATTAATTAATATTTCTGACGTTTCCAAAAGTGCCCCTCTCTTCTCTTTAAAAAGGGCACCTCACCCCTCTCCTCTTCATACAATTTTGAGCCTTCAAGCATGGCCAACCCCTACCCATTACTCTTCTCTACTTTCCTAGTCATATTATGTAGGTTCTGGTCTTCTCAAAATACTAACTATAGTCCCTTAGGAGGATGTTTAAATGAGGTGCGTTGAGGAAGAGGTAATCTCTTGTACCGATTTTCAAGTTTCTTTATTATTGTACATCCTATTATTTAGTTGTTTCATTATGAAGTAATAACACCAGTATAAAAAATATACTGATATGTTATTATAAATATGAAATAACACTATTTAACCTTCTGTCCATCCTATGAAAAATGAAATCATCGTGCATGCGTACGTACACCTTACTATCTCCACGTCGTGGTGTAATCTGTTTTCCCACCACCACCTTACATGGATGGGTGTAATGGTGGAAATAATAAGAATATATGATTATTATAACATTATACTAACTCTGACATATTATATCATCCAGTCTAGTTCTATTCAATAATTATTAGAATGATATCATCACTCGTGCGTACGTACGGATTACCGTCTCCGCAACGCGATGAGATTCAATCTCCATGTCAACCATTCCAAAATGGTTATAAAGTATATATAATAAATAATATTGAAATATATGACATAATAATGATACTATATTTATGTATATGTTATTTACTTAATTCCATTCAATTTAATAAGGAAACGAAAGCAACGTTCATGCATAATTACGGCATATCATCTCCTTGAACGATTAATTTCATTCCATTTATTGATATACTATATAAATTTATATTATGAATATATATTATATATAAATAATTTTTTACATTCTGGATGTAAAAAAATCAATATCTATGTAATCATATTAATAATTAAAAGTCAAAAAAATATGATAAATGAATCGATTTTACCCAAAACACTACTTTAACATGGGATTGACAAATGAACGACTAATATAAAGTCATATGTGAATCATATATGGTATCATAAATTTTATTATGGTTAATTTAAAAAAAATAATATTTTGAAACACACTATACAAGATACTCAGACACATACAGAAGAAATTGGTCATATGTTAATGGATAATTATTCCAATCTCATTCTTATCTGAGATTATATACTCCAAAGTATTTAATGGGGTTATGTTTATCATCCATTTCCAGGTTTTTTCAAAATAATTTCATAAAATGTTTACTATTCTTCCATGTATGTTTTAAGTCATTTCTACCCTTTTTTGACTTTTACCACAAGGTATGAAAGGAATATTTCCTTTTTTACCATATGAGGTACATTTTGACTTTTCTAGAAAAAGTACGAGGAGATTGCTTTATAACATATATAGCGTGAATGGATTTTTACAGTTTGATAACAGATTCTTTACATGATGTTTCCTATACATGATTTCATGGTTATATTCAACAAAATTGTTTTGTTTTAAAATTTATTGAAATTTTTATAATATAAAATGATTTAGAAAAAGAAATGATATTTTCCTAATTCATTTCAAGTGTTTTATCAAAACTATTTTCCATCTAAGATGACATTATTTCCTATGTCTATGTTTCAAGTATAATGTCTCTATTATTTACATGGATTGATTTTTTTATGATGAAATTATATCCATTTCTTTTATATGGAATATGTTATAATGGGATGATGTTTATGAAACCCATTTTTTATTTGGGTTATGACAAATTATTTATGTTTATTTTGTGGCACACTTAAGAATGATTTCATTATGAGATGAGTGGGACATATATCTCCATCCAATGCATTGGATAAATATTTATATGTCATGATATAAACATGGCTGGATTGACTTGTAATTCCGTTTCAGTAATACAGGGCTGGAATGGTATGTAAACCATGTTCAGTAATGGACGTTGTCCATTATGATGGTCTTGGCAGCCATGACTTGGCTACAATGGATATCATCTCATGTGATTAATGGTTTTCCACAATTACATGTTTTATTCCCCTATAATTTTATCATGATTAATCTTCCTTTATGATCCATTCCTTATGTACTTCCATGATTTATGTCATTACTTATGATTTTGATATTTTATGTTCCTGTTTTTTACGTTCAAATGTTTATGAATTGTTTTATGTTCCCCAAGATTACCCTTGATGACCATTCGAGCTCACCCTTTTTATGTTTTCTTTTCCCCAAGATATAATGACAGGATTTAGATGAGAAATAAATGGGGATATCTTTATGGGAGATATTGAAGATCTTTCACCATGATTAGAAGATTATTTTCTGAGTTTCCTAAGACACAAAAGTAATACAGTCTTTATGCGTCTTTTTTTGTCATGTATTAAGTATTCAGAAAAAGTAATGTAATTTCCATGTACAAAAAGTTTTTTTCGTTATAATTAATGAGGGTATTTGATAATTTAGATCCTTTTAAACTCTATTAGAAGAAATCTTAGCTCTATCGAGTAGTTCATCATCTGAGAATTTTTCATATTGAATTTTCTTCTTCATTTTTTTTAAAATTTTTCACATTCAAGTATACTCATAAGATTAACCAATTATTCATCAGGTCCCTCAATAGATTTCAAATTTTTTATCCAACCTAGATGTATTTTTATTAATGTCCTTTTAATATTCTTCAATTTTGAGCTTTAGTTCAATAATATTTTCTGAATTTTCAATGTCTGTTGAATGTTATTTTACTACTTCTTCTAGATAATCAATTTAATCATCTAGTATATCAACATATTTCGATGTATCTTCCTCAATTTTTTCCAATTTTTGTATATCTTCTATTATTTCTCAATATTACTATATGAATCCTTAAAATGAAACATGATATTGACATCAGTGGTCAACTGATTATCCCTATCTTTATCTCCCGATGGTTTTTATTTTTTAATGGAATCCATCATTGACAATTGGGTTCTAGATTTAAATTCCATGTATTCTTCCTCATATAATTCACAATCATTATCTTCTTCTTTAAAACACATTCCTTTCTCAGTATTTTCCTATAAGACATGAAGTATACCTTTTCGAAAATCCTTTTCCAAGGCTTTTTTATGTCTAAAAATATTATTTCTTCATCATCGAACTTTCTTGTGCACTGATTGGAATTGTGCCCAACTATTCCTCAATGAAAACATGCCCCATGTAACATACCTTCAAATATATAGTTTTACTTCATTCATTTCATAGAAATGAGAGAAATAATTTATTTTCCCACTTTATAATCATCAATACTATCTCCTAGAATTTGACATTTGTCTATGGCTTTTCATTCCATTCCCATACTTACTTAATTTGTTACATGTTCTGGTATGAATCTGATCTCATTTAATGCTAGGCTTCTCATCAGATCATCTAGAGAAATTTTGGAATGATAACCTTATTCAGGGTCTAACACCTTTCTAATGTAATGAGGTGGACATATTCTCTAGATTTTCTTTACAATATCAATTTATTTTATTTCATCACTAAGTCCTCGTATTGATCCAAAAACATCATTATTTCAATTGAAAAGGGTAACTATATTTTCTTTAGGATGCATCTTCATATCATCTATCCCATTATGAAATACTTTATGTTTTGTCTTCTTCATATTTTATTCACCTATAAAAATATTCTCCACTTTTCCACATATACTATATTGACATATATCAAATCACATATTGATATATCTTGTCATAAGGAGTTGGAGTGGAGTAATTAAATGATTTGGAATTTGCATCAATCATTTTCCTATCTGTATCAGTCAAAGACATCTTTGTTGGAATAGTTACATGTATTCCTTGTGAATTTGAAAAAGATTAGATCAATTATAAGAAATCATAGATAAGATATCATCCTATTCTTCGATATATGAAAGTTGCTTCCAAAAAATTGGGTTAAACCCCTAACATTAACTCTATTCAATATTATTGAAATTAATGGATGATTTTACTCAAACAACCTTTATGCTCTGATACCACTTAAAGGACCCTAGAACTCCCTGAGTGGGGAGGGTGAATTAGGGGGTCATGTTTTTCTTCAAGACTGAAAGATCTTGTTCCTACATTGGTTGGAACCTGTAAAACCTATCTGAATAGAAAGTGAATAATCCAAAAAATCATATGAAAAGTGAATACATAACAATTTTACTAGGTTAAACACTAATGGATATGTGCAAGAAGAATACGTTGAAAGATTTTCAGTCGTAACAAAACTCACTAATATTAACTAGTTACGGAGTAAAAAATATTATTACAGTCACATTTGGCCAGGCACAATACCATTAAAAGGTTTTAGGGGCAACAAACTATGTCTCATGGATTACATCTATTGACTCGCCCTTGCTCACTACATTGGGAGGAATATGAACTTAGTTTATCGACTTCTTTCTTGCTTTAAGTGGTTGGCATTAAATTATGCACACTCAATTTTTGATAGATGCTATATTGACATACTATTTTTATCTATAGTTGTATTTCAATTCATTGGGAACTATTAGTTCATTAATTGTTCATCCACATACTAACCACCTTCCTTCGTGAACTGTATTGCACCACATACTGCATGTTCTTACTCTGCGAACTACTCCTACTCTACCATGTACTAAGCTGCTTCCACTGAGTACTGTGTTACTCTGTATATAGTAAGGCTTTTGTGTGTACTTCCATTCTCTTCTAAATGTATTGATTCCTCCGCATGATTCCACTACAAACCACAACTGTGTACCGATTCAAAAAACTGGTTCTATGTACTGTATATTCTTTACATACCAATTCCTCCATCATGAACTATCTTCTATGAACTAGAATTATTCATTCACGTACTATGTTCTATGAACATTTCTTGACTTCACCAAATTCATTTTAGATTTTTTAATTAAATTAATTGTGGGGTTTTCTTCACATGAACTACATTAAGAGTTCTCTAAATTCCTATAGGATTTTTAATCTTATACCCAAACAGTAAGGAAGGTATTAATTCCCCTTATATGTGAAAATATATCTGAAAAAACCAATAAAAGGATATTTACCAAATCATTCACATGAAACACCCTTTACCAAGTACTGTCCATGTCTCATAAACTATATTCATTATGTGTTTCATGTACTACCATTCTTCCTTTTGTGGTGTCAAAAATCACTACCTCATTTCTAAAAATTACACCCTTCAAGGCTTCACAAAACACTATATGTTTTTCAAAAATGACATTCCATCCAATAAACCATTTTTACTTATATGAACTAATTACCTTCCCCAAAAACATCTTCACAATTTGATCTTTTCCTCTACGTGTTCCTCATACCATTCTCACTTAATGATTCACAGTTCGTTATTTTGCATACCATGATTCATTATACATGAACTATTCGCAGAACCTGGTTAGCAGTCCTTATTCATTTACTAAAACTCTTCGTTTTCCAAAAACAAACTCCCAATTTTGAGGCCCAAAAATTTTGTTAACATATGATAAATACACCACTTTGAATACTAAATTCAGTCTCAATTATAAGACCATATTCCTTCAAAACTCCATGATCTACCCATTGGAGATTAACCACATAAATCAGAGTCCATATTCACCAAATAAAATCCTTGGTTCTAAAACTATATTTATTATATCATAAAACATGGGTCATGAAGTGTTTCATGGAATAATATAATAAATGAGTCATGAGAGTGTGGTAACATTAGTCAATAAACATGATCCATGAAAAAATAATTTCATAGTAATAATAACCATATGATTATGGAAAAAACATAATAATATTAAAAATTGTAAATAAATCGATAAATGTATACCATGTCTTGCTGTGAATAAGTCTATGTATATCTACCCTTCCACATTGTGAGAAAATTCATGTATGTTTTTTCATCATTATATAACGATATAAAAACCCATAACCAATTATTTTATGGGTGATATAGAACCCTAATCATCATCAACCATTTATATGATTTCCATGACAAAATAAATCATTCATCATATCCCAAAGAACCCAAGGAAGGATGATGAGTTTTATTCAACACATTATAAAGAACACATTGAATATAAATATATTTAAAATCATTTCTTAATTGAAGGATATCATTCATAATTATATCCAAAATCATAAGTTGATAAACCTATAGAAAAGAAATGGGTATCCAATGACATCATGTAACATTATAGGTAAATATAATTCAATCAAAATATTAAACAGTATTTTATATACACCTTATAGATAAAGGTATATAGATATGTTCATAATCTTACTCAACAAATCAATGTATGAAATCTAGTTGAACACCCTTTAATAAAGGGTATCAATAATATGATTTTCATAGCAAAATGCATTGGAATAAAAATAGTGGTTATTTAGTAAAAATGATTAGGTATGTTAAAATAACTGATGGAACATTTCTCCAAAAGATATTGAAACAATATAATCATTCAAGGGAAATTAGTTGAATGGTTAAATTCAAAATAACCATCCTTGTTCAAGAATCAAATATTTCATTGGACAATTAATTAGATAAATTATAGGTTTAAAGAGTTTTGAAAAAATAACTTTGTATGTAAGAAATGCAATTTTTCTTTTAAAATCATTTTAAAAGTTTTGTTTTGTAAATATAAGAGAAACATAATTTTTCTTTTATAAACATTGAAGATGTAATGAGAATGTTTCAAATAAAATGATAAATAATTTTATTGGTAAATTTCAAAAGTTATTTTAAATAAGATGATTTTAAAACATTAGAAAACATTTACCTTTGGAATAGTAACATCAACAAATTATTCAGTTAAAATATTATATATTATCAAAATAAATATGGGCTGGAAAGTATTTTAAAATACCTTTTTTGGAAATACATGCCATAATAAATTATTAGGTTCTTATTTTTAAAATTTTAAATATAATTAATAGAATCATATAAAATAATATATATTAACCTTCCCAAAAATAGAAGATAACATTGGAAATAATGAATATATGGACATGAAATAAAGATGTTTCTAAGAGATCGGGTATTTTCTTGATAAAATTATAATTTTAGTTGAGAGATAAATTTAGTGGAAAAAATAAATTAGAATATAAATTATCCCTTAAAATATAAACAATAATATTATATAAAATGGATAATAAATTAATATAGTGAATAATGAAGGTCAAAGTTCATGATAAAACATATAACACAACGAAGTATATTTGAGTCACTAAAGATTCTTATAGACAAGTTGTTTCAGAAAGTAAGATACTTTAAACAGATGGTTTTTTATGGAAAAAATTTGAATCCAAAAAACTAAAATGGTAATTAAAAAATTATATAATATAGTATTATTTAGCCACTAATATGAAATATGTTCCATAAGAATTATTATAAATCAATGAAGGTGATTTGAGATAACAATAATCCTTACAAAATTAAAAGAATATAAATAAAAACATCATTACTGATATAGTTTTAAATTAAACATAAAACACCATGAACAAAAGGTATTTCATGACATCATAACTCAATTAAGTACCTTAAACACCACATAAAAATAAATTATGTTCAAAATTAAAAAAATATTTCTCTAATATATGGCTTTGAGACGAAAACACTTGAAAATTTTAATATCTTTAAATCAAAAACCCCTAAGAGAATTAAAAAACAATAATATATTGAAATTGATGAAATATAAGTGATTCATGATAAAAATGTTATATAGGATATTTTTTAAAAAGATAAAAGAAAATAAAGTGTAAAACATGTCTTATAGACTTCATATTTGAGACAAATAACTCCTTACCTTGTTCCAGATTCAATATATGATTTTCTAATAACATTTGGAATAATAAAATTTAGTTTATTATTTATCTTATTAGGAAACTTATTCATCTATAGTTCATTTAGTATATACCATTTATTATCATACTCAATTTATTTTATATATAGTTTTTTCTTATGTTTTTTTGAATGTTGAAATGGTGTTAGCATATTTCTACAATATTAGTGATTCAAAATGATATTTTCATATTTATTATAATACATAATGTAACCATTATTGAATAAACTAAATCATCATTCTGTAATTAATTTATAATAATATTTTTATTTATGGTCCCACAGTCATCCATGATAGAGTCTTATATCATTGTTCAGGTAGGTGGGTAATCCAACCCCAAACATAAACATGTTATATCCTGATTGTTGTCTGTGGATAATGAATTATAGAATATTATTATAGTTGAATAAGAATTATATTATATATATGTTTTTTATCCATTTAATTAGATTTTATGTTTTTTAGGCAAAAATATTTCAAATCATATTTCATGACCTCCATAAAAATATTCTATGGGATAGATAAATCTTCTTAACATATAAAATCCAGATTAGTATAGTGTGTTATCTCTCAATATCATGGATCTATTATCCATCCAATTTAATATAAGTTTCTCTAATCTTCTTTTAAAATAGTACCCACTCCTCAAACATACATATTTCACTTAAAAAAAGATTCATCTCTTGAGATATTAGCTCTATTTACCATGGGTTATACCACATGGTGGATAAAACTAGTTGGCTAATATAATTCCAATTTTTTAACTTACAAGATTCAAATAAACATCTGATTTCTAGAAACATTTTACTCAAATTGTTCTTGTGAATTAATTTTTCCTCATATAATTTAAGTTATTGGAAAATATCTAAAACCTACTTATGAAGATATCAGCATAGGAAAAAATGATGAAGTCAATAATCTCAAATATTCCCATGTCACAGAATTTATTTCATATATTCCAGAATCTTATATTCTTTACCACTTTCTTAAAATATAGTTCTCTCAAAAACACTCTTAAAAAACAAATGTTGATAAGAAATAAAAATACTAATACATGGGATATACAACTTGTTAGCTAAAATTATAAAACTAGTAAATTATAAAATTGTGATACAACCTATTACTTTTGATCCAAATTTCTTCATATGTATTGACATTTTCTTGAAGTGGATTAATTTTCTTTGAGATTTCATAACCAAATACCATTATCCTTTTCTATTCTTGGCCCCTATTATGATATAATATTTATTTCAGGGACACCACTTTTAATTTTTTATTTATTAATTTTGATGTCTTTTTCTATATTATAAAGTCACTCAGATGATATAATTTTTATATATATAAAAATGATATTTATAATTAATTATGTTACCTATTCTTGGATGTATGATACCAATAAATGGATATCCTAATAACAATTATTTATCATTGTATTTTTCTGAATACCAGTGGTTATATTTGGTGATGATTTGACACCATTGTAGTTCTAGGTCATGCTCATCATATTGATAATCTATGTTATAAAAGGAACTTTATCACTGAATCTAACTTCTAGAGTCACCTATGGAATTAAACGTTGCTTCATGGAACCCCTTATAGATTCATATTTAAATATGTCATATTTTTCTCATTCATGATAACAAATTATCCATAAAATATAAGCCAATATAAAAGATTTATTAATTTCCTTTATAATCAAATGCATGTCTTTTTTATTATAATCACTCCATGGAAAATATCTCCCCATTAATTCAGAACCACATTCAACTATAGTTATAAATATTTTATAACATGTGATGAGGGGTATCAAAAACATCCTATAAAAATATTGTGGTTGGACATTGTGGAAAACCCTTTGGTTTTAATTTTTCATCCAAGAATTTGTAGTCGTGTTCCTTTAAATGAAACCACCTGTATAAACTTATTTTAATTTTATATAATTATATTTTAACATCTTATTTGACATGGTATTTACGTTTTTGTATGATACTCCTCCCACTTGTGATATTCACTTTATCTAATGCGACATATGTTCATTCCCTATCATGCTTCATTCTTTTTTCAAGTATCTCTCTACTAACATTCCTCATGTACATTATAGTGGTATGGAAGAAAATATTCTAAAAAATCATGTTTTTGAAAATATACATCAATTAAATTTAATACTTTGTCATCAATGGAGAATCCTTTTTCCAATGAATTCTCTTTTTTCTGAAAGATGGATCATATGCTTACTTTTTCTTTAACTATAAGATTTATTCCTCTTTACCCAAGGGAGATTTCATGAGTGTATCATCGTACATTCTTTATTCACCATTTTTTTGGGTTTTATATTTTTCCTCTAGGGAAATAATTTTTTTCCAACTTAATAGATTCTTTTTCAAGTCAAATCAGCTCTGTATATGTAATTGGAATAGATGAGTTCATTATGACATTATTAGTTTCCATCCTCATATAATAACATGCCAAATGTCTATTTTTAGGAGAGGTAAAACATCTCTAATATAAAACATACCTCAAATTGTCCTATTTAGATATATATTTTACTGCTATTGGTTTCCTTCCACTAGTGAGCCCATGGGATTCAAGACACACACACATATTGTGTCGTTGTTTTCCAAAAAAGTGGCACTTGGTTTCAAAATTTCATTGATATAATTTTATGTGGGATTGTTCCAAAAATATTAAATTTTTCAATAATTCCATATATATAACTTTACGTACATATCTTTTTATGGATTCTCTAAATGGAATATATAACTATACAATTACCTTTTTGGATATTATTTTTTATTTAATCACCTTAATAATTTTATCTTACACCTTTATGGGGAAAAATATATCCTTCAATATTGAGACATCTTTTATTATAGTTTTTCAACTATATTCATATTGTTTCTTCAGATGGAAAATTATTGATTTTAACTCCTTTTCTTTGGCTATGTGTATATATATATAGAGTGAACATTCTTTATGTATGTAACTTTTACCTTTTACCATTTAACTCACCTCCTTTAAATCTATATTCAATTCTCCCTGAACTATCCTTATCCATTTATTTTACATGGGAAGATTTTCAATGAATTTCTATTACACATTATACATGATTACCCATAGATGATCCTTTTCATGTAAGTATTGGGTATCATCGTGATTACTGTATAAAAAACTCCAGATTTAAAACATAATGTAGTTTTCTTGCCATAAATGGATTGTGAGACTCTATTAATCACAGTGGGTGAATATGAAATATTATATTTTTAATCACCTTTAAAATTATGTTGAAATAATATTTAAAATAGTAGTGAAATTTCTCACCCTAATTGGAGAGTCAATATTCCGAAGTTGTTTCTTGTTATTTTTAGTTTTCATGAATTTTCCTTGAGATAATATTAACATGGTGTATACATATTCTTCCCATCATGACAATTTTGACATATTCTATACAGGTAGGATCTATATACTTATTTACTTCCACTATCCATCCATATATTATCTCCAATAATGTTTAAATATCAAAATCACTAGAATAATGAATGTTTTTCTTGTATTCCTCATTGGCGATACATTTTTAATGACTGTATATTCATCTATATCATTAACATGTTTATTATTTATTTATAGTTTAATTTATCATTGGATAAGTTCTATATCCTCTACACCATAATACAAAATAAATATATAATTCTCATTTTTTACAAATATAAATGTTCATAACTTTCAATAATGGGAGAATAAACATAGAATAAATGAGTGAAAAAAAAATCCAAAAATGCATTTGGAGTTAGAAATACTTGTCCTAAACATTTGGATATGGAGCCACTTATTGAATCTCAGGACACTCTATGGGGGATTAGGGGTGAAATAATATGTTTCTATATTTAAACATTCTCTTCTACTTGTATTTTACTTATTTGGATCTTATTCTTATATTAGTAGGAACTGTGTGCAATCTATAATTTAATTATTTATTCAATCATATTCACCAAATCTCAAACATATAGTTTGAATTGTAAGAGATTCATGAATGATATTATTTTAAATAGTTCACCACATATGGATAATCCAAGGTGTGAAAGCTAATAGTTTTTTGATATACCTATAGGTATTACTAATCACTAATGTAACTACAGTTATTTTGAAAGGTGAATTTCACATCTTACTGAAACTCCCCCTTATTACATCTATAAATTCCTTTATTAATGTGATTCAATAGATTATAGTCATGTGGGTCTATTCATTATTATAATTAAAATAATAAATATTTTAATATTCAACTATAGTTAAATGGATGGGTAATATTCCAAGTTCACTAATATTTTCTTCTACATATTAGGTTACTGTTTCTTATATGATGCCGAAATTTATAAATTATTTGTTTTATTTTCATTGAAATATAGCCAATTATTTTAAATGCCTTTTTAAATAGTGAATGTTCTGTTTATTTTTGAGAACATTGATCATAATTGATAAATGGACCAATTATTGTTTTTTATTGATTTTATTCACCATAAAAATTAAATTGAAGAATTAATACAATTTATTTTGAAAATAATTTTTTAAATATTAAATAAAACTATAAATTATAAATACGGAACTTTAGAATTAAATTTGGAATTAAAATTTTGATGGATTTAATTTTGATTTTTATTAATTTAATCAATTTTTCAATAACTTTAATAAAATTATAAAATTAAATGAATATGATTTTAAATTATAAAAATGTTTCATTTTCTAAAAAATTTTATTATTAGAAAATGTATCTAAAAGATTCTTAAATTTCTATAATTATTTGTCTGAAGGATGTAAGTATAAATTTAACTGATTTTCCATTTATTGGAATTTTATGAGAAATATTACTACATTGAAATGAATTCTTTATTATTCTTTACAAAATAAATTAAATTTTCTAAGTGACATCACTACCATTGAATAGTCACTATACTAGCCATGAACTTGGGAAAATAGTGATTGGATGTTCATAAAAATTATCTCTATAGATAGTTAGTGGGAACATACTGTGAATTCAAAATAGGTTGGGATACCACCATGCCATAACTACACAGCTTCTTCACTACCATATGTGAGTTTAATTTTTTAATTCCCATGGGTGAACCTCTATATCAACTTCAATCGACTATGTATTCACTGCTCACTGCCTATTTTTTCCACATTTTAGCATTCCATGATCTCTTCTGACAGTCACCTCTACAGTTACGTCCCAAAAAATCTAAACAATCGTAAATTCATAGTCACTGATCTCATTATCTAATCCAGCCTCATAATATCTTCATGATCTTCCATCATTAGAATGACTAATGAAAATCATATGATCATACCAATAAGTCACATCTTTAGAAGAAATCATGTCAAACCTATTGCATATCGAAGACGAATAAGGACCATCACTCACCACTAGATTGGAAGATGAAACATTAATGTGAAAAAATTAGAACATACTGTACTAGTCCTGATCTCATCATTGAGATACAATTCCAATTCCTACTATTGATTAGGAGAAACAGATCCATACCTATTAGATATGGATGGCACCGTCACACTGAATGGGGAAGGAAACCACTATGAGCCCCCACCAAACCCTTATACCAAGATAAACACCTAGAGATCAATCTACCGACCACAAACCCACCTCAAGAATCCTATGAACCCTAGATGAAATCATGATCCACCATCTCTAGGTAATGTAAGAACTCATCACCACACCTAAATGAACCACCTAGCACAACCATTAATGTTCCTCAAGATGAACCACCATAATTGTAAGATTCAAAAATTCGTATTGAAGATTAAAGAAGTTGACTCACGTATTCCTATTGAGATCCATCCCTATGTTCTTTTTTGGGATATTTGAAGACCCTCCAGTTCATTAAATCCAAGATATAAATACCCCCTTGGTCCGATCATGAAATAAAAAATAAATTAAACTAAAAATAAAAGAAAAAAAGAATTAATTAATAAATATGTATATATATATTTATTATAATAAAATTTAAATAAAAAATGTAATATATATTTACCGAAAAAGCCCGAGAGCCAGGTGAAAACCTGCTTCCATAAGATTAAATAAAGAAATGTTTAAATAGTACAAACTACTCAGGAAAGGGGTGCTTTACATATCCTTGTATACACAGTACCAATTCTATCATTGCAAACAAGATCATTGCAATAATAAAGAAGAACAAAGGACCAACTAGAGATCACCTCCAGAATTGCCCTTTTTGAGAGTGCGCCTTCCACTTGATTTGCTTCCCTGAACACATGAGAGACTTCAAGGGTAATTTGTTCATCCATCTTTAAGGAACCAGTCAAAATAGGAAGCATCCTCCATGGAACATTCATGGACCGCTCGTCGAGGATCTGCACAGCAAAAAAAGAGTTTGATTCTATCCAAATTTTCCTAAAACCATAACGACTAGCATACCTTATTGCCTTTACCATAGCCCAAAGATCTGCCAAAAGACCATGGATATTGCCAATGTAATGAAAGAAACATCCCTTTATAAATCCTTGAGATGTCCTGAAGATGCCTCCTCATCCAGCAGGCCCCGGCATGCCAGATGTAGCTCCATCCACATTCACCTTTATGCAGTCATTGATTGGTGGGATCCACCTAATATATTTCATCACCTTAGGCTTCCTCGCCCTTCCACTCACACCGAGAGCTCTCAACAATAGAAAATAAGACATGTTATTATTTATAGAACCTAACAGTTTCGCCGAAGAAAGTTTAATGATTCGGTGAATCGCCATCATCCCCTCCTTGAAGGAGGGCCTTCCACCATTGAAAACAATATTGTTCCAGGCTTTCCCAATATAGGAGATAATAGAAACAATAACAATAATGATCAAGGAGTGAAACTGCTCACTATTCTCTTCATGCATAACAGAATTGAGCAAGGAACAAACCGAGTTAAAGACCATGTGACAATGAAAAATATCTATCAAATACCTCCAGAACCGAGAAGCAAAGGAGTAGTTGATGAAAATTTGATCAATAGATTCATCAGCATGTAGACAGAAAAAGCACACTGGGGCCAGTTTAAAACCATTTCTTTGAAGGGAAGATTGGATTGGCATCCTGTTTTTACAAATACACCAGATAAGAAGGGAATCAGCTGGAAGTATGAAATCCTTAATAACACCCACCACCCAAGATGGAATTGATGTCACATTCCCACACTGCATGGCATAGGACCGACCATTGGGAAATAAACCATTAATATCAGGTTCCCAAATCAGAGTGCCTTGATCCATATATTCATAAGAAGAGAGTTCAGTTTTCACATTAGGAGGAAGTACTCCTTGAGGATGTGCATTTCCCTGCAAATCAAAGACAGTGATATTCCTCAAAGATAATGGGATATTAGTAGTATCCTCAATAGGACAAGATAACCACTTTGTTGTCGAGCAATTCAACTTGGAGCTGGGATATACCAGCCATTTACAAAGTTCCATAAGATCATTATATGTGCTCCTAATTGATAGCTGGAGAAAAGATCTTAGATACACCCTCTACCTCCTACGTAACCTGTCTGTAAATCTCTCAGAAAAAAATTCCAAGGAAATGTCAGAACCAGCAAGGAGTCTCCATGTAAATTTTTGAGCAGAGCATCATTAAAACCCCTGACATCCTTAACTCCCATTCCACCATTTGTGAGAGGAATGATACAGTCCATTCATTTAACAGTAATCAATTTCTTTTGTTGAGTAGAGCCAGCCCAAATAAAATTTATGATCATGCCATCTAGTTCCTTGATCAAAGCATTAGACCACTTGTAGAGTGAAAAGGAGTACACAAACATTGAGGTGATGATTGAATTCACAAGGAAAATTTTACCATCCTGGGACATTGATTTCCCTTTCCAACTAGCTAATTGATTGATGATTTTAAGAGAAATACCCTCCAAGGGAGCCCTCTTTACCCTTCCTCAGAACATGGGTTGTCCAAGATAAGTAAATGGTAATGAACCCCTTTTAACACCAAGCCTATTGGCCACTCTGTTTTATTTTACATATCGAACTCCTTCACCAAAGACGACAAATGATTTACTCCAGCTTATAACCTGACCTGAAACATTCTCACAGTGATTGATAATAGTCTTAATGGAGGTGGTAGTTTTCCTATTAGCTTTAGAGAAGAGGAGAATATCATTAGCATAAAATATAAGAGATGGAGTGAAGCAGTTCCTCCCATACATCATTCTCTAATAAATCCCAAAATTAACAAGGTCATTAATAAAAATGCTCAAATAATCCTCATCCATGGAAAACAGTAATCCAAATAAAGGATCACCCTACCTTACAACCCTATAGCATTCAAAGAACCCCTTCGGTGATCCATTGATCAATATGGATAATCTATCACTTTCCAAAATTTATTTAACCAAGCCAATGATTTTACCTGAGAAACCATGCATATTTAGAACAATGAAGTTAAAGTATCACCTGATAGTACCAAAGGCCTTTGATATGTCCACCTTGAGTGCCATATTGTCATTCCTGACCTTTGTTCTCATTATGCTGACACATTCTGATGCATTGAAAAGACAATTCTGTATGTTTCTACCATGTACAAAACTAAATTTATTAAAGGAAATGATAGACCTAGAAATAACATCATGTCTTGTTGCCATGATTTTGATGATAACATTAGTGATTGAATTACCAATGGAAACTAGTCTGAAGTCCTTTATATCAAGGGAATTTTCCTTCTTGGGTATCAGAGCAATGAAATTTGAATTCATTCCAAAAGGCATATAGAAATGATAAAAGAACCCCCTTACTGCTTCTGTCACTTCCTTATGTAAGATATCCCAGTAGAACATGAAAAATTTATTGGAGAAACCATCAGGACCAGCCACACTATCCAAATTCAAAGAAAAGAGAGCACCATGAATTTACTTTGTGGCAGGGATGTTAGTAAGTTTTTTATTCTGCACATCATCCAAGCTTGGTTCAATACATCTTGAAACTCTATCTGAATTCCCCCCCCCCAGATTCAGAGTAGAGATTTTAAAAATAGTGTGTCATAGAGTTAACAATATCATCTTCAGAAGTATACATGTTTTCACTAATTCTTAAATACTTAAGGTTTCTTCTTACCTTTTTTTCCCTGTGCATGCAGTGAAAAAACCGGGAGTTCCTATCACCTTTCTTCAGCCATCTTGCACTGAACTGATTCCTAGACAGGTATTCCTTAAGATCTAACAAGTTATCAAACCTTGAGACTGCCTGTACCTCTTGTGCAGATATATTATCTTGGGACATGTTGCCTTGTTGACATTCATATAGATAGGAATCTGCCTCTTTGATATCCTGATCAAGAGTAGAGAAATATTTTTTACTCCATTCCCTTATTTGATCCTTAACAATTTTCAATTTTCTAACTAGAATATACAAAGCACAACCTTGGACAGACTCCTTCCATGCCTCCAAAACAGTATCTCTACATCCAGGAACCATTAGCCAAGCATTGTTAAACTTAAAGGGTAGGGGTGTTGACCTTAAAGTATTCACAAAAAATATCAATAAAGATAGGATGATGATCAGAATGTAGTCTAGACAAAGTGATGCCAGATACTTCCATTTCATCACTTTGCTAATCAATTTTCCCCAAGAATCATTCTAATTTACTAGCCTGTCTTCCATTATGAGTGTATCTATGCCAGGTATAATCAGCACCCATAATTGGTATTTCAATTAATCTACATTTATCAATTCATCTGGATAAGTCCCTGGCTGATGCACGACAGATGTTACTCCCAGTTTTCTCCTCTGGACTCAAAACTATGTTAAAATCACCAAGAATGATCCATCTTTTATTCAAGTTCTCAGAAATACCCAAAAGGTTATTCAATAAACTTCTTCTCCTAATATACTGGTTAAAATAATAAACAAAAGTTAAAAAAAATTAACCTGAATGAAAAAAGGAAAGTTAGAGAAAACAATTGGTGATCACTTAGAGAGGATTCAATAATCACAGTGTTATGCTTTAAAACCCATAAAACTTCTGTATCAGAATTAGACTGATTTGCTGCAATAAAATAGTGTCCTAAATTTAACCAATTGAAATCCATCCAATTGGAAAACTTCTACCTTGGCTTAGCTATCCCAATTAACATTGGGTTTTTGGTCAAGATGATATGCTTTAGGGCCTTGACCGTAGGGGAATTTCCCAGACCCTGGCAATTCCAAAATAGGGATTCCATTAATGATAATCATGTTGTCTAGTCTAAGGACCAGCATAACTAGATGTTAAGCTTTCCTTTGATTCTTCCATAATATCCTCTCCTTCTTTATTTGAGGAACCTCCATCATGGGCATTGGCAATATCATCATCAGACAATGATAAAAACCAATTGTCTGAACTGAGTGGTTCTATTAAGGTAGCACGGTGCTTCCTCCTTGCAACCTTTGAGGATGGAACTTGGGAGAATATCCCAGCATTTTCACTAGTTTCTTGTACTATCATCATCTCAGTCCCATCATTAATGATTTTCCCCTGATCATCTTGCTCAGTCATTTTCTCTTTAAGCACAGGTGTAGCATTAGGTTCAGAGGGAGGCACATCCAGGGGCATCTCAATAACTTGAGCATTTAACATTTCAGAGTTCTTCTTAGCCCCTTTTTCCTTCTCACAATCATCTGATCCTTGACCTTTCCCATCAATCTTAGGGGGGGACTTTATTACTAGCTTTTTCCGGAACATGAGCCTCCATAATCACAGTCGCTGGTTCTTTGTGAACCTCATCCTGTTCCCCATCAGGGGCCTGCACAGTGACCTCAGGCTGGCCCATGTAAATCCCTTTCCCTTTCCTTCTACAGTGAAATTCATCATGCCCCTTGATGTTTCAAGATTAATAGAATTTATTTATGTCACACTCAGGAAGTGTGTGACAAAAAATATGATAGTTTATTCGTTGTGCTCAATAGTTTTGACCCAGGCTTTCACTCACTCTAAAATTCCACCTTCTATCTATTAAATTCTTTCATTTACCATTGTAATAACTCTTAGGATAACACATTAACACCTTATTGGTTACGCTGATGAGATTCCCCCATCATTTATTAATGAAAAATACATTTTAAACTATTCAATTTTTTCTGTTTCAATCAATGTATTTATTTAAACAGTATAAACATTAAGATATTTATTAATTTCATTCACATTGAATTTATAATCTCTTATTATGTTGATCACACATAGTTGTGTCTTCCGTATTCTCTACTATATGTTATCATGAGAAGTTGGTTGATTTAAGGGTGGTTAGATAATTATAATTAGTAGTCTAGGACATAATGTATTTTAAAGTTATATTTAAACCCACTCTGATATAATAAAACCATCAAAAAGTTAGTAATAGAGTGATATTGCATTCTATTAAGAGAGAAAATAGTTGAGAAAAAGATGAGTAATTGTTTAATGGGATAGTAAAGGGATATTTGAGTTAAAGCATTATTTCCTTTAATTAATTTTTAAACCAATAAAATTCAATATTCCATATTATTTTCGACAATTTTACCCACCAAAAAAAAAGTAAAACAGTCCCATAACATTGTCCTCTATAAAGAAAATCCTAAGACCCTACTTTTGCACATAATTTTTGTCTCAAATGATTTTTTGATCACTCCACGATAGGTTTATTCTCAAAATTAGAGAGGTTATCAGGGTGGATGGAGTATTAATATTATTTTTATTAAATTGATTTAAAATGACCGGATCAAACTCATGAAACCTCATTAGATTTGATCATGAGGTTGAGAAAAATCATATGAGTAGATTATGAACATTGAATATTATTGAGGTAGAGAAATGGGAGTTTTTCACTATCCTATTGACCGATTCCTTATCTACTTATTCTTTTTACACTACAGTCCCTCTATGAAATGAAATTAAGGAAGAAAATAATTTCTAGATGAATAAAAATTTACGAGAACATTATACAACTAATTTCAATAATAATAATTGTAGTTACAAATGAATGATCCACATTATTGGGTTCTTAAAATTGGTATGTAAACTCACCTTCCAAAATTTAATGATTTTCCTTTAGAAGACTCAAACAGAAATATATGAGTGTTTGGAGAAATTTTAAATAGTTTCAAACCTAGAGGATCCGTTGAAGCTGAGATCAGTTGAAAGACCTTTCCCTTTTCTTAGGAATGGGCTTCCAAAGAGTGGTTGTACAACATCTAACCAAGTGAAATCCCTACCAATGATAAATTCTGTAATGCATTACACATAATGTATTTTCTTTCATCATGGAGAATCAATCTATGAAATGAGACTTATTCAATAAAATAAAAAAATGGACCCTATACAAGTATTTGGAGAGACTAAAATGACTAACCAACTCCTACCCACACCAAGCACGTAAAGTATATCATTTCCTTCTTTTATATTACCAATGATTAATGAATAGTTGTTGAAATATTTTAGATAATTTCTCTAGAAGAGAAATGATTGAAAAATAATATACATAAGATAGAGATCTCATTGAAAGGATCTCCTAGAATAGTCGAAAAGTAGTTATTCAAACTACCAAAATGGGAGTAAATTAGGTGAACAGTTCTAAATATCATTTTTAATAAAATTAATGAACTAATATATATTGTTGAAAATATATTTTTGAATAATGTCAAGTATAAAGTATCAATAATACCCCCTTAAGACTAAAAAATCTATATTTTTTAAGTAATCTTCAATAATGGGTATCCACAAGTTTAAGAAAACTATAAAACCATATACTAAATACCATACCCTCAATAGTCTTTCTATAGTGAAGGATGAAGAGAATAATCCAACATTTATAATGGAGTATAGTAGATACCACACTTTAAAAAAGAATAAATAATAAAATCCATCCCCCTCCATTTCAATGACCAAATTCTCAAAATTCTACTAGCTATCAAATAAGGAAATGTTAAGAATCCTCAATGGAGTACCTGCTAAAAGAATTTTTGAAGACTAATAGCTAGATATTAACAATAATTAATGATTTGAATAGTAATAACTCAGTTAATCATCCTACCCAACCCATCCATAACCTTCGAGAAAATGTTATCTCTATTATAATATGGAGAGGAAGATATTCGCAAGGCAGCGAAGAATTGATGCCCGGAGAATAAGCTGGAAGTGAATATCCCAGTAAATCTAATGAAATTAAACCCTCTAAAGATCCTTAAGAATAAGTACCCATGGAAACACCCCCATTGAAGGATAGAGTGAATTCAATGATGGGGGTAACCACTTGAACCACATCTACCCTTCCCACCTAGAATAAAAGAACCAAAGAAAACCAATGAAGTGTCACTTAAACATGAGATAATAGATTTTTTTATGTAAGTGGAAATAAACATCCCTCTCTAGGATTCCATCTTCCAAATACCATGGTATGTGAAATTTAGTAATGATATATTCACTGGAAGAAAATTGTAAAAGTTAATGAAAAGGTATGTTTATGTAAAAAAATATTTACCCTTATAACCCCAAAAATCCCCCAGAGTGCCACGATCTAGATAAGTTTTCCATCCCATACTCTATTAGTGAGCTCAAATTTTTGAATTCATTATGTGATTTATGTGTATTGATAAATGTTATACCTACCTCAATTTAATCAACTCAATCGATAGGAAAACTCAAACCCACTCGAGTGGTTTTACAACTTCCCAACGGATCCATTGCTTACCTAGTATGTGTTTTATAATATGTTCTTGTTTGTGTATAAGATTATCAATTTTGTGATTCTTTCTACATTATGAACATAGAGAAAGAAAATGGTAACAATCTTTCACCCATAATATTGGGTTGAAAATTTCTTAAAAATTCAAAAAATATAACGAATGTTCCTTAAGGAACACTTTCTATTAAATTTGGTGATGAAATAGTATATTTTAATATACTGGACTCAATGAAATTCTTATATGAGAAACAAACATATTTTTCTTTATCCCATTTTGAATTTCCATTTTTTCCTAAAAATTTATTCGAATTTTAGATGATGTAATTTCTTTAAAAAAATATTATAACCACATGATTCTACTAAAAGAGTTTTTGAAAACAATTTTAATATAGAATGTATTTTTAATATTTAATATATTGATGAAACATATGAAAAGTACTTTGAGAATTCACTAGAATTTTCTACTTCCACAGCTAACATATATGTGATACCCCTTATTAATAAGGACCTGTTTGTTGATCATTGGAATATAACCAAACATGTTGATTAAGGAATAAACCTGATGTCTAGGAAATACAAAAAACCAATGAAGTTGTAGATGATATTTCTAGGGTAATAAGGACCAAAAGCCTACAATAACACCCTTTTGTGAATTGAATGAATAAAATTTGTCCATTACAATATCATTTTGATGAAATAATATTAAATTAGTGAAAATGTGTTTCTTTACTATTAAATAAGGAGAATAATTCTTAGTAAAAATCATTCCAGGTGTATTGATCCTTTTTATAGTGAGTAAAACTCCTCCATATAGTATAGTGATGATCAAGGAAGATTATTATTAGAACCCCTACAATGTTAAGGGAAATATGATAGAACATTTGATTAAGATCCTTCATAATAGAACATATAAGAGTATGAGCTCCTCTATGATGGAATTTGTTAAAAGAAGTCAGGTCTTCTCTTTCTTCCTCAATTTTATGGATTTTTGAATTTAATTTTAAGTTTCCTAAAAAATTAGCATGTTTCTCAAAACTAGAATTTTTTCAGACTATGTGTGGGAGAGAGGTACTAAATAGTTTTAAGATGTAAATACAATTTTTTATGTTTTACTAAAAAATGAACAAATTAATAAAAAATAATAAAACACTTAAAATTTTAAAAAATTAAGATTAATTTAGATTTTTTCTATAGGTATTTCTTTTATATAATTTGGAGTATAGATAAATAAAAAAACAAACTGCTTAAAATTTTAGTATATTTTAGTGATTTTATTCATCTTTTTGTAAAAATATTAATGAAAAATTCTACTTTGTTATAAGAAGTGTAAAAACAATAAATAGTTTTATTTCAATTGTTTTTCTAACTTTTGTTGAGTTGAATTGGAAAACTCAATTAAATTTGTTAATTCTAAGTGTTTTTGAGGAGCATGTTCATATTATTGAATATCTAGATATAAAATGACTACTAAATTTTATTTCTTCTCTTTGGTTATGATTTTCAAATCTTTTCATTACTTTGACTAGAAATTTAAATTTCTAAGCAACAATGATTGACCCAAATTTTTAATTCTTTTCCTCTTTGATTTCTAATACATTTTTACATAATTTTTATGATTTCCTCAATTCATAAGATAAACATTGTATTTTAATATAAATTAAAATATTTGTTTGTTCTTTCTCAAATATTTTGAACTTATGAGGTACTTTCAATGTGATTTAGGAAGTAGACTGGAAAACCCCACATTCTTCCTTGAGACCTACCTTGAATATTTGATCCTAGTCAATCACTTTGAAAACAATGAATGGCCTTATAGGTGTAAGTCTTATTAGAAGATGATTTATCTTTATCTACCCGTACTCTAGAATACATTTTTCATGATTAATTCAATTCTACGTGTTATATAATGGGAATTACATGTGTTTTCTCTTTGAATGATTTCATGATAAGGGGTCTATAATAGGTGTGAGTCATCATTTTTTGGTATCTGAGAGAGATAAAATAATATGATTCAACTACTGTATATTCCATTTCATATAATCTTCTTCAACTATAAAAAACAGGTCTATGGAAAAAATAATATAAAAGGGGATGAATTTTATATAATCATTGTGATCATTTTAGGGATTCATGTCCCTAAAATAAGAAAATGGAATAATTCCTATTGAATATATGCATGCTAAAACACATTTCCCCGAAAAATATAAAAACATTATATGAAAAAAATTTACATATTAAAAAAGGATATTAGGATGAAACACTTTTTTGATTACTTTCCAAAGTAATTCCCAATGTACAGAAAATAAAAAATTGGAGAGTTTGTTTGATATCTTTTATAGGTTGGATTGAGAGATAATTATTCCAAAAAAATTCATTATTAATATTTCATTGTGTTTCGAGAGTAAAACCATTCAATTTTTTCAGAATCATTTCTGAACCACTCTCCCATCGACCACAAATCCACTAAATAACATTTTAAAATACCTAATTATTGATGGTATTTTTTAGGATTCACAATGTGTAGTGATAATAATTTTCCCATACCTGTAGTAAATATTAACATCCTATGTAAGAGAATAACATTTCAAAAATACATTCCTTTTACTGAAGAGTGGTAGTGTACTACATGTTCGATAGGTCAAAATATGTTTTGGATTGATTTGGAAGTTTTATTTTTTTGAATAAGAGAATTTCACATTGAAGATAATAACAATTGAAATCTTGATTTTTTTTAATGAACTAAAATGGTTTTCTTCACTTTTAGCTTGGTATTTAAATTTTCTGAGCACATTAATTTTTATTTCATTAATTACATTTCATTTTCAATTAAATATTCCATACAAAGTGTGTAATGAATTTAATAAAATATGTAAATAATTGAATAAATAGAAATAATTTTAATAAATGTTTGGGAGAGCAATAGATCAAGTGTGGGTGAGTGACATGAGAAGAAATTTTTTTCTTTCCATCGAAATAACCCTATTTAATTAAAATACTCGATAAAAACTCACTTTTTATTGATTTTGGGAATTTGGAACATAATTTTTAAATGACTCAATTAATGTTTTTATTGATTATATTCATCATTGTAATTAAATTAAATAATATATAGAATTGATTATGAAATGATTTAGAAAATTAAAATAAAGCTTTTTATATTCAATATGGAACATTGAATTCAATGTGGAATTAAAATTTTAAATGTATTCATTTTGAGTTTGATTGATTAATAATTTTTATAATTAAATGAAATATATATTAAATAAATAATTAAATATGATTTTGAATTGTGGAAAATGGTTTTCTATTGAAAAATCATTTATCAATTTAATAATTTAAATGAATATAAAATTTTTGGAATTATTTTTTGATGTCTACAAAGATAAATTTAATTTATTTGAGAATTTTTAGATTTCTATTTGATAAACTACTACATTAAAATGATTTTTCTACTCTACATGTCAACAAAATTGAATTGTCTACATGAACACAATACCTTTGCACAGTCACCATGCTGATCGTGAACATGAAAAATTAGTGACACCATGTACAAAAAGTATTGACCATACCTGGGCAGTTAGAACCCATATTTCCTTCACTACAAGGTCTCTAGACTACCTACCATGGAATTTTTTGTGGTGATCATGGGAGAACCGCTATGGCCAAATTAATCGATTGTGACTTCTGCCTCAATGCCTACTATGCTATTGTTGTAACTTACTGCATGATCACTTCCCGGAAACCCCAACCTACTATAAATTCATGAACAATTCTCTCCTTTAACAAACTGACTACGTGTGTTCTTCACGATCATCCACTGTGAGAATGACTGAACAATATCCTATTAGCATACAACTGATATACATCCATAAAAGAATCCAAACTGAGCCTATTGTGTGCTATAGTATAATAAGAATCTTCATTTAGCACTGGAGATTAATAAAAAAAACTATGAAAATCAAATCCATTCCTCACCATGCTAGATCAAATCTTGTCAAGGAGATGACACGAAACTGCCCACAATTGATAATGTGAAATAGATCCCTTGTTCAGAACGAAAATGATTGGACCACCAGTGCATCAATAATAACAAGAAAAAATAATGTGAAAAATTTCATAAATAAAATGACATGATATGTAATGGGAAAACCCCCCTAAATAAAGGAATAGAAACCTACTAGAAAATCGAATGATTTATATGGGAAAAAATTGGTACACACTCCCTCACTATTACAAGGAGAATGCCCTTGTGATATCTCTCTTGAATAATGGGTAAAATCACCTTACAAATACTACACAAAAAATGGATTTGATGGTGGTGAGATGAAATGAACTTGATGAGATGATATGCTAAAAATCATTAGTTGGATATCCTCATTAAATTCCTCTATAATCCCTCCTAGAACATCTACCATTTCCTTCTACCACTGATTTTTCGGTGGATATAACTATCAACCACATATACCATGTTTACCACCATTAACAAATTGGGGGTAGAACCATCCATGGAAAATTATAACAACACATATTCCACTTATATATTTGATTGAGATCCAATATCATATTCTCATATACTTTCTATCTGTCAAACATGTTACTCATGTCTCTGCGAGGCCAATCAGGGTTGTACACCATCTGAGCATATCATATTTAACTAACTTCGTCAACAAATCATCCAGATTTTCATTAGCATATTTTTTTTCATGTCCACACTTCCTTCCTCCACCACAACTCAGACACATTGATACTTTAATCCAGTTTTAATTGTTTTAGAATGAAAATATAGATTCTCTACATTGTACAAGATACACTAACTATAAAAAAATTAATGAAATCTACTCCTATATGTTCCTGATCTCCTCCAAATACTTTCTCATCCAAAATTTTCTTTTTTAAAGATTTTTTAGTTTACACATACTCTACTTATATCGTGGATAAAGCCACAATAGAATGTAACTTTGAAATCCAACTCAAATCTCTTGCTTCAATAGTAAACACAAAACCAGTAGTGTCTTTCCTCTAGTCAGAATACCCTAAAAAATATGAATAACCATATCCTATGATAGTGAAATATGATCCTCCAAAACATAATAAATCATATGAGGTCTCATTGATGTATCTTATCATCCCCGTTAATATGCTACAATGCTACCATTCGGGACTCTCCATATACCGACTAACCACTACCACTACATTTTAAATGTCTCATATAGTGAAAAACATATCGAATGTCAGCCTACCCGCTTCTGATGCATAGAGAACTAGATAAATCAACATCTTCAATGCATCACAATTAGTACTCATTGTATCAGAAAACATGAAATTAATAGAATGTGGGGCAGATATCGGCTTACAATCATGAATTTTGATGTGTTTTATGACTTTTCATATGTAATACATTTGTGAAAACCAAATTGTCCCATTATATTTTTCTAATGGAATCTGCATCCAAAAAATATCGTTTTCAGGTCCCATGTCCTTCATATCAAACTCCCTTACCAAATGTTTCTTCATCTCTTGGATCTGATCATTATTGGGGCCTACAACCAATATTTTGTCTACATAAAATATAAGAATTATGAAAATATTACAATCTGAACCCATGAAATTTTTCACAAGGATATTAATGTAGTCTATTTTATCTGATTATTGTGATATAGGAATCAAATATATTCTTCTAGCACTGTGTTTCCCATTTGAGACCATAAAATGATTTTTTCAACCTATAAACCATGTACCTAACACTTATTCTAAAAAAAAATATTTCTTAGAGAATATAGATCTATTTATCAATATCACCATGGAGAAATGTAGTATTCACTACTAGCTACTCTATAAGTAATTTTTATGTAGCACACATTGACAAAACTATATGAGCAATAGTCTGTCTAAAAAGGGAAAAAATATTTCATTTTAATAAATATGTTTCATCTAATCATAGAATCTTACCCACAATCATGTATGATATCATTCCACCTAGTCCGTTTCATCCTTCATGATATTAGTGGCCCATTTTTTTAGACATCCATCCTTTCATGATGTTCTGGAACAATATCCCATGTATTGTTCCTTTGTATTGATTTATGCTCCTCTTGCAACACCACCATCCATGTGGAAACATTTGGACTCTTGGTCGCCTCCACAAAAGAAGATAGCTCTCCATCCTCCATTAATAATTGGTATGAAATATTTCTCTATGTCACATACTCTGAGTGCCATACAAGTGATCTTTTCACCTAAGTTCATCATCTTGGTCGAGAATAAATTGGTACTTGATCTACATGCGGTAGTAATGCCTAAAAAATACAGGTTCTTCTATATGGTTTTCCCTTACATAAAATATGGTGTTTTTTATTCTCAATCTCTATATCATTATAAATTATCATTTTCAACTTCTCTACATCGAAAATGAAAAATCTTCTGATAATATGATTTTGGGTAGTGGGGTGGCACAAACGATACCCCTTCACAATATGATTTCACCCTAAGAAGATACATTTACTGGATGTCAAATTAAACATCGATATTTTCTAGTCATTAAACAATTCATATACAGGACATCTATAAGTATGTAATTGATAATACAAATATGGATTACAAGTACACATCTATAACGGTGACATTAGATCAGTCACCAATGGAGGAGATATATTGATCAAAAAACATGTGGTATTCACTGCATTTGTCAAAAAATTAAATTCCTACAAACTTCAACATCACCATTTTCCTTTACAACAGGGTTCTCTTCATTGTCTCAGCCACTCCATTCTGCTGGGGAGTGTACACCACCGTGAACTGACTCTTGATTCCTTATCATTGAAAAAAATTATCAAAATTCCTACTTTTATATTCTCCACCATTGTTTGTCCTCAAACACTTGATCCTCTTTCTAGATTCATGTTTCCTATGCACTTTTAATGTTTTTAAGACTTTAAAAAAAATCCTTCCATGTTATTAGGTATACCCAACATCTCTTGTGATAATACATAGTGAATGATACTATGTACTTTTCCCTTTTAATGGATACAAATGGACCATAGAAAACATTTGAATTGATCAAATCTAGGGTCTCCTTACTTATTTTTGTTAACATCAAAAACCATATCCTATGTTTCATGTTCAAAATATAGTGCTCACAAAATGGTAAGGATTACTTTTTAATCATATACAATATCTTCGGATTCTAAATAATCTTTAGGCATCATTCTGACATAAGGTCAATCTTCATATTTTATAATGTCATCAATGCTTCCATTGAGTTAGCTGATGAAAAAACTATCTCTATCTCTTTGCACATTCAACCCATAAGAACATAAATGTTCTTTGACATATTCTCCTCATTCATTGACACAAATTCTCCCATCACAATTCTCATTACACCATTCTCATGGAGAGTCTTGCACCTGATGTAATAAAATTGTCCCAAAAATACTATTTTCTTCTTTAGACCCTTCACATGTTGTACTCCATTGATAGTAAGACCAAATGGAATTAAAGGGTAGGTTCAAAATTGATGTTGTTCACATTTTCGTGTGTTAATAATTATCTTAAATATGAGTATTCTCTATGATTTCAACACTATTTGATCTATCATATCATAATGAAAAATTATTGAAATTATTAAATATGCCTTTGTGACATAGTGGAAGTTCTAGATAGACGGTGATTCCAGATGGTGCTGAAATTTTGAGATCAAATAATTTAATGGGAATAATTTTTTGTTCTAGAAAATCAAGATGCAGGCAGTGCTATAGAAGGAAAATTGCCTACAAGATATTGGTGAAAGATTGAGGAGTGTGACAAATGAGAAATGGAATTAAATTGTCAGGATTTATATATATAACATCCATTTGTATTTGTTATATGGGTTCCTATCATGTATTGCGATGAAAACGATAGGGAAGGAAATATGGGATACACTAACGAATCAATACAAGGCAATGTCACTACACTGGAAAATGTTCCAGAAGAGAAAATTGTACAGACTTTGAATGGTGGATTCATCATAATTGACCAACCACATCAACTACCTCAATATCTTGTTCACTCTACTCAAGGTGTTTGGCAATAAAATTGTGGATACTGAATGAAGGGAGATTCTACTGCAGTGTCTTCCAGATTCATACAACTAACTCTTCATGAAAATCACCAAAAATATTAAAATGGATATTTTAACATTAAATGATGTCACAGCCATAGTTCATGAAGAATAAAGTTATCTCAAGAACAATGAGGACATACATGAAAATTTTCACCCAGCAGATGCTCTATCAACATAGAGAGTAAGGATGATGGAGCATGGTTCTAGTGGGAGCCAAAATCATGGTAGGTCCAAAACGGGGATTAATAAAAATATTTTTACATGTTGTAATCGTGGCAATAAGGGTCACATTGAGAAGAATTTCTCGAACAAGAAGAGTATTAAAAAGAGATCTTATGGGAATTCAGTGAGTAATTGTTGAAAGGGATAAATTTTTATCATTGAAGTAGTGATGAATAATACCATTTTCATACAGCATAAATGATTGGACCCATAGTGATGTGATAATCATGAGATAAATAAATGATAAAAAAAGAAATAAAATGACACTAGATATAATTTTGAAAACCCCAAAAACTGAAAGGGGTTAAAAACCATGGTAAAATTAAAGGATACTTTTTGGTAAAATTAGGTACACACTCCCTCACCATTACAAGGATAATACTCATAATATCACTCTTTAATAATGGGGAAAACCATCTCACAAATACCGAACAAAAATGGGATCTGGTGGTAATGAGAACTAATGAATACGATAAGATGAGACGATGAAAACATTTGGGGGAGATCCCATTTTATAGACCTTGGCCAGCCATCCCAGCAGCACTACAGATTTCTTCTCCCACTAGATTTTTGGTGGAGCAAGCCACCCACCACATCTACCATGTCTTCCCCCGTTAAAAAATTGGGGGGTAGCATCATCCAATGAAAACTTTCCATCATCCCTCGTCACTTGATCTATATAAGACCGCTGCACCGAATGGAGAATGTAAACACTACGAGCAACCACCAAACCCATGTCATCATAGATTTTTCTAATCCCCCCAAGCATTTTTTCTCCTGCATAAACCCACCACCAATATCCTCTGAACCCAAGATAAAAATTCAAGCTATCACATGTGGTGAGAAGAAGAACCCATTGGTGCAACTAGATGAACGACTGAGATCAACCATTAAAGGTCCACAAGTTCAATCACCAGATCTGGAAGATCAGAACATGTTTGTTGAAGATTTTTAAGCCAAGATAAGTACTCCAATTGAGATATATCCCCAACTTCTAGGTCTGTCAATTTGAAGACGTGTCACCACATTTAAGTTTAGGGTAGAAGACCACCCCCTCGACTTGTGGTCCAATCCTGGAAGAAAAAAACTAAAAATCAAATTAAAATAATATAAAATGGAATTAATAATTATATAAAAAATATAAAAATGTTATGATAAATATCAAATAAAAAATAAAAAGTAATAAAATATATAATTTTAAAAATTATTATATACATATATATATAATGAAATTTTTATTCAATAATTATTTTATTTTTTTTTATTTTTCAAGTGATGTCTAGGACCAAGGCCCACTGAAGCCTGGCCCAAGAACAAATTATTTATTCATCTTCTTTCATGGAGAAAATTTTTACATCCAGTACACTATTAAGTATGAGAACACTTTGCCTCCAAAATGATCCAAGAATAATTGTGAACAGAATTTAAATAAATTGGAATGAATCTCGATGTTATGAGACGATGGTCCATAACCTACACTAAAAACATGTTAAGAATCCACTGTCATTACTTTCACTAGAAAATAAGAATATTCTTTAAGAACTTGATTATTGTATAGATTTCAAGAAAAATTTTCTAGCATGCCAAAGAACTATGAATGCCCTTCTATAAATAAATAACTATTCACCATGATCAATTGGTTGGGCACCCATGTGTGCTCTCTCACAAATATCATATTTTGTATCTATATATTTCTTTAATTTCCCATTATAATAACTCTCAAGATGGAAAACTAAGACATTCAAGGTTGTTTTCAGTGGAATCCCCTACCCCATTTTAAGGAATTGTACATTTTAAAATTTTTAATTCTTTTTGCTTATATCTCTAAATTTTCTTAAAGTAAATCAACATTAGGATATTTGTTAATTTATTACACATTGAATTTAAATTATTTTATTATATGTATAATAAATTTATGCCAATTAAGTCTTCTCTGGAATTATTCACCATGGGCCATCGGTTTGGGCTTGGAGTCCTTAATGCTTTCAGGCCACCCAGGACATCAAGTCCGCAAGGATTTTGGGCCACCTTTTAGACCTTTAGTCCACAAGATCCATGTAAATTCCCCAAAAAAACTCTACAATAAAAGGAGTATCCCAAGAGAAGAATTCAGAGTAGGTGCACTCCCGAGAGATGAACCAATGGATTTGGAAGAATGAGAGGGTATTGTTATGCCATCGAGAGCAGCATGTGCTTTCACGGGAAGCTTATCCAGATGGCCATGCGAATGTGGAAAGCTACCATCATGATGCAGATACTGGGGAGGGGCAGTTCCTTGTAGATATAACATGGTTGAATTCCCTAAGACCTTAGGGTCATGTAATGTCTCTTAAGCCTACGAGCCATGTAATATCTAATCCTATGGGCCTTGAAGGGTTCCCTCTTATCCATTGAAAGGGGGGTTAAAACCCAATAAAATTGAAGGCGTTCAGGACCTTCAGGGAGAGTGATCATGATATATTTAATTTTATTAATAGTGAAAGTGAGAGGGTAAAAATTGAGTAAAAAATTAATAGGGTTTTATGGAGATATATGAGGTAAAGATGATTCTCACTTAATGTATTTACAACCATTTAAATTTAATCTCCAAAACTATGTTAATGAATTGATCCCACTAAATAAAATTGAAATAAACCCATAACTTTTTCCTCTCCAGATACAAACCTGAGTCTCACTACAAATTCATTTATTTCTGTTTAAAACAGATTTTATTGAACACCCCAAGATAAGCATGTTATTAGTATCTTCTTATTATAAATGAGTACATTATATTTTAGTCTAATTATAGAACCAATAAAACCTTCTATGGATTACAATAATTACAAACTATAATTATCTTATTTAAATCTTATTTAACAACTAGTAATAGTAGTAGTACTCTTCCTTCCATTGATCCTCCTTCACTGGGATTGAAATAAATATAATTATTGGGATTTTTCTATAGTTTTACTCCTTATTCTTTTATGGATCCAAATATAAAAAATCATAAATGGCCTCAACCTTCTCCTTTCATAACAAAAAAAATATTAATCTCTTATCTCATACTTTGGGTCACATAAATTTCAATTATAATAGTCATGTACAACTCCCATCCCCCTTCTTATTACCTTATAAAATAAACACAAAATTTCTATGTGGGATATTTTCCCATATTATGAATATGTAAAATCTATGTAAGCTACAATGTGGTTTATACTTTTTAATTATTCAAAAAAAATCTCATGATTTAATTAATCAATTCACAATGATTTTATTTAACATAAATCACCATTACTCTCATTTTATAATCCCCATCATTTCAATAAAAGATTTTATTAAATCCTCCATAATTTATATAGTTCATTTTATAACTTTTATTAATTTATCTGTTATATATTTTGATTGATAATATGAATTTTGATCCACACAAATAATTATAAAACTAATGGGACACATAATTATTTCATGGTTAATAAATATTTATTTTCTAGTGAATTCAGATCCATAAATACTATATACATGGATTATTTAAAACATAAAAACTACAAATAAAAAAGCCTTCTTAAACCACAGTATAAATCTCTATCATAACATGAACATCCGCACTATGGTTTTCAACAATTCAAGGATTCCAATAAATGATAATGTAATGGAAATTACCTTTAATCCCTCATATATTATTTTCACCTAAAACATTTAAAGGGAATAATACTTATTAAAAATACTTACGCTGCCTCTTGAATAGCTTACTTATCCAAATAAATTACCCTTTCCACCCCAAATTCTATGAATATGAACCTTATATATTTTTAAATGAAACTTTTGATTTATCAATTGAACCATAAAAAATGATCCAATGATGCTAAAAAATCTCCAATAACCCTTATTAAATAGTCTAATAACATTTATGAAATGTGTATTTTTACATATTTCAAAAAGTAAATGAGCCTTATGTTTTTTCCCATAACCCTTAATTTTTTTCCAAATGACCCTTATGACTTCATAAATTTGGAAATTATTTATTCCTTCTTGTTTGTTGTCATAATACATATTACATATATTTAGATCATTAATCTTGTAATAACATTCACATCATAATGAATATCTTATGAATACTCATGAATATGATACAAATCATTGTAAATCTCATGACTTTTCAAAATATTATTCTTCTAAAAAAATTATGTAACTAAAATATTCTAGGTATTAAAAAATATTTTGAAATATTTCCAATTTTTTAAACATTATCAAATACATTACATTTGAACTTCAAAATTTCATAGGTATCAAAAAAATATTTTACATATTCTCTAAAACCTCGATTACTTTTTTAAATCTATACATTCTCCAAAAAAATCAAATGTACATTGGAAATAGTTCCTCATTTTCCACTGTACTATTTTTATATTGTCGTTTATATTAGTGTATCTTTAGGAATTCACCAATTTCACTAGTTTTGAATATATTATTTATCAAAATTGAATATGTTATATCAACTAGTACCTCTAGTAATTTGTGAAAATCTCAATCCTACATCAATCTTATGGACCTATATATTCTATTATTATATCGTTAGAGTACCAAAATATGGATTATAGAGTTATTAAATACAAATCTGTCAATAACCACAATTGACAACAATAAATATTAATTTGTTGATTATAAAAAAAATTAGAATAATCCTTATATTCAACCTTATCTACTTCGATTCCTCTTAAAACACAACTTCAAAATTTCTTCCAAATTCCATGTCTAAGAAATTAAAATAGATCTAATCAAGAAATAAATGTAATTAACTATATTTAGTTTGACCAATTTAACACATATCTTCCATTAATCAAATATAAACATTTTATTTTAAACATTGTGGATAATTTATAGATTGTTAATGGAGATTTGTAATTACACAAATAAATGGGGACTATTATAAATTTATTAATTATAGAGAGCCAAAAATTTTAGTTTAAAAATATATGACATATATTAAATATGTTAATAACATCAAGTCAATAAATATTCAATATAATGGATTTTATGGACCTCATTTGTGTGTAAAACATGGTTTCTGGGTTTACACTATAAATATGAAGGCCTCTCAGATTTTTCACATCATTTACTCTCAAGGAGGTGGTTTCATCATAAAATTGATGGATATGGGGTTTTAGAGAATCACATAGTGAAACTAGTCTACCTTAATAGGTATGAAAAAAGGATTCTAATTAGAGATCTTAATCAAACTCAAATATATGTGTCTTTCATTTCATTTTACATTCTCCATTTCCATCATATAGATGTGTTTTTGGTTATAAAATTTTTTATTTGGGTATTATGGTATCTCATATAGTTCTTAATATCGAAAATTATCTAAATCTATAAGTTATCTCTTCTCGAACTACATTCGATCATCAAAAAGATTAGAGTGAAAAATAGGAAGTAAATGCATACTCCTTACCTATAAATAGGAAATCCCCAATTGAGCAAACCAAAATGGTTTACTATGGATCCCCATTTAAAATAGACACCTTACCCTTTAATTATTCACTTTACACGTTAAAATTAAATTGTTAACCATTATAAATTGAATATTTTTAAAAATGTTATCAAATATTTCTTATAAAAATGGACATATTATACTCATACCAAAACACATCAAAATAGATGTTATATATATATATATAATACATATCTACATTACATGGGCTCTTTTATTTTAAAAACCCCATTCTCTTAATGGTCTAAATTCAATCCAGGAGTAGTGACTCAAAAATGAATGTTAGGGTTACCAATTTAATTTTTCCTTTCTTATTTGGAATTCTTCCTCATAGATCCTATTTTAAAACATTTATTACATTTCTTCCATGATTATATTCCTATGATATTAAATCCTTTTTCATCCATTTCTGATAATATATCACTCTTTCCTTCTCAATGAAAAAGTTTCATAAATTGTTACTATGATAAAGTATGGGTTCCAAATTATATTCCAATTTTTTCAATTCTCCTTTTAAAGAATCCAAAATACTGATTTACATTAAATGTAAATATATAAAATATATTTATTATATTAATTTTTTTGAAACACAATTATTTTTTATTCATTTCTTTTAAAAGAATTTAAAAAATAACATTCATATCTAGTTGTTTCACACTACCAAAGTGAAAGATGTTGTTTTATCAATCACTTATACCATTTATGGATATTATAAAAATGGATATCATGATTAAACAAAAAAATTATAGTTATATAGTTTTTTAAATGATTCCATAAAAATAAAGTATTCATTGTAATATTATTATTAAATAAAAACAATCAAATTTATTTTTGGGCTTCTAAAACAAATTTATTGGAAATGATTTTAAAAATTGTAATTTTCTACTAATTTATTAAACTCATTATAATATATAAGGATATAAAAATATATCTTTACACTTCTATATCATATTAAACCATTTTAAATTTCTCTATAACCATTATAATTACACTAAAGATATTTTAGATCTATGGATCATATTGACCCAAAAAAAACATTAATCCAATACATGACTAATACCTGATAACAAATGAATAAAACAGAATAATAATAACAAAATAATCCTGAAAAAGGCTCTAAATAAATTATTTAATTATTATATTTTTATTATTCATGATTTTTTGGGTTGTAAAAAGTCGGCTGAGACTTGAGGTATAGGGATTCACATATCAACATTATTTCATTGAGATATATTACAAACTATTAATTTATTTTATTTTATATTATGTTGATATTATATCAAGAATTAATTTCATTATATTTTATGTTCAACTTATTGGAACAAAAATTCCACTTAATTTTATCTCTTTCATTTCCTTTGACATATATGATATAATGGATTTTAGGCTTTTATATAAACTTTTACTTTTAATTTTTAAAGTATTTCTCCAAACATTCTCACTAATATTGTATAATAATTTTCTTCTATTTTTCTTATTAATATACGGTAATATTACATTATATTAATTAATTTTCCTCTCAATAGGGAATTGGTGTGCCTGTTCTTTGTAATTATTTTGTTTTCATGGGTAAAATTTAATTATTATTTTTAGGTGTTCAATTACAAGATCCTAATTATTTTTATTCATCAGATGGTAATTAGACATTATATATGATGGATATTAACCTTTAATTATATATTCCTCCTAATAAATTTGGTAGTGATTTTTTCAATAGTGAAATTATATTAGGAATAACCAGTGAAGTTATTCCTTTATGAGTTCTTCAAATTAACTAGTGTTCTTAATGTATTTCATGTGATTATGAGAAATTATGAGTGATATTAATATAATATCCCAAGAACCAATCAATTATATTCTTTTAAGTTTAATATTGTTTATGAAATTTTTTAACTTAACGCTATTAGAGTATACATTTATATCATATGAAATATGTGTGTATAATTTTATAGTAATTAATTTACATTAAAAAAAATTTCATGTGTATTAATTAAATTTAATTGAATAATGTGTTTTATTTATATACCCGTTAATTAGAGACATACACACATTACAGGTTTTAAAATGGTTTTATAGGGTCATATTATGAGTAAAAACAATAATGAATTCAAAGTTTTAGTTATTAGTTTTTGGAAATAGATAGATCATGTTTGTGATTTAAGACATTTATTATGAACAAGTTTTCATATAGTGTACAATTATAGTGTTTTTTGTTTGAGTGATTTTCAAAATTCCCAAAAACTATAATCCTAAAAGGTATTTGGAATTATGTTATATTCTTTTTCTAGAAATAAATTTAATTATTTAGATTCTTTCAATTTATTGGTGATGATATAGATGCACTTAGATACATTTAGTGTCTATGTTGTTTTCAAAGAAATGATGGGAAAAAAATTTAGTGATTTTGAATAGGGTTTTATGGGGATAAAACATTAATTTATAGTCATATTGACATAATAGAGTTTTTTATTCTTATATGGGTTTAAAAATTGATTCATCTAATTTATATCATTTATCAATTATATTTCCATAGACGTATGGGTGAATCATGTAGAAAGGAAACAAGGAAATAATAACCTTCCAATTCAATAATATAAAATGATAGGAGTTGAAGCTACAAAATTTGTGGCTATGTTAACTCACCTAACATATTGTATAAATTCTTACACTAATAAAAGGGGTCAGCCAAATTATCCAAAAAGTAGTATATCAATAGTGTATAATTTTATGTGACCAAATCCAACAAAATTTTGGGTAATGTTATACTTAGTGATATTTGAAGGATGAATCAATGTTTTAGAGATGATATTTGATGTTTTATGTTATTTAGTTAATTTTAAGGTAACTCATTCTATATATAATTTTTAAGGTGAAACTGATTAGTAGTGGTATATAATTGGATATAACAAGGATAATAAAGAGATTGGATTCATAGAATAAAAGTTTATTAAATATCTTTCTGAAAAAACAATCTTAATATTATTAATTATAGAATGGAGGGACAATTTATAGGATTAATTTAAGAGGAATAGGTCACATATTTTGATTATAAAAAAAATTTCATGACTTGAAAGCTATAAAATTTATTTAATACTCAGTCATTTGAGTAAAATTTATATATTTTAATCTATTTTGAAACCATGTTTATAATTTTATTTCATCATAATTAATTTTTTTATGTACATGAATATTTTTTGTATGAGAATAAGGTTTATATATAGTTTTTGGGATCTTATAAAACATAGACTTCCATATTTTAGAAGAATCTTATTTCAAAATATATTAAAGGATCTTGTATAAAAAAACCTAACAGTATGAAAACACAATGTCTTTTATGGATTAAATTTTGTTAAAAGAATTATAATGACTATATTAAGGGGTGTGGTAAGTGTTATAAGTATATAATATGTAGGAATATAATTTTAGATAATAAATAAATAAATAATGGTTATAAATATAATATGAAAAATTGTAAACTATATCCTTATAAAAGTGACTATTCAATTATGAATTGTAATAATTATAATGAAATGGGAAATTATGTAAGCCAATTTCTTAAGAATATGGCTGAAGAAGGATATCAAGAAGATGATAGAAATAAAGGCATAGATAATTATTTTTTTATTGTAAGTGATGAGGAAATATTTTATGTCATATAAAAGGAATGAATTATTATCATAATAGTTTTTTTATATTTGGATGTAGACAACATGATTAGATTAGGATTGATAAATCATAGGGAATAATTCATATTTTTGATTTAAGGAATGATGTATAATGTAAAATGATTGAAAACATGGTTATGTGTTTATAAAGGAGTTATATTATTAAATAAACATTGTATAATTTTTCCATAGCTACGATCTAGTTTTATTTCAATTCATTTTTCTCGTATTAAAATATTGCAAGGATGTAATATCTTAATGGGGAGAATCTAATAACTCAAAACTAATTATCTATTAAATTTTCATAAATTATTATTTTCCATAACTAAATTATATTCTATATAATTAAAGTATAAAATAAATGAAATGATCATTATGAATTTTATAACATCACAAATTAATGATAAATACTCTTTATAATATCAATACAACCACAAAAGGACAATACAGACACGTATAATGAAGGACTTTGAGGTTGAAATTTTCATAATCAAGGTCTCCGATAAAAATAACCACATCTAATATGATTATGGAATTATGGAAAATAAAAAAACGTATGGATATACTATTTTAATATTAAATGAGATAATTGAATGTATGATTTTTTAGAAGTATGGTTGTATGTCTGAAAAATCTATCCATTGAGGGTATTCATTATATATCAATTGTGTTACCTATTGTGGGTATGTGTTATATGTTTCCTGAAATAATAGATATGTTATTATTATGTACAAAAAATATGATCAATAAGATATCCATGTCATATAATAAAAGTAATTATTTTAATTTCATGTTAGAAAATATGTTTTTTCTAATCATTGTGTATATTTATAAATCATAATTTCTTATATTGATATATGTAAATAATTATTTAAATAATATATATTTATGTTAATTATGGGAATTTTTCTTTAAATATATTTTTATTATAGACATAGAAATTTATGTGACATGGTTTGAAATAGTACAGTTTTTTTAGTGGAATGTGAATATCTAATGTTGTTAAAAATATTTTATTTTTTATATATTTTGATTTTTTATTTAATAATATGTTCTCTAATAATTTTATATAATAATTGATTAAATAAATATAATTTTGTAATTTTAATTTTAAAATTAGGTTGATGATACTTTATTATTAAATTTATAAATAAAATCATGATATGACACTAAATATTATATGTGATGTGTAATAATAGTTTTTTTAATTTAAAAAATCATATAAATGAAAATTTTATTATAATTTGTATTTATAATGTTTTAAACAGCCAATTGTTAAATTTAATATCCTAATTTATTGTTCATATAACTTTAGTAATACATTTGAATTCAAATTCTGTTTAAAATAACATATAGAATTCTTGTGTAATTTTAGTTCAAATTGTTAATTTTTTATCTAAAATGGTGTAGAATATTATAAAAACCTATAGAACGCGTATTAAATGATATGAAATTTTAATTATAAAATAAAAATATTCCATTAATATAAATTAATTTTTACTTGAAGATAAATATTAGAGTATTTGTTGTTGTTGATAGAGTTATTACACAACATAAAAAAATAAAAAATTGGTTACATAGAGATAAGAATTAATAAGGGATAATTATTTTATATAATTTTATAGATAAATATTATTTTTCATTAATTTATTTTTCACATTTGGATTTTTAAATACATGGCACGATAATTATTCAAATCATTTTTTAGTGATTGTACAATGTAAGGAAACTCTAAAATCAAATCTAATTTTTTTTTCAGGATATAAATTTGAATAAATAATGTTATAAATGGTTTTATATGATTTTAATTTTAATAATATATTATATTAATATTAAATATTTTAAAAATAATTAAATAATCAGATAATTATTCAAAATTCCATCATGATGCTGACGTAACTCTTGTACAAGTAAGAAAAGGACAAAAATATTGGTTTTCAAATATTTAATGGGGAAAAATTTAATAAAATTAGAGTATTTTATAATTTATAACTAAAAACCAGATTATCGTCAAAATATTTAAAATTTAAAATTTTTATTCCCTGTTTATATAGATATGATAAAAGTCAAATTGCAATATTTACACTAGAAATAACTTTAAATGGTATTTAATGTTTAAAATGAATAGAAGTTAATAAAAAATAACTACAAAATATTTTATGTCATTTAGGGATGAGTAATAGTCTAACATATCTTTATATGTCCATTTATGAGGAACATTATACTTTAAAATTATATTATTTACACTTATTGATTTAATATTTGTAAAAATGAAAAAGAATCTTATATATAAAAACAGAATCATTATAGCCTTTCCATACACATCTAATTTTTTGTTTTCAGAAAATATACTACCCAAATACCTCTCTAAATTCATCTATCCTCATTTTCATGGCCTAGTTATAGATATTATTTAGTTCTAAAATGGATTTAAACATAATACAGGGGAGGTGATTTAAAAATAAATGTAAAGGTTCTAAACTCAATCTTTTCTTTCTTATTTAGATTTTTTCCCCAATAAAAATATTTTTAAACATCTATAATATTTTCCATGATTCTAATCATATGTTATTAACTCGAATTTGATTCATTTTTTATGAATATAACACTTTCCTTCTTAATAACATCTTTTCAAAATTCATTACTGTGTTGAATTGTGAGATTCAAATGACATGTTTTTTCTTTTTTATTCACAAATTATGATTTTCATAATGTGAATTGTCTTTAATAGTAATATTTAAAATTATAATAGAGAAACCAAATGTGGTATGGGTCAGATTCTTTCTTTATTAGATATTCATTAGGTGTGTGAATATTCGTGTTGTTGAATAAAGATGGTTGGAGTGATATTTAAATATATATGTATGTAATAGGAACATTTTACACAAAAATAGAAAGGTACATTCCACAAAAGGTTTTTAGAGTTTCCAAAACATACAATTCACTTTATACATAAGAATTAATTTTCTATTGAGAAGGAGAAAAGTGTTCTGAAAATTTATTAAGGAATAATAAAAAAACAAAACATAAGAGATATGCACACCGCAACATATATATCACATGGTGAATGATATTTTATAAGTGTTATATATATTATGAACTATATTCCATTCGATGAGTGATAATAAGACTAATTATATAATATTTTTGTTTCATTTGTTTCACCATTTTTGTATAGTTACGATATGACAGGTTCAATCATAAAATATTATTAATGAAATTTCAATGTAACTGCCTAATGTAGAAAAGATACGAATGTTTAATTTTAGAGAATTGGTATTTTAAATGTACCATGGGGAACTCCTCAATTCCATAAACCATTTAGTGGTTGAAGAAATTTAATGTATAAAAAGAACAATCATTCAATGAACTAGTATGTGAATATGTGATTTATAGATTTCTAGAGAATTCACATCGAAATGACAATATGTAAGACTCTTGTTGATGTTGTTGTTGATTGAGAATCAAATAACATCCCATTTTATTTTCAATGATTAAGATCAATATAAAAATTATACATGGGATGGAATTAAATAAAAAAAATTGAATTCATCATGAAATATCCTATATTTACCTGATTAGTCACTCATCCTGGCACACAACATGGACGAAAGGGTTTTCTTGATCCTTATGGGATAGAAACATGTTCCTTGGAATATGAAAATTCACTTGGGATCGATTTTTCCCAAATGATGATTAAAAAGAAACACACAATCAATCCACAATATCATAAATAAATAAACATTACCAGACCAACCAATATAAAAATAATCCAAATCAAAAGTCCAACTAAATCTATATAGCCCACAATCAATAATCCTATCATAAATTAACTTCCACTAGTACATCATAAATTTCAATTAGGAAAGGTATCACATCTTGAAATACCTTTAAGTGAAACATTATTGATGGGTATACAGAATTTTGTATACAAGTATGGAATAAAATAGTCCCTTTAATATTTCAATATATTGTTTGTGCAATTATTTAAAATGTAAATTTCATTTATCCATAGTTTTAAATAAAATAATGAAATAAGTTTTTCTATAATATATTTTAGAAAATAAATAATAACAAATCCTTATTTTATGAATCATTAAATTTATATTATGAAAATTAAGGCGAAGAAATTACTTTAAAAATAACCACATTAAATCACTCTTATTTAAATAAAAATAGTTACTTTGAAAATAATTCTTTAAAACCATGAATTCATTATAATATAACTCCTTTATATTTAAACCCCCATTCATAAAAATGTTTTAGAAATTCCTTAGATTGTCTACACACAAAATAGGAATAAAAGATCAATCCAAAGGTTCCATTTAATCAATGATCAATAAAAACTACAGGTAATCAAAGGTGTTTCTTACTAAGAAAACATGATGTAAAAAAATTAAAATAAAGGTATTCTTAATATCAAACTATCAATTAAGTAAAATTTGTTACAAGGATTGTCGTAGGTTATAATGTTAGGTAATCCTTAAAATTAACAAACATGGACTAACTATTGGGCTTTTGCATCTTATACATAAAACACATGACTAACAAACACCCTTTTGTCATTAGGGGAGTTCCCTATATAGTATTATCTTCCATTATAAGAGAAACTAATACCATGAAACTATATTATTCTTTAGAAAGATAACCATTCAATTAGATATATGGTATCCCATGACCAAGATAATGTTACTGTAAACAAAAAACTAATATCTACAATGATCATAAAACATAAACAATGAATAACCATCTCTTATATCTCCATCATAATAAAAATCGTGTTTGATCGCTCACTTTATCACATTACACTTTAAAAACAACCCATAAAAATACATAAGTGTTTTGAAATGTACTTCACCCACCTAAACATTTTAAAACCCATATTTAGGTTCCAAATATGGATTCTTGAAAATATAATTGTGATTCAAGTCCTTTCATAATGTTTAAATTTCCATTTAAAAAAATATTCTAAAAATTTTATACCTAAAAACAACCTTGAAATAATTTTATGTATTAATTCATATTTTGAAAAATCCTCTAAAAACGATTATACCCTATTCATTAATTTTTATCCAAAACAAAACTGGGTCAAATCCCTTTAAAAATATAAAACCTATAATGAAAAAAAATTATAAACATTTCTATGAATCATGGAATTTTACATTTTCCCTGAAAAACATGAAAACAAAATTTAATGATTTTATTCCTATTGTGATTTCTCATTGATTTAATTTTGGAAACCCTTATGACCAACATATATAAATGTAATTAAGTAAATAATAAATATAAGAGGATCAAACAAACAATGGTATTACAAAATAATGAAAGGATTTAAAATACCTAACATGAATTAATAGGTAAATAGGTGCAATAAGCTGGAACGAGTCATCATTGATAGATAATGCCCAAAAAATCATGGATACAACTCCATCAACCCTTAAACAAAAAAATACCCAAATTTGAACCACCATCAAACACTGATCATATCCTAATAGACCTATAGGGTTTTGAGAGTAAGTGAAAATGATAGAAAATGGGAAGACGGGATACGAAATAAAATAAATAAGAAAAAATGAGTTCCCTTAAGGAATATTCACAAAATATGAATAATTTAGAATGGATGTTGAAAGAATGGGAAGGGTGGAGGTACAATTTGGAATGAATTTGGATTGTAAAATCGTAATATGAGATAAATGATTTGGAAACCCCTTAAATTAAACCAGGAGAAATATAAGAAAAAAAAATAAAACTGAGGAAACTATGATTGTTTGGTAAACCATTTTCCAACTATGTGATATCTACGAGAGATCCTTAATCAAACACATGATTTAGATTCATAGTTGTGAAATAATATGATTAGAATAAAAAATTTATTTGAAACCATAAAAAAATTATCACAATGTTTCAACATGGTTATTACTAACTGTATGAAATCTATGTTCTAGAAAAACTGTAAGTGAAGGTTAGTTGCATGACCTCAAAATGACTCGCATGATTCACCCTAAGAGATGCATTACCCTTACACACTGACCATTCATGTTAAAAAATGTACAAGGAGGAACATTGAGTAATGTTATCTACAATGTTTTCACTAAACCATGATATATAATCCATGAATTCATTGAACCCCTAAGTATATTCCACCTAAACAGTTTTCCAAACCATTGAGTGTCTATGTGGAAATGTGCACAAAATATTTTTTTCTAAGAAATTACATTTTAAATAAAAAAGAATCTAAAAATTTCAATCAATATAACATTGAAACATGTAAATAAATTAATGGTATCATGGGGTGTTAAAATATCCTCTCGATGTTACTTAATTCCCCCCAAATTTCCTCAATGAATAAAGGGGTTTCTAAAATATCTAAACCATACTCCCCATATAAGAGGTCTCTGGGTTTTCGAAATGGACATGAAATAATTTTAGCTAAATAAAACCACTCAACAAGATCCACTACTCTGACCAATAAAAAGATAACAAAAACAATTAGGACCTAATATATGCCTCCTCACCATTGGGTAATTTATTTAATATGGAAAAAAACAAGACAGACACCTTTTGACAAAACAACACTAAGAACCTTGATTTACACCAAAGACCCATGGATCCCTGAACCATCACAAAGATCAACATTCATTGAATAACCACATCATGAACTCCAATATATAATTAATTCCATAATAAAACCTCACTAAAACATACAGTGCCTCTATAATCCGGTTAAAATGATCCACACAGTTTAACTAGGGCCTAAACAATAGTGGGAATTCCTAAAAAACCCATAAAAAATACATCATGTCCAAGTGGTTATCACTATAAAAATTCACCATGGTTACTTGGTCAATGATTCTTAAGTCTCAAATGTTTAATATACTAATGAACCTTCATTCATAATGATAATCCACATGCAAATATACTTTATAATAGGAAACAACCTAAATCCACAATGAATACATGAATCCAAGACTCACCTCAATCTGAAAAAGAAAAATAAAGATCCTTTTTGACAATGAAACAAAAATATAAATGGATAGGGCTTATATAAGAAGTCCATTACTATCACTAATTGAAAATCCATAAATATTATATCCTAAACCACCTAAATAAATAATTTTAACCTACCTTATACACACCAAACAAAAGTCCACATAAAAGTAAGATCACTTAAGATTCAAAAATTGTACCTAATTTGTCCTCTTCTGACACTTCAATTTAAAAAACCTATAAAGATGACCAAAGAACCCACATATATACCTCACCCTTAAATAATTCAAAAGAACATAAGCCCTCATTAATCGCCTATCACATATCCACTACCCAATAAAAGGCCTTGATCCTCATAGAAGGTATGTGGTCAATGATTTCAAAATACTTAGGTCGGTATAAGTAAATAAAAGATTTTTGACACATAAATCATTACTATGATTAGGTATAGTGAAAAATTAGGAAACAAATATCCTAAATATCATCATAACAAACAAACACCCCACTCCCCATTGAATAATATCTGGGAATCATACTCTAAATAACATAAAAAACACAATCAACCCACCCAACAAAAATAGCTCAAATAATCACAGAAAAATTAAATTTTTAATTGAAACACCCATTTAAACATCTTATGATTTATTTATATACAAATAAAACTATTTAATAAATCCTCTCTAATTTTATTTAAAGCACCTAAACTCTTTTTTGAAAGAAAATATTTTTTTGTCATCTAACATTTATTTTATTAATTAAACATTAAAAAATAACATAATTCTCATTTATAAATCTCCATATTGTCTGTCCAAAATATGAAAATACTTACTTGAAAATAAAAAATGCACTTAAATTTACAAAATTATCCAAAAAATACATTTATTAGAAGGGGTACAATGAAAAAACACCACAAACATTTGAAATCATTTTATAAATGTCTATCTTTTTTTAAATGAAAATCAAAAGATATTATTTTCCATTCCCAAAAAAATGTCTTATAATCCTTAAAACCATCCATTTAATTATAATAATAAACATTTATTCACTATTATCAAAACCAAATCCAATAGGATCAGCACATGAAAAACAAATCCCATGGATTCCCCTCAAATGAGCAATAGGCACTATCAAAACACATTAGAGTCTTAAAAGAGGTCAAAAAATAAGTCCAAATAAATATTTTAGCCAAATTGTTGTGTTGACCGATTTCTAATTGTGTGCCATATTCTAGGATGATCCAATAACCATGTTTCCAAGGGCTCCACACGTTTTTTCAAACTGAATTTGTCGACATCGAATCCCTTGGTTCTCTTATCATTTCCAAAAGAAATATAAAAAATAACCTTAAATCCTAAAGTATGTGTCCAAAGATCCATAAAATAATTTAAAATTAAATATATAAAAAATAATAAATGTTACTACCAAAGGAGATTAAAGTTTCGTCATGATTGGGGGTGATTAGAAACATATCTATGACCTATCAATATATACCCCAACCCAAGGACCCTAGATCTGATGCCTTAATTTATTTAATTAGTACTATGAAAAATTTATCGCATACCAATAGAAAAAATATTTTAGTATATTTTAAAAAATAGATAATGACATATGGTTCTCATTACAGCATGAAAATTAATAAATCATAAAAATCCTTTTGAAACAGCCCTATTCTTCTAGATTATCACTATAAGTCATTCATAATATACATCTTGTCATCCTGGGGAAAAATAAAACATATGAATTGGATGATCTCAGATGCTATTTATGTGTATGTAATACAGCAGAAGATATCTTAAATAGACATAAAAAATAAGGCATGGTGAAAGACTAAAAACACATTTCCATTAAAACATAATCATGAGTATAATATGGAAGAAATAAAATATAACTAAAAAACTCCATATAAATATTTTCATGAGAATGAAAATTAACCTTGGATATTATACTAGCCTAATAATAACATGGAATAATAATAACTAATCTCATAATATGGGAATGCATAATTTGGGACATCATAAACATACCATCAAGGCCTTGGCCAAAATTTCTACATAAATGGATAAGGCCTCAAGAAAAACGTGGTCGAGTTTGTCCCATGAGACCTACTGATACTTTGTGGGGAGATATCAGGCCCCACCCCAAACATACTAGGTCTAATTATTTCCTTATATGATAGGGGTGAATCATATTCTACATATACATTCATATTCCAAATAGCATATTAAATGTCAACAATTTACCCAATTTGTAAACATAATCTTAAACTATCCTGAGTAATGTGGATAATGGTATCAAGATAATACATAAAAAGTAAAAATTATCATAAATCATAAAATATAATATTGTATATGGCATCATAAGTGATCAACCTCAAGTAAAAATAAGAAATTAAAATAATGGTTAACCAAGGTAAGAAATGGGTATCATAATCATGTCATACGACATAAAAATAAGCGTATCATAATGGTGTCCATGAATGAATGGATTTAAATGATAAATCTATATTAATAAGGAAAACTGCACCAATATCATGACAATTGATGTCCAAATGAAGTGAAAACTTGTAAAAATATTTTTTAATAATCATTATAAATGATCTACTTTAGTGAGTTTTAAGGGAAAATATAAACGAGTCTATAATGATGAAAAACAAATATTTTTTTCAATAAAACCAGAAATGAACAAATATAGATTTTCCTAATAAAAATAATGGTTTTTGAAGAATTTTATGGCACAAAATAGATTATGGAGTGTAAATTAAAATGGGTTATAAATTGGGAAGTTCCATTTAATCAGGCTTTCTTATTTGGAGGTATTTAAATGGGGACAATATAAAACATGTATTTCCAAATCAAATAATGTACAATTCACTTAGGTAAATATATTTTCAACATACAAAAATAATGAAGGAGTAGTAAATAAGAATAATTAAGAGTTAAATTTGTGTAAAGAGAGATAAAAGTGTCCTGAGGGAAAAATAGAGGTTCGGTAAGAAACCCTGACATTATGTCCAAAAGTGTTCAGCACATTCAATTAATTTCATCAATAATGAAATTAGATAAATTAATAATTTAATTCATGACCTCTTAAATATTTATTTTATTTTTTATAACATTTGATTTAAATTTATAACCATTTTGATTAGTTATAGGATAAAATTTCATCATTTATTAGTGTTTGTCTACATTGTTTTCATGATTGGTTCACTTGTATACATGTATGAAAGATCATGTAAAATGGGAATAGACATACATAATTGAAATTATATTTTGTTGATGAGTTTACCTATGATTAATTTGTATTTTATATCATTTTTTCTAGATATGAGGATGATTCATTATATAACAGTTTAATGATAATCGTTTAGATTATTTTGGTGTATTTTCCATCATCATAAACTATTTAAATTTTATTAATTAATTTTATGTATATATACTAGTTACATAACACTAAATAAGTTGTAGTATACAATTTAAAACATTTTTTACAATTAAAATGTTTTTATTACAAGCTTTGAATGTGTTATTAGAAAATGAAAAATTATTATCCATGAATTGGTGAATCAGCACCTCATGGATGAAGGTATCATTTTTTGAAAAAAACAAGTAAATAATAATGTTTTTGGTGGATATACCATTAAAATAATAACACTAAAATACATAGATGATACGAGAGTTATCATGTTTCTTTTTATAGGGGAGGTGATGTAAGGATAACAAAAGAAAAGAAATTCAAATAGAAAGAGAGAGAGGGTTTTACCTCTTAAGTGGTGTTTCCTTGAGAAGCTCATTGAGGGACTTGTAAATAGTCATTTGGTGATACCAATAAGACCAAAATGCAGGGAATAGGTTCGAGCGAGGAATTTGATAGAATATTAGCATGCCCCAAGGCTTAGAGGGTGTGAGGGGAAGGGGTGGTGAAGGGTGGTATTTATAGTGGAAGTGGTGTTTTGGATAATTTTATTTATTAATTTATTATATGGGCTCAAGAATATCAATAGTGTTTATTCATGTGACTCTGTACAGTAATTATTGCATGTGTGTTTGAATAAATGGTTCTTAAATTATCAATACCCTAAACATTAATTCGGAATTATTGTATTTGGATTAGAAGTTTAAATACCGTAAATTACCGTATTTCAATATTCAAAAAAATTACACTATTTTATAATATCCCAAAAAACACCCTAACAATTTTTAACATCTGGATTTTAAAAATGGACTCCATTTTCTAAAAAAATCGAAATATGAGAAATTTAATTTTTAAAATAAAGCCATTATTTATTCAAAAAATATTTATTTTCATATTATAATCGATTTTCCACCATTTGAAAATTATATTATGGTAGCATAAAATTTTATAATAATCATAATATAAAAAATTAATAATTTATGCATATATTTAATGAAAATAATTATTCTTTTAAATTATTATATTGAATTTAAAAATATAAATAAACATTTACGTTTCACAAAATACTAACTCTTAGTTTATGATTTTTAAAACATTTATCTACATATTCTATGAGATAAATATATCATATATTAATTTATGAGATATCTAATATATTTTTGTAATTTTATAGGTGAGGTCATTATTTTAAATACCAGTATTTTCCAGGTAAATTATTTTATTTATATGGAAGTATTACAAGTCTGTGAAAATTCATGGCTCCTGATTCCGAGGACCGGAGTGTCTGGAATAAATTTCTGAACCTTTTTTTAGGTACATTCTGTAAACACATGGGTAGTGTTTTTTAACATTTGAACCATTTCTCAGATTAAAAATTTGAGGGCACCGATGAATCTGTGTGGGGGGGGGGATTCACATAAGGGAGGATTTACATTGATAGCAGTAGGTCTGGATAAAATGTTAATTTTTGTGACTTTTTTTAAAAGATGTGAAATAAAGTAATTTAATTATATTATTTTCTTTCTTCTCCAACAATGGACAAGAAGAGTGTGGGGGCAGCGATGAGTCATACCAATATATGGCTTGAGCTGTCAATTTTATGTAATGACATCATTGGGGAATTAGGATGGTTCTTAATTAGTGAGGCCTAACTAATTCTACACGTTGTTCCTTACCCTACCCTCTCAAAAATATATGGACTTTGGGGAGAGGAATCAGCAAAAATTCGCCAAGGAACGAAGTGCTGAAGGAGTGCAGAGACACCGAACCCTTAAAAGACGGAGCGGATCCCAGTAGGAGGTGAATAATGACACTGAACAACGAACGAAAGGACGGCGTATGAGTGGCATTATTGGGAACCAATGGCGGGAATGAACAACATGATTCAACATCATGAACGGGCACTCTCGAATGGGTTTATAAGTTTTGGTTTTTTATTCTCTTTTATTTCAACTGAATTTATTGAACCCCTCTCTCCTCCCACTTGTTTAATAGCTAACGTAGATGGGTGGGCCTAACGAACAAGGCATGGTCCATCTACAATCTTTGTTACAAACTTATGATTTAAGTGGAATACCAACAACACGGAGACACCGACCGACTATGAATTAGGTGTACTCCGATGCATGCCACAATGGGAGGACATGGTACAATGCCACAGTGGTCATCGAAACGGAATGCACTTGCTGACCGCGGAAAAAGGGTGGCACACTCTCCCATACCGCTGATAAGAAAAAAGGGTTTGTGGCTCATCATATGTGGCGAGCAGTGGAGGTGCAGCTCTCTTCCGTGCATCCCCAAAGACCAAGGGGTCATGACTCCTTAGGCACTTTGATCTAAGGAGGTGGCTGAAACTTCGGCAGAGTGCAAACGAGAGGCAGCGCAACTAGCGTTCCACGGGTGAGAAGAAGCCATGGCCGAAGATGCAGCGGAGGAACCTGCCACATGGGTTCCATGGAGACTCATTAGCACCCATGTGGTTCTACAATTTCACAAAACCTAATGGCCTTTGGGCCATTCTAGAGTTCGGGAGATCGTGGGTCACCCACCCAGCCCCCCTTGCCAGCTCGGGCGGATAGCGGTCGGGCTACTATCTTGCGGGTCAAACCATATGCGTCTGGGCTAGCCCCTCGTGGGTTTCACCCTTCACGGTTAGGCCACACCCCTCACGGGTTGTGCCCTTCGCAGCCAGGCCACCCCCCTTGTGGGTTGCGTGTTAGGCGGATGGGTCGCCCCCCTCGCTTGTCGCGCCCTATGCCGTCGGGCATCCCTTTGTGGGCCACAACTCACGCGGTTGGGCCACCCCTTTGTGGGCCACCCACATGTGGGTGTGGTCAATCCCACTGTGACCCTTCCCAAATGGGGTCGGGCTGGGTCGTTCCGATCTGGTCAGACCGGACCCAGGCCAACCAATCCCAGAAACACTTAAAGGGCCATATCTTGTGAACCAGTCATCTGTTTAACGAACTGTCTATTATGTTGAGATCCTTTGATTAAGATTGTCATTTTGGTATACTCCTATTGAGTTTTGGATATATTTGGATTATGTATAGGTCGGATTGAACCCGAATCCAATCAGGCCCATGGATCTAAAATGCTTATACCTCACAGATCGGTCGTTTGATTGACGCACCATCTATCACGTTGGAACCCTTACAACAAGGTGGTTCTTCAGGTTACTCATTTTCAGAGCTTATTGGTAGTCTAGGTATTACTAATATCTTGAGGTAAGATTCTATAGAACATGAGCGCACCAGGTGCGTGGAATCTAGTGGCAAGTAGTGAGGCATAGGTTGGAGCCAGATCATACGGAGGTCTACGCTCAACAATCCTTTGTGGGTCATCTCCTACTGATCTTGTGTGGGTCTGATCCTGTGTGGTTTAGTACTCAAAAAACCTATGTGGGTCATCACATATCAATCCTATGTGGGTCAGATCCTGTGTGGGTTAGCGGGGGTATGTTACCTAGATACTCTCGGAAGGTCGGATCTTGTGTAGATAATTGTAGGGGTTAGTACCTATCAATCTTATGTGGGTCAGACTACGTATGGTCAGATTTAGTACCTCTTGATAGACGAAGATGACATAGCCTCATGACTAATCTTTTGTACTTCTTTACTTCACTAAAACCCATGTTTTATATGAGACTCTTTTTGAGATGTATCTATTTGTTCATGCTTTTTGGTTGAGATCATGATTTTTGGTTTTTCTTTGTGTAATTCTGTGAGACATTCAGGGGTTTCGGGGTCCCTAATGGGTATTGTTATACTCTCACCTACACACGCCTCGCCTATACCTTGTTCTGTCTTATGCAGATGGCGAGCCTTTGGGCTGTTATTTGAGGGAGCTCGGACCAGGAGGTACATTGAGGGGATGGGAAGATGTGGAGTGATGAGGAAGAAATCTGTACCTACCATTTAGGTATGATCCTCATAGGATGACCCAAGAGCTATTTCTTTTTTCAGATATATTTTACTTTTCAGTTGTTCATGTACATTTCCAGTTGGGCTTGTATACCAGCCCCTTACATTCAGAACTCTTTTACTACAACACCTACTTAGTGGTTTCTTCTTGTTGCATTCTAGTCTGTGTGTTTGTACAGGTTTAAAGGCAATAACCTCCCATTTTAGGGATATGCCTTTCTAGTGCTATTCTCCTGCCTCTACCCTTTGGATGGTGGGTATGGGTATGTCATAGCACATGCCCCGGGTGATGATTCATTAAAAAGTGGTATCAGAGGTGTCGGTTCTATCGAAGGACGTGGACTCTGATCTTTCTTATGTGGAAATAGTTTTAAGTGTTATGAGTGTGGTTTCCAGATTGGGGAATTCAGTGTGGGTGCAATGGATGACATATCCATACATCAGGACCCTAAAATCTGATTTCCATCTCAGCACATAAAAACACTGATTGTTTGTGTTTTGAAAAGGTTTATTTTGACCTCTTGAGTCAACTCACTAGGTAGAACTCAATGACCATGGAACACCTTTTTTCTTTCAAGATTCTTCCACATTGACAGCCCGCCAGGATTCCCAAAAGAGTACACAAGGACATCCCACTGAATGATGATTCCTCATTTTAGGGCCCTTTTACGGCATTATAACCTTCAGGCGGTGAACCAACAATAGCACTACCCATTTAGAAGTCATTTCCACCAGCCTCACCAACATAGGGTGCATGATGACTAAGCGTGTTGCACGAGTTTCAGCAGCAAAGGCCTCCAAGGTTCTATGAAGAGATAGACTCACGTGTGATTGATGACTAGTTGGAGTTCGTAGCCTGAGTTTTATGCCTAGTTGGGACACCAGCCAACCTCATGGTGATCCTAGCAGCCAGTCTCTTCTAGGAAGCTGTAGGGAGATGGTGGAGGTTGATTCTCCATATACACAATGAGGTGACCCTAGTCTGGGCAGACATCGAGATCCTTTTAAAGTTAGAGTTAACCCAAGCTACCTTACTCTCTAGGCTTATATAAGAGCTGTTGCACCTACAATAGAGCATCATTACAGTGGCACATTACTCGGAAAGGTTCAGTGATCTCTCCTTCTACTCCAATGACATGGTAGGAGATCCTTTCTGTGGGACCTGGACCTTTGAGTAGGGTCTTAAAAGAGAGATCAGAATATAGATGCTATCTCTTAGCATACCGATGTAGGATGGGGTACTAGAGCAAGTGCTTTTGGTGCAGAGCTTCCAATCTGAGTAGGCACCATCAGCGAGACCCACCACCGAGCGACACATAGCAGTGTCATCTACAATTGGTAGTAGGTAGATGACCCATAGGTCCATGAATAAGAGACCTTCTGGTCGATGGCCTCGGGACGTAGGGTCGGATGTGTAGAGCTTATGAGGCATAGGAGGTCAGATGAGGGATAGGAGGTGGTACACGTGCGGTGGGTAGGGTCACAGGGCTCACGATTACCGTTCCTGCAATATGGACAACCAGCTGATGGTCGAGGGACCAATTAGGTAGAGGCATAGGTTCAGTCAAGTAGGTCCATAAGCAGTAGGCGGACATAGAAGAGGGGTTATTCTTGCAACAAGATGTGGGTGGTGTTACGAGGATTTACCGCCACAACCACTAGGTGGTCCACCCCAACAAAAGTATGTAGGTGGACACGGAGGAGCTCCGCTCAATGTAGA